>CM076154.1:35342500-36542500 GCA_038025085.1 Tetragonia tetragonoides | reverse complement strand
TATGTTGTAGAGCGTCATGGAGTCATTGTTTACTTCTTTGCGAGATGCTTGTGGGGAAACTGAAGGGATTCGATGGAGAGTTATCTGAAACTATGATTTCAGACTCTGTGAATGAGGCATGTAAAGTTAACTCTTACTGTATAGACATTCTTCATCTATTAGATAGCCATAACAAAGTGGCCAAAGCAATGGAGTATGGTCTTGAAAAATGGTGTCTTGCAAGGAAGCTTTTTGGGAAGCTTCAGACTCCTGAAGCACTAGTAAAACGTTGGGTTAAGGTAATTATTTGAAGCTTTGTAATGTCTTTAATCTGTGAATACGTTTAGCTCTTCTGGCCACTAATATCCTTTTGTTTGCAGATACAGTGTAAATCATGTGAGAAATCTGATAAGAATGCATTGGAAGCTCTATTGTACTCTCTATGTATGAAAATAAACAGCGTATCAGCTGAACAGTTGGGATAATCTTAGAGCAGGTTTGGATGCTTTATGATCTGCTTTCTCGTGTCAGTTTTCTGTTGGTTAGACTTTAAATTTGATCTATTGGTCCTTGCTTAATGTTACTTCAGGAACATCTAGCATATCAGGAGTTGGAAGACTTATATCCTAAGTTCTCTCTGAGAATGCAACTGTATATTATTGACATCCTCTTGAAGAATGTGTATGACTCAAACAAGTGCTTGCAGAGATGTACTGTTCTAGTTAAGAAGGTAGTGTTATCAAGGGCTTACGGAACTGGAGGTTTGGAATTTTTTTTGTCAGAAGCTATTAATTTAGCTGAGAGTAAAATGGTATGTGCTGCTTGGCTATAGTCCATGCTTGATATTGTAAACTAGTATTTGTTTGTTGTTTGACTTTGATTAGCACGTTGGGCAGAATGGTTCTAATGGCGTCACACATAGGGAGGCTTCTCCAAGGTCTTGTCAATTAGCTGTTGCGTATTGCTTACGTGCAATGTGCACGCAGGAAGCCAATCCAAAGTCAACGGTGCAAGTGCAATAAAAGCTTTTTTCCCTCTGCTTATAAAGATTCAATTACTAGCGTAGATGAGGTGTATTTTCTTTATCAGACTAGCAGATGTGCTGCTTTACTCCTAACTCCAATCCTGGTTTTGTCTATTAAGCAGGAATTATTTGATATTTTCAGAGAAAAGCAGAGATTATTTGCTGATATCCGTAAAGCTCTAGACCTGTTAAAAAGGATAGATGTTTCTGATTGTTCTTCCAACGACAAGAGTAATGTGGGGCCCGAGTATATTTTACTGCTTCTGTACCACATTGCTGACTTGTTATCCATTAAGGTCTGGTTAGAAATTGCTATTCTGGATAAGAACATTTGGTAGTTTCTATACCACATGGCCTTTATCCTGGTTATGACATGTTTTTTCTTGTTATCTGCAGGACAATATAACTCTGCATGAAGAGGTTCTTAATGTGATATTTATAGTGATGAAAGGGATGAACATCTCATTGGAGAAGTATTTGTCGTTACTGTGGGGGTCGCGAAGGCTCAACCATGCACTTTTTGTTGTACCCATCAATCAGAAATTGCTCACCGACCTTTCAAAACACTATCATGAAGATGCTGAGTCGCTTGACTTGTGGAGTCGTGTGATGGATTCTAAAGCATTCGTTGGGCTACAGCAGAACTTCACATATTTATCTTCTTTGTTTCCCACTGCCTTTCATCAGCACAAGCATTCTCTGCGACCAGATATCTCTGTTGATGAAGTTAAAGAGGTTGCTTCCCATCTTATTTCAAAGGTAAGGCTCATGAATGACCATATTAAAACAGTTTCATTACGATGCATTTGACAAACACACGAGTCTCTTCTGCTGGTTCATGTTTACTTGTCGTGTAGGTTCCTGTGCCTAGCACTTCAGCTTTTCTGGCTGGATATCTATACTATGACCTGAGTGAAAGACTCCTTACCAGCGGACATGTCATTGAGGTATACTAGATGCATCATTTTTCTCCTGAGTTTAACTTTTATATGTTTTTGCCTGACAAATGATTTCCTAAGGATAAAATTTTTATCCCTTCCCTTCTCCAATTAAAATGAGGGAGCAAGGGAAATATTCAGACTTTCTTCTTTCATTAATGCTGTTCCAAAATGGTCCCAATCTTGGGCTGAAAACCGTGTCCCAATTTTAATTTTCCGGTGGCCCTTCTGCTGTGAAATATTCAGACTTTCTTCTACTCGATTACTTTTAGACTTTCTTCTGCTCGATTACTTTTATATAATAAATGAGGGAGCAAGGGAAATATTCAGACTTTCTTCTACTCGGTTACTTTTAATTTTAATTTTTTATTATACTTTGTACTGTACCCTCTAAAACCTGTTTGATATCCTTTTTGATAATCAGGACATTCACAGTTTTACCAAAACACTTTTTAGCGTGAAATTTGTTATGATACTAAGATAGCAGTTGCATTTGCATTTGTTATCATCCTCTTTGAACTGTGGTCCTTCCTTGATGAAACTTTATTTAAAGGAAAAAAATGAAGTTGAATTTCTTTGTTTAATTAAACTTATTATTGTGGAATCTTGTCTTCTTTGTTATGCTGTTAATAATTGACTAATCGGATGCCCTTCGTGTAGGCATAATCATGTGCAAAGGAAGCTCATCGACTTCGGGGCAAGCTGTTGCAGGAGCACTTTGCTTACTCATTTAAGCCGCCTGAAGACGACCATGATGATTCTGACAAAGCTATGCCAAAGCCATCGTTTACAATTTGTAGTTTCACAGTCTTAAATCAAGTTGCTACCCGAGCTTGGTCCAACAATGGAATTGCACAATATTCAGATGGCTTTGTTCTTACCTCATGGAACGTGCTCCGGTCTTATCTTGAGAGCACCTTGCGGGTTTTCATAACTACTTTATTTTGCTTGCATATGTATGTTGAAAATATATGCCTTGATGTTTGTATTATCAACCTCACACCAAGTTGTTTTGACTAACCATGCAAATTGTAGGTTGGCATTATCCATGGAATACTTGGAAATGGAGCTGAGGCAGAAGCTGAGTTTAGTTTAGGAAAGAGTATCTCCTGCTCGCAGAGTTTGCCCCTGTTTGTTGCAACCTTTTCTTCTTGTTTAGGTATGTTCTTAGACTTCGTTGCTGTTTCTTTGCTGATGTGTTCAGAAATAGTTGCATTTTTCTGTTTCCTGGTATTGATGGAGATGCACTATGTTTGTCTATGTTTTATGTGTAAATAACTCAGGTAAAGTCTACCTTGGAAGGTGCATCTTGAGTTTGGCACAGAAAGAGTTAAAGACTGCTCAGCAAGTTTTAGCTATTCAGAGGAAGTCCATCACTTGTTCAAGATGCTTATTGATGCTGGAAAGTACTATTAATGGGCAACTTGGCGAGTTATACAGAAGAGGTGGTCATTGTGCCTCAGAAAATCCGTATGAATCATCTCTTAGAAGTTTAATTTCTCTTGAGGAGGGGGATCTCGCTGTTTGGCTTGAGGAAACAAATTCGGCATATCCAGTGGTCGAAAATGAAGTTGCTGGTGCTGCTAGGGAGACTGATAATGGGTGTACTGCACATCAGTCAGGTGTTGGCAATGCTTCAAAGCCTGAGAGAACAAAGATGAAAACAGAAGCTAGGAAGTCCAGAAAGACAAAAAGGCATCGAAATCTCTGGCAATAAATAAGTCCTGTACAGTTGAGCAAAATGCAAGAGCGACTCGTTCTAGAACGTTGTCTTCTCAGAGAAACAGGGTTGATTTTGTGGCAGCTATACCAAGTGTTTCTAATAGCTACCCCAATCGTGAGCAGGAAAGAGAGACAAAAACTGTTTCAAAGAAGGTTATGTGCCAGAAATGTTTCGTAGCTCCACTCAATATTGATTCACTCACTTGTTTCATTCAAATGAAGTGGGAGTTTGTCCGCAGACGACATATTCTGAGACTACTCATCGGCCTAGGTATAGTTTGATTTGTCTTCTTACAAGTTAGAAGTTAGAGCATCCATGTCATAAGATTCTTTGGTCTGTGATAAACTTTATAAAGTTAAAAAGTTAGTTGAGACAGGTAGAGTTTAAACGCACTAGTTAAAAACCATAAAATCATGAGTCTTTGCCTCTCTACTAGGCGACTAGCTAGGGGTAAGACTGCGTACATTTGGACCTCCCAGACCCCGCTCCGGCGGGATACTCACTGTTGTTGTTGATGATGTCTCCTGTTTGATGCACCGACCTTGTTAATCAGGAACATGTATGGGTAAATGGTTCTATTCAAGTCATTTTTTTTTTATCTTAAACAAGCTAAGGTGTCTGCAACAAGCGAAAATTCTTAGGTTGTTCTTTGCAAAAGGTTGTACTTTTCTATTAGGTGGTTTCCCACGTTTTTCCTTACGTCTAATTACAATATATATACTACTTTGCTTTGGGCTTAATTAACTGGATCAGCATGTGATAGTGCACGGTGTAGTAACTTGATTATGCCTTCACACTAATGTGTATTTATAACGCCACTGCATAACTGTAGGTACTCTCCTTGTGCTCCATTGCATTCACAGTTTCACAACATGTTTTTGTGAACATATGTTAAGAAGTATTACATAGTCTAACTCCCCATTCTATTTTATTAATCTTGTCTTTCCTTCTTTTAAATAACTTTTGGCTTTGTATGGCTAAGGCAATGCCAGGGGGCTTCTGCTGGAATTCATAGATTACATAAAATTTAGGACAAATTGGCCAAAACCCCCAAGATCTTTACACTTTTTGATAAGAACACCCAGAAAAAAAAAACTTTGACAAGAACCCCCAAACATAATGTAAAAGCCGTGGTTGTACACCCAAGCTGTACTTTCCGGTGAAATAAATTTTTTTTGGACCGTTTTACCCTCACGTGTTCTGCACGTGTTCACTTAATGAGAATTGATTTTTTTTTTTTTTTTTTTTTTTTTTTTTCCACGATTTTTCTTTTTCATTTACTCCATCTCTCTTACTCTTTTTGGTTTCAACATTCTTTTTACTCTTTCAGCCGAAACCTCCAGATCTTCCATCTTGCCAATTTGTCCTTTTTTTTTTTACATGTGATAAGAATGTAAAGAATGATATGTAGCACTTTCAGCTGGAGAAAGATCTTCATCATCTCTAGGCAACAGGTTCGACGAGGAATCAGATTCAATCAGGCAAGTGCACAAATTGGTGATTGACAATCACCAAATAGGTTTTACCTTCACATTTCTTGTCAATCACCATTTCTTTTTCTTTTTTACCTTCACATTTCTTGTCAATCACCATTTACATTCTTACTCCTCACAGTCGCTACCCTCGTCTCCATGATGAAGATCTTTCAGCCTCAACATTCTTTTTACTGCAAGCTAATTTTCTGGAAATTGGTAGTTTTGGGTTTTACCCTTTTGGTTGTGAAATCTCAATCGTAGGGAGAAAAAAAAAAGAAGCAATTCGAGATGAGGGGCTTTGAAAATGGAAAGGTTTGGTATTGAGTTTCATTTGGGGTTTATAGCGTGGGGTTTTGGGGGTTTGATGATGATGATGATGATGATGATATTATTTGGTGGAAGTTTAATGAGTAGGAAAAAGGAGAGAGAAAGAGAGACATGGGTTGTAGTAGATGAAGAAATTGGGTATGAGTTTCTGAATAGTGGGTATTTGCAGAGAATTGGGGATTTGGGGAGGAGAGAGAATTTGGTTTGGGTGGAGATGATAGGGATCTGAATAAATAACCCAGGTGCAATTTTAATTTTTACAATATGCGGATGAATGTTTGCAGATGAATGTTTGATGTACTTTTTGATCTTAATTGTTTGTCTTGATCGCAATTTGAGAGTAAGAGAGATGGAAAATCGTGGAAAAGAAAAAAAAAAAAAAAAAAAAAATCAGTTCTCATTAAGTGAACACGTGCAGAGCACGTGAGGGTAAAACGGTCCAAAAAAAATTTATTTCACCGGAAAGTACAGCTTGGGTGTACAACCACGGCTTTTACATTATGTTTGGGGGTTCTTGTCAAAGTTTTTTTTTTTCTGGGTGTTCTTATCAAAAAGTGTAAAGATCTTGGGGGTTTTGGCCAATTTGTCCTAAAATTTATTCTAAATGCATATCTATATTGTTGGGAGGGAATGATTGTAATTGTTCGAATTCTCAACCTCTTGAGCTTCATTCTATTGGAAGGAGATTCTTGGGGATATTTTGGCTGGTGAACGTGCAGAAGTACTCTACTATTTTTGCTGGTTTTCCTTGGAAGCATTATATACCGATGACATGAGGCATGAATGAAGCTCAATTTCGCAACTTAATCTTGCATAGGCTATATAAATGTATGTACAAGAACATCATATCTGCCAGCACTTTATTTTTTATTTTTTGTTTATTTTTTGTTTTGTTTTGTGATAGAAAGTTTCAGGAGGTGCTTGCTAGGCAGTGGTTGTAACTTGTAACTCAAAAAATTAGTACTCTAGTTGAAGTGTTCTCAGAATTCCTTGATTTTCAACTTTATGTTCTCCTTAAACTGGATGGTATAACATTTTCCCTGCACCTGCAAAGAAGGGGGTGGGGGTTGGGGTCGGTTGTACGCTATGGTTAGTCTTTTTGGAGTGGTGGGAGGGCAAAGTGAAACCTAACCTACCAAGCGTATGCAAGTAACCAATTTGGTATTTTTGGGGTATGTGATTTCAGTTTAGTACAAGTTACAACATTTTAGATGGAATATAGGTATATTTGAGCTGTTTACATACGGAAACAAGTCTGAAATTCAATCTATATCCATATAACATGCTGTGGTATGAGCTGTTTCCATAAGTTTTGGTTCATCTAGACACCTGCTTGCTACCCTTATCTGTTACTTTACTGTCCTTGATATTGATGGAAATTGCTATCTGTAGCATTAGAAAATTTTATGGCAAGGACCTGTGTCCTGCTACAAGAGACTATGATTATTCAAGCTATGCACATGAATTTATTACTTTATTATCTATGTTGATGTTATTGACATGCTTGTAATATCAAGCCATGACCCCATTCCTTGTAATGTAACCCATTCTGCGTCTTATTCCAGGAGTATTCTCAGTGATGTGAGCAGGATTCCTATGTCTCAAGTAGTTTCTTTTCTAAAGCTTTCTTTTGTGCTCAGCCGTAGGGCTGGCCACGAGCCGAACCAAGCCGAACACCAGAAGAGCTCGGCTCGGCTCGATTTAAAAATTTTAGGCTCGAGTTTGGGTTCGAGTTCGACTCGAACTGCAAATTTAAGCTCGAGCTCGGCTCGAATGCTAAATTCAAAGCTCGAGCTCGAGTTCGAGCTCGTACAAATTAACATACTAGAACCCTTCTCTTACGTTACTTTCAAGAATTTAGCGTTTTTCCATGACTTTTGGTGTATTCTACTCTATTATTATTATAATATTACAAGTTACGACACAATTTAGGACTGTATCTATGTATTTTATGGTTTTTTTAGGCTCGCGAGCCCCACGAGCCGAATAGTGCCAAGCTCGAGTTAAAAGTTCGAGCCTTAAAATCGAGTTCGAGTTCGGCTCGTTTAGAATCGAAACGAGTTCGAGCCGAGCTTTATTCGAACCGATCCCGAACTGTTCGCGAGCTGTATGGCTTGTGGCCAGCCCTACTCAGCCGTGACATTCCTTCGTTATTTCAGAAGGTTTGTTTTCGTCAAATCTTTGCCCTCTCTCTCTCTCTGAATTCTTTGCCCACATTTACCACTATGTTAAAGTTACTTCTGCTGGCTTAACTATCAAGTAAATGAAAAATAGTGTTGCTCATCCTGGGAAAAGAAAAATATTTTCCAATTTAACCAAGTACTTCTTGTGGTAATAAAATGAGTAGATGGTGACAATTTCTCATGTACCTATCGGCAATCGACTGGTTCTAACTTCTAAGGATTGGTTCCTTCCATTTTTTTGATAATAAATTGCAAAGACGTGTGCTCACATGTAGCTTGATTTCGGCGTTCAGCTATTGTTCCTTCCTGCAAGTAGTAACACAAATTATTTATCTTACATACATAATTATTAATCTGCCTCCTATCTGGTGTTGCTTTTGGAATTTCAACAGGTGTCAAAGCTACTTGCTGTGTTATATGTTGTTTTGGCCTTGAGGGAGAATCTGTACTGTGCCTGGTCTTCGGATGAAGTACTTTCTGAAAACAGCTGGGCTGCCTATTTTCATCAAGCCTCAGTTGGGGCTCATCACAATCTGCGGCTCCTTACAGCTGCTACTGTGAAACATAAGTCCCAGATGGCATGCAAAGTCAAGGTACTGTGTGTGCTTTGTTAATTATGACTAAATACAGTGCTATGCTATAGGTTTTAATTAGTGTTCCCACTTACTATTAGTCAGGTGTAAGGAATATTTTTGATGAGGAGTTTGGTCTATTGCTGTTTCTCTTTAAATGATGGTCCCTTTTGTTTAGTATGGGCAAAGGAAACCCTGAGGGGTAGCTCAGCTGGTATGACCTCTATTAAATATTCCAGAGGTCCCAGGTTCGAGTCCCCTCAGGGCCACTGGAGGTTTTACTGGTCGATAACTTCAGGACCCATGGGAATAGTCAAGCAAAGGTTGGACATCCATGTTATCTAAAAAAAACAAAGTATGGGCAAAGGCTTCAGGACTGGAACTTAGAGGTTTGCTCTACACAGAGTTAACATGTGTGGGCAATGGGAAGTTCTCTTTACAACTAGGAGATCTATTCATATATTGTTACAATCTGTTCCTTTTAGTCCATTGTACTTCTCTGAATCGCCATATTGGATGTTGGAGTGCTTAGTTTAATGCTTCTGTATGAATAAGTTTCATAGCTCACTTTTCATGTTATCTACGAACTTTATGTTTCATAATTGTCGTTTTAGCAGGATGTGTATCGATATTTATGTCTTCACATAATGCTGGGTTCCCAAGCAGCTGGCGTTACAACAGATGAGTGGACCTTACTTAGGTGGTTGTGGATCTTTAACGAATAATTTGCACCATTGTGTATTGTTCTTGCTAGGTCTTCCTGCGACTGATTGATTTCCTTGTGTCAACATCAATTGCAGGATTGCACCTGAATCAACCAAGGGGTTGGATGCATGCGTGGCGAAGTTTTTTGAAGACCTTCCCAGTACTACAATTGTATGTTTGAGTGTGCTGGGGTCTCCATATGCTAGCCTTTTAAAAGAACTCATGCTCTCTCCTGCTGATGTGCATGGGTGGATACTCTTGTCCTATTTGACTGCGGACAA
Source organism: Tetragonia tetragonoides (assembly GCA_038025085.1). NCBI lineage: Eukaryota > Viridiplantae > Streptophyta > Magnoliopsida > Caryophyllales > Aizoaceae > Tetragonia > Tetragonia tetragonoides. Next base: position 36,533,293 of record CM076154.1, on the reverse strand, counting down.
TCAACCTGCTGTGGTGCTATTGCCATTGAGCTCAATTTTTCGAGGTAAAAGCATCCCTGAGGCAAAAAACATCAATAGAGTCTGATTTAGATATTGTTCACTAAATTGCTCAAATTTGTCAGATTATTCAGATGAAGAAACAAGTAGTATGGACTCAATATTTGGAGAGAAGAATGTAATGAAGGAGTGGCACTCTCCATGGGGCTGCAATGCTCTGGTTGACAATGTCGCTCCATTGTTTAAATTCCTACTGCGGGATAATTATGTTTCTTGTTCAAGCTTTCCCGAAGAAGACAATGAAAGTAACCGCGGATTATGGTGGGGACAAAGATTTCGTCTTGATAAGTGCCTGCGTTATTTACTCAGGTTAGTCTTTATTTGAGGCTCAACTAGTTTGGTCTGTGCGGGCTATGATTTTATTTTTATTTTTTATGATAGGAGTTATCATTACCAATTTGTTGTATGGCTATAAATGTACCAGGGACATAGAACAAAAATGGTTTGGTCCATGGGAATACTTGCTTCTAGGCAGATGGTCAGAATGTGAGCCCTTAAATTCTGCTGTCAAGGAGCTGGTGCATGAAATTAAAGCTAGATACAAACTGGACGTAAATGAAAGCGTTTTGAAAGTAGTTATGGGTGGTATTAAATCTGCCAATCTGGAGAAGGAGAGGATTCTGTGGTTGTTTCTTGGAAAAGGTTGTTATATTGGTAGAGCTGAAGATTGTGATCGAGAAAGATGCAATACATTGGATGAGGCATGTGATAAAGAGGATTATGTTTTAGGTTCAGTAATTGAATTAATGCTTGCTGCTGTGGAAAAGCTTGAGGCAGAGTACTGTACACGCAAGGAGCCTGTTGTTCTTGTGCTAGACAGCGATATTCAGGTGGGTCTCAAGTTTCTCTTGATTTGTGTAGCAGTCAGAAATCAGAAAGAAGGGTTTACAATTACAAAAAATGATACTTGTGAATACACCCAAAGATACAAAAAGTTCTTATATTTTTTTTGGGATCAATATGTGAGAGACTGGCCTACTTGCGTAGGCATGGACAATAACCAAGTTGTATGTCCACATGTGCATGAAGCCACCTCTTCAGATATAAAATTCTTCTGTGAGAATCTTAAATTATCTAAATTGGGGATTTTCATTGTTTAAAAACTATTTAACTTCTTTGCCAAGGCTCCCAAAGAGACTAGAGGCATGTAAGCACAGCCTTTGTGCTTGTCCTACTTCCCAAAGTGACCTTGTTAGGCTTGAAGTTCACTTCCTGCGAAAAAAGAAGAAACACGCCCTTTGTGCTTGTCCTACTAGTCTCTATCACTCGAATAACGGGACGTATAAATATGCTTAAAATCTATGAGAAAGGTATTCCTTGGTAAAGTAGTTTTGTTTTGTTTGTTTGTTACACCCAAACATACACAGCATTAAGCATGTCAGCACCCAAAATCCAATCCATGCACCATAGGCGTCTTCTTCATGTTCAAACTCTTGTAGATCTAGGTTACTTGTATTGTTTAAGAAAGGAAAACACTGTATTGATGTCTTCTTCAGTGCAATCTTGTAAGTCTTTTGCCGCCTCTAGCATATCTTGATGTTGGCATTCTGAAATCTTTGGTTCTTGAAATATCATTATCTTTGACTCCATTTACAAGAAACAAGGAGTAATGCTCATATTAGCAGCCTAGTCAGATGAGCTTGTTTCTACTTTGGGTGATGAAATTAATCAAGTACCATCCTTTTTGGCTTCCTTGGTTTAACTTGGGAAATCTATTCTCAGATGCTTCCTTAGGAGAACATGCCAATCATGAGAGAGCAAGAGGTGTACCGCATGCCCTCTGTTTCTAGCATCTTTGTCGCATTGCAAAGGAGGTCCGTCCTAGACGATTCTGCTGTCAGATTTCCTTTGATAGACCCCCTGGATGCTTTTTATGTACTGAACCCTAGTGGTGATCTCAACCGCACACAAGCTGATTTTGAGGATTGGTTTGGACGCCAGAACATACAGGTACGGTCCTCTTGCTTGTGTAGTAACTAAACGATAATCAGAGATACATTCTCACATAGCATTTATGGAATTGTGGTATGTCATAGTTTAATATAAAGAGAATTGTGATATATCCATCCATTAATTGCAACTTCGTTCAGGGAAAGGCTGGAATTGTTCCTGCGGCTGAAGAGTTGACTACAGCATTGGAATCACATGATCTGTTCTTATATTTTGGCCATGGAAGTGGTATGTCCATTGTTATACGTTAGTCTGTGTTGTCGACTGTCGTTGTATAGTTAGTCATTGCTTTTTTCCTTGCATATATACCAACTATCTAACACCTTATGATTGCTCAGGGGCGCGATACATACCCTCAGACAAAATTCAGAAACTAGAGAACTGTGCTGCTACGCTTCTGATGGGATGTAGTAGTGGATCTCTGAACTTAAATGGGCAGTATGCTCCAGATGGCATTTGTCTCTCCTATCTGTTAGCAGGTTCTCCTGTTGTAGTTGCTAATCTGTGGGAAGTGACAGACTTAGATAGTGACCGCTTTGCTAAAACCGTGCTCGAATCCTTCCTGAATGAAAGATCAATGTCCTCCACGGGCTGCGTCCAATGCAGTATATTAGCAGAAGAATTCAAGTCGATGAGTGTGAATGAAAAGAAAGGAAAGTCTAAGAAACCATATATTTCTGGTGGATATTGCTTTCTTCATAAGTTAAGGGCTGGAAATTTCGTCAGCCGAGCCCGAAAATCTTGTATACTTCCCTATTTGACTGGGGCTGCTCCAGTTTGTTATGGAGTCCCAACAGGCATAAAGAAAAAGAGAGAGATTTCGTGTTCAGCCGTTTTCTCCTCCCCCAACTTCCCTTTTCCCCACCAAAAGGCTGTGGGTTGTATAGTGTTGAAAAACTTCAGCATACATGCTTGTCAGTTTAACTAGAATTGCCTGCTGGATGGTCATTACCCTTGATGACCATCATCTTCAGGGCTAGGGATGATAAGTTATAGAAAACTATTTGTTTATTGCATGCTATGCGTGCATGATTGAATGAATAAAATGTTTAGTAAATAATCGCACAAATATTATCTACGACACTGAATAAGGTATAAAAAGGATTGAGAGTTTAAAAATTATACTCCATATACAATTACCATTATTTTTTTATCACAATTGTACATAAGTGAACAATGACAAATCAGTTTTGAACAATGTACAATGACATTTTTTGTGGGTGAATTCTTACTTGTTTTGGTTTCTAATCCCCTCCTCGTTTTCTTCAATAATACTCGTAGTAATAATGTTTTTGTACATATTGGATGCTAAACTAAATATTGGGTGCAAGACTTTCACCCAACAAATAACAAAAGGAAGAATACTAATCATATAAAAGAAGTATTTGTTTTTTTGTTTGTAGTTAGTATACTTCCATCTTCCAAAATTAACTACTCTCATACAATATTTTGTGAACTACTTTTACCACCATGGTTCTAACTCCTCTCCAATCAAACCATATAACAAAAAGAAAATACTCCTCTCTCCCTCCTTTAGCCCTATCAAAAATCATGGCGAAGACGGTGGCGATCTTCACCATCGCATCCACCGCTCCCGTCTTCTTTCTCGTTCCACCGGACCTCTCACCAACCCGTTCTTTGTTAAACGGGTTATGACACGGTTTAAAATAAAAGGTGGTATCTTACTAAAGTTGAACTTAATTGAGCAAGACCTCCATTTGTGCTGTTTACATACAGGAAGAGTAAATATGACCCTTTAAGAGCCTGATCTGTTTTTAGTTAGGCTGGTCATGTTACGGTTTAAACCGGGTCGATAAATGGGCGCCTGGCCCATTTCTGAGGACCGAGGTCTACTCTCAGTTTTGACTTTGTGACTTGTGAGTTTTCCTTAGCTTATTGAAGACGCCAACACAACAGCTAGTTCATTCATTTCCCGCTCATTATTTTGTTCCACCATTTTCATTTTAAATACTCGTCCTCACCTCTCTCTCTCTCTCTCTCTCTCAGACCGCCATGGATGCAGCAGCAACCAACCTCATCTCAAAGCTCGAAGACAACAACTACACCGATATCGACAAGCAATTCTCCAATTACCTTCACCCACTCTCTCTCCTCATTTCCCCCAAATCTCAAAACCCTAACAAAAAACCCTCTAGGCAAAAACAATCCTCATCTTCATCTTCAATTAGGTCATTAGCGAAAACCTACTGTCCATTCATTAAGGATTCTCTATCTAAAATCCGCGAACATCTCTTAGAACCCACAAAACATCCTAATGCGGTCAAATTCATCCCCGAATTACTCAATTCTTATAAGCTATGCTTAGATTGTTTAGAGGTGATATCATCTGAGTTCACTGGTAAACCCTATGCTGTTCATTTGCAACGGGCTAGCTTCGTTCGTTTTTTGTTGAGGTGGGAGAGGTATGAGGATGCGATTGATGAAGGGTTTAGGGTTTTGAAGGGTTTGGATGGGGTTAAGGTTGAGGGTTTTAAAAATAAAAAGGTTTCGACATGGAAATTTGTGCCGCTTTTCGTTGATGGAGATTGGAAGAAGAAGGTTGGTGATGATGATAAAGAGAAGGTTGAATTTGTGAAATTGGTTGTGGATGTTGCTGTTGATATTGTGCAGGGCGTGTCGTTGAGTAAAACTAAGAATGCTGATAAATATGCCGAGATGCTGGATTTGGTCGATGAGGTTCGCCCATGGTTCAGGTTTGTCTTATAACAGTAAACAATGTATGGACTTTTTGTTTTCTTAAGAGAATTTGATTGTTTAACACTATGTAAAGCAGGCTGAAGACAAGCCAAGCAAAATACATACCATTAAAATTGTGAGATGATGTAGAGGAATTGTTAAAGAAAAGGAAAATAATCAGTCAAACAAAGAAAGGAAAAACTTTTGGGGTTCAATTGATAATGTGCGCAGTTAGATGCATACTTTTGATTTGTTCTGGTTGAGAAGTTGCATGTTGAAGTTTTGTTACACTATAGGAAACAACAACCTGATGGTTTCTTCTGCAATAGCGTACTCCATTGCACATTGAAAGCCTTAATAGACGGTTTAGCCAATTCAGTTTTCACCTTAGGGCTCGTTACCAAGAATCTCCCATCCTAATTGTGATATTTGTCTGTTTATTAAGGTATCTGGATGCTGGTGGATATAGCAAGCAACAACTGAAGCTGTTATCTTACATGAGGAATGCCACTATGTTTTTGGTTAGAGAAGTCAAGCATTTTGAGGGGAGCTTAGTATCTGATTTTTGCGCTGCTACATTTAATGAGCATACAATGTTGCTGAATAATCAAAGTCATCAGGTGATTCATCTTAAGCTTATTGTTATTGTTAAATCAACCTTTTGGTATTTCATTTGTTCGATATGTAATGTGCTCATTTATTGTGCTTAAGTATGCTGGTGCAAACAATCCATTGAAGCAATAAAAGAAGCATGTAAGTAAAAGTAAAATGGTCAAACATGTAGTACGAGAATGAATATGAAGTGTTTTTCAAAGTGTTGGAGTTCCAGGTATATCTCTATTTGGCCATTACTATGTGGGTATCCTCCTATATTCCACTACACTACAAAAATTTGACGCAAGCTAATCCTTCATGACAGAGGAGTCAAGTACTCCAAACTCCTCAATACTTAGAAAGAAGCATATTATATACAGTATTTTTGTTATGGTATCCATTGACGTTGCAAGTGGTTGGGGTAATATGAATGGCTGACACTAGGTCGCTGTCGTTGTGGATAGCAGTTTTAATTTCTGTCTTCTAGGCAACATCAATAGTGCTGGTTGGTCATATGAACATCCCCCCCCCCTCTCCCCTCCCCTCTGAATTTGTATCTGCAAAATCTGAAATGCCCCTTGCTGGAGTCGAATGAGTTAAAAGGAATACCAACTACCTTTAGGAATTTAATATGCCATAATTTATATGTGAGCCGCAAGGATCTATTCTTCAAAATCTGAGCTGTATGTTGAACGTAGTGAGTTTACTGAGTTAGTACAATGCAGCCCTAGGTCCTGCATGACAGGTTATTGTTTCCTTTGTCTTATTTGGCTCTGTGAAATATCTCTGAGTCCATGTATCTATGGGCTAATTTTTCCATTATCCTACAGTCCGTGATGTTTGTGTGGAATACAATCTAATGGTTTCGATTTTTGAACATATTGTCTGTTGGAATTTTGACAATGCTTTGCAGGGCAGAACGGGCGGTGTAATTGAGGATTTTGTAAAATTTGTATCCATCTGTACATATAAATGCCGATCAGCATGCAGTATTGTTCAACATGATGTTGCTATGCATCTGGAGAAGTCAGCAGACGAAGTTCCTCAGGTTCATGGTCCGCTGCTTCTTATTTTAACATCTTTGTGATTTGTTATTCACCATATTATGAAATATCACATGTTTCTGATTTGCTTGTGATTTGATATGCAGGATTTAGCACATTTGGTTGTGATTCTAAAGCTTTATGCCATGGGGCTGTGCCTTTCTAAAATCAGTATTCATTCAAATGGTTGCTGCTCTCCTGATTCAGGAGGTACAATCGGCACTTCGACAGTGAGGGGCTTGCCGGAAGGCTGTGATAAGTTGCAAGATTTATCTTCTTTGCTGGTATTAGGGAAGAATTACTATCGCTCCAGCATGGGTGATTGTGGACTACTCTGTGAAGATTTTGTTGGAAACGGATCTGCATGCTTTGAGCCTGATGATGAGGCTTCTAAAGCACCCATATCAACAAATGGAGAAGATTATCTATCATTTTATCTGAGCGCGCTAAAGTTCATGTGCTTGCCACTTGCTGAATTTGTCAATGCAGAAAGGAAAAGAATAGTCTCTGAAAAGGTGGATTCCCCCTTCAGAGATGCATTAAAACTTATTCTGGAGGCACTCCTTGAGTACTCCCATTTGTTTCTTCATTGTCAGAAGTAAGCAATGGTTTATTTATTTTAATCTTATTTTCCTTAAGCCATTAGTTACCTCGTGTCATTTTTATTGGGAAAGATATTTTGCATTCTAAGCATTTTCTACTGAAATGGCTCATATTTTGCTTCACAAGTCTTTAAACAATGGTGTTGTGACAAAGTTGTTTCGAAAGGTGTAATATTATATGTCATCAAAAAAGGGAAAAATGGCACCTTATTTACCTTCATAATCATATTTGACTTGAACTAATTAAACAAAGTTTTCATGCTCCTTTCATTTGTCATTGATGTAACAGGCAGACATATGCTCTTGAAGAAATTGACACATGTGTGCTCAGCATCTCTGTTGCTGTTTTTACTCTTTCCCTGAAGCTAAATCTCAAAATTAAGGTATCTTGATGTCAAGTTGATGAAGTTCACAATAACTTCAGATCAATTTCTCTGCCTGAAAATAAATAAGAACGCTGTTTGTTTGATTTGCTAATTGTTACTTTTCTTGTTTCAGGGAAGTAAGAGGCTTGTAAAATATCTGCTTTCTGACAAATGTATTTCGTCTCTACCACCACGAAAATTGAGAAACATAATTTGCATGCTTCACAACATGTTTGTGGAATTTTACAGCGATAAACGATTGCAAGAGGTTTTGCTCTCATATCTTCCTTCTAATTGACATGTTTTGATCTGTTACTTTATTTGTTATTATTTAAAATCTATTTATGTTATGCTTCGTAGTGTCACAACTACCATATGATACCACTATTCCAGAACCTGGGTATCTGGGTGTTGCCCGACTAATCTCATGGGTATTTGGGTGTTGCCTGACTAATCTCAAGGCCCCTGAAGTTAACGAGTAGGAAAACCTACATTGGCCTTGAGGAGACTCGAACTCGGGGCCTCTGAAATAAATCTCAGAGGTCTTACCAATTGAGCTATCCTCTCAAGGTTAACAATAGTGTCACGATACCATATGGTTCCACTATTTCAGAGCCTCTTGCTGCTCCCGCATAAGGTGGGGTTCTTCGAACTTCAGATGTACAACTGTACACTTACCCATACAATTATAGAGAGCCTATGTCAAGTATACCCTTAATTGGAAATGCATCATTTGCTACAACACAACAAATAAGAAACACAGAATTATTTTTTTTGGGTTTTTTTAATTTTTTGTTTTGATTTGCTCAAAATAATAGTTAGTCATAGAATATATAAAAAGGCCATTTCGGTTTAGTCATTATAACTCATTACTGAGGAATTGCAAGTATCTATGATACGTTTTTTTCCCCTCCTCATCTTGATATGGGGTACAAGATGCAGTAACAAATACACATCAGCCAAAAGTATAGCTACAAACTACAATTGTCTAATCCCAGATGAATGCACGGAGCTATCAGTTTTGTGCTGACCTAACCCAATATGTTTTAGATAAAGTTATGTGCTTATGAAGTTTAGAAGTAATTTGCATATTATTGAACTTCCTATTGATCCTGTGAGTGAAAATCAATTCTCAAAATAACTTTCCCTGTCACAAAATCTCTGGGTATAGGAATCTGTTGGCCATTCATGATAAAAACCATTTGGGCTGCATTTAAGTTTTGACAGGCTGAACGGCTGATGAAGAGTATGTGCTGAGCTATTTTCATCATAATGTTAAATAGTCTTCCTTGCAGCCTATTCATTGTTCTTATTAGTTGATATCATTGCATGTGAAAGAATTGCATGCGCATGTGATATTCCTTTATTTCATGGTTCTGATGATTGACTTGCCTAATACTTTCCTGTGTAGGCCTCAAAGACTGTAAAATTATGTTGTAGAGCATCATGGAGTCATTGTTTACTTCTTTGCGAGATGCTTGTGGGGAAACTGAAGGGATTCGATGGAGAGTTATCTGAAACTATGATTTCAGACTCTGTGAATGAGGCATGTAAAGTTAACTCTTACTGTATAGAAATTCTTCATCTATTAGATAGCCATAACAAAGTGGCCAAAGGAATGGAGTATGGTCTTGAAAAATGGTGTCTTGCCAGAAAGCTTTTTGGGAAGCTTCAGACTCCTGAAGCACTAATAAAACGTTGGGTTAAGGTAATTATTTGAAGCTTTGTAATGTCTTTAATCTGTGAATACTTTTAGCTCTTCTAGCGGCTAATATCCTTGTGTTTGCAGATACAGTGTAAATCATGTGAGAAATCTGATAAGAATGCATTGGAAGCTCTATTGTACTCTCTATGTATGAAAAGAAACAGCGTATCAGCTGAAACAGTTGGGATAATCTTAGAGCAGGTTTGGATGCTATATGTTCTGCTTTCTCGTATTTGTCATGTCAGTTTTCTGTTGGTTAGATTTTTAAAACTGATCTATTGATCCTTGCTTAATGTTACTTCAGGAACTTCTTGCGTATCAGGAGTTGGAAGACTTACATCCTAAGTTCTCTCCGAGAATGCAAATGGAGATTATTGACATCCTCTTGAAGAATGTGTATGACTCAAACAAGTGCTTGCAGAGATGTACTGTTCTAGTTAAGAAGGTAGTGTTATCAAGAGCTTATGGAACTGAAGGTTTGGAAATTTGTTTGTCAGAAGCTATTAATTTAGTTGAGAGTAATATGGTACGTGCTGCTTGGCTATAGTCCATTCTTGATATTGTAAACTAGTATCTGTTTGTTGTTTGACTTTGATTAGCACGTTGGACAGAATGGTTCTAATGGCGTCACACATAGGGAAGCTTCTCCAAGGTCTTGTCAATTAGCTGTTGCATATTGCTTACGTGCAATGTGCACGCAGGAAGCCAATCCAAAGTCAACGGTGCAAGTGCAATAAAAGCTTTTTTCCCTCTGCTTATAAACATTCAATTACTAGCATAGATGAGGTGTATTTTCTTTTTCAGACTAGCAGATGTGCTTCTTTTCTCCTAACTCCAATCCTGGTTTGTCTATTAAGCAGGAATTATTTGATATTTTCAGAGAAAAGCAGAGAATATTTGATGATATCCGTAAAGCTCTAGACCTGTTAAAAAGGATAGATGTTTCTGACTGTTCTTCCAATGACAAGAGTAATGTGGGGCCCGAGTATATTTTACTGCTTCTGTACCACATTGCTGACTTGTTATCCATTAAGGTCTGGTTAGAAATTGCTATTCTGGATCAGTACATTTTGTAGTTTCTATACCACATGGCCTTTCTCCTGGTTATGAAATGTTTTTTCTTGTTATCTGCAGGGCAATATAACTCTTCATGAAGAGGTTCTTAATGTGATATTTATAGTGATAAAAGGGATGAACATCTCATTGGAGAAGTGTTTGTCGTTGCTGTGGGGGTCGCGAAGGCTCAACCATGCACTTTGTGTTGTACCCATCAATGAGAAATTGCTCACCGACCTTTCAAAACACTATCATGAAGATGCTGAGTCGCTTGACTTGTGGATCACTTGTGTGATGGATTCTAAAGCATTGGTGGGGCTAGAGCAGAACTTCACATATTTATCTTCTTTGTTTCCCACTGCCTTTCATCAGCACAAGCATTCTCTGCGACCAGATATCTCTGTTGATGAAGTTAAAGAGGTTGCTTCCCATCTTATTTCAAACGTAAGGCTCGTGAATGACCATCCTAAAACAGTTTCATTACGATGCATTTGACAAACGCACTAGTCTCTTCTGCTGGTTCATGTTTACTTGTCGTGTAGGTTCCTGTGCCTAGCACTTCAGCTTTTCTGGCTGGATATCTATACTATGACCTGAGTGAAAGGCTCCTTACCAGCGGACATGTGCTTGAGGTATACTAGATGCATCATTTTTCTTCTGAGTCTAACTTTTATATGTTTTTGCCTGACAAATGATTTCCTAAAGATAAATTTTTTTATCCCTTCCCTTCTCCGACTAAAATGAGGGAGCAAGGGAAATATTCAGACTTTCTTCTTCCATTAATGCTGTTCCAAAATGGTCCCAAATCTTGGGCTGAAAACCGTGTCCCAAGTTTAATTTTCCGGTGGCCCTTCTGCTGTGAAATATTCAGACTTTCTTCTGCTCGATTACTTTTAGACTTTCTTCAGACTTCTTCTCGATTACTTTTATAGAATAAATGGGGGAGCAAGGGAAATAATCAGACTTTCTTCTACTCGTTTACTTTTAATTTTTATTTTATACTTTGAACTGTACCCTCTAAAACCTGTTTGATATCCTTTTTGATAATCAGGACATTCACAATTTTACCAAAACACATTTTAGCGTGAAATTTGTTATGATACTAAGATAGTAGTTGCATTTGCATCTGGTCCTTCCTTGATGAAACTTTATTTAGAAGAAAGAAATGAAGTTGAATTTCATTGTTTAATTAAACTTATTATTGTGGAATCTTGCCTTCTTTGTTATGCTGTTAATAATTGACTAATCTGATGCCCTTCGTGTAGGCATTATCATGTGCAAAGGAAGCTCATCGACTTCGGGGCAAGCTGTTGCAGGAGCACTTTGCTTACTCATTTAAGCCGCCTGAAGACGACCATGATGATTCTGACAAAGCTATGCCAAAGCCATCCTTTACAATTTGTAGTTTCACAGTCTTAAATCAAGTTGCTACCCGAGCTTGGTCCAACAATGGAATTGCACAATATTTAGATGGCTTTGTTCTTACCTCATGGAACGTGCTCCGGTCTTATCTTGAGAGCACCTTGCAGGTTTTCGTAACTACTTTATTTTGCTTGCATATGTATGTTGAAAATATATGCCTTGATGTTTATATTATCAACCTCACACCACGTTGTTTTGACTAACCATGCAAATTGTAGGTTGGCATTATCCATGAAATACTTGGAAATGGAGCTGAGGCAGAAGCTCAGTTTAGTTTAGGAAAGAGTATCTCCTGCTCGCAGAGTTTGCCCCTGTTTGTTGCAACCTTTTCTTCTTGTTTAGGTATGTTCTTAGACTTCGTTGCCGTTTCTTTGCTGATTTGTTCAGAAATAGTTACATTTTTTTGTTTCCTGGTATTGATGGAGACGCACTATGTTTGTCTATGTTCTATTTGTAAATAATTCAGGTAAAGTCTACCTTGGAAGGTGCATCTTGAGTTTGGCACAGAAAGAGTTAAAGACTGCGCAGCAAGTTTTAGCTATTCAGAGGAAATCCATCACTTGTTCAAGATGCTTATTGATGCTGGAAAGTACTATTAATGAGCAACTTGGCGAGTTATACAGAAGAGGTGGTCATTGTGCCGCAGAAAATCCGTATGAATCATCTCTTAGAAGTCTAATTTCTCTTGAGGAGGGGGATCTCGCTGTTTGGCTCGAGGAAACAAATTCGTCATATCCAGTGGTCCAAAATGAAGTTGCTGGTGTTGCTAGGGGGACTGATAATGGGTGTACTGCACATCAGTCAGGTGTTGGCAATGCTTCAAAGCCTGAGAGAACAAAGATGAAAACAGAAGCTAGGAAGTCCAGAAAGACAAACAAGGCATCGAAATCTCTGGCAATTATTAAGTCCTGTACAGTTGAGCAAAATGCAAGAGTGACTCGTTCTAGAACGTTGTTTTCTCAGAGAAACAGGGTTGATTTTGTGGAAGCTTTACCAAGTGTTTCTAATAGCTACCCCAATGGCGAGCAGGAAAGAGAGACAAAAACTGTTTCAAAGAAGGTTATGTGCCAGAAATGTTTCTTAGCTCCACTCAATATTGATTCACTCACTTGTTTCATTCAAATGAAGTGGGAGTTTGTCCGCAGACGACAAATTCTGAGACTACTCATCGACCTAGGTATAGTTTGATTCGTCTCTTAAGTTAGAGCATCCATGTCATAAGATTCTTTGGTCTGTGATAAACTTTAAAAAGTTCAAAAGTTGGTTGAGACAGGTAGAGTTTAAACGCACTAGTTAAAAACCATAAAATAATGAGTCTTTGCCTCTCTACTAGGCGACTAGCTAGGGGTAAGGCTGCGTACATCTGGACCTCCCCAGACCCTGTTCCGGCGGGATACTCACTGGGTTGTTGTTGTTGATGCTGTCTCCTGTTTGAGGCACTGACCTTGTTAATCAGGAACATGCATTAGTATATGGTTCTATTCAGGTCATTTTTTGATCTTAAACAAGGTTAAGGTGTCTGCAACAAGCGTAAATTCTTATTAGGTTGTTCTTTGCAAAAGGTTGTACTTATTTATTAAGTCGTTTCCCACGTTTTTCCTGATGTCTAATTACAATATATCTACTACTTTGCTTTGGGCTTAGTTAACTGGATTAGCATGTGATAGTGCACGATGTAGTAACTTGATTATGCCTTCACACTAATGTGTACTTGTAATACCACTGCATAACTGTAGGTACTCTCTTGGTGCTCCATTGCTTTCACAGTTTCACTACATGTTTTTGTGAACATATGTTAAGAAGTATTGCATAGTTTAACTCCCCATTGTCCTTTTTCTAAGTCTAACTCCCCACTGTCCTTTTTCTATCTTATTAATCTTGTCTTTCCTTCTTTTAAATAACTTTTGGCTTTGTATGGCTAGGGCAATGCCGGGGGGCTTCTGCTGGAATTCATCGATTACATAAAATATATTTTAAATGCATATCTATATTGTTGGGAGGGAATGATTGTAACTGTTCGAATTCTCAACCTCTTGAGCTTCATTCTATTGGCGAGGAGATTCTTGGAGATATTTTGGCTGGTGAACGTGCAGAAGTACTTTACTATTTTTGCTGGTTTTCCTTGGAAGCACTATATACCGATGACATGAGGTATGAATAAAGCTCAATTTCGCAATTTAACCTTGCATAGGCTATATAAATGTATGTACAAGAACATCATATCTGCCAGCACTTTATTTATTTTTTATTTTTTATTTTGTTTTGTTTTGTGATAGAAAGTTGCAGGAGGTGCTTGCTAGGCAGTAGTTGTAACTTGTAACTCAAAAAAGTAGTACTCTAGTTGAAGTGTTCTTAGAATACCTTGATTTTCAACTTTATGTTCTCCTTAAACTGGATGGTAAAATATTTTCCCTGCACCTGCAAAGAAGGGGTAGGGGTAGGGGTTGGGGTCGGTTGTACGCTATGGTTAGTAGTCTTTAACGAGTGGTGGGAGGGCAAAGTATTTGAAACCTAACCTACCAAGCGTATGCAAGTAACCAATTTGGTACTTTTGGGGTATGTGATTTCTGTTTAGTACAAATTACAACATTTTAGATGGCATATAGGTATATTTGAGCTGTTTACATACGGAAACAAGTCTGAAATTCGATCTATACCAATATAACGTGCTGTGGCATGAGTTGTTTCCATAAGTTTCGGTTCATCTAGACACCTGCTCGCTACCCGTATTTGTTACTTTACTGTTCTTGGTATTGATGGAAGTTGCTATCTGTAACATTAGAAAATATTATGGCAAGAACCTGTGTCCTGCTACAAGAGACTAGGATTATTCAAGCTATGCACATGAATTTATTACTTTATTATATATGTTGATGTTATTGACGTGCTGGTAATATCAAGCCATGACCCATTCCTTGTAACCTATTCTGCCTCTTATTCCAGGAGTATTCTCAGTGATGTGAGCAGGATTCCTATGTCTCAAGTAGTTTCTTTTCTAAAGCTTTCTTTTGTGCTCAGCCGTGAAATTCCTTCGTTATTTCAGAAGGTTTGTTTTCGTCAAATCTTTGCCCTCTCTCTCTCTCTCTCTTACCCACATTACCACTATGTTAAAGTTACTTCTGCTGGCTTAACTATCAAGTAAATGAAAAATAGTGCTGCTCATCCTGGGAAAAAGTATATTTTCCAATTTAACCAAGTCCTTCTTGTGGTAATAAAATGTGTAGATGGTGACTATTTCTCATGTACCTATCGGCAATCGATTGGTTCTAAATCGATTGGTTCTAACTTCTAAGGATTGGTTCCTTCCATTTTTTTTATAATAAATTACAAAGACGTGTGCTCACATGTAGCTTGATTTCGGCTTTCAGCTATAGTTCCTTCCTGCAAGTAGTAACACAATTTATTTATATTACATACGTAATTTTTAATCTGCCTCCTATCTGGTGTTGCTGTTGGAATTACAACAGGTGTCAAAGCTGCTTGCTGTGTTATATGTTGTTTTGGCCTTGAGGGAGAATCTGTACTGTGCCTGGTCTTCGGATGAAGTACTTTCTGAAAACAGCTGGGCTGCCTATTTTCATCAAGCCTCAGTTGGGGCTCATCACAATCTGCAGCTCCTTACAGCTGCTACTGTGAAACATAAGTCCCAGATGACATGCAAAGTCAAGGTACTGTGTGTGCTTTTTTAATTATGACTAAATACAGTGCTAATAGGTTTCAATAAGTGTTCCCACTTAGTGTTCCCACTTACTATTAGTCAGGTGTAAGGAATATTTTTGATGAGGAGTCTGGTCTATTGCTGTTTCTCTTTAAATGATGGTCCCTTTTGTTTAATATGGGCAAAGGCTTCAGGACTGGAACTTAGAGGTTTGCTCTACACAGAGTTACATGTGTGGGCACTGGGAAGTTCTCTTTACAACTAGGAGATCTATTCATATATTGCTACAATCTGTTCCTTTTAGTCCATTGTACTTCTCTGAATCGCCATATTGGATGTTGGAGTGCTTAGTTTAATGCTTCTGTATGGATAAGTTTCAATTAGCTCACTTTTCATGTTCTCTACGACGTATGTTTCATAATTGTCATGTTTGCAGGATGTGTATTGATATTTTTGTCTTCACACAATGCAGGGTTCCCAAGCAGCTGGCATTACAACAGATGAGTGGACCTTACTTAGGTGGTTGTGGATCTTTAATGAATCATTTGCACCATTGTGTATTGTTCCTGCTAGGTCTTCCTGCGGCTGATTGATTTCCTTGTGTAAAAATCAATTGCAGGATTGCACCTGAATCAACCAAGGGGTTAGATGCATGTGTGGCGAAGTTTTTTGAAGACCTTCCCAGTACTACAATTGTATGTTTAAGTGTACTGGGGTCTCCATATGCTAGCCTTTTAAAAGAACTCATGCACTCTCCTGCTGATGTTCATGGGTGGATACTCTTGTCCTATTTAACTGCAGACGATCAACCTGCTGTGGTTTTATTGCCATTGAGCTCAATTCTTCAAGGTAAAAGCATTCCCTGAGGCAAGTAACATCAATAGAGTCTGATTAAGATATTGCTCACTAAATTGCTCAATTTGTCAGATTATTCAGATGAAGAAACAAGTGGTAAGGACTCAATATTTGGAGAGAAGAATGTAATGAAGGAGTGGCACTCTCCATGGGGCTGCAATGCTCTGGTTGACGATGTCGCTCCATTGTTTAAATTCATTCTGCGGGGTAATTATGTTTCTTGTTCAAGCTTTCCTGAAGAAGACAATGAAAGTAACCGCGGAATATGGTGGGGACAAAGAGTTCGTCTTGATAAGTGCCTGCGTTATTTACTCAGGTTAGTCTTTATTTGAGGCTCAACTTGTTTTGTCTGTGAGGGCTATGATTTTTTTTTTTAATTTTATGATAGGAGTAATCATTACCGTTTTGTTGTATGGCTACAAATGTACCAGGGACATAGAAAAGAAATGGTTTGGTGCATGGAAATACTTGCTTCTAGGCAGATGGTCAGAATGTGAGCCCTTAAATTCTGCTGTCAAGGAGCTGGTGCATGAAATTAAAGCTAGATACAAACTGGACGTAAATGAAAGCGTTTTGAAAGTAGTTATGGGTGGTATTAAATCTGCCAATCTGGAGGAGAGGATTCCGTGGTTGTTTCTTGAAAAAGGTTGTTATATTGGTAGAGCTGAAGATTGTGATCGAGAAAGATGCAACACTTTGGATCAGGCATGTGATAAAGAGAATTATGTTTTAGGTTCAGTCATTGAATTAATGCTTGCTGCAGTTGAAAAGCTTGAGGCAGAGTACTGTACACGCAGGGAGCCTGTTGTTCTTGTGCTAGACAGCGATATTCAGGTGGGTCTCAAGTTTCTCTTGATTTGTGTAGCAGTCAGAAATCAGAAAGAATGGTTTACAATTACAAATGATACTTGTGAATACACCCAAAGATACAAAAAGTTCTTATCTTTTTTTTGGGATCAATATGTGAGAGACTTGCTTACTTTCCTAGGCATGGACAATAACCAAGTTGTATAATGTCCACATGTGCATCTCAGAAGCCACCTCTTCAGATATAAAATTCTTCTGTGAGTATCTCAAATGATCTAACTTGGGGATTTTCATTGTTTAAAAACCATTTAACTTCTTTGCCAAGGCTCCCAATGAGACTAGAGGCATGTAAGCACCGCCTTTGTGCTTGTCCTGCTTCCCAAGGTGACCTTGTTAGGCTTGAAGTTCACTTCCTGCGAAAAAAGAAGAAACACACCCTTTGTGCTTGTCCTACTAGTCTCTCTATCACTTTGAATAACGGGATGTATAAATTTGCTCAAAGTCTATGAGAAAGGTATTCCTTGGTGAAGTAGTTTTGTTTTGTTTGTTTGTTACACCCAAACACACACAGCATTAAGCTTGTCAGCACCCAAATTTCCAATCCATGCACCATAAGCGTCTTCTTCATGTTCAAACTCTTGTGGATCTTAGTTACTTGTATTGTTTAAGAAAGGAAAACACTGTCTTGATGTCTTCTTCAGTGCAATCTTGTAAGTCTTTTGCCGCCTCTAGCATATCTTGATGTTGGCAGTCTGAAATCTTTGGTTTTTGGAATGTCATTATCTTTGACTCCATTTACAAGAAACAAGGAGTAATGCTCATATTAGCCGCCTAGTCAGATGAGCTTGTTTCTACTTTGGGTGATGAAATTAATCAAGTACCATCCTTTTTGGCTTCCTTGTGTTTAACTTGGGAAATCTACTCTCAGATGCTTCCTTGGGAGAATATGCCAATCATGAGAGAGCAAGAGGTGTACCGCATGCCTTCTGTTTCTAGCATCTTTGTGGCATTGCAAAGGAGGTCAGTCCAAGAAGTTGTCAGTTCTGCTGTCAGATTTCCTTTGATAGACCCCCTGGATGCTTTTTATTTACTGAACCCTAGTGGTGATCTCAACCGCACACAAGCTGATTTTGAGGAGTGGTTTAGACTCCAGAACATACAGGTATGGTCCTCTTGCTTGTGTATTCACTAAATGATATCAGAGATGCATAGCATTTGTGGTACATCATAGTTAAATTTATATCCATCCATTAACTGCAACTTCCTTCAGGGAAAGGCTGGAATTGTTCCTGCGACTGAAGAGTTGACTACAGCATTGAAATCACATGATCTGTTCTTATATTTTGGCCATGGAAGTGGTATGTCCATTGTTATACATTAGTCTGTGTTGTCATAGTATTTACGCATTGCTTATTTTCCTTGCATATGCACCAACTATCTAACACCTTATGATTGCTCAGGGGCGCAATACATTCCCTCAGACAAAATTCAGAAACTAGAGAACTGTGCTGCTACGCTTCTGATGGGATGTAGTAGTGGATCTCTGAACTTAAATGGGCAGTATGCTCCAGTTGGCACTTCTCTTTCCTATCTATTAGCAGGTTCTCCTGTTGTAGTTGCTAATCTGTGGGAAGTGACAGACTTAGATATTGACCGCTTTGCTAAAACTGTGCTCAAATCCTTCATGGATGAAAGATCAATGTCCGCCACAGGCTGCGTCCAATGCAGTATATTAGCAGAAGAATTCAAGTCCATGAGTGTGAATGAAAAGAAAGGAAACACTAAGAAACCATATATTTCTGGTGGATATTGCTACCTTCATAAGTTAAGGGCTGGATATTTCGTCAGTCGAGCCCGGAATTCTTGTAAACTTCCCTTTTTGATTGGGGCTGCTCCTATTTGTTATGGAGTCCCAACAGGCATAAAGAAAAAGAGAGATATCTAATGTTCAACCATCTTCTCTCTTCCACACCAAAAGGCTGTGTCGGTTGTATAGTGTTGTAAAACTTTAGTATATATGCTTGTCAGATAACTAGAATCGCCTGCTCTGATAGTCATTATTCTGGATGACCATCATCTTTGGGCTAGGCTGATACTCTATGTTATAGAAAAATGATGCAATTACAATTATTTTTTCTATTACAGCTGTACAGAAATGAACAATGGCACAAATCATTTTTGAACAAGAGCTTGAAGCCCCTCACATTGTTTTCCGGTATATCCTCAGCTGTTTTGGTTTCTAACTGAAAACCCCCCTCCCCAATAATAAATAATCATGACGGTCGAATATACCTATTAAATTTGACAATATATAGGTTACCAAAAAATTTTGACAATATATAGTAAAAAAAAAAAGATGGACTATTTGGGGTGAAATATACATATTAATAATTCTTTTATAGTGATACACCTAATTGAAAAATCATTGCAAAAATACAAAATGCATTTTGGCTACTACATCACTTCTTTTTTCTTTTCTTTGGGTTCACCATTAGTAATTTTTCTATTAGGTGTATCACTATATAAAAAATAATAATTGGTGTATCATCACAAATTGTCTAAATATATTCGGTGTATTTCACTAATTTTTTCTAATAATTATGAACATTTTGACGGTTAAATCACCTATTGGCGGCTAGGCTTTCACCCAGGAAATAACAAAAAGGCATGGTAATAATCATTTCTGTTTGTTTTTTTCGTTTAGTTCATGTGATTCTTCCAAAATTAACAGCTCTCTCTATATATAAACTTATTTTCCCACCATCGTCCTAGCTCCTCTGAAACCAAACCATGTAACAGAAAGAAAATAACAACCACCCAACCCTTCTCTCCTCCACCCCTAATTTGCCATCCCCTCTCCTCCCCTATCAAAAACATGGCGAAGGCGGTGGCGATCTACGCGATCGTAGCCACCGCCCTCGTCTTCCTTCTTCTTCACCCAACCTCTCACCGACCCCATAAGAGGCACAACCACAACCACCATAATTGTCTAAGTCGGAGGTTTGGTGGCTCCAAAGGCCCTCATTTCGACCCTTTCGTCACGAAATTGAAACAAAAGGCCGAAGAGAAAGATACAAATGATGTGTTGTTGCCTCACAATGATGCACACCTTGAAGATGATCATGATATTGAAATGGTTGAAGCTGAGGTTGAGGAAGAAGATCAAGTATATTTTGGGGATGATGGGAAACTTAATTTGACATTGAGGTTAACAATTTTGTTTCCCATGATAGATCGTTTACCAAGGGATGGGCATGTTGGGTTTAGGGAGCTTGAGGCATGGAATATCTTGCAAGCCAAGGAGAGATTGGCTTATACCACAAGGAAAGAGTTTGAGGCTCATGACAAGAATAACGATGGCCTTATCTCTTTCTTTGAGTTTTTTCCTCAATTTTCTGATGAACATATAAGTAAGTTTTGCGTTTGTGTTTTTCTTCCTAATCAAACATAAAAGCAATGTTATATATTGTGATGTTGCGAGACCTTAATTAACACATGCATGCACTTTAGCTTACATATATGTGATAAATGAAAAAGTAACGTATATATATTTCACCTACTAACGTTGCCATGCCCATCTAGACCTGTTAAATGGGTCGACCCATCAGGATACGGTTCAGCCATTTTAAATTCGGATCGGTTACAATTGATTTTTGGGTCGACTCCATTTTTAAGTTTATTTTACCAGGTTGTAAATGGGTTTGATCGAAAAAGCTATGTCAAGACCTTAAAAAAGAGGGTCGGATCGGATTTTTACGTCGGGTCAGGTTTTAACAACTCTACATGCATCCGATTCCCAACACAGACCAACATATATGGATAATTAATAATGATTAATCAATTTATTTTTAGCTCGTTTTGATTTTGAGTTGATGTATAATGTGGCCTACAATTTTTTAGCTCGGATTCGGGTCGGTTACAATTGGTTTTTGGATCAATCCACTTTTAAATTTATTTTACCGGGTTGTAAACGAGTTCGATAAAAAAAAGTTATATCAAAATCCTAAAAAAGGAGTCGAATCAAATTTTTGCGTCGGGTCAAATTTTAACAGCTCAACATGCATGTCATTCCCAACACAAACAAACATATATGGATAATTTATTTTTAGCTCGTTTTGATTTTGAGTTGATGTATAATGTGGCCTACAATTTTTAAAATCTACATTATTATGACAAATAAGTACGCCAAACAGAGAAAAATAACATGGAGCATGGTGAAGCTGGGTGGTGGATGGAACAATTCACAAATGCTGGTGCTGACGAGGATGGAAATTTGAATTTTGAGGAGCTAAAAGAGTAGATTACTTCTTCTTTTAATCTATTTATTTATTTATCCTCCCTGATACTTTCATTTTGTAGAAACTGTATTTAAATTTCTTTATATTTGCAGCTTCTTGCATTCGGAAGACAGTACAAGTAATGCTAAAGTACAAGAATGGTTATTGCGTGAGAAAATCAGGCATGTACAATTATAGCTAAGTTTATATCTTTCATCTAACTAAATTAAGCTAGCTTGTATATTAACGTTTATCTTCAAGTAATTAAATGTCACTATATTAAAACTATATATCATCCTCTTGACCTAATTATTTCTTGATGTATATCATGATAGAAGAATGGACATTGATAACGATGGCAAGCTCAACTTCTACGAATTTCGGGATAATGCATATGATACTTTCAAAAGCTACTACCAGTTCAGTACCTGTGAGCATTATGTTCCTTCACCAGAGCAAGAATATGTAGACCTTGACGTAAACAAGGATAGGTACTATTTCTTATTTCTTTTGGAATGTCATTCTAGTTTTTTTTTTTCTTTCTTTTGGGTCAAAAAAAAAAATTGACATGCATCATTTGTTATTATTATTTATTATTATCAAATGTAATACCAGCTAGAAAGCAAAAAAGACACATTTATCTTGAAAGTTATAGTATAGATCTTAATACCCGTTCTTTATGTGCTAATGTACAAGTTTTTGACGATTCAAGAATTGAAGGCTATTCGACATTTTCTTTTTCCTGGAGAAGTGGATTATGCTTCATACTATACAATCTATTTGATGAATGAGGTTAGTTTAGTGCAACAATATTGCTCAAAGGTCACGCAAGCTAAGGTTATTTAATTATTTTAACTTCTAAACTAGAGTTGTTATCATAAAGGAACTCTGGCTCACGTTGTGGTCCCGTAAGGACACTGCAGCACAATTGATTTTTAAAAGATGAAGTGTATGGTTCAAACTTCAACGTAGGAAAAATTAGGGGTCGTTATCTTTATAGGTAGTCTCATGAATAAGGAGGTGAAAGTAACACTTATGTGGCATGCATCGATCTAATGAAGTGCTCACTTTGTGTTGTAAATGTTGTTGTGTAGGTTGGTATCCAGATGTAATATTCTTGGATATGCCGAAACATTCTCTTCCACTTTTTTTTTTTTTTTTTGCATTTTTTTAACAATTTATGTTCTCCTTGTAGGTTGATGACAATAATGATGGGAAATTAACTTTAGACGAAATATTGAATCACGAAGATAAATTTTACAAAAGTGTTTGTGTGGGAGACGACGAAGACGATGATGATTATTACCATGACGAGTTTTGAAGCTATTTTTTCTTGTGTGTGAGTAAGTGTGAAACCTTGTCACACAATACACTAATACAATATGATACTTGATACGACCACGGCTATGTTCTGGGCAAGCATGGAGCGAAAAATATTGCTAGGCGCTCCCCTTTTGATTGAATGGTAAAGGCAAAACCACAACTTCTTAGCTTCTTGGATCAAGATCGGGCATGTGATACAACTTGTGGGGAAGAAGAAGATATTAAGAATCAGATAAAAAATCGTTTTCTTTTTAGAGAAAATCGGTATCTTGACATTCATACACTATATAAAGAAGAAGAAAACACAATGTACAAGGAAACACTGTATGAAAAAATTCATATGTATGCATAGAATTTCCACCAATATATTCATGTTTAGTTTAAGTAGATTTATTAGAGGAATTTAATGGAAGGCTTAGTGCAAAATTGTTGTTTATCTTTTGGCATTTTCTATTTCTATCGCTCATGTGTTGAATAATTTAATGATATGCTTGAATGTGGAATGTAATTTGAAAATCCTATTATATATTAAGAATTTGCAGAAGGTCTTTCTTTCTATTACAGTACAATATATGGTTCCGCCTCAATATAATACCAACTCTATAACCAAGCATGACATCATACTTATTTGAGGCGCCTCAGATTGAGCGGTGTCATATAAGAATTTGTGTATATGTTTTACATACAAGTTTAATTGTATTGAACCTAATTATGAAATCACACATGTGATGTAAATATACTTATTGATGCGTAAATGTGATTTTCTTCCTCTAATTAGCGTATTTGGATATTTCATTAGGGGTAAGTAGAAATACCGAGTACGCTATATCGGAATCGTGTCGGATTGAAAATTAGTGCGGAACCGAGTTGATGGATACAATTTCTATTCTAAGAAACAAGTCGTTACAAATTGAATTTCAATTTCAATTTCTAACTTTTTGTAACCGGATTTGATTAGCAGGTTTGAATATCGGACATAAACTAATTTCGATTATAATTACAATTATGTATTTTTTGAACGTAAGCCACCAAAGGCCTCTTTAATTTTCTTCTTTGTAACAAAAATGGAACTTTTCTTTTTTTGAGCAAACAAAAATGAAACCTCTTTTTTTCTAAGTATGAAGGTTGTATGGTACATGCCACATGGTACTATGGTGATCCCAATTTTTTCCCTCAACCAAAAAAAAAAAAAAGGAAAAAACAAAACAAAAAAAAAGGCAGAAAAATAATGATATCGAAAGCACAACATCCAGGAAGTATTAGATATTGCTGAACTGTCCCCCAATTATTAAAGCTTTGGCTTTTATAAATCCCCCATAATAATTATCCGGAGCCAAACAAATTATATGGGACCCTACCCTCAAAATCAACGGCTATGATTTACCCAATTAGATCTAAGAGTATATTTCGAACTGAGAGCACCTTAATAATATAGTACTCACTTCTACGGTTCTACCCAATATTGGACTTCCAAGTTCTCAAATAATTTTCTCTTAATAAAAATTTAATATTTATAATTTTAATTGGTTGGGTTTTATTATGTAAAATTCTTTTTAGTGCCCCCAGCTTTTTTCAGCCGCGCCTCTCTCTCTCTCTCTCCTCTCTCTCTCTAGTTTTCTCTCTCCTAGGGTTTCAAAGGCGCCGTTTTTTTGGGGGTTTTCCTGTCGTTCGATCGGTGATTGGTTTCTCTCTGTCACTTTCTCTCTCTTCAATCTCTTGAAGTCCCAGGTAAATTCAATAGCTTCTTTGCTCAAATCTCACTTCGATTTTTGTTAATTCGGAGTATATTATACGACTATGAATTTGGTCATGAATAGTTGATCTACAATTTAAGGTTTGGTTTTGTATGTAATTTGTGGTTGTTATCTTGATCGGATTCAATTGCTAGTAACTATAGTTACTTCGATCGTTCAATTTCAATTTTAGGCGATCTGGGAACTAATCTGTTAAAGATTTCTTTTTTTAGGTATCAGTGAGACTTTATAATTAGGATCGATTTTTATTGTTTTGCCTTTTTGGTTGAAATGCTGAATGTGGGTTTTTGTTTGTTCAATGCGATTAGTGTTTTGCTCAGTGGGTTAAGTGGTCCGTACTATTAAAGTATTGGATTTGATTGAAATCAGTAAGCCATTTGATGATTAGCTGTTTTTCGTGGTTAGATCTAGTTCGAGTATTGGAACTCGATACCCTGTTTGATCTTTTCCCTATTCACTGTAAAAGCTGTATCTTTTCTTGGTCTTGAATTTCTGCATATAATGAGCATATCTTTGTCATTGTACATGTTGTGGAACATTATATTTACGCTGTTGGATAAAGAAAGTCGGTATAATTGTTTTAAGCTGTCTTGAGATGAAGTTTACTTTACTGAAAGGGGAAACTTTTTGTTTTCAACTTCCGTAACCAATGTCTAGCTTTTCTTGCTCCAAGGATGGTTTTGAAACTCCTGCATTTTGTAAAGTTTCAACTTCAATCCTAAATTGACTTTGTTTTGGGACAGAGCATGTATCAGAGAATTCAGAGTATGTAGTGGACGATTCCCTGATATCAGTGCATATGTATGCTGATCCAGTGTGTAATGTCACTGAGCCGTCTCAATTCTTGCAACCCAGTCTTTTGTAAAATTCAGTTTCTCTTACCTGTCAATGAGTGGGTTCTGCTGATGTTCTGTTCTGTACTTTCTATATGAATTTTTATGTAATGTGCTACAAAGCCACATCAAAACACTGAAATTCTTTAATAATTATCTACCTAAGTAAAGTACGCTGGATTTACTTATTTTTATCATATGGGTTATTGCAGATATATTGATGGTGATGGAGATCACCCAAGTACTTTTAAATGCACAAGCCGTTGATGGGACAGTCCGGAAGCATGCTGAAGAAAGTTTGAAGCAATTTCAGGATCAAAACCTCCCTAGTTTCTTGTTATCTCTAGCTGGAGAGCTTGCCAATGAAGAGAAGCCAGCCGAGTCACGGAAGTTAGCAGGGCTTATTCTTAAAAACGCATTGGATGCGAAGGAACAACATAGGAAGTTTGAGCTTGTTCAAAGATGGTTATCCCTTGATGTTGGAGTGAAGAATCAGATTAAGGCTTTTTTGTTACAGTCCTTATCGTCCCCTGTGCATGATGCCCGTTCAACTGCATCACAGGTGGTTGCCAAGGTTGCGGGCATTGAGTTGCCTCAAAAACAATGGCCAGAGTTGATAGTATCATTATTGACGAATATTCACCAACTTCCACCTCATGTCAAACAAGCAACTTTAGAGACACTCGGATATTTGTGTGAGGAGGTCTCTCCAGATGTTGTAGATCAGGATCAAGTCAATAAAATTCTCACAGCTGTTGTTCAGGGTATGAATGCAAATGAGACAAACAATGATGTTAGGCTTGCTGCGACCTATGCGTTGTATAATGCATTGGGCTTTGCTCAGGCTAATTTTAACAATGATATGGAGCGAGATTATATAATGAGGGTAGTCTGTGAGGCAACATTATCTCCTGATGTGAAGATAAGGCAGGCAGCTTTTGAGTGTTTGGTCGCTATATCCTCCTCATATTATGAGAAGCTGGCGCCATACATTCAGGACATCTTCAATATTACTGCGAAGGCCGTAAAGGAAGATGAAGAACCAGTTGCCCTTCAAGCTGTTGAGTTTTGGAGCTCCATCTGTGATGAGGAGATTGATATTCTTGAAGAATATGGAAGTGATTTCACGGGTGACTCTGATGTTCCTTGCTTTTATTTTATTAAGCAGGCTCTCTCTGCCCTGGTACCCATGTTGTTGGAGACACTCCTTAAGCAAGAGGAGGAGCAGGATCAGGATGAGGGAGCATGGAATATTGCTACGGCAGGGGGCACTTGCCTTGGTCTTGTAGCACGTACAGTTGGAGATGATATAGTGCCTCTGGTGATGCCATTTATCGAAGAGAACATCACAAAACCTGATTGGAGACAACGGGAGGCTGCCACGTATGCCTTTGGCTCTATTTTGGAGGGGCCTTCTCCTGACAAGTTAACAGCAATTGTTAATGTTGCTTTGAACTTCATGCTCACTGCTTTGACAAAAGATCCTAACAGCCATGTTAAGGACACCACTGCATGGACTCTTGGTCGCATCTTTGAATTCCTTCATGGTTCAGCTGTTGAAACACCAATTATCACACCAGCAAACTGTCAGCAGATTATAACAGTGCTACTACAGGCTATGAGGGATGCTCCTAATGTCGCTGAAAAGGCATGTGGTGCACTCTATTTCCTTGCCCAAGGCTACGAGGATATTGGCTCTTCTTCACCTTTGACTCCATACTTCCAGGAGATTGTGCAGTCCCTTCTCACTGTCACCCACAGAGAAGATGCGGGAGAGTCACGACTGCGGACTGCTGCTTATGAAACTTTGAATGAAGTAGTGAGGTGTTCAACTGATGAAACTGCTCCGTTGGTATTGCAGCTGGTTCCTGTCATTATGATGGAGCTCCACAGAACACTAGAGTCACAGCAACTCTCACCAGATGGGAAACAGGGAGAACTGCAAGGTCTTCTGTGTGGATGCCTACAGGTTATTATTCAGAAGCTAGGGG
Organism: Tetragonia tetragonoides; assembly: GCA_038025085.1. NCBI lineage: Eukaryota > Viridiplantae > Streptophyta > Magnoliopsida > Caryophyllales > Aizoaceae > Tetragonia > Tetragonia tetragonoides. The sequence goes on along the minus strand of CM076154.1, from coordinate 36,506,304 downwards.
CATCAGAGCCTACTAGAACTGCCCTTTTTCAGTATGCTGATCAAATCATGCAACTCTTCCTGGGAGTTTTTGCTTGCAGAAATGCCACAGTCCATGAAGAGGCCATGTTAGGAATTGGTGCCCTTGCCTACGCAACAGGTCCAGAATTTGCGAAATACATGGATCAGTTCTACAAGTTTTTGGAATTGGGTCTTCAAAACTTCGATGAGTGGACAGTATGTGCTGTTACTGTTGGAGTGGTGGGAGATATATGCAGAGCTTTAGAAGATAAGATACTGCCTTACTGTGATGGGATTATGACACAACTTCTCAAGGACTTGTCAAGCAATCAACTTCATCGTTCGGTGAAGCCTCCCATTTTCTCATGCTTTGGGGACATAGCTCTTTCTATTGGAGAGAACTTTGAGAAGTATTTGATGTATGCAATGCCGATGCTGCAGAGTGCAGCAGATTTGTCCGCCCACACAGCTGGTGCTGATGACGAGATGCTTGAGTACACCAATATTTTGAGAAATGGAATTTTGGAAGCCTATTCCGGGATTCTCCAAGGCTTCAAAAACTCTCCGAAAACCCAGCTCCTGCTTCCTTATGCCCGCCATATTCTTGCATTCATTGACAGCATCTACCAGGAGAAAGATATGTAAGTTAACTGTCTGTATTTTGTTTGTTTGCACTCTATGGTACTAATGGGTGCTGAATATGATAATTTATGTGTTTGTTTTTAATCTGTTTAGGGATGATCCTTGTATGAAGACTGCCATTGGTGTCCTTGGTGACCTTGCAGACACACTTGGAACTAGTGCAGGTTCTTTGATTCAGCAGTTCTCATCTTGCAGGGATTTACTGAATGAGTGCTTGTCATCTGATGACCATTCAATTAAACAATCTGCTGAGTGGGCTAAGTTGGCCATCAGTCGAGTAATTTCCATATGAGGCAGGTCCACTGCTTGGTATATTCTTTTCCTTTTAGAAGTCCCTGCATGCATTGGGTGTGTCGAGTTGGGTCCGGGGGGTCGGTCGGGGTTGCATACAAAGTGTCGGGTCGTCACCAGTCAGACAACTGAAGTTGTCAGTCTTCATGTTGTCGCTAACTCTTGCATCAGCACCATGGGTCGGGTCAAAGTCCTTTTACTTTGGCAATGAGGGAGGTGGTGTGTAGTGGTCTACAGAAACATTCGGATGCCTCTGCTAGAAGATTAACGATCATCTTGTAAGGAGAGAGACAAGTACATGTCTGAGGTGTCAGAAACTGGATAAACCTTTCGCTGAAAGGGCACCCTAGTTACCGGACCGTGGTCTCTCTGCTAATGCTTGAGAAACGAGAGTCCTGATTGACTTCCCTGGTGGTTCTCGTTGTCTCCTCATGAAATGATGTGTGGAGATGATGACGGCAGCGAGTCAAATGCAGGGTCTGAATATGTTAAACTGACCACAAGTGGTGCAAGAGAGAGTTTCCTCCTTCACCAAGTTTTTTCTTCTTTTTTTTTCGGAAAATCTATTTTCTTCCCCCTTTTTGGTCTTCTCTTTTTTCCTCCTTTTCTGAGTCCTGCATTGTTTCAAGGCCATTAGACCAGTCAACAGTTCTGTCGCATTCGCGTCTCATCATATTTTGCCTTCTCTGTATGCTCGTTCAAGTGGTCTTTTTGATCACCCACATACCTTGAAAACCATCACATTATTATGCATTTAATGATATATTTTGGGTTAAGATTGCTGTTTGGGCAAGTTGTTTTGATCGATTATTTGATACTGTACGCATTCATGGAAAGCATGTATGCTACTTGGATTTTGCACTGGTACAGAAGTTTTCATTTTGTTAATTTTTATTCACATCCCTTCTGTTTTTGTAAGTCAAAAAGAAGACGACTTTTTAACTTGGGATAATTATTGTGGACATCAGATCTTGTTTTTATGTATCATTATTAATACCTTTGAGCTTGAGCAAACTGTTTGTGTGGTCTTTCTAATGGGTAATGCAACTTTGTTTGATTAGTCTCCTTGAGAAAATGAAAGGAAATTATCATTTGGATGCTACAAAGTTTGGTTAATATTACCGGACAAAGGAGTTCTCAAGAACTCTGCAGTTTCATCTTACATGTCTGGTGATCAAAAATAACTCTACATGTTTATAACAAAAATGTGACTTGGGGAATGCAAGCCTAGTTCATAATATGGCTCGATACAAAGTTTAATTCAAAGTAAGCGTGATTTTTTTTTTGATAATTAAGCTTGATTAAGTCGGTATGTCACTCTTCGGTTCGTCATCCCTTCAAGAGTTCGATATGTTCGGTCCACACTAGCACCTTGAGTTTCAGAGCTTTGTGACTGAGAACAGTCTGATTGTGACAAAAAATATACACTATTGGGATTAAGTACCGACCCCCTATGCCGGAGATGGACGCGACACAACCTGAGGTGCCTAGTAGGCGCAGAGTAGTGTCAAGTCGAGGCCACTCAAGCACTTGAGCCATATGCAGAACCCTTGTCCCATGATGCAGCCCCATGACCCATGGCGTTGCATGACCCTTATCCCATGACGCAGTGACCCATGAGTCCATGACGCAACACCCTTGTCCCATGATGCAGCCCCATGAACCATGGTATTGCAACACCTTTGTGGCCTTGCCCCATGACGCTGCATCACCATTGTCCCATGACGCAGCACCATGACCCATGATGCAGCAGGACCCTTGTCCAATGGACCCTTGTCCAATGGGGCTACAACACCCCATGACGCGGCAACATGACCCATGACGCAGTCTCTTGTTCCATGAAGCCCAGTGTGAGCGCCATGTCCCATGTTTCAGCGCCCAGCGAATGTCATATCCCATGTCCATGGGTAAAATAGAGTTCGGAGACTCTGATGATCGTCGCGGGGCACCACAGGTCCTCTAGGGTGATGACAGATCCCCATAATAAGTTTGGGCAAGAGCCACAGCCGGACCCCGGAAAGCCGAAAATCAAAGACTAATCCACGTTTTAGGGGCTTCCGGGAGGCCTGGGACGAAGGTAAATATTTTCGCACCACATCACAAGGGACACCTCTAGGGAACATGGAAGGCCCACGGGGTCCGTTATTTGGTCCCTGATAAGCTTGTAAGGGCGGTTTTACGGAACACCAATGTAAGGACCCGAACACCAAATACATGGGTGATATCGAAGTTCGGGGATCCTAATTATCCTCCCGAAGCACGAGGGTCCTCTAAGGTCATGATAGACCCCCTGGAGAAGTTTTTGAAAAAATGACACCCGGGCCTTGGGAAGCCGAAAACGTAGGCTTAAATCCACGTTTTTTTGACTCCGGAGAGGCCCCGGAAAGAAGGTAGATATTTTCGCACCGCATGGCACGGGACACCCTTAGGGGACATGGGAGGCCCCCGGGGTTGCTTATCTGGTCCGTGATAGGCTTGGAAGGGTATTTTATGGGATACTTGTGTAAAAGTCTGAACATCGAAGGCAGGGATGATATTGAAGTTCGGTGATCTGGATGACCCTGCGGGGGTATCGAGGGTCCTCTAGGGTCATGATAGACCCCCCCGGAGAAGTTTGGGTAAAAACGACAACCTGGCCCCTGGAAGCAGAAAACGAAGGCATAATCCACGTTCTTCGATCTTCCAAGAGGCTCCGAAATGAAAGTTTATATTTTCGCACCACATGGCACGGACACCCCTAGGGGACACAGGAGTAGGGGTGAGCGTAACCGGGTACCCACCGGGTAGTGCACTACCCGGAATTGGAATTGGAATGGTTGTACCGGTTCCTAATTCCTAGGAATTGAAATTGGATCCACCGGGTATCCACCGATTCCTGGGTACCCACCGGTTCTATATTAAATTGAAATTTAGATTTTTTAAAATCAATAGATTATACATAAAATAACCAAAAAAAAAAACAGTATTTTAATGAGCAACAAATATCAAATATAAAGAGTAAATTGCAACCGCCTGAGTGAGGCAACTCGTTGGAGTGAGAGAGAGGAACGATGGTGTGACTGACTAGCTGTGTTTGAGATTCTAAGAGAGAAAGAGATAGAAGCGGCATCATTCATCAGAATGCTATTGCAAGACAAAATTAGGACAAAGAAAACCAAACAATCAAGTAAAGGAAAAACAACCAACAAGGGTGGTGGTCTAAGTGGTTCCAAGCTTACTCCTAAGTGGTTTGATAATGCAAGGTTATGGGTTCGAATCCCCATTCCCCCCCATGCCTTGTGTCTGATGGCTTCTAGGAACTATACTAGCCTCTTGTTGGTGCTACGTTGACGGGGTCAGTGCTTGCGCTGGTTGTTTAGCTAGTCTGATATGTTCGCTATTGAACATGAGAGTCCGAACATGACGTAGCAGGAGGTGCCTCGGTCGCCATTCACTTGCACCCTCTTTTTAACGAGCAAAAAAGTAAAGGAAAAAAAAATAGAAAAAAAAGATGATTAATGATCCATAAGGGCGATAAGGCCCAAATGCCCAAAGCCCCAAATGATGTTTTTTAGTTTCATTTGCTTTGTACCAACAGTAAGTCAGTTAGACAAGGAAAAAAAAAAACAGTAAGTCAGTTAGAGCTAACTTTGCTTACAGTAGTATTGAGTACTGACTATTAACAAAATAAAAGGCTGTTTTGAATTAATTACGATTTCGGTTTCGGGTCTGATTCAGGGTATCTACCGGTTTCGGGTATTCGGAATTGGAATTGGTTTTGTACCGGGTACCCAACCGGTTCCGGTTTCCAAAAGTCAGGAACCGGAAATGGAATTGGTTGGTACCGGTTCCCATTTTCCGGAATTGGAATTGAAATTGGTTGACTGGTTCCGGTTCCGAACTGGCTCCAATTCCGAATCGGGGTACCCGGAATTTCTGCTCACCCTACATAGGAGGCCCCAGGGTAGGTTATCGGGTCCTTGGTAGGTTTGAAAAGGCCTCTTACGGGATATCGAAGGCTAATCCACAATTTTTTGGTACTGAGCATAGCTCCCCACCACCCAGTGCCACCAAACCTACCTCCAAGTTCTCTCTATTATTATAAAGAGGTCTTATGATTTTTTCAATTTGTTTGAAGTGATTTCTATTTTTGTTTTGATATTTTTTTCCTATGCTTTTCTTATTTTTCAAGGTATGTTTTCAATTAAAAATTAAATGAAATAGCTACTTTGTGTGAAAATATTAAGAATTATGTTTTTGTAACTTAATAATATACTTGAAAGTTTTAGGAGGAATTTTTGGAAAATAATTCTCCAAACTTTCAAAGTTCCCAATATGAAAGTTATGCACTCTCCTGTCAGAATCACTAAATCTTATAAAACTTATCTTATAAAATTCTTTAAGGGGTAGTTGGTTGAGAGAGGGCTTGTGGGCGAAAGAAGGCAAACGATGCAAATGAAGCGCCTACCAGGCAGACACCGAGTAGTGTCGAGTTGTGCGCCATCACTGTCAGACACCCACGAACCTCAGCTCAAGCACCATCCCCTATGCCGGAGACAGACGCGATGCGACGTGAAGCGCCTAGTAGGCGCCCAAATAGTGTCAAGTCGAGGTCACTCTGTCCTTAAGCTGAATTTAAGTGAAATTAAATTCAGGAGAATAGAGCCTTAATATCGTTCTAAATCGAGCATTTTAGGAATTAGACATTCGATCATCCATCTGGTTGAATGTTAGGTCAGTTTTATTGGCCATAATAACATGTGATTTGAAAACCTAAATGAGTAAGAGCCTAAGAGGAACTGTGCATTTCCGCTAGGATATGAAGTAATGATAAATTGACTGTGCAAAATGCTTCATGAATCATCATCACATTCATAACTCTACTATTAGTAGCCCAAAGACGGTATACTTCTAGCTTTCACAGAGAATGTACGAAAAGAAATGTTCTTTTTTTAGGTTTTAGTCACTTTTCCACAGAGAATCCTAAAACAGGAGAAAATATGCGCATGTATGGCTGTTTGTGTTTTGTCATTAAGGGCTATAACATCCTATGGGTCTGTCATATTCTTATTTTTCTTTTCTTTTTCCTCTTACTGCTGATAGGTTCGTGTATGTTCGATGAAAATGTTCATATCATGCTACTCCCTTTGTCCCAGGTTTATCTTTACATTGGACTTTTTAAGGTCAAAGTTTGTAAACTTTGACCATTTATTTGTGAAAAGTTACAAAGTTTTACAATGTGAAAATAGCATTGCTATATTCATTTTAAATAGTATTTCAAAATATCATCTTATTATAAGTTCTACAATTATGAAATCATAAATATTCAGGGTCAAAGTAATGTCTTGGAGACCGTGAAAAGTTCAATGTAAAGATTAACTTGGGACAGAGGGAGTAATACTGTAATTTGTAATCACAAAACCTACTAATCAGAGGTGTTTAAGGGATTTTAGTTTATGCTCAGTTCTTTTGAGGCTTGTCATTTAGATGTTTACGTACTATTAACTTTCGAGACACCGATAAGAATTAAACCCTCAATCTTGCTGGAGCAAAAAAATAATTTTACTTATAGATATGTAATAATTTATTTGTTTACGTAAGCGTTGTTAATTACACAAGTTAGGGTCTTCGTTGTTTGATATTTGCAATAATATAGCCGTTGCATTTAAATGGAGAAATAATAACAATATGAAAATATTACTCAACTCAGCAAGGCAAATGCTTATGTAACAAGGAATTTTTCATCAACAAATATTAGTAAATATATATATTTTTGAAAAAGAAAAGGAAAAGTAGAAAATACATTACATGCTTCCTTATCTACAATGGTTTCCCCATTGTAGGTTATGTTCACATTAAGTAGATTACACTACCAACTGTAGTTTGCATTGCTACGGTTTACCTTATCACCGGCAAAAATCATAGAAACTTATAAGTTCTTTTTATCATTTCTATTAATAAAGAAAACTTAAACAAGTTTTTGTGCTTATTATAAACGAGGTTTTTCATTTTATTTTTAAGAAACCACCTTATATACTTTTTTCCATTTTAGAATCGCATTTTGATCAAACGTTCCAGTTCAAATTAAGCACTTGGATGACAGAGAGAAAAAGACTATACACGAACATCACAGCAGAGGATCCAATTTGAAACCGCTCTTAGAGGTGTGATAAGTGGAGTACTTGAAAATGTATGCTTGTAGTAGCCTAGGAAATTAAAAATGGCAAGTACTACTACAATGGAATTTCGCTTTTCCAGGAGCCACACAATGTGATGAGAGAGAGAGAGAGAGAGAGAGAAGGGTTTTGACTCATGGGATGATGAAGAGTGTCTTGAACAAAATGTAAAATCACAATCACTACACGCATGTTATAAGGTCCGCACCTACACCAAAATAGTGCCTCCTATCGCATCTGCAATCTGCAGCAGTTCTTTAGTGATATTGCTGCAGTTTTATCCATTACTTTGCTTCGTTTCCAGTTCTATCCATTTTTCGAAAGAAAGAAAAGAAAAGTTTCTATTGGGTATAATCGATCTATAAGGTAACACCACATAAGCAATGTTACCGTACATAAGATCTGATAAAATTTCGGTAAAACAAACATGACTATGTGTCCCTAGAACACTTCATGTCAACAAAATATCCATGACATGATCAGTTTATAGCAAATCAAACCATCCAGTCCTAACCTTTAACCCATTTCTCAGTTCTCCGTACCCCGTTCGAGTAACTTAACTTAGCATCTTTTCTTACTACCACTTGCTGTAGGAGCTCAGGGCTAGCTTCTCAACTTGAGATTTGAACTTAGTTTCATCTCTATACTTGATCTTGTCAATGCATATAGGCCATAGGAAATGGCATATAAATACTCACTGCTAAAATTATGTATAATTTCTATCTCAAACAACATTATACCAGATATTTTGGACCAAATAATACAATGTTTTTAGGCTAAAAACAAATCCTCTATCCTTTAAGCACCATCATTACCAAAAACTAGCCTTTTTTAAGAGTTGACTTCCCATAAATTTCCTTTCTTAGTAAAGGCAGGTTCATTTGCTGTAATGGACTGTCTGGCAAATGTTGGGTTGCCTACCTCTTTTTTCCTTGTTCACTTCACTAAATTTTTGATGCTTAAGTAAGTCATATTTTAAACAACGTGGGGCAAAGAAAGTCCTTACTAATAAGTGATAAGTAACTTTCCTGCTAATAGTTTCTGCTGAGTGCTGATGACTGCACCCCCTGCTTGTGCTGATCAGAAAATGCTGTAGAAAATTTTGAAAATGGATTCTCAACATAAATACTCCATCTTTCTGTAATTAGTTAATTTTGATGAACTAGATTAACTAAATAAGGAGTTAAAGAAGCGTGAATACTGAATAGTACATTCCTGAGTGGGGAAGTCATTCCATTTTCTTCCTGGATTATCAGAACCGACAAAGCCGAAAATTGTGTAGGATGTTGCGAGACGTAATAACCAATTTCAGAACTGTAGTGACTCTTATCTGGTGAGAAGCAGAGTGACTTATGCTAAAAGAGAAGAAAATTCCAAGCATATCAAAATGAAAAAGTGGCTGAATTTGAAAGCCATGCAGTAAATGGGGCTGAAAATGTGCCCATATGTGTATAAGTTGATCATGCTTCTACACAAAGTGCTTGGTTGACTTGCAGGATCTTTTTTTTATCTTCCCTTATTTTGCTTTTGGTGGCTTAGTGGGTTATGCATTTCACCATCATTCTTCTATGAAAGCCTTTTCATTTCTCTTGGGTGGGTGTACAATGACACCAGCATTACTCAATACCTTATAGTACCAAATGTCACACTCCTCTTCACCAAACAAGTATAAATTTGGAGCTTCCCCGCCTTATAATCTCACACAATTTAAGATATAGTTATATCTCATCTTTCTAACCTCAGACAGACCAATTTCAGCAATGGCGCACGCCAAATTAACTCTCCTATCCCTCATTTTCCTCGTCCTCTCAGCTTCATCATATGGTGAACTAGTTGTCGAGGCACTTAATCAGATCAAAGTTCAGCCTTCTGTGATTAAGAATTCCATCTCGAGTAGCTTCCTGTCAGCCACGGTTCAACTTCAAGGCATCAATGACAAAATGTCAGAGAGATTTTATTTCCTCCGTAAGGTTACTCAGAATACAATACATGTATATTTATGCTGTCCTTTGTTGATACTATATGTTTCCTAAAGTTTTTTGTTGCTAATATTGAAGGCCTTTTTTCACACCTTTTGGGTGGCATCATTATGTTGTGCAGGATGGGGTGGCAATGAAGTCAAGGAAACTGCTGGAAGCTGATCAGGAAGTGCAGGTGGACTACGATTATGCTGGACCGAACCCTAAGCACGATCCTAGAAAGGGGAGAGGTGGCAGGGGCCTCTAAAGGCTAAAAGTTTTTCACAAATAGTCAATTAAGTAATTTGAGTACTAATGGTTATCCCCTTTGTTTCTCTAATCATACGAAAGTACTAGAGTAGTTATTCTTGATGGACAAAGTTGAATGTTGAGAGGAGATGCAGATGAGCAAATTACTAGTATAAAACAAGCATTCATAATTAAGATATGATGGTTGTCCCCTAAGAAAAATGCACTTAATCCTGCTTGTGCTGCTGTCTTGAAGATCTATTCCTAGGTATATTACATAAATAATTGGCAATTATATACTGCAGTACTGTCTATTTTCTGAGAGATTGATTCCTTTTTTTCTCTCTCTTCTTTTGGGGGTGGGGTGGGGGTCAGTTATTTGATGATGCTTTGCATGTAATGGATGTTTCAACTTATTTCTGATGAACTTTTCTATGCTCTCTGTTTGATTTGTAAAGAAGGTAAGAACTTACCATATGTTTCACTGCTCCATAGAGTAACATGTACAAACCTCATCTGGAATTCAATGACTAGACAGTGATGGGAGAAACATGTACATAAACATACCTATTTTGACCTGAAAACTGGACATCTGTCTCAGTTTATATACACCGTATTAGAGAGCTAACGATTTACAACCCAAGTAATGAGGTTAACCATATCCCAAGAGATACAACTCCAATCGTGGCAAAGGCTTGTCCAAACTCGTACAGAACGTTCTGTTTCTCTATGGGCAAACTCTGCCAATTGGTTTTCCTGCAAATGAGAGTAAACAACAATTCGAAATATGCAAGCGAACGAAAGAAGTTGTACCATAACTACCATTCAGCTAATAACATGGTGAGTTAAAAGACCGAGGAGCATTTTCTGTTATAGTTCAAATGGAAAAAAGAAAAGATTTAGTGTACATTAGTTTTGGAAACTTGGCTTAGAAAGCTCTTTTTCATATATGACAATTTGACAATGTTACAGGCAAGAAAAACAATAAGAAGCATACCCTAAGTCTGCAATTATTATGCTGATATTATCTTGTGATCTTTGGTCCTACAACAACAAGAATGCAATCACACATAATTAAGGTGCCCAATGACCAATATCACAAGCAAATGGAAAAACACAGACTAATTTACGCTGGTGCTTACAAGAGCTGCTTTTGCCAATGATTCACAAGCTAGCTGAAACGAGAAAGAAGCATGAACATAAACTTGTATTCCATTAACTAGACATCTAGAGTAATTAACAAGACTGGTGGTTCTTACCTGAGTGTTTCCATGTTGCCGTAGTTGATTCCTAACGAAAGCTACTGCTTCTGAGCTGCAATTAGCACAGCATTTCAGGTGATTCCTTTGATACTTGGTTCAGCGGTCAGTGTTGAATAACTATCTAAACTAACCTGTTGATGTAATCCCACAAGCCATCAGAAGCTAAGAGTACAAATTCAGCATCTGATCCAAGTGCTACTTGGAAAACATCAGGCTGCGCAACCACCAAGTTATCGTTGAATTGCACCCTGAGAAACGAATACAGTTATGGTTAGCGCAAATGGTTAAATCTGAAGGTGAACTTCAGCTAATAGTTTGAAGTTTGAATTAGATGGTGTCCGTAAGTGGGTCTCACTACTCATCTTGTAGCTGTTTGTTCTTCCCCTACATTCTCCATTTTTGGTTGTGCATTGAACTTTTTATGCCATTTGGTGGGCTCAGTTTTTACCTAGAAGCGAACTTTTGAGACCATCTCTTTTCCTTAACTCCTTCTTCCAGCATCCTTTTTGAACATAACACAGGCGATTGTCAAGAAATATGCGTAAATGTAATAAATTGCACACAAAGCTGAATTTTTCACTAAGAATCAACTTCTTTTATCCAAGGATTAAGTAGAGGGAACAAACTCATTCTTCTTTGTCTTGAACCGGATGTCACCAAAAGCACGGGATACAGCAATATCTCCACATATTCTTCCATTCACAATCTGCAGAAGATGGAGACTGTAAGTATCATAGACCAAACAAGAAAAGAGCTGGAACATTTCTAGGAGCTAGGATGATCAGGTTTATGCATCCATGATGACAGTTTTTAAGTAAAGTTCCAAGCAACAAATGGATCTATTACAACCGAGGTCTAGATTAAGAAGATAGAGTATACACCATTGCAAATGAACAAAATTGGGAATAATTTGAGAACAGGAAGACACACCCATCCACCTGCTTCTTTGATTCTTTTAATTTCCTGAAGTGCTGCCTTGTTGCTTCCATAAGGCCTATGAGCATCAGTCAAGACTTCTGCTTTTCCAGTTCGCGAGAGGACCTGAATTTGGACATTAATGTGGATATCACTGTGCAATGAGCATAATATGGTTATACACATGCTCAAACTCGTAAACCTTGTAGTTGTTATTTTGGTTATAAATATCAAAACTTCTAGCCATGTAAGGATATTTATTTTTACTAAACTATAGCAATTGTGGTGTTCAATGGCCATCTAAGTGATTAAACTCTTCTCATATCACTCTTCTTACTTATTTTCAAGGCCTAAGTGATTGTGATAACAAGATATAACATGCTAGTTGCGCCTTCTTACGAGGAGATCGACGAAATTTCACATTCACTGTTGATTACTAACACAACCCCTCTTAACAGAATTAGCCATTCTCAAAGATCACATGCTAAGTGTGTCTAAATTGATAGTAACAGCTTAATGAATCAGATGATTAGTCACATACCAAAGAGGAGTCACCAACATGAGCAACGTAAAGCATATCGCTCCCAACAAACATGGCCGTAGCTGTTGCCCCAGATTCATCAACCTTCTCACTCAATTCTAGCCTTCACATGTCAATGAAGTATTACCGAACATGATCAAATATAATCAATGGACTATGTTTGAATAAAATCAGGAGAAATGACTTGGTTATTCATAATGCTGCCTTACAAGTTCACTAATCTTGAGTCCACATTATCAAAAGCCGCTATTAATGCCGTCTTAATGGCATTAAAATCTTTCCCTCTTAACAGCAACCCACCTTGTAGAGCTGCAACACACTCTTTATATAGCTCATCCCTGCATTGTATATTGGTAAAAGTTTTGAATTAAAGTTAAACTGAGAATCTGAGATCAACAGCACACAAGAGAAATAAACATTAGCTAAAGTATTGAGATTTTGAGCAAATAAAGATGTGTTGGATGATTAACTGATTAATAACTAACATAAGGGTGGTTATGATATTTGGTTATAATAAAGATGTGTTGTTTCATTTCTAACTGTGTTCTGATATAGATTACTGAATAAGGCATACCTTATGAATTTGACAGTAGAAAAACCAGCATGGCCATCAAAAACAGCAGCAAAAGAGAACCCATCAAGGGTATCAGGCTGAACAATTAGAGCATCATCTTCCATTTCTTCACGAGCACCTTGTAATTTGGTTAGACCCCATCTGATTCCTGTAACACCAGCCAATGAAGAGGGTGCATCAATTGCAATAGAAGAGCAATGAAATGATGATGATGATGATGATCTGTTTCTGTCTCTTAGAATTATGTGGTTCTTCTTGTTGATCTTAAAGGCAGAACTGTGGTCAATTCTGGTGAGCAGAAATCTCTGCAGCTGTTGGTTCAGTAAAGCCATTAATTGCCAGTTTTCACAGCTTCAGTTTCAGAGTTTTGCCAAAAAGTTTTGGGCGAAATTTGGGTGGCTTGTTTTATACTAAGTGGATAAGAGAGTCAAGCTAACCTTTGAACTGTTTGTTTCAACGGCTAAGATTCAACTATGGAATCTATTGGCCACATGATAAGTACTGATGATTTGCATGGTCATTCTTCTTTTTTCTCTTTTTTTTTTTTTTTTTTTTTTTTTTTTTTTTTGTGTGTGGCTTTGGTTTAGTGTATCTTTTTACTATCTCCTTTGTATGACAGGTTAGCTTAGTATTCAAAATATCTCAACCCTTTTAACACTCGGGGATAAACTGTACAGATTGTATTCATATCTGATCATGTTTGTATGATTCTCGAGCTCAGATTCGTTAATGTTACGGTAAGTCGGTAACATCTTGAAGTGTTACCAAAACCTTCTAAATCATGGTGTGGTTTTGATAAGTCGAACAACAAACGCCAAAGAAGAAATTAGAACCCAGAACCTCCAGAGGGGCTTACATTTACCATTAAGCCAAGGCATCATGGGCAAAGAATCATGTGATTCATTCAGTACTTTCGAGCTGAACCTGGAATTTACATTTTACATTATTTGCCTCATCTTAAGTAACTAGACAAAAGAGCTCAACCCTCCCTTTTTGAGGTAGCCAATGACCATAATCAAAAATCTTTTACATTTATATATAGAGCACACTGTTAAGCTACAAAAGTATCATAGAAAAGTTATGACTAATAGTCTAATGCCCTCTAATATTGACCAAAAATGGTAATCTGCTTAAGTGAAAAATTCCTTGAGGTAAGTAGGACCAGGTACAAACGGGTCTGTCTCCATGTATGCTTCAGGGCGAGCAAATCCAGCTTCATTCATACGGTTACTTAGAACATGAAGGATAGGTTTTTTGGCTCCATACTCATCCCGGTTATTTTCAACATACGACTTGGCCTCAGCTGCTACCCCGTTCACAAATTCGAACCTATTATCCTCTGACTTCATTAGCCTATCTATATCCCCTGACAAGATCCCTCCACCTTCGTTCATCTTCCTCACTTGCTCTTCAAGGAAAGGAACGCGCTCCATTTTGGCTTCCATATAGTCATCTTTTTTGGTCTTTAAATGAGAAAAGAATTTTGTCAGCGTCCAATATATGGGTTAATGAAGGAATTAGGCTTAGGCATCTACCTAAACCTAGCATTGGAAAATGTGCAAGCCATAAGAAGCCAAGATAAAACATACTCTAATTATAATCCTGCGTAATCCTGAGTATTATCATTTCTATATGTTCACTAAAAAATACAATGCGAGAAAAAGAAGAAAAAAAAAAAATCAGCCCTAAGGTATCATGCTTACATACCCATCAATTAAGCCTCCAGCATATATACTTCAAATTTGCTGAGAAAAAAGTGCAGGAAAATGGGAAACCATACAGAGATCCAGTTGAAATAAGGTATACTAGCAAACAATGTCAAGTTTTTTTGAAGAAGTCCTCTCTTTCGATGAGCAAAGCAAAACAGAAAGACACTGCGTGCAAAAAGGTTGCTTATCAACACTGAAGGTACTTCTTCAGCAGCCATCATCTAACTCATGCACTCCTGAAAATCTAAAAACTTTTTCAATAAACCAAAAGTAAAGGGTGTTTATAACCTTATTGGCCAGGATTGTAGTTGCAGTCCATGCAAGAGGGGCAGAGGGTTAAGGAACACATATAAGGAAAGCCAGTAAACTGCAATCAATTGACGTAAATATATACTCGACTAATTCACACAGCTTCTGACCACATGACATTTATAATGGCCAAAATAAACATATTCATAATGCACCCACTCACTCTTCACAACTATAACCGAGTCCTAAACCATCTGAGTTTCAAAAATTCTCAAGAAGCAAAGCTTACAACCTATTAACTGGGTGTTCGGCCAAACTTCTATCAAACTTCAGCTTCTCCTCTCAGTTTCCCTCACCCTTCAATCCAAGCTCTAAACTCAGACACGCCAAAGGGAACCCCTTTGGAGGACAAAATTTGGCAGCCAATTGTTGGCTCTTATCCAAAGTAAAGATCAAAGATAGCAGAAATCTAACAAGGTGGATAAGGAAGAATTAGGCCACAAAATGAGAAGAAAAGCAAATCATTGGCTGTACAAAGGCTCCAATCCTCCACTGAAGCAAACGAAAGCAGAAAACACTTTTATGATCATTAGTCATTACTATAAGCTTGAACCTTGGTGCCAACAATATTATAAACCAAAAATCCAAAGTACCAAAAGAGAAAGAAATGTATTGCTCATCTCCAATGGAATTCAAAGAGTCATTATTGACAACTTTTCACCTTTGGATTATATGGACTGAAACAAAATAGCTCTTTAAGCTTCTTATGTGTAGCGAAGTAGGGAACTACAACAATCCATGCATTTTCAATCAATGGTGTAACAAAAAAATCCAACTTTGCAGTTACTGGGGTAAGATTGTATACATCTGAACCCCAATCCCACACCCAGGAGCCTCGTGAGAGGCATTAGCTAGTGATAATAATGAAAAGAGAATGAAAATGTCAATCTTATTTATCCAAAATCCAGTATCTCACAGCTCCAAATCCAAAATTCAATTTGAAACTGAACCCTTTTAGATGCCCAAAGGCCTCAAACAATAACATAGTTAAGAACAAAGTTTCTCACTTTATTACCATTGCTTCATTTGAATATAAACAGCAAATATAGTAGCAAAAAAAAGAAAAACCAAATGGGTGAAAATGTCAATCTTATTTATCCAAAATTCAATTTAACACTGAACCCTTTTAGATGCCCAAAGGCCTCAAACAAAAACATAGTTAGAACAAAGATTCTCACTTTATTACCATTGCTTCATATTGTTGGATTCGTGACCCAAAATCACCAACACATATGAATGTAAACAGCATAAATAGTACGCAGCAAATGCAAAACCAAATGGGTGAGTATTAAAGTAAAGAATTCACCAGCTTACCAGTTTTCTACGTCGCCATACTTGCCGGCCACTTGGTCCATCTTTTCGGGATCTTGACAAGTCCTAAAATTTAGACAAATCCCAGATTGAAGTTGACAAAAATTAATAGGAAAAAAACCCAGCTCCCAAAAATACTACAAATTCACTAACCTTAGACTTGACTTTAGCGGCCCTGATTGAGAAGCTCAAACGCCTGGAATTTATTGGTCCAACTTCAAATTTCTACACAATGAAACATAATTGTATCACTACTTTGAAAGTTGTAGAGGAAATCTTATTTGGTTTGGATGCCATAAAAAGGATGAGATAGTACAGAGGTTTTTGTACATGTTTACCGGGAGAGATAGAGAAGTTACTGGAGAGTTGGGCAAAAATTGAGTGAAGGGAAGTGAAGATAGAGCTAGAGACATAGCTATGGTGGGTGAGAGTTGAAAGTTGAGCTCACAATCTCATTGTGTTATCCCTTCTTAGGTTCTACACTTCTACTTCTAGTCTTCTACCCTCTCCAGCGCCTGATGGGTTCTCCCAAGAGCACAAAAACACTCATCCAGGCCCCACGATAAAAAAAAATTCATATTAGAAAAAAGAAAGTTAATAAAGTATAGTAAAGTAGAAAAACATAAATAATATAATATTCGACTCAGCAGTCAAGAATCGAACCCGAGACATTTTATAGGCTATGTCAGTTTGGCACAAACAGCTAGCTTAATAAAAGTTACAACTTGAAAATTGCAGTCAGTAATTTTTACACTTGCTATGTTTGACAAAATTAGTTGTTGTTGTAACTTTCAAATGTTAATAAAAGAAAGAAATCAGTAGAACACTGCTAAAAATTGCTACGATATGCTAATAAACTAGTTGTAGTTGTAGTAGTAGTCGCATGTGAAAACTTGTATGAATAGCTTTCAAAAAATTAGTTGTACCAATGTAAGTGTCGGAGCACCAAAAGTATGGGTAATATCGAAGTTCGGGGATTGTGATGATCCTCCCAGACATTAGAGTCCTCTAGAGTTACAATAGACCTTTCGCAAAAGTTTGGGCAACAATGACAATCGGGCCCCGGGACGCGAAAATCGAAGGCTATATAATCCACATTTTTAGGCCTCTGAGAGCCCCGAAACGAAGGTGGATATTTTTCCCCACATTGCACTGAACACCCCTTCGTTTATCTCGTCCCTGATAATAGGCTTATAAGGGCATTTCACGGGAAACTAGTGTAAGAGTCGAAACACCAAAAGCATGGGTGAAATCGAAGTATAGGGATACAGATGGCATTCTAGGGCACCGAGGGTTCTCTATGGTTATGAAGACCCCCGGAGAAGTTTGGGCAAGAGTGACAACTGGGCCCCGGGAAGCTGAAAATCGAAGGCTATAATCCACGTCTTGGACATTTTAGAGGCCCTAAAACGAAGGTGGGTGTTTTCACTCCACATTACACTGAACACCCCTAGGGTACATTGGAGGCAGCCGATGTCGTTTATCTGGTCACTTATATGCTTGTAAGGGCGTTTTAGGGGACACTAGTATTAGGGCCAGAATATCAAAAACATGGGTAATTCGAAGTTTGGGGATTCAAATGACCACCTCTGGATGCTGATGATCCTTTAGGGTCATGATAGATCCTCATGGAGAAGTTTGGACAAAAATAACAACGCGGCCCCGGAAAGACGAAAATGAAGGCCATATCCACGTTTTTTAGGGCTTCCGAGAGGCCCCGGAACGAAGGTGGATATTTTTGTTCTATCTCGCACGGGACACTTATGTGGGTCATGGTAGGCCCTCGGGGTCGTTTATCTGGTCCTTGATAGGCTTGTAAGGGCATTTTACGTGACATTAGTGTAAGGGCCGAAACACTGCAAGCATGTGTGGAATCAAAGTTTGGGGATCCGGATGACCATTATGGGGCGTCGAGGGTCCTCTAGGGTCGCGATAACCCCTCGGAGAAGTTTGGGCAAAAATGACAACGGGGCGCCGGGAAGACGAAAATGAAGGCTATAATCTATGTTTTTTGGGCTTCTGAGAGGCTCCGGAACGAAGGTGGATATTTTTGTTCCATCTCGCACAGGACACTCATATGGGACATGGGAGGCCCCCCAGACCGTTTATCTGGTCCCTGATAGGCTTGTAAGGGCATTCTACGGGTCACTAGTGTAACGGCCGAAACACCGCAAGCATGTGTAAAATCAAAATTTGGGGAGCCAGATGACCATTTTGGGGCGCCGAGGGTCCTTCAAGATCATGATAGAGGCCCCGAAGAAGTTTGGACGAAATAACAACAGGGTCCGGGAAGGAAAATGCAGGCTATAATCCACGTAGCTTTCGAGAGGCCCCAAATTAAAGCTGGATATTTTTGTTCAATATCGCATAGGACACCTATGTGAAACATGATAGGCACTCGTGATCGTTTATCTGGTCCCTGATATGTAAGGGCATTTTATGGGACATTAGTGTTAGGGCCGAAACACTGCAAGCATGTGTGGAATCAAAGTTCGGGAATCCGGATGACTATTACACGGCGCCAAGGGTCCTCTAGGGTCATGATAGGCCCTCGGAGAAGTTTGGGCAAAAATGACAACGGAGCCCCGTGAAGCCGGAAATGAAGCTTATAATCAACGTTTTTTGGGCTTCCTAAAGGTCCGGAATGATCGTATATATTTTTGTTCCACGTCGCACAAGACACCCCTATGGGACATGGGAGGCCCCCGGAGTCGTTTATTTGGTCCCTAATAGGCTAGTAAGGGTTCTAGGGACACTAGTGTAAGCGCGGAAACACCGCAAACATGTTTGAAATCAAAGTTCGGGGATGACCATTCCAGAGCGCCTAGGGCGCACTAGGGTCATGATAGACCCCTCAGAGAAGTTTGGAAAAAAATGACACCAGGGCCAGGGAAGCCGAAAATGAAGGTTATAATCCACGTTTCTTGGGCTTCCGAGAGGTCCCGGAACGAAGGTGGATATTTTTGTTCCACATCGCACAGGACACCTATGTGGGCCATGGTAGGCCCCCGGGGTCATTTATCTAGTCCTGATAGGCTTGTAAGGGATTTTTACGGGACATTAGTGTAAGGGCCGAAACATCGCAAACATGTGTGGAATCAAAGCCCTGGGATCCGGATGACCATTCCGGGGCGACGAGGGTCCTCTAGGCTCATGATAGACCCGTCGGAGAAGTTTGGGCAAAATGACAATGGAGCCCCGGCAAGGCGAAAATGAAGGCTATAATCCACGTATTTTGGGCTTTCGAGATGCCACAAAATGAAGCTGGATATTTTTGTTCCATATCGCAAAGGACACCCGTATGGGACATAGGAGGGCCCCCGGGTTGTTTATCTAGTCCCTGATAGGCTTGCAAGGGCATTCTACGTGACACTAGTGTAACGACCGAGACACCGCAAGCATGTGTAAAATCAAAGTTTGGGGATACGCATGACCATTCTGGGGCACCGAGGGTCCTTTAAGGTCATGATAGAGCCCCCGAGAAAGTTTGGACAAAAAAGACATTGGGGCTCCGAGAAGCCGAAAATAAAGGCTATAATCCTAGTTTTTTGGGCTTCCGAGAGGCCCTCGAACGAAGGTGGATATTTTTGTTCCACATCGCACAGGACACATATTGACATATGTAGGACATGGTAGGCCTTCGGGGTCGTTTATCTGGTCCCTAATAGGCTTGTAAGGACATTTTACGGGACATTAGTATAAGAACCGAAACACTGAAAGCATGTGGGAAATCAAAGTCCGGGGATCCGGATGACCATTACGGGATGCCGAGGGTCCTCTAGGATCATGATAGACTCGTCGGAGAAGTTTGGGCAAACATGACGATGGAGCCCCGGGAAGCTGGAAAATGTAGGCTATAATCCACGTTTTTTGGGCTTCCGAGAGGCCCGGGACGAAGGTGGATATTTTTGTTCCATATCGCAAAGGACACCCCTATGGGACATGGGAGGCCCCCCGGGTCGTTTATCTAGTCCCTGATAGGCTTGTAAGGGCATTCTACAGACACTAGTGTAAGGGCCAAAACACCGCAAGCATGTGTAAAATCAAAGCTTGGGGATCCGGATGACCATTCTGGGGCGCCGAGGTTCCTTTAAGGTCATGATAGAGCCCCAAAGGAAGTTTGGACAATAATGACTCCGGAGCCCCAGGAAGACGAAAGTGAAGGCTATAATCCACGTTTTTTGGGATTCCGAGAAGTCCCGTAACGAAGGTGGATTATTTTGTTCCACATCGCACAAGACACCTATGTGGGCCATGGTAGGCTCCCGAGGTCGTTTATCTGGTCCCTAATTGGCTTGTAAGGGCATGTTACCGGACATTAATGTAATGACCGAAACACCGCAAGCATGCGTGAAATCAAAGTATGGGGATCCGGATGACCATTCCGGGGCGCCGATGGTGCTCTAGGGTCATGATTAGACCTGGAAAACGGGTCGGTCGGGTTGGGTTTCGGTCGGTCAAATACGGGTCGGGTCAAATACGGGTCGGGTTATATACGGTTTGGGTTAAATACGGGTCGAATACATCGGGTCAAATACGGGTTCGGTTTCAGGTTACCCAACGGGTTTGACAAATATTGTCTCATAACATTCGGGTTCGGGTCAGGTCATTTCGGTCTCGGGTCAAAACGGGTCGGGTCATTTCGGGTTGGAATCTTGTCGGGTCGGGTTTCGGTCGGGTCTGTGGCGGGTCGGGTTCGGGTCGGTCATCGGGTCGGGTCAGTTTTTGCCAGCTCTAGTCATGATAAACCCGTCGGAGAAGTTTGGTCAAAAATGACAACGGAGCCCCTGGAAGCCGAAAATGAAGGCTATAATCCACTTTTTTTGGGCTTCCGAGAGGCCTCGAAACGAAGGTGAATATTTTTGTTCCATATCGCACAGGACACTCCTATAGGACATGGGAGGCCCTCGAGTCATTTATCTTGGCCATGATAGGCTTGTAAGGGCATTCTACGGGACACTAGTGTAAGGGTCGATACACCGCAAGCTTGTGTAATATCAAAGTTTGGGGATCCAGATGACCATCTTGGGGCGCCGAGGGTCCTTTAGGGTCATGATAGAGCCCATAGAGAAGTTCGGAGAAAAATGATAACGTTGCCCCGGGATGCCGAAAACGAAGGCTAATCTACGTATTTTGGGCTTCCAAGAGACCCCGGAACGAAGGTGTATATTTGGACAAAAATGACAACGGGCCCCCCAAGAAGCCAAACATCAATGGCTCCACGTTTTATGGGCTTTTAGGAGGCCCCGGTATGAAGATTTATATTTCCGCACCACATGACATGGGTCATCCCTAGGGTTCATGGGAGGCCTACGGGGTAGATTATCGGGTTCTTTGTTGGCTTATAAGGGCGTTCAAGGGATATAGGAGATTATAATCCACGATTTTTGCATGTCGAGCATGACTTCCTACCACCATGTGCCATCAAACCTACCCCGTTCATGATCATATGTACTCATGATTGTCTTTTAAATTCAAGACTCAAGATGTGTGCTCTAAATTGAGATAAACCTACATGACTTGAACGAAAGTAATATATGAAAGAAAAGAACAAGCTTAATAACTGCACTGGAATGGAACGGGGTGTCTTGAAACAAACATATTATAAATCTTTCACTTTTAGAGCATAAATAACAATGAACCCAATCATTTGGGTTCATGACTCTCTCTCCTCCTTCTCCCTCCTCCACCTCACAATGATCTCATTTTATGAACTTAACTAAAACTCTCACTTTATTCATGAACCCAAATTCTTGGCTAATCCACTCTCTCTCCTCTTTTACCATGCCCCACCCCAAATTCTCTCTCCTCAAATTTATTTTCCTTTTATTTATATGATTGAAATGTAAGATCAATAAATATGGGAATAAACATGATAATGTAAGATTAATAAAATTTGGAAATTTGAAATTTGTGTAAAAACCTAGCAAAATTGGTCTCATTTTATAGAGGGTGGAAAAATATAGTCGTCCTTATTTTTTTTTATATTTTTTAGATTTTTTTTTAGTTATAGGCTTTTCAAATTTGCATCAAACTAATTTTTTTGCACCCAGTAGCTGGCTGACACGTGTCACGCCAGCATTCGCTGGCCTGACGCGCGTGTCAGCCAGCAGGTTTCATTATTTTTTTTGAGGTTCAAGCGTTAAAACGGCGTCGATTTAAGCAAAAAGAAGGTAAAAAAAAATTAAAATCTAACGCGGCCCTGCACCACGCGTCAGCTCCACAATTCGAGACCACAGACGAGCTAGAATCGTTTTTGCCCTCCAAAACGATCCCAGATCGTTTTCTCTCTCCTCTTTTTTTTTCCTATGATCTCATCTAGAATCATTAATAGACCCAAATTTTGGGATCATAGCACTCTCTCTCCTCTCGTGAACCCATTTGGGATCATTACTATTCTTGCTCTTAATTCTCTCTTCTTGCATCTCATCCAAAAGTAACAAAGTTCAATGATAAGAAACAAAATTCAACAAATAAGCAAAATTAATTAGAAAAATAGTAGCATCGACAAAATCGATATTGTTCAGCAAAAATCAACGAAACGAAAATAAATAATCAATAATAAATTAAAATTAAAATAAGTTGAAGAAAACAAACCCTTTGCTAAATCAAATTTACTTCAATTCCAGAAATTTTCTGGTGTTTTAGTAATATCACCTGCATTTGTTACCCTCTAATACACCCTTGAAAATAGGGGGTGGTTTTGACGTATTTGGAAAAAGAAAAAAGAAAAAATTTGGTTTGAAAATATTCTATTGGTTGGGTAATACCACATAAGTAAATAGTTGGTTTGTTATTGAAACACTTGAAATTCAGATACATTAAATTAAAACAGAAATTTTCTAGTGTTTCAGTAATACCACCGGGATGTATTACCCTCTAATACACCCTTGAAAATAGGGGGTGGTTTTGGAGTATTTGGAAAAAGAAAAAAGAAAAAAATTAGTTTGAAAATATCTTATTGATTGGGTAATACCACATAAGGAAATAGTTAGTTTATTACTGAAACACTTGAAATTTTTCGAAATTAAAAAAGGAAATAAAAATTACAGTTGGACTTGGACGGTTTCACACTCCCATTCCACCGTCACAAGAAAAAGACCAAAATCAATGTATTTATGGATTTCAAGCCAACACCAAAATTCATAAGAATCCAATTTGATTCATAGAAAATATCAAACTAGCAAATGAGCTTTTCCCATGCTGACTAAATTGTCCTTTTTAACCCTCACACACCTACACTGCGTTAAACGACATCGTTGGCATGTCACACATTTCTGGACTTTTTGGGCAAAAAGAAAAAAATGACACGAAATTTACAGTTTGGATTTTTGGAGGGTTCACATTCACAGTACACACATGACACAGGGACAGTTAAATATGCACGAGCTCTCTGTAAGGGCGTGACAGACTCTCAGGGACACACACTCAACTTGGTAGATTGGGCATACATACTCACTTTTCTCTCTCCTCTCACACACATACACACAGACACACTCTCTCTATTTCTAGGGTTTCTGCTCTTTCAAAAGACACAAAGCCCATTTCTCATATTTCAGATATTTCATCTGGGTAGATAGAGAGAAAAGAGGGCAGACAAAAAAGGCATCAAATTGTCAAAGTTCAAACACAAAAAACCCAATCTTTGTTTCCCAAATCTTGTAAAAGAAGAAGAACAAGCAGCAACAACAACAACAACAACAACAACAACAACAACAACAACAACAGCAACAAGTAGCTGAGGAGGATCTGTGGGATTTGATTTGTTTCATGTTTTTGTGGTGATTTTGTTTGATGGGATTTTGATTTATTGACCTTTGTTTCACCAATGCCTGATGCTAGTATTTCTCCATTTTGCATTTCTGGGATCTGATTTTTAAAGGACAAAACTTGTTCTAAATCCCTTGAGAAACCCTTTTGACAGACTGAGATAAGGGTTTGAACACATTTTTCTCTGGACAGACAAAAAGAAAAGGGTACTTGACACAAAAAAAAAGGGTACTTGACACAAAAAAAAAAGGAAAAGAAAGGCCTTAATTTGAAGTGGGTTAGTGATGGATAGATCAAGATCTAAGAGGAGCTACTACTATGACCACCAAGACTATGACCCGGAACCCTTTTCTAGGACTAGACCCAGATACAACAACTCTGGTCCTAACCAGCATCATTACCCAAGTAACCGCCACCGTGGCGGTGGCGGAGGATTCGGGGGCGGTGGTGGTGGAGGAGGGAGAATGGGGGGAGGAGGAAAGGGTGGTGGTGGTGGCGGCGGCAGTGGCGGAGACCCAATGATGGTCACCACCAGCTATAGGATCCTCTGCCATGATATGAAGGCAGGTGGAGTGATTGGGAAATCAGGGAGTATAATTAAGGCCATTAGGCAGCATACTGGAGCTTGGATTAATGTTCATGAGCTAATGCCTGGTGATGAGGAGAGGATTATTGAGATTTCTGATACTAGGAGGAGAGACCCAGATGGGAGAATGCCAGCATTTTCACCTGCTCAGGAGGCATTGTTCTTGATTCATGAGAGGATACTTGAGAGTGAGGGTTATGGTGATGAGGAGGGAGATTATGGCGGTGGTCCTGGACGAGGTGGTGGGGGTGGCGGCGGTGGTCTTGGAAGAGATAGTAATGGTAGGGTGGTGACAAGGCTGGTGGTGTCAAGGTTACATGTGGGGAGTTTGTTGGGGAAAGGAGGGAAGATTATTGAGCAAATGAGGATTGAGACCAAGACTCAGATTAGGATTCTCCCTCGTGATCATACCTTGCCTCGTTGTGTTACAATGGGAGAGGAGATTGTTCAGGTTATAATTAATCTTCCATGTTCCTAATAATGCCCATCATATGTTGTCTTTTAAGTGCATTTTGAGTGCTTGGACTTGGATTTGGATATGAGTTTGGTTTGGACTTAAGTACTGACCTTATTGACATGAATGGTGATATAACTTGCTACTGATGGATATGACTTGAATTGTGCCCTTGAGGGTTTAATCCGTGACCTTTGTTGCACTGCTGTTTTTAGGGATGAATGGAGTGGTTTCTGTTGATTAATATATACCTTGGCTTGATGGCAGTCTGAATTGTTGTGTTACTTATGACTATAATGATCGCATGACATTTTATTCATCATTAAAATTTGGTTAAGTGCATTCATCGTCTTGAAAATGTGCATTGACTGTGGTTTTGTGGGGGTTCAAATTGACAAGAATGTGATGAACTGGTTGATGTTTCTTAGGAAATGGCAATGAAACAATTCACAATTTCTTGAACAACTTATATGACTTCCCTATTATTGACTGTTTCGTGCTGGGTCGAGATTTGTTGACTTGACATTACTGCTTGTAAAGGAAACTTTTGTAGTGAAGCTAGCCTACAAAGTCTATCCAGTATTGTTTTTTGTAGAGTGCTTTATCTAGTCAAGGTTATGACAACCTTACAGATATATAAGAACAATGCTAAGAGTCCGTATGTGGTAGCAATAAATTCATCACAGTGACACGGTACATAATCCTTTGAGATGAAAATATTGGTACTCAGCGTGCTCTTTTACTTGTTTCTAGGAAGCGTATTGAACTTGCATCAGTTTTGTCATTATTACATTTTCTTGTGACATTGCCACATTGGTGTCAGTATGAATTTACAAGTGTTTGCATTTCATATTGTGGTTGTGAAGCATTTCCTTCACTGATAGCCTAGGCCTTTGTCATAGAGTGCATGAATTTCAATGGATATGCGGCGAGCTTTCCTTTTTCTTAGTCTTTCCTTGATCTATTGAGGAAGTTCTAATGGCTGATATGTTAACCATATGCTGGCAGTTTTTTCATGCTTGTCTGTGTGTAAATAACCATTGTTTGTTCGACAGATTGTTGGTGATGCAAATGCTGTAAAGAGTGCCATATCTGTTATTTCATCACGCTTGAAAGAGAGCCAGCATCGTGACCGAAGTCATTTTCAGGGGCGGTATCACTCGGATGATCGGTACTCTGAAGATGACTTTGGTCCTCACATGAACAATCGCAGATCATCTATGGATGGTGCTCCTTATGGCTCACGATCACTATCCAATAACAGGAGCAATAGCTATTCATCTCGCTCTGGTGGTTTTAATTATGAGACTGAATCTGCTGCCCGTGCTGAAAATCGACAACCATCATTTGAAGACCTTGTTTTTCGGATACTTTGTCCAAATGATAAGGTTGATAGTGTGGTAGGAGACTCCAGTGGTATCATCGATCTGCTTCAAAATGAAATTGGTGTGGAAGTTAAAGTTTCGGATCCTGTTGATGGGTCAGATGAACGCATAATTATCATTTCATCGGATGAGGTATTGTTTCCTTGGCTTTATGTGGCACTATGATTAAGTTTCACAAATGTCTCGTCTCCCTTTTGATATTTGTTTTGAGATTGGCTAAGACAGAATTTCTATTGCTACCTTTTTTTGTCATGAGTGTCTGATGATTTTTTGCTTCTTGTATCTTGCCTAGGGCCCTGATGATGAGCTATTTCCAGCTCAGGAAGCTTTGCTGCATATTCAGACTCGTATTGTAGATTTAGTTCCAGACAAGGATAATATTGTGACTACTAGGCTGCTTGTTGCATCCAATGATATTGGATGCTTAGATGAAGGAGATGGATCATTATCTCAGATGAAGAAGTTGACTGGTGCAGATATAGAAATCCTGCCTAGAGAGAAAGTTCCCGTCTTCATATCAGGCAGTGATGCACTTGTCCAAGTATGTATATACATCTTGTAGATGTCGCTGTAATCCGTTGATGCATGAGCTATATGCAATATGATATGTTGTCTTTGTTTTTAATGCATTGACAGCATCACTTTCTGCATGTTAGAAATATTTCTAACACTGCACATGTAACCGATTTCCTTGTTGCTCTCCACGTGGTCCAGTGGCCTGACATTGTGTGATCTATTCTGTTCTGTGAGTTATAGCAATCATTAATTTTTTTTTTAAAACCCCAAAAAATGAGAACTGATAAATCCTTCTTTTTGTCATGTATTCTGTGTTGCATGTGTAATTTTGTATGATGACATGTATAACTTTCTGAATATTTAACTGATAAATCTTTGAATGGAAAGACAATATTCAATCAAAAAGCAAGAATCTGTAAGTGTGTATGCACAATGTTAGATTCAATGTTGCAGGTAGGCAGAGTAAATTGTCCTTTTTTTGGGTCCCTGCTAGATGACTAGGTAAGGGTAACACTGCATACATCTGAACCTCCCCAGACCCTGCCCTCGGCGGGATATACTGTTGTTGTTGCAGAGTAGATTTGCAACCTATTGGCTTTTAAATATCTTAGGAATATTAGGGGGTGAATAGCGGATTAATATGTTTGTATTATTGTTAGGATGTGGTGGATTTTCCACCCTGAATATTAGCAGATTAATATGTTTGTATTATTGTTAGGATGTGGTGGATTTCCACCCTTTTTTTTGGGTATGGGATACTGTGGGTGTCCAGGCTTTGCCCGAGTAATCCCATGGGTCCTGAGTTTGACGGCCAGGATGTATCTCCACTTTACTCCTCAGACACTGTTTCTGCGCCATTCATTATGAACATGTTTATCATGCTATGCTGTTGAAGTAATAAGAGCAGCTGAATATACTGCTCTGTCCTGCTAAATATAATCAATGTTTCATGCTAAATTGAGAGACAAAATATGCTCCTAAGATAACCTGCTTTTTAGGGTTGTTACTTTGCTTCCATCAGAATATCATCTCTGAGCTCTGAGTTCTGAGCTGAAGGTAACTTTATTGTTCCTTTATCAGTTGCTTGATTGTGTCATCTGCAGATCGTAGGAGAGATAAAAGCAGCTCGAGAAGCACTTGTTGAGGTGACTGCCAGACTAAGAAGCTACTTATATAGGGATACCTCCCAGAGAGATATGCTGCCACCATCCGACTCATTTCCAGGTTCTGTAGGAAATGGGCCTCCTCGGACAGAAGCTGCGAACAATCTAGCTCCAACCTATGAATCATTGGCCAGTGAACCTCCTTCTGTAATATCTCAAAACATGCAGACAGCAACAACAGGACAACCTTCTAAGGTATAGCTGGTCTTGTACTGTGGGAGTCTTACCTTTACATTGGTTCAGCACATCCCAGAATAATAGAACATGGAATCTACATTTACTCTGTTGCCATATCTGTCAGTGGGCTGATGCCCATGTGTGGGTTTCATGGTGTTTAAAGATCAATGAAAGCTGGATAAAAGCAATAGGAACTAAGGGATATTAGGCTTCGGATGTGATGTCTTTTCATGGAGTCTAGACTCTAGAGTCTGTCTACTGCTTTTTACCTTCCTATATGCCCCATTCCTCTACCTATCAAAATGCAGGAAACAATGTTAACAAATCAGTGGTTAGTTTTATTATTGTTATTATTTTAGATGACGTGGGTATCCAAGCTATGAAAACACAATAAATATACTGTATCTTATAATCATGACACCAGATAGTCCTAGGCAGATAGTGCTATTGCATGTCTTTGTTAGACAGGGATTAAGGGTGATTGTCTGTTCCTGGAAAAGAAGTGCTGCTGGATTTATTGCATTACTCATTACTGTGTACATTGTACAATAGCTGTAGACACGTGCAGTATAGAGTTGATCTAAACAGGGAAAACTAACTGTATAGTCATTTGGTATTATTTTAAATGTTGGAAGTTTATCATGATAAAAAGATGATACTGTATATTGTGCCTTTCACTATTTCCTGGTATACCTTATATGGGACCCAAGGAAGAAGTCACATAAAACCATCCACTCCTGCCAAATGATGTCTGCTTATGCCTAGTTATGTCGATCCAGAACCCAGTGACATTAGGCCTAGTTCAAGTGAAAGAATGCACATGTGAAATTGGTACATGGACAATAGATTCCTCTTTTGCTGATTTGCTGTGTGTTCCTATGACAGTGTGGAACAACAGCCACAGACGTTACTTATTTGTGTGAGCATGAAACTGCTGCACAATTAAGAGGTCTATGACTATAGTGGCAGGGTATGCCGATAGGGAAACCCTTGGCTATTTTGTCATTAATTTGGAATTTAACGAAGTTCTAGTTAAGGCTCTTAAAATTTCATGCTCATCCTGATTAAAGCTTCGCTTGCCCCCTTCCCAGTTAGTTCTTGAGTTCTGAACATGTTAGTGAAGGGATGATTAATATGGATCTGAAAACAATTACATCCCCTGTGCAGACTGCAGAGATAAATAGAGGGCCTTTTAAGAGTACAAGGCTCTTGGCTTCCCCAGATGGTTTATCATGTATCTATATTGTGAAGATCATCACATATCTATACAATTGATTTACGCATCTTTGTCCATTTGGGGTTGGGCATCAATTTCACCAGTTCACCGTATCATCATTAGTCTTCTCTCCCTCTAAGTAAAATTGGAGCAGAAATTTGATTGCCATGCAAATGGCTTAAAATTTTTTGATTTTTGAGAAACACAATTGGCTTATACTTTGTGTAAGCTGTAATGAAAAGGAAACCTTTTTCCTTGTAGGATGCTGGATTATCAAGCAGTGAGACTTCACGACAGAATGAAAGTGACCGCCGTGAAGATAGTGCCAGCAGTCGTCCTGAAGATACACCTGCACCCAGTTTGAACAGGTTTAGATCTTTGGTTTCTAATTTACCAAGAGTTGAACAAACTGTTTTTCAACAATGCACAGGGAAAAACAAATCTTTCTTTTCTGCTGTTTACACATACTCACACACTTTCATCTGTATGTTGTTGCTTTTCAGCACCAGGATCCAAGTACCATTGGTCACAAGAAGCACTCTGGAAGTTGTCATACCAGAATACGCAGTTGCAAGGCTTCTTGCAAAATCCAAAAACAAGCTCGCTCAAATTAGTGAGGTGACGTAACATTCTGCAGTTAGTTTTCGTTTATCTTGTGTTATATCTTGTCTGCAGTAGCTAAAAATATCATTACATAAT
This sequence comes from Tetragonia tetragonoides, assembly GCA_038025085.1. Lineage (NCBI taxonomy): Eukaryota > Viridiplantae > Streptophyta > Magnoliopsida > Caryophyllales > Aizoaceae > Tetragonia > Tetragonia tetragonoides. The sequence continues at coordinate 36,476,423 of CM076154.1, read as the reverse complement.
GACCAACTGAGCAGTTATCTGGAGCCAATGTTACTTTGGTAGAAGATGGAGCGGATGCGACGGAAAAGGTCATCAAAATATCGGGCAGTCCAGAGCAGGCTGAGAGAGCCCAGAGCTTGTTTCAGGGCTTTTTCTTAAGCAGTAAGTCTCTCTTTCTCTTCTCTCTCAGTGTGGGTGACTGGGGAGGTGTTGGTTATATTTTGAGAGGCATTCCTTGTACTAATTGGTCGTTTTACTTGATCAGTTCAAGAAGATGGTCCATGAGGCAGGTTGAAGGTGATCAGAGCACTGAGCCAGTGACAGGGAACTCGCCCAATGCTATCAATGTCGTTTTCCGGCTTTTTAGCCCTGTTTTTTTCTTTCCCGCTGGGCATCTTTCCTCTGCTCCTTGTCTTCCTTTGCAAACTAGCTTAGCTATCGGTGTATAAGGAATCAAGGAAATTAGAGGATTTTTGGCTGTAAATATGTGAAAAGTTGAGAATGCTCCCTTAGCTTTTATAGTTTTATGCTGAATTTTCCGGATGTTGTATCAAGTCAATCCATGAATGTAGTACATTCTATGTCTGTCATTTTGTTTTCGTGGACAGCCTTATCAGTGAAAGGAAACACAGCGCAATGTGCCACTGAGCGGCACACTTGCTTCAATTTGCTCAATGATGAAGGAACATTTTCCCCTAAACTTTGTATATAGTGGCATGTTTCGGGATTCTCCAGACAGCACCTTCTGGTGGCTTTTGAATGTTTTGGATCACCATCTCTAGTACTGCAGGTGTTTAATCCATCTCTATTTTTGGGATATTGGAAGAGCTGAAGATATGATGTTTGGGTTATGATTGGAAATTTCGAAAAGCTAGTTTTTTTTTTTTGATAGGAGAAGCTAGTTATTGGGAGTGGGAAAAGTTACTGGGAGTTGAACTAGAATTTTGGTCGAAAATCTGTATAATTGAATGGTGAAGTTGATGGGAGTTAAATGAGAACTTAGGTCGAAAATCCATCCTTAAAACCTCCTTTAAGAAATTGTTCTGTAACTGTAATACAAGGAAGAAAAAAAGGTTTCTAATGCTAGAAATGATGAATTAGTGAAATTTATTTGATACTTAAGGTCTCCATCAAATTATATAATATATAGCACTTGTGTAGTTGTGTTATATGAAAGTCTAAGTCATTTTTATATTGTATTTATCTTCATATCAAAATTCTTGTTTCTCTTTCTCACCATATATATTTTTTTTCCTCTTTTACTAAGTAAAATAAGCTTGAAATAAAAGAGGAAAACAGGGCACGAATGACTGGGCCTGGGCTAGACCCATGCCTGGATTTTGAAAAGAAAGCACGGTGGGGCACGATCAGGCACGACACGACATGGCACGGCGAAAACTTAAATTATTTGAAAAAAGCATGGGCACGGTGCGACAAAAGCACGAGCACGGTCACGACCTGGGCCTACCTTTTGGAAGAGCAGGCACGACACGACACGGGACGGGACGAAGCAAGACAACTACAAGCACGGCACGACACTGTTCCGAAGCACGAAGGCACGGCACGAGACGGTCCGAGCACGGCACGGATCCATCTTTAAGAACAACCCAAAGGCCAATGAGGGAGCTCATCAGAGTACAAAATACCACAAAACAGGTAGCCCATGAACAAAAACAGTGGCCATAAATCTGATAGTAACTTGCTACTTGATCGTGCACAAATTATGTCAGCCGTAGCTGGAGCCTGGAATATGGTGTCTTGAAATCAAGTGGACGTCAAAAAGAAAAACTCAGAACCTGTTATCAACTCATCATTCTCTTACAACTCGAACCAGTCACCAAATATTCCAAATGTGGAAACCTCAAACATAGATAGCACAGCTCTAGACCAAAAACTCAAAATTTCTCTTTTTCCTTTTCCAATTTTCGGGGGTGGGGTTAGAGCAAAAACAATGAAACAATGACAGATGAATTAGCCTGGGAATTCCCAGGATACAAAATTGGCATGTCAATATTGGACCAAAGGTTGCATTGATCAGATCTACAAACAGCTTATCATTATCAAATACATGAAATGTATGCATCAATTGTGACTCGTGACCTAACTAGGTACATGCCTCCTACAATTGCATGATAAATCTGAGTTTCTTTCACCTACTTCAAGCACCAGTTTCTTCCAAGGCAGATGGTAATACAATCAACAATACTTAACACTGGAACATGGTGCACTTGAGTTCGCTATGCCGCCATCTCTGGAGCCATGGGTCTCACCTACAAGATGAATGCCACAACAACCATACTCTACCATCCGTGGCAGTTGATATACCCCTTTGAAGGTGGACCATGAGTCCGTGGCCACATATGAATGTTCCAGATGCCACTGGAAATAGCTGCTGCATATGGGAAAGCGAAATGCAAATATCTAGTATCATGAATAAAATGATTGATATTCTATTTCATTCTGGGAAGACAAAAAAAAAAAAGAAAAAAAAAAGATAGATGAAAGATAGATCATGGGTCAAAGATCCCAAGAATACCTTGACATTTTCTACGAGCAGATAATATATATCATCTCCAACTAGCTGATCCCTTTGAATTTGAGTTGCTCCGAGAATCCTTGAGGCTCTAGTCAACAGAAGACAATGGTGAGGGCTAGGCTAATATTACCAGCTTGTAGACAGAGAGAAGCATCATAAGCTAACCAGTCTCTTAAAGGATGTCTTTGTCCCCACTTTCTTTGCCTTCTCAGTATCTGATTTAGCACGATCTAATGCCTGGGGCACAGTATATAAAACTCAGTTACATGATGCACACAATGTGCTTTCTCAAAAAGACTTGAACGTAAATATAAACTTTTTCTTGGCCTTCCTATCTTATCAGTGCAATTAACTTTTGGAAGAGCAAGCAAGATAAGAAACATTTCAATTTCCTCCTTTCTATTTGTTCTTTTTTTAGATAAATAAAAGAATATCATAAAGAATTCAGATGTACAGAATCAGAGGACAAGGAGTCCTCTATAAAAGCCAAAAGGACTATTTACAATCAGCCCAATGAGTTGCATTACTGAAATGTACTATCGTCTATAGCTGCTAAAGGCCCTCGCTGCCTTGGGGAAATTTGGGCAAAAATGACAACCGAGACTCGGGTAAACCAAAAATTGAAGGCTATATAATCCACGTTTTTGGGTTTCCGGGAGGCCCCAAAACAAAGGGGGATATTCCCCAAAACAAAGGGGGATATTTTTGCGGTACATCACAGCGGACACCCCTAGAGGAGGCCCCCGCCGTTAGTTATCGGGACCCTAGCTGGTTTGGATGAGCGTTTTACGGGACCCCAAATTAAGGGTTGGAATACCGAAAGCAATGGTACGCGAAATCGGAGTTCAGGGACCTGATTGACCTTCCCAGGGCACCGAGGATCCTCTATGTTCACGATACACCCCTAGAAAAAGTTTGGGCAAAAATAATAGCCGAGCCACGGGGAAGCCGAAATAGAAGGCTATAATACATGTTTTTTGAGCTTCTGGGAGGCTCTAAAGCGAAGTTAAATATTTTCGCACCACATCACAGGGGACACCACTGGGGGACATGGGAGGCCCCCGGGATCTATTATAGAGTCCTTGGCAGACTTGGATAGGCGTTTTACGGGACCCCAATCTAAGGGCCGAAACTCCGAAAGAATTGGTTAAATCAGAGTTCAGGGGCCCAGATTGACCTTCTCGGGGCATTGGATTCCTCTCGTGTCACGATAGACCCCCCCGAAATAATTTGGGCAAAATGACAACCAGGCCACGGGAAAGCAAAAAACCGAAGGCTATTATAATCTACTTTTTCAGGACGCCCTGTAACGAAGGTCGATATTTTCACACCATATCGCACGGGATCCCCTAGGTAACATGGGGGCCCGCGGGGTCGGTTATAGGGTTATTGGTAGGTTTGGACGGGAATTTTACGGGATACCAATCTAAGGCTCGGAATACCAAAAGCATGAGTGAAATCAGAGTTTCGGGACGCGCATGACCTTCCCGGGGCACCGGGGGTGCTCATGAGTCACGGGGGTGCGCATGACCTTGTCCCATATCGCAGCACCTTGTCCCATGGCACTGCATCACCCTTGAACCATGACGCAACACCATGAACCATGAGGCAACACCCTTGTCCCATGGCGCCCAGCAAGCGCCTTGTCCTAGTGCCAAACGAGCGCCATGTCCCATGTCAGAGCGCCCAACGAGATGACCATGGGCGATATGGAAACTCCGGGATCTTGATGAGCCAGGGTCCTCAAAAGTCATGATAGACCCCCCGGAGAAGTTTGGGCAAAAATGACACCCGAGCTATGATGCTCGGACTCGGGTACGTGGGTCGGACTCGGGTACGGATCCAAGAGTCCAATACGAAAAAAATCAGATTACGAAGATACGGGGACACGTATTATAAGTGTCTAAATTTAAAATGTGGACATGGGGACATGGGAATGAATAATTGGAAGAGGAAAAAAAACACAAAAGAAATGAGGAGTCTCTATCCTTGGTAAGTTACGAGGAAACCAACGTGAAGGGGAAGAAGTTTAAACGTAGATTAAAAAAGATAAGTAATTTGAATAGTTTATTATTGGACAGCTGTAAAGTAGTGGTAAATGAGTATTAAATACTTTCTGAGAAGGTAAAAGAAGTGTTTTCTATAAATGTTTATTAATGGGTAATGGTTAAATTCTTTTAACCCTCAGTCTCCTACTTTTTGCATTCCCCATGTTTTCTCTCTCTACTCCAGGCCGTCTCTCTCCCTCGTCTCTCTCCCTCGTCTCTGTTCTCCATTTTAGAACTTCACCTCGAGCCATGGCTAGAAACCCTGAAGTAGATTTGCAAACTCAGCAGCAATGTCCAACTTTCTCTTGCCGGATCCGACCCATATCCCGTGTCCGTACCCGTGTCGTGTCGTGTCGACACGGGTATGGCAGGGTAAACAGGCGAGTCCGAGCATCATAGCACCCGACCACCAGGAAGCAAAAAACGTAAGGTAATCCACGTTTTTTGGACTTTCGGGAAGTCCCGGAACGAAGATGGATGTTTTCGGACCACATGGCAAGGGAATCCCCTAAGGAACAGGGGGTGCTCCCGGGGTCCGTTATCGAGTCCTTGAAAAGCTTGTAAGGGCGTTTTTACGGAACACCAATGTAAGGGCCCGAACGCCAAACGCATGGGTGTATCTAAGTTCGGGGATCCCGATGACTCTTCCATGGCACCGAGGGTTCTCTAAGGTCATATAGACTCCCAAGAGAAGTTAGGGTTCTCTAAGGCCTCGGACCGAAGGTGGATATTTTTGCACAACATTGCAAGGGACACCCCTAGGGAACAGGGGAAGCTCCCGGGGTCTGTTATCGGGTCCCTGATAGGCTTGTAAGGGTGACGGAACACCAACGTAGGGCCCGAAAACCGAACGCATGGGTAATATCGAAGTTCGGCACCTGATGGCCCTCTCAGGACACCGAGGGTCCTCTAAGATCATGATAGACCACCTGGAGAAGTTAGGGCAAAAATGACACCCGGGAAGCCAAAAACGTAGGCTATAATCAAACCTTTTTTGGGCTTTCGGGAGGCCCGGGAACGAAGGTGGATATTTTCGCACCACATTGAAAGAGACACCCCAAGGGACCAGGGGAGGCCCCTGGGGATTGTTATCGGGTCCCTGATAGGCTTGTAAGGGCGTTTTTACATAACACCAATGTAAGGGCCAAAACACCGAACGCATAGGTGATATCGAAGTTCGGGATCCTAATGACCCTCCCGTGTCACCGAGCGTTCTCTAAGGTCATGATAGACCCCCAAGAGAAGTTTGGGGAAAAATGACACCTACACCAAGGGAAGCCAAAAACGTAGGCTATATAATCCACGTTTTTGACTTCCGGGACGCCTCGGATCGAAGGTGGATTTTTTTGCACCACATCGCAAGCGACACCCCTAGGGAACTAGGAGGCCACGTGGTTCGTTTCCGGGTCTCTGATGTACAATCCTTTTTACGGAACACCAATGTAAGGGCCCGAACACAAAAGGTACAAGTGATATCAAAGTTCAGGAATTCTGATGGCCCTCCCGGGGCACCGAGTGTCCTCTAAGGTCATAATAGACCACCCGGAGAAGTTTGGGCAAAAATGAAACCCGAACCATGGGAAGCCAAAAACGTTGGCTATAATCCACCTTTTTTGGGCTTCCGGGAGGCCCCGCAACGAAGGTGGATATTTTCCACCACATTGCAAGGGACACCCCTCGGGAACAGGGGCGGCCCCCTTGTCCGTTATCGGGTCCCTGGTAGGCTTGTAAGGGCGTTTTTACAGAAGGGCCCGAACACCGAACATCGAACCCATGGGTAATATCAAAGATCGGGGATGCTGATGACGCTCCTGGCACCGAGGGTCCTCTAAGGTCAAGGTAGAGTCACAAGAGAAGTTTACGCAAAAATGACACCTAGGCCACAGGAAACCAAAAACGTAGGCTATAATCCACGTTTTTTGGACTTCCGAAAGGCCTCGGAACGAAGGGGAATAATTTTGCACCAAATCGCAAGGGACACGCCTAAGCAACTAGCACGCCCCCGGAGTCTGTTTTTGGTTCCCTGATGTACAATTGTTTTTACAGAACACCAATGTAAGGGCCCAAACACCGAACACATGGGTGATATCAAAGTTCGATGATGCTTATGGTCCTCCCGGGGCACCGAGGGTCTTCTAAAGTCATGATAGACCCCCAAGAGAAGTTGGGCAAAAATGACACCTACACCAGAGGAAGTCAAAGTAGGCTATAATCCACGTTTTCTTGACTTCCGGGACGCCTCGGATCGAAGGTGGATATGTTTGCACCACAACGCAAGTGACACCACTAGGCAACTAGAAGGCCCACGGGGTTCATTTCCGGGTCCCTGATATACGGTCCTTTTTACATAATACCAATGTAAGGGCCCGAACACCGAACGCATATGTGATATCAAAGTTCGGGGATTCTGATGGCCCTACCGGGGCACCGAGTGTCCTCTAAGGTCATAATAGACCACCTGGAGAAGTTTGGGCAAAAATGAAACCTAGACCACGGGAAGCCAAAAACATAGCCTAAATCCACCTTTTTTGGGCTTCCGGGAGGCCCCGGAACGAAGGTGGATATTTTCGCACTACATTGCAAGGGATACCCCTAGGGAACAGGGGCGGCCCCCATGTTCGTTATCGGGTCCCTGGTAGTCTTGTAAGGGCGTTTTTACAGATGGGCCAGAACACCGAACCCATGGGTAATATCAAAGATCGGGGATGCTGATGACCCTCCTAGCACCGAGGGTCCTCTAAGGTCATGACAGAGCCACAAGAGAAGTTTGGGCAAAAACGACACCTAGGCCACATGAAGCCAAAAACGTAGGTTGTAATCCAAGTTTTTTGGACTTCCGGGAGGCCTTGGAACGAAGGTGGATATTTTTGCACCACATCGCAAGGGACACGCCTAGGCAACTAGCAGGCCCCCGGAGTCCGTTTTCGGTTCCCAGATGTACAGTCGTTTTTACAAAACACCAATGTAAGGGGCCAAATACCGAACACGTGATATCAAAGTTCGAGGATGCTGATGGTCCTCCTGGGGCACCGAGGGTCTTCTAAGGTCATATAGACCCCCTGGAGAAGTTTAGGCAAAAATGACACCCATGCCCCGGAAAGCCAAAAACGGTGGTTAATCCACCATTTTTGGGCTTCCGCGAGGCTCCGGGACGAAGGTTGATATTTTCGCACCACATTGCAAGGAACACCCCTAGGGAACATGGAGGCCCCCGGGGTATGTTATCGGGTCCCTGATAGGCATTTAAGGGCGTTTTACGGCACACCAATGTAGGGCCTGAACACCGAATGCATGGGTAATATCGAAGTTCAGGGATCCTAATGGCCCTCCCGGGGCACCGAGGATCCTCTAAGGTGGTGATAGACCCTCCGGAGATGTTTGGGCAAAAATGAAACCCGGGGTCTGGAAAGCCAAAAATGTAGGCTATAACCCACCATTTTTGGGCTTCCGGGAGGCTCAGGAACAAAGGTTGATATTTTCGCACCACATTGCAACGGACACCCCTAGGGAACATGGGCTGCCCCGGGGTATGTTATCAGGTCCGTGATAGGCTTATAAGGGTGTTTTAAGAAACACCAATGTAGGGCTTGAACACCCAACGCATGGGTAATATCGAAGTTCGGGTATCCTAATGACCCTCACGGGGCACCGAGGGTCTTCTAAGGTCGTGATAGACCTCCCGGAGATGTTTGGGCAAAAATGTCACCGGGGGCCTGGGACACCAAAAACGTAGGCTATAATCCGCCTTTTTTAGGCTTCGGGAGGCCCCAGAACGAAGGTGGATATCTTCGCACCATATTGCAAGGGACACCCCTAGGGAACATGGGAGGCTCCCGGGTCCATTATCGGGTCCCTGGTAGGCTTGAAAGGGCTTTTATACAGAAAGGCCCGAACACCAAACCCATGGTTAATATCAAAGATTGGGGATGCTGATGACCCTCCTGGCACCGAGGGTCCTCTAAGGTCATGATAGAGTCCAAGAGAAGTTTGGGCAAAAATGACACCTAGGCCACAGGAAACCAAAAACGTATTATAATCCATGTTTTTTGGACTTTCGGGAGGCCTCGGAACGAAGGTGGATATTTTTGCATCACATCGCAAGGGACACACCTAGGCAACTAGCAGGCCCCCGGAGTCTGTATTCGTTCCCTGATGTACAGTTGTTTTTACAGAACACCAATGTAAGGGCCAAAACATCGAACGCATGGGTGATATCAAAATTCAAGGATGCTAATGGTCCTCCCGGGGCACATAGGGTCTTCTAAGGTCATGATAGACCCCCAAGAGAAGTTTGGGCAAAAATGACACCTACAACACAGGAAGCCAAAAAGTAGGCTATAATCCACGTTTTTTTTACTTCCGGGACGTCTCGGATCGAAAGTGGATATTTTTGCACATCGCAAGGGACACCCCTAGGGAACAAGGGCGGCCCACATGTCCGTTATCGGGTCCTTGGTAGGCTTTTAAGGGCGTTTTTACAGATGGGCCAGAACACCGAACCCATGGGTAATATCAAAGATCGGGGATGCTGATGACCCTCCTAGCATCGAGGGTCCTCTAAGGTCATGACAGAGCCACAAGAGAAATTTGGGCAAAAATGACACCTAGGCCACAGGAAGCCAAAAACGTAGGCTGTAATCCACGTTTTTTGGACTTCCGGGAGGCCTCGGAACAAAGGTGAATATTTTAGCACCACATCGCAAGGGACATGCCTAGGCAACTAGCAGCCCCCCGAGTCTGTTTTCGGTTCCCAGATGTACGGTCCTTTTTACAGAACACCAATGTAAGGGCCCGAACACCGAACGCATAGGTGATATCAAAGTTCGAGGATTCAGATGGCCCTCCCGGGCACCGAGTGTCCTCTAAGGCCATGATAGACCACCCCGAGAAGTTTGGGCAAAAATGAAACCCGAACCACGGGAAGCCAAAAACGTAGGATATAATCCACCTTTTTTGGGCTTCCGGGAGGCCCCGGAACGAAGGTGAATATTTTCGCAACACATTGCAAGGGACACCCCTAGGGAACAGGGGCGGCCCAAATGTCCGTTATCGGGCCCTTGGTAGGCTTTTAAGGGCGTTTTTACATATGGGCCAGAACGCCGAACCCATGGGTTATATCAAAGATCGGGGATGCTGATGACCATCCTAGTATCCAGGGTCCTCTAAGGTCATGATAAAGCCACAAGAGAAGTTTGGGCAAAAATGACACCTAGGCCACAGGAAGCCAAAAACGTAGGTTGTAATCCACGTTTTTTAGACTTCCGGGAGGCCTCGGAAAGAAGGTGGATATTTTAGCACCACATTGCAAGGGACACGCCTAGGCAACTAGCAGGCCCCCGGAGTCCGTTTTCGGTTCCAGATGTACAGTCATTTTTACAGAAGACCAATGTAAGGGCCCAAATACTGAACGCATGGGTGATATCAAAGTTCGAGGATGCTGATGGTCCTCCCGGGGCACCGAGGGTCTTCTAAGGTCATGATAGACCCCCCGGCGAAGTTTAGGCAAAAATGACACCCATGCCCCGGGAAGCCAAAAACGGTGGCTATAATCCACCATTTTTGGCTTCCGTAAGGCTCCGGGATGATATTTTCGCACCACATTGCAAGGGACACTTCTAGGGAACATGGAGGCCCACGGGGTACGTTATCGGGTCCCTGAAAGGCATATAAGGGCGTTTTACAGAACACCAATGTAGGGCCTGAACACCGAATGCATGGGTAATATCGAAGTTCAGGGATCCTAATGGCCCTCTCAGGGCACCGAGGATCCTCTAAGGTGGTGATATACCCCCCGGAGTTGTTTGGGCAAAAATGAAACCCGGGGGTCTGGAAAGCCAAAAACGTAGGCTATAACCCACCATTTTTGGGCTTCCAGGAGGCTCTGGAACGAAGGTTGATATTTTCCCACCACATTGCAACGGACACCCCTAAGAAACATGGGAGGCCCCTGGGGTATGTTATCAGGTCCCTGATAGGCTTATAAGGGCCTTTTAAGGAACACCAATGTATTGCCTGAACACTGAACGCATGGGTAATATCGAAGTTCGGGGATCCTGATGAGCCTCACGGGGCACCGAGAGTCTTCTAAGGTCGTGATAGACCTCTCGGAGATGTTTGGGCAAAAATGTCACCCGGGGCCTAGGAAGCAAAAAACGTAGGCTATATAATCCACCTTTTTTGGGCTTCTGGGAGGCCCCGGAATGAAGATGGATATCTTCGCATCATATTGCAAGGGACACCCCTAGGGAACATGGGAGGCCCCCGAGTTCCGTTATCGGGTCCCTGATAGGCTTGTAAGGGCGTTTTTACATAAAGGCCCGAACACTGCACGCATTGGTGATATCAAAATTCGGGGATCCTGATGACCCTCCCGTGGCACCAAGGGTCCTCTAAGATCATGATAGACCCACAAGAGAAGTTTGGGCAAAAATGACACTTATGGCACAGGAAGCCAAAAACGAAGGCTATAATCCACGTTTTTTGGATTTTCGGGAGGCCTCGGAAGGCAGGTGGATATTTTTGCACCATATTGCAAGGGACACGCCTAGACAACTAGGAGGCCCCGGGGGCGGTCGTTTTTACAGAACACCAATGTAAGGGCCCAAAAACCGAACGCATGGATGATATCGAAGTTTGGGGTTCCTGATGGTCTTCCTAGGGCACCGAGGGTCTTCTAAGGTCATGATAGACCCCCAGGAGAACTTTGGGGAAAAATGACACCCGGGCGGTCGGGCCTGGGAAGCCAAAAACGTAGGCTATATAAATCCATGTTTTTGGGGCTTCCAAGAGGCCCCGGAACGAATGTGGATATTTTCGCATGACATTACAAGGGAAGCCCCTAGGGAACACGGGAGGCCCCTAGGGTCTGTTATCGGGTCCTGATAGTCTTACGGAACACCAATGCAAGTGGGTCTGAATACCGAACGCATGGGTGTTATCAAAGTTCGGGGATCATGATGACCCTTCTAGGGCACCGAGGGTCCTCTAAAGTCATGATAAACCCCCGGGAGAAGTTTGGTCAAAACTGACAGCTGGCCAGAGGAAGCCAAAAACGTAGGCTATATCCACGTTTTTTGGGTTTTCGCACATCTCAAGGAACACCCCTAAGGAACATGGGAGGCCCCCAGGGTCCGGTATCGGGTTCTTGATAGGCTTGCAAGGGCATTTTCATGGAACACCAATGTAGGGCCTGAAACACCGAATAAATGGGTGATACCGTAGTTCGGGGATCCTGATGGCCCTCTCGGAGCACCGAGGGTCCTCTAAGGTCATGATAGGACCCCAAGAATGTTTGGGCAAAAATGACACCCGGGCCCCGAGAAGCCAAAAACGTAGGCTATAATCCACGTTTTTTGGTTTTGTGAGGCCACGGAACGAAGGTGGATATTTAGGCAACACATTGCAAGGGACACCCCCTAGGGAACATGGGAGGCCCCTGGGGTCCGTTAACGGGTCCATGATAGGTTTGTAAGGGCGTTTCTACAGAACACCAAAGTAAGGCCGGACACTGAACGCATGGGTTATATCAAAGTTCAGAAATACCGATAACTCTCCCGGGGCACCGAGGGTCATCTAAGGACATGATAGACCCCCCAGAAATTTGGGCAAAAACGACATCTAAGCCCCGAGAAGCAAAAAACGTAGGCTATATAAATCCATGTTTTTTGGTCTTCCAAGAGGCCCCGGAACGAATGTGGATATTTTCGCACCACATTACAAGGGACACCCCTAGGGAACATAGGAGGCCCCTATGGTCCGTTATCGGGTCTCTGATAGGCTTACGGAACACTAATGTAAGGGTCTGAACACCGAACGCATGGGGTGAAATCAAAGTTCGGGGATCCTGATGACCCTTCTGGGGCACCGACGGTCCTCTAAAGTCATGATAGAACCCTCGGAGAAGTTTGGGCAAGACTGACAGTCGGGCCCAGGAAGCCAAAAACGTAGGCTATATCCACGTTTTTTGGGTTTCAGGAGGCCCTGGAACGAAGGTGGATGTTTTCGCACCACATCGCAAGGGACGCCCCTAGAGATAATGAGAGGCCCTCGGGGTCTGTTATTGAATCCCCGATAGGCTTGTAAGGGCGTTTTTACGGAACACGAATGTAAGGGCTCAAACACAGAAAGCAATGGTGATATCGATGTTCGGGGATCCTGATGACCCGCCCTGGGCACCGAGGGTCCTCTAAGGTCATGATAGAACCCCCGGAGAAGTTTGGGCAAAAATGTCACCCGGGGGCCTGGGATAACAAACACGTAGGCTATAATCCACCTTTTTTGGGCTTCTGGGAGGCTACGGAACGAAGGTGGATATCTTCGCACCACATTGCAAGGGACACCCCTAGGGACATGGGAGGCCCTCAGGGTCCGTTATCGGGTCCCTGATACGCTTGTAAGGGCGCTTTTACGGAACACCAATGTAAGAGCCCGAACACCGAACACGTGGGTGATATCGAAGTTCGGGGATCCTGATGACCCTCCCGTGGCACCGAGGGTCCTCTAAAGTCGTGATAGAGCCCCAAGAGATGCTTGGGCAAAAATGACACCTAGGCCGCAGGAAGCCAAAAACGTAGGTTAATCCACGTTTTTTGGACTTTCGGGACGCCTCAAAACAAAGGTGGATATTTTTGCACCACATCGCAAGGGGCACCCCTAGGCAACTATGAGACCCCCGGGGTTCGTTTTCGGGTCCCTAATGTCCGATCCCTTTTACGCAACACCAATGTAAGGGCCCGACAGCGAACGCATATGTGATATCAAAGTTCGGGGATCCTGATGGCCCTCCTGGAGCGCCGAGGGTCTTCTAAGGTCATAATAGACCATTCGGAGAAGTTTGGGCAAAAATGACACCCGAGCCCCGGGAAGCCAAAAACTAGGCTATATTTAACCTTTTTTGGGCTTCCGGGAGGCCCAAGAACGAATGTGAATATTTTCGCACCACATTGAAAGGGACACCCCTAAGGAACAGGAGAGGCCCCCGGGATCCGTTATCGGGTCCCTGATAGGCTTGTAAGGGCAGTTTTACAGAACACCAATGTAAGGGCCAGAACACCGAACGCATGGGTGATATCGAAGTTAATGACCTTCCCGTGGCACCGAAGGTCCTCTAAAGTCATGATAGATACCAAAGATAAGTTTGGGCAAAAATGACACCTAAACCACAGGAAGCCAAAAACGTAGGCTATAATCCACGTTTTTGGACTTCCGAGACGCCTCGGAACGAATGTGGATATTTTTGCACCACATCGCAAGGAACACCCTTAGGGAACTAGGAGGCCCCCGAGGTTCGTTTTCGGGTCCCTGATGTACGGTCTATTTTACGGAATACCAATGTAAGGGCCTGAACACCGAACGCATAGGTGATATCAAAGTTCGGGGATCTTGAAGACCCTCCCGGGGCACCAAGGGTCCTCTAAGGTCATAATAGACCACCCGGAGAAGTTTGGGCAAAAATGAAACCCAGGCCCAGGAAGCCAAAAATGTAGGCTATAATCCACCTTTTTTGGGCTTCCGGGAGGCCCCGGAACGAAGGTGGATATTTTTGCACCACATTGCAAGGGACACCCCTAGGGAATATGGGAGACGCCCGGGGTCTGTTATCGGGGCCCTGATAGGCTTGCAAGGGCGTGTTTACGGAACTCTAATGTAAGGGCCGGAACCCTAAACGCGTGGGTGATATCAAAGTTTAGGGATCCTGATAACTCTCTCAAGCACCGAGGGTTCTCTAAGGTCATGATAAACCCTCCGGAGAAGTTTGGGCAAAAATGACACCCGGGCCCCGGGACGCCAAAAACGTAGGCTATAATCCAACCTCAAAAATGGAACTGAAAAGGATGGAACTGTAAAGTATGCGGCTTGCCACCTAGATCTTTGAGACCCAAATAATAAAAAAAAAACAATGTTAGGACTCCTACCCAAATCAACCCAAATCAAATATATCACTGAGGATGCTCGGCGCTAGAACCACAAAAAGAGTGTTCAGCTCAAAATATTCCACAAATCTGCCCTATAGAATCCATTATCCATATAGGGTGTGTTCTTTTCCAGTTACTTTAGAATCACTTCAGTTCAGTTTAGTGATTATTGTCTCACATATTACTACTCATTTCATTTCATTTCAGTGGAAAAGAACACACCCATAATGTCCCATTCAACTGAACATTGTCAACTATATTATAATCCTATAGCAAACTAATATGTTTTTTTGGTAAAAAGACTACATAGGGCACTACTACCACCACAACACCACCCAGAGAGTATCCTGCCTACGGCAAGGTTTGGCTCTGGGGAGGTCTAGATGTAAGCAACCTTACCCCTAGCTAGTTGCCTACTACAGAGGGCATGAGAAAAGAAGAAATACCTCGATCAAAGATTCCACACGGCGTCTCATTCGAGTATGCATGAACCCTTCCGAACACTGGTAACATAATGCACAAGTAAGATACATGTCAAGGAACTAGGCAACAGACCAAGTTACTTAGAAACAAAAACAGACCCTGATGCAGACATGCAGTATTTTCAATAAGAGCATAATATATTGGTCACTCAGCAAACATCAGAAACTGGAAGTTTGAAAGAAACAGGCCTATAAACTAGAATATCGACATAGCAATAAAGGTTGTGCCTATCATTAATTTATGAATAGTTTTGGGATGTATGACAACATAACAGCGAATACTGAATAGTGACAAATACTTTATTTGATCGTGAAAACTACAATAAATATTAGATAAATGTTACAGAATTTAGGTTGCAAATACTTGAAGATGATTAATTGGAGTAGCCAATGTCATGGCATTATATCACATGGTCTGATATAATGTCACTGGAAATCTGGATGTCATCTCTTGACTTCCATATCTCTACATAATTATCAGGTGAGGTCATAGAAAATTTGAAATATAGTAAGTTTGGCAGAGCATTTTTTTTTTGTTTGTTTTTTGTTTTAAAATCTATGACTGCAAAGCATTTGTAAGTTCATATCCAGATACCTTCTACCCGATATAGTCAATGTATATATTTCACAACATCGGAAAGATAGCAACTACTGTACTTTTCTTGACCAGAAAGCCAAAATCTATAAGCAACACCTTAACAACTTCATATGTGCCACAACCAAATGTAAGGAAGCATTAAGAGGGATGAGAGGAAACACATACGAACTTAAAGAAACATCACCTTGACATGGTACCTAACATATGCGTGAAAAGTTGACAAGTTCCAAACTGTTCTGTCTAGTTTCTTGCCATCAACGTGGCGTGGGAAAATAACTGAATAACAGAATAACTATAATCAGATATGATTGCAAGAAGTGTAGGAAATATGGAATGCAGCTAGGGGGCATCACCAAAGGAGACAAAGCCTGCATTTGCTGCTAACGCTTCTTCAGGGACTTCATCCAGTTCTTGAGGCGGTGAGGGTGACCATTGACAAGGAGGAGCATTATTAAGTCCTGCACTACGTCTTGCTTCCAAAAACTCCTGAATATTAATAAAAAAAACAGGAGAAATCATCTGTAGGGATTACATGGACAAGGAATTGAGGGACATTGGTAAAAGGGCAAAAACAACTACTATAGGAGCCTCTTCAATGGGAGATCCCGGTAGGGAAGGGAACTTGGACTATTAGAGATAGGAGCTTATAGCTGAGAGCTTAGCAAATTGCAAGGGAGCTAAAATAAGCTCAGGAGCTTATGAGCTTATAATTCTCTCTCCTCTATCTCTTTTTAACCAATTGATGGTGACTTGTGGGCCCTATTAAGCACTTTTGAGATTACCATTGAAGTGAAGGACAGCTTATAAAGGAGTTTAATGTTAATGATGTGGCATAGAAAAAGGTAGCTAAAACCTAGGACAGCTTACTGCTGGAGTCTGGAGATGCTTTAGAAGCGATAAGACACGCTATCAACAGAAAAAC
The DNA here is from genome assembly GCA_038025085.1 of Tetragonia tetragonoides. Lineage (NCBI taxonomy): Eukaryota > Viridiplantae > Streptophyta > Magnoliopsida > Caryophyllales > Aizoaceae > Tetragonia > Tetragonia tetragonoides. The sequence goes on along the minus strand of CM076154.1, from coordinate 36,459,944 downwards.
CAAATGCCAAGTACAAAGTTCTTCATAATGTCATCCACAAGCACTGAAAATGTGCATTGTACTACCATCAAAAAAATTAAATGTGCATTATACTTCTACCATAAATGTGCACTTATCACAAAATATGGCCACCCATAAACTGTACCTGCAGAAAAGAAGTTGCAAGAACTGTATCTGTAGAGTCCTTGAATCTCATAGGATATATCACTGTCACCTTTTCTGTCTGCCAAAAAAAAAGTTAACTGTTGAGCAAATCCGTCATGTGAATAACATCTAAACAGAAGAGTATTAACTGATACCCAACGAGCAAAAGAAGCAAAATTTAAGACTAATAGAAGTTCTCAAACACTCTCCCACCTCCCCCAGCGGCCCAAACACATTTTTGATAATCAAGGTGGACATTGAAAAGACACCAAGTGGAACAGTCAATGTGCATTTCCTCAGAAATCAAATGCATAAGAACTGATAATCCAAACATACTTTCCTTTTTACCAATTGCTACAAAAAGAAACTGAAGTCACACCTGGGGAATAAGAAAAAATGACTCATTTGGCCGATGCACTAGGGCAACCAATTGATCCATATCTGGAGCCAGAGACTTCGAAGCAAGATGTTTTAGGATCACTCTTAATGGTGCACCCAGCACAACTTCCCTCACGGATGCAATCTTCATCAGAAGAGCCTGTTTAATATCTATAATTCATAAGAGCCCAACTGTCAAAGGAGTGCCACATAAAATATTGAAGAAAAGAAGGATCAACAAAGATGGAAGATAAAGATTGTTTGTTTTTTCTTTTTCACGTTATTTTTTATGCCAGATAAACATTGTTTCACCAAGTAGTCTTGATGAAAGTTACACATATCTCCCCAGTTTATATGGAAGTTAAACACTAGAAGCTCTTTAACTGATTAAGGGCATCAATATTAGGGTTGCAAAATGTAAGTCAATCTCAACTAGTTAAGTAAGCAGATAATCAATCAAACCCAACACCCCCTACCATACATATTAGATGAACATAATAAGGGATGTCCCAAATTTTGCATCCCCCACAATATGGGTTCATTATTTTTTCGTGCTTAGACATAGGTCAAGATACAAATGCTCTACCCTTGCAAATCATAGTGCACATGCCAGCTTTGTAAAAGTACGACAACAACAACAACAATCGCTTAGTAAGTATCCCACCGAGGGCGGGGTCTGGGGAGGTCCAGATGTACCAGTCTTACCCCTGACTAGTCGCCTGGTAGACCAGCTTTGTAAAAGTAAATTTACCAAAGATAAGGTTCTCTTAGCTTTCATGTAAATCACAGGAAAGTATCATTTGTTCTGTTTGCAGTGAATTATGCCAGAGTAGTTAGCTATTTCAGATATTCAAAAGTTTGTACTTATGCAGCTTCGTATGGAACAAACAGATTTTGTACAAAACCAGTTCTACTGAAATCAACCTGCACCATCCTGGAGAAGTACTAAGGTAGGGGCATGTTCACACACTGGACACATCTTTAAATTTTAATTGGTGAGCAATAATAAAAAAAATTGAGACATGATAAAGCTGAATAGAGATTAGAGAGGGAATCATCTTTAAACAACTGCAGATCACTAAGCAAAAGAATTCAAATTTGAAATAGTGACATGTTTGGGATCATATGCATCAGTTAGCCAGAGCAAGATCATAGTGACCTTAGAAAGAGGAACTCGTCAGACCTTCATCCGGAGGAAGCTTTGTAAAGTTCAGCTTCAGGGTGAGGTTGAAGCCATCTTTTGGGGGATCCAGAATTTGCACGGCCGTTCCATAAGCAGCTTTTATAGCTTCGATAGCCCCAAAAGGCAGTCCTCCAACAAACATTGCTTCAGGAGGTGGCGTTGGTAACGATAATGACAGAAGCAAGATATGTGGATTCTTCACAGAAGCCTGCAAAACAAAAGCAAGTTACAACACACGCTCAAATGGTAAGGTAGATAAGAACATCAAACCTAGACAAGTCCTACTGCTGCTTACTAAGTAACTAACACACAAACAAGAACTTGAACAGAAACACAATTAACAGCCCTGCTTAAAATGATTTCATTTGTACCACAAAACATTAGGGCAAAGACCATAGTGACATAAGCAAATCACCTGGACATTGAATCGCACGTCATCAAACTCAATCCACTGGCAGTCCAGTTCAACCCCTTTGTCAAGGCTACAAAACATCATAAAAAGAGATTAGGAAGTATAACGAAGATGCAGGAGGTACATAGAAAGCCATAACACGTCTTTGGTATAGCCCTTTCCAAGCTGAGTATGGCAATTCAGGTTAGAAGGACTCCTTTGTCAAAGTACGAAGTTGGAAACCATACAGAAACACGAGGAGCCAGAGATTAATGCATGTATCAGTAATATGTATCCCTACCCTCATCATATTCTGGTTTTACATAATGCCCCAAATCAGGTCAGACGTACCACAGGCTATTAATTAATGATCCAAAGGCAAAAAGAATAAGCCTTCCTATCAATCATCATAAGATTCACAGTTATAACTTCATGGAAGAGAAGTGAATTCACAACAAATTTCACCATTCAATCATGTAAGAATTGACTAATCCACAAAGTACATTATACAAAATTTGGGACTTGACAAGACATCAAATGTTGAGGGTATTAACAATAATAATTAGAAGTACTTACTTTTGAAGGCGATTTGTGAGGACTTGAAGGAGATACTTCGATTGAGGCTGCAAAAGTATCATCGATTACAATCACCACCAAAGTCTGACTTGAATTCTAAAATCCCTTTTGCCTATTCTCCTTCAATGGTTTGTAAGTGATGAACCATGTTAGTTTGACATAATATACTTCAATGAAAACAATAGAGACAACCCCATCAACCAACATTCCCAAATGAAAGGGAAATACAGATAACCAATATACCCAACAACCAAAACTCAACTAAGATTTCAAAAAAGCTTCAAATTTTACCATTTCCATCCAAATGGAAAGCATATTACAATGAGTGAGAGAGAGATATACCTTGTTAGGGCAATGTCAAAGCGAAGTGGGTAATGTTTCCTTTGAAGTCTTACAACCAATTTCCCAAAACCCTTCTCTGTCAATTACCAAATTTGTATCCTTTGAAACCCTACGACCAATTTCCAGGAAACAAGAAACCCCTCAATCAATTATTGAATTTGTGATATCAATTATAGCCCAAATTTGACGGCGTGATGATGATTGAGAAGGGTTTCCGGCGACGAACGTGTAATGCTGGTGTTTTGGAGGAGAAGTTTTCCGATCTGGTTGGGTACTCACTGCTTGGAGTTGTATACTATTCCTATATTTGATCAATAAATAATTGGTATGTCGATTTTGACTTAACAAGCAACTTGATACGATACCCGTGATTGAATGTTTGTCACTGTTGGTGCAATGTTTTTCCAAGTAAATGACACTCCTATCACCTATCTGTATCTTTTTGGTTTAATTTTTTTTTTGCTAGTCATCTTTTTGGTTTAATTGGTTTTGGGCAAAATGGTTTCAAACATAAAACATGTAAGTTCACCCAAAAAAAAAAGGTATAGCACGGGTGTAAGTGAGTGTGCTATGTGCAGTCTCATACTGAGATTATAATATGTATCTCTAATCAAAATAGGATAAGTAAGCATTAAAATAGAATTAGCTAATCAAAATAGGATGAATAAAAGTTGAGTAACAATCAAAGTGTTATAGTACTCATGTTCGAGATTAGCTAATTCAACTAGGCTCAAGTAGGTTTTAAAACTTTCGATTAAGTTCTCTATCTCTCTATCTTCTGCGATAATACGTGTCCATTGCGGAATATAATTTTGCAATTGAAAAACAAAATGATATTGCAAACAATAAAGAGTTGCATGTAGTAAATGCTCAAAGTTACTCGCAAGCTTTATTTTCATAGTGCTAACACATGCAATCATCATATATATATATATATATATATATATATATATATATATATATATTACATCTCCAGATCTAAAGTCGGTATAGCTGAATAATTATAAACCACTTTTTGCATAATTTTTGTATGCTTTGTATTGGAGTTTAAATTTTAATTTGCTGGACAATATGACGGGTTTTAGGCAATTTGGTACTCCATATGTTTATATTTATTTTATTTTTTTTGGAGTTCTGTTCAATATTTAATTGTCACATTTTTCTTAAATGTATAACTGGGTCCTTCTTCGTGTGGTGCCGACACGTGGGATGCCACATAGGCGAGCCATGTCGTGCAAGCATGACACGCAAGCGACAAGTAAGCACAAACTTGCCATGCAGCATGACACATCATCCATCATTAATGTCTCATCATTAGTTGACTTAATTACATATTTATTAGCATATTTCTAAATTATAAAATAAAATAACTTTAGTTACGTAAGTCAAAAAATTATAAATTTGATTCCGTTGGATTGGATTTGAAAAATGCTTCAAAACGAGATATATATGTATATGTCCGATAAAAGTTGGGTTCTTTCCGTGTGGTCATACGTAGGACATCACATAAGAGGAAATGTTCGTGTGAAGATGACACGCACACGCCACATGTGCTCAACTTTGTCACATAGTTTTAGTTGTGCGGAATAAAACGAGCATGTGTTATCAACTTTAGTGCACATATATGCAGAATGAGTTTATTCATTATTTTCATTAATTGAATTACTTATTAAAATCAGTGTACATATACTGTTTTTATTATCTATCCAAACTTAGTCCAATCTCATTACAAATGAAGGTCGCATGAAAATATTATTTTCAAGAATTAGCATGCTGCATCCTATGGATAGAAATCTTTGCAAAAATAAAATAAAATGTATTTTACAAATAAAATTAATAATTTCACATCAAATATAACATTATATTATTATATATATTCATAAATAATTATTTTACGAGTCCGTGCGAAGCACGGGGATAAAACCTAGTATATATACATATAACTGGGTCCTTCTTCGTGTGGTGACGACACGTGGGACGACACCTAAGCATCTACATTGGCATAGTGATGACACCTAAGCATCCACATTGGTGTAGTGATGACACCTAAGACGCCATGTAAGTAAGCAAGTGTCACCAATTATTGCTCACCATTATTAGTCTTTATTAGTATGACAATTACAATCATTAGCAAAATTATTCAAATTATAATAAAATATAACTACGGTTACACAACCATGAAAATTATAATTTTTACTTCACTGGATAGGGATTGAAATGTACTTCAAAATGAGATATATATGTCCTATATTTGATCCAATGAAATTCGTGGAAGCTCTTAGCTTCTTCATTTATTTAGGGAATTTTGGGTAGAAAATAAGCAAACTTTTAAGTATTAACTAGTTTTATGTCCGTGCTTCGCACGGACTCGTAAATATTTCTCGGAAATGTAGATAATTTTCTAGGTGATACCTCATGTCTGTTGTATTCCGCACAACTAACTCTATATTTGACTATTTTAATATTTTTGTATGAAATGCCCTTTTAATTGATCTACATCTAAAATAAAATGAATGTAAAAAAAGATTAATTTATGAACACGTACATAATTTGAGGATACTTCAAACTTCACAAAAGAATAAGAAAAGATAATTTAAAGAAGTAAAATTTTTATATTTTAAAGTTACATAACTTAAAATATTTTATTTCATAGTTTGAAATAATAAGTAAATAAATCATATAATAAAATCGAGTGATATTGATCATTTGGCACTTGGATCATGATTTGTTGAGATATGTGACAAAGTTGCACATGTGACGTCAACGTGTCATCTTTACACGAACATTCCCTCTTATGTGGCGTTTATATGTTATCACTGCAGGGTAAGGACCCAACTTGTAAAGGTTACATATATCTCCATTGAAAGAACTAAAGATATTTTATTTTTTAATATAAAAATATGCTAATAAATATGTAATAAAGTTAACTAATTGTGATGCATTAAGGGGGAACACTTGGATGATGAGTTGTTAGGCTATGTGGCAATCTTTGCTAATATGGCAACTTCGGTGTCACTGTCACACGAATTTGAACCTCTATGTGCGTCTTGCATGTCGTGCACACACGAAAAGAAAAAGAGAAATATTTTTACCAATATATTTAATAAAGACATTAAAATTTTATGGTTTGTAATTATAAATATTATTTGTAAAATACATTTAATTTTATGTTAGCAAAAATTTTATCCATAGGATGCATGCTAATTCTTAAAAATAGTAGTATAATTTCATATCTCCCTCATAATTTACTTCTAAATATCCAGTTGATCTACATCTAAAATAGAATGTATGTAAAAATTGATTGATTTATGAACATAATTTGAGCCTATTTCAAAATTTCCAAAGAAAAAAAATAAAGATTAATTATTCTCTCTCTAGTTAAAAAATCAATCTCTTATTGCAATTGGATTTTTGGTAATTGAATAAAATCAATTAGTGATGAGCAAAAAAAAAAAATTCACTTTCTAAAGTTATGGAGTAATAAACAATTTGATCCTAATTATTTATTTCTCCAATGTGCTAGGTAGTTCAACGTTCGCAAATTTCAACATAATAACTTATAATAAGGAGTGTTACTTGAATCTTACTTTTCTTTTGCATGGCATTTATATTACATAAGTATGTCTAAAGTGCTATATTAAAGTATTAATTAATTTGCTAAGAAAGAATTGGAGTAGATGATGAGTTGAAGTTCATGTTTCATCCCCACATGAAATGTCCGTCCATATGATATTTGTATATGAAAAATGACCCCGTTTTTCTTATAATAAATATAAAATATTTAATACAAATTGAATTTAAATGTTTAGAATATATGTTTTCATTACTAATACTCAAGTGTGATTTACAACTAATATAATTCAAATATGGATATTTTAAGTGTCTTATCCAATTAATTTATACCAACCATTTTCAAAACCAATCTAATTAACTATGATTTATTATTTTTAGATTTATGTAACTAAAGATATATTTTTTTGTAATTTGAAATAATATGCACATAAATCAAATAATAAATTCGAGTAATAATGAACTTCTGACACTTAGATTGATCCGTTAAGCTATGTGGCCAAGTTGTGCACATGTGACATCTACGTGTCATCTTCACACGAACATTTTCTCTTATGTAGCATCCTACATGTCATTACCGCATGGAAATAACCCAACTTTTATAGGACATATATATCTCATATTGAAGGTTTTTTCAAATCCAATTCATTGAAGTAATATTTATAATTTTTTGACTTATGATGATGCATTCATGAGTGACACACTTGGATGAAGAGTTGTTAGGCTATATGGCAAGCTTTGCTTACCTGGCGCTTAGGTGCCATCGTCACACGAATTTACACCTCCTATGTGGTGTCCTATGTATCATGCCCACACGAATTAGACTCACTTTTATACGTATATCAATGTGACACCTATGTGTTATCTTCACACGAACATATCCCTCTCATGTGGCGTCCCACCTGTCATCCTCACACGAAAAGAACCCAATTTTATAGGACATAGTACATATGTATCTCATTTTAAAGTATTTTCCGAACCTGTTCCAATGGAGTAAGAATTATAATTTTTAAATTTGCATAACAAAAGTTATTTTATTTTATAATTTGAATAGTATTATAATAATTATATTATGTTGTATTTATGATCACGCATTAATGATTGATTCACTTGGATGGGTGGCTTAGGTGGCGGCATACGTGTCATCACCACACGAATTTAGGCGCTGCGTGGCATTCCACGTGTCGCCCTCACATGAATATAGGCGCTTGCGTGGCATCCCACGTGGCGTGGCCACACAAAATGAACTCACTTTTATATATATATATAGTAGTTTTAACTCCGTGCTTCGCACGGACTCGTTAATATCTCTCGAAAAAGATAATTTTCTAGGTGATATCTCATGTCTGTTTTACATTTGACTATTTTAGTTTTTTTTTTTTTTGTTATGAAATATCTTTTTAAATTGATCTATATCTAAAATAGAATAAATGTAAAAGAGATTAATTTATGAACATGAGGCCTACCTCAAAATTCCAAAACGTAAAAGAAAATTCAATTTAATGAAGTAAGATTTATAATTTTTAGAATTATGTAACTAAAATTATGTTTTTTTAGTTTGAAATAATATAAAAACAAATCAATAATAAAGTCAAATGATGATGATCATGTGGGACTTGGATGATATTTATTAAGCTATATGTGGCAAAGTTGTTCACATGTAGCGTCTAACATGTCATTTTACACGAACATTCCCTTTATATGGCGTCTACATTTTATCACTGCACGCAAAAGATACAGCTTGTATAAGACATATGTATCTCATTTTGATTTTTTTTTTTTACAAATCCAATCAATTGAACTAAGATTTATAAATTTTTGACTCACGTAACTAAATTATTTTATTTTCTAATATAAAAATATGCTAATATATAAACTATAGTAAATCCAACTTATGATAACACATTTTTGGGTGACAGTTGGATAATGAGTTGTTAGGTTATGTGGCAAGTTTTGCTTATATTGCGACTTAGGTGTCATCGTCACACGAATGTGGGCCTCTATGTGACGTCCTACGCGTGTCGTGCCCACGTGAATTGAACTTGGATGATCATGTGGGACTTGGTGATATTTGTTAAGTTATGTGGATGATCATTTCACAGGAACATTCCCTCTTCTGTGGCGTTTACATGTTATCACCGCACCCAAAAGGACCCAATTTGTATAGGATATATATCTCATATTAAACTTTTTGTAAATCCAATCCATTGAAGTCGGATTTATAATTTTTTAACTTAGGTAACTAAAATTATTTTATTTTGTGATATAAAAAAATGCTAATAAATTTGTAATAAAGCCAACTAATAATGAGATATTAATGGGTGACACTTGGATGATGATAAGTTGTTATGTTATGTGGCAAACTTTGCTTGTGTGACGACTTAGGTGTCATCGTCACACGACTTTGAGCCTCTACGTGGCGTCTCACGTGTCATGCCCACCCAGATTTGAGTGCTTATGCAGCATCCCACGTGTCGTGCCCACATGAAATCGACTCACTTTTATATCACCACTTGAGTTAGGACCCAAATTTAGTATGAAACTCAATTAATGTATTACAAATATGGTTATTATACGTATTTTATCCTTAGCCTCTATAAAACTTTCCCTAAAAGATGTCAAACTTTATAAGCTTATATATAGGACATATATATCTCATTTTGAAGTATTGTTCATGACCAATGCAATGACGTAAAACTTCTATTTTTTACAATTGCGTAACCAAAGTTATTTTATCTTCTAATTTGAAACAAATAGGCTAATAAATATAGATGTTATATCTAATTACTATATGAATGTCATGAATAAAGACACATTTATTAGTTACACTTGTACGACTTGCTTATGTGGCCACTTACGTGGCGCTTAGGTATCATCACCACACGAAATTGGGTCTCCAAGGTAGCGGCCTACATGGTGTGCCCACACGAAGTTGACTCAACTTTATGTAGTTTGAAATAATATACTAATAAATATATGATAATGTGGAGTAATAATGACTCTAGGACAGCTCAATGATGATTTGTTAGGCTATGTGGCAAAATTGTGCATATGTGTCTTGGTCACATGAACATTCTCTCTTATGTGGCATCCCACGTGTAATCACCGCACGGAAAAAAAAACTTTTATAGGACATATATATCTCATTTTGAAGTACTTTTCAAATCCAATCCAATGGAGTAAGATTCAATTTTTTTTGGATTACGTAACTAAAGTTATTTTATTTTTAAATTTGAGAATATGATAATAAATATATAATTAAATGAAACAATGATTAGGCATTAATGGCGGATGATGTGTTATATTACGTGGCGTGCATGTGCTTACGTGTCATCACTATATGAAAGAGCTGCTTGCGTGGCATCACACGTGTCGTCCTCACACGATTAAGGCCCCTGCGTGGCGTCCCACGTGTCGTGGCCACACGAAATAAACTCACTTTTTTATATATATATGATATGATTTTGTACTCAACAAAGACTAATAATCAAGCAAGACCGGAATTTACTATTAAAGTGCTTTATGTAAACCTCTTACAAGCACGTGCTTTTTGCGTGGTGAGTAGTGACTTCAAGTAGGGGGCATATAAGAGGATCATAATTGTATTTAAGGGACAGTAGAACGTCAACTATGTTGTTTACCACTTGGACAATGCATATAAATTTATTTTTATGCATTTTATGATTTTGAATAGTTTTAATTAATTTTGTTTATTTGTTAGATACTAAAAAACTATCCATTAGATGGTTAATAGAATTTAATATCCAAAATAATTTTTGTGCAAGCTGACACTACTTGACCATGGAGAATTTTATCCATTTTAAAAAAATGAGATTTAGTGTTGGGAATGATATTTCGACATCGATTCCTATGTCGCCAAACCATGTCAGCTTTCAACATAAATGTGCAGTTAATGTATAACTAACCCAGAAGTTTAATTATTGTCTTTTTTGATTAAGAAACTTATTAGAAATAAATTAATATATTAAGGGACACATAACAACTTAATAGAAAACATGATATAATAAAGTAGTATTTACGTTGTGTAATAAAAATTACGAGATAGATAGTTTTAAATTTTATTGCGTATATATCTTTTTAAATCGTGGAACTAAATTTAGTCCAATCTCATTATGAATGACGATGGTATGGAATTATATATTTTCAAAAATTGACATATACCTTATGTATATACCTTTCTTTCAATTTGCTCCTAAAATATTTTGAAAAATATTACTATTAAATTTTATCTACTTATAAAGTTATTTACAAGCGGGGATGAAAACTAGTTTATCATAAAATAGGCTAGTGATTGAAATTTGAATGTATTTCTCAATCCATTCATATTCAATACCTAAGACACCGTGGAATTTCCCTTCCGAATGTCTGACTATCTACTTTTAGGTCAAAACCCTCATATACAATATAGAGTAGACAACTAGACCGTCTTTATTTAAATATAGTAAAAATAAAATAAAATAGTAATGCTTCTTTTAACTACAAGTAGCCTGAACCGCAAGTGTGTTCCCATCTCCGCAATTTGTTGGTCCAAATACATTTTGTGATGCTTCAATTTCACAACTTTCTTTGTCAACACATTCCTGTTTTACCATTTACATTTATGTTAATAACTTTACATTTACATTTAATAAGAGGAGTAAATGTAAATTTAAGAACTAACCACGCACGAAGAAAAGTTAAATAAATTTACCTGTTTAACAAATGAAAGGGTTCCGGGAGATCCACAAGTGCCTGTCGTAAAAGAAGAGTCACAAGAACCTTGTGGATTTCCAAAATCAGCAAATTGAATATCAGATATATGACCAAAGGGACATGATAGTGTAAGTGTTCCTCCTTCAGTGCTCATCCCACAAGTGCTACTTGTACTTGTAGTTGAGTTCATCATGCCTTCCTTCTACACTCAAATTAAACAATCAGGGTTCAATATTGATACTTAATTGACAAAAATTAAGAAAAATTAAATGAGGAAATCCTCATATATATATAGACGATTTTTCATGAATTCCCATAAAAACAAAAATAGATAAGCGCATACATAAACTTTCATTGTTTTAAAAACATGCTTTTTACCCCCCAAATGAAATTGATGATAGTCTATAATTTATAGCATAGAATTCAAAAGTGACTAGCTAATACTCACTTCTTTTCATAAAAACACCAACATTTATTTATTTTGAATGTTTTACAAAAAGATAAAACATTTTTGTTTTTAGTAACATTTTATCACGTAAAAACCTATTGACCATGTCTAAGACACGAATTGATCTTGTACGTTGTAATCAAAACACAAATGACTAATCTGATCGAATATACCAATACTCTTTTAGTTCATTCAAAATGGATTTATGAGAAATGTGAGAATACACTTTCTCTGAATGCATGTGTTTACCTTGGCTGTACCATTAGCAGAAAAATGTAGCCTCGTAGCAATAGTCAAGGAGGAAGATTGTAAGAGAAAAGAAACAAAAAAGGCAAGTGGTAGGAGTTTGTGGTTGTGAATGTCCATTACAAATTACAAATAAATTTCTACACTCTATCCTTCACTAAAGGCTCCAATAACAAGCTCCAATGACGCCTATATTTATAGTGACTAGTTGTTGGACCGCGTGCGATGCACGCGGCCCCCCAAGTTGATTAACATTAGCATATGACATAAATTTGTGATTATAAGAAATTCTTGCATAGATCAAGAATGCGAATAACTATAACTCAAAGAAAAAAAAAAACAAAAACGAGTACTTATAACTTAAAAGTGTAAATACGTGATGAAGTTATTATTAATAGGAAAGTAAATCGAGAATTGTTGGTCAAATACACTAATATATCCACTATCAGGTAAGTACCTAATTGCCAAATAAGACATTTATCTCCCCACCCCATGAAAAGCTTTACAACCCAAAAAATTACACTACTAATTTCAACACGGGTGGAAAATCTGGATATGACACCTTTCTGGAAAGGTATTCAATCCTCCCTCAACATCTGCATAGTTTCATTACAGAACTTATTGAACCATAGTGGGCTCACAGAGGTACAATTACATTTTTCATCTTAGAGGACAGAAAATGAGCAATTTTCTTTACACATTGGTGTTTCCCACTAACACAGAACCATTTACACCCCGTTTTTAAAAATTATAAGGTTCCTCTCGTTCCATACAATGGACAAACTTCGCCACCACTACTTTTTTTAGGCCTCTATATCGAGTTTCCCTTAGTCAGCTAGACAAGTTCTAAACTCCGGCCTGCATCTGCATCGCACCTCAAACACCCATTAGTGATCAGTTAGCCAATTGCAATCAGTGCATCAGTTTACTTGGCACATTTTGTGAACTTCCACATGAAAACAAGAGGTGGTCACACGTTTCGAAATCGCAATTGCACAAACGTAGGTGGTATCAGATTGTACTCCCCTAAGCAGGTAGTTTAGAACTTGTTTTCACAATCAGATTCAGAGGAGAAAATCATACCTGCCAAAACCAACAAGTGAAAAAAATCTACTTATCCAAGCAGGGAGTTCATGATCATCAAATTACACTTATCACTAATATAAGATCACAAAATAATCAAGCAAGATGAAACAAAATTGCTGTTCTGAAATTGAAAAATGCTAGTTATTATATTCAAATCCTTCATGACACTGTGTGGCTAACGCATAGGGTATTCCAAGAGTGATCATACAGATTCATACCCCTTCCCACAATAGTTCCCAAGTACATCCTAGTGTGCCTCTAGCTACCAAAAACCAACCATTTCCCAAAAAAATAAACAACTACAAGACCAACAAAAAGAGAATTATCCTTCTTGACCATATGTCATTTTTCAACATTGTTTCCAGATCTATATATCTCTTTGCCATGTTTTCAGTTATATACTGAGGACTTTCCAAGAATTTAGGCATGCCAATCATACTTCAATTAGGAAATTTTTTATGTGGACTGTAGTCTGTACATGATCCTACGCAGTAATGATGTGCTAGTTCATAGTTGCTGGCCTTCCAAGCTTGCACAAGTCAACTCCAAAACATGATATGCATAAATCCAAGCAAATTGCAATAGAAGATAACAACATCAATTAAATTGCCAATGTGCATCATCAAGTACATATGCAGAAGCGAAGATTGGCAGCACCTCGAAGTGAAAAGTGATCTGTTTTTATATCGGCAACTCAATTTGGGAGCTCCTCAATTAGATGTTGAACTAATCTCCATCTGCAAACTTCTCCACGGAATTCTCAACACAAGAAATCGCTTCCTGATTGCTGAGATAATAAACAATACACAATTTTAGAGATAGAACTTCATCTAATTTTCCTAATGCAGGAATGATGTATGATTAAATGTGAGAGATAAAACAAAACAAACAAAAGGGAGTTTTTTTTTTTATAGATAACATGGGTATTCAAGCTTTCTAGTCTAATCCATGGGTCCTGAAGGCAAAGCTAATGACCATTAATTAACAACTGATTTGCATAACCTCAAACTATGATGATACACTACCAAATTATAGATCAAATAATCAGCTTAGCACAGTTAATTTGCAAGATTGAAAATCGCTAAAATAAACTAACTAATCAGAGGTAAAAACATCTGCTTTTTGGTGGTTACCTCTCACAAATCCTACATGAGAATACAACAACAATAACCCATGATGCCAACTCATGAGTCCAACCTATATTGGTGGTTTCCCTTTCCATAGTCTGACCCCCATCTTAGTAAAACTCTTCATTGGTTTTTACTTGGGTATTCCACACAAAATATGTAAGCTTGAGAAGAAAGCGTATTATGGTTGACAGCTCAAAGAACACTATTATATACGGAAGCATATAGTATATTATACCTCATTTGTCCTCTGCATGAACTATGTATTGACATATAGGCTTGATGGTTGTCAAAGTCTAGCTACATAAACTGAGGCACAAGAAATTAGGTAACCACAGGCACAAATTGAAGCAAAGAGACAAAAATAAGGATAAATAAAACTAAATTGTAAAGATATAAAGAGGACATATAATAGTTTCAACATAATAAGAACAAAACACGAAAAAGAAAAATAAATTCAAATGAGTAGCCAATATAGTCCAAATTTACAAAATAGAGAATTGCAAACCATAAAACTTATCAAGAAAAGCAAGCTCTATTGCTGACAAGGAATTGAATGTTTGCATCACCTGGTCAACCCCAACTCCACCTTGTGTCTGAAATGTATATGCTATACTTTCTCCGCAGTTTACTCCCAAATCAGTCCAGTTCTCATGCTCTAGTGTCTCATAGTCAAAACCATCCTATCTTATATTCTCCCACAACTCACAAACATAGTAAGAAGAGGTAACAACTAAACTCTCTCTGCAATTCCTTCCAAATTAGTCCAGATCTTAGGATAAGGCCTGCCTGTCAAACCGTCCAGAAGAAAGCTTATTTTAAAAAGGTTCAGTACAGAAGCAGTGGGTATATAGGTGAGAGAGGAAAAACCATAAGCACAAGTAAACTTAACTATTTTGAAAGCCCAAAAACTATGAATGAAAGAACTGTAACTATCGTAAAATGAAGCCTATCCTAATTTGTAAAATCTTCTTTCGACTCTAGTTATAAATTTAATTTGATATTCCTGCAAGCTAAGGTAATTAAGAGCACTACTTCAAGATACCATTATAAATCTTTTTTTGAAAGCTCACCAACTTACTACTCAACAGCTAATCACTGGCAGTATACAAGATAGTCGTTCACACTGACCTCTTGTGAGCTTTTTGAGGCAGCCTCTAAAAGAACAACTCGTTTGATTTTGTTTATTTTTGTCTCTTGTTTTCTTTTTCCACCAAATGCAAACTTCTACTAACCCTATTCCCTTTATCACCTAGATTCTAGAATCTCAGCTAAATTAATAACTAAATTAAAACACCCATGAAATTGAAATTAGAGCTTGGGATATTGCAGTATTCAACAAATTTGGGAAGAAAAAAGAGATTTTATGAGAACTCATTGACAAATCACAATTGAAGGCTTGTGAATCCAGAGATATTATATTAACATAGGAAAATCCAGAAACTGTACAAGAGTATTGAGAGGACGACAACATTACCTCTTGCCAGGCCCGACTATGAACAGGTTCATGTGGGGCGACTGAACAGGGCCCCAAAATTTAGGGGCCCCAAAAAAAAGCCCACCCACGGTTTAAAAAAAAAAAAAAAAAAAATTGTACTAAATACTAGTGTTTCTACAGAAGACACGGGAGAAGGGCCAGAAAGCAAAAAAGCAGATTGAAAGAGGAAAGTAGCCAAATTGACGCCTCACCTTCTTCCCCAATCTTCTTCTTCAATTTTCCACACCTCTGTCAATTCCAAAATTACACCGGCAAATCAATTCAATATCTCATTCAATGGCAATAATTGATCTCCTTCTTCTCTTCTTCTCTCTCCCGTATATATTTTGTGGGTTATTAAATCATATCCAATTACTCTTCTCTTTTCTTCATCTATTCTCATCTCATCTTCTTCCTCTGAAATTGGGTTTGAACTACAAATTGCTTGATACTGTTTATGAATTTGGGTAGTGGGTTGTACCCAAAAATTCGTTTCTTCTTAATTCATTTGCAACCAATTGTGAGGTAAACTACTCGAACCCTAATCTCTCTCTTTCCCCTAAATTAAACAATCTGATGTTGGTTTCGTGTAAATTATTCATTGTCTTTGGTAATTTTAAGTATATATGATTGTTTTATTGAGATTTTGAGAATGAATGGCGTTAGGAATTTGATTATTTGGTCAACAATTTTCTGCCTTTTTTTTCCTCCAGTGTTCTAGCCCTTCTAGGATACAAAGGTATAGTAGATGTGAACTAATTAGGTGTTAATAACTTAAATACATCATAGCGTGGTTGTTTTATAATCAGAGGCGGGGCTAGAAGGTGATTATCATGCTTGCTTCTCCGCAGGAAGTTACCTCTAGTTTTTCAAGCTGAAGTCTTTGCCCACCTTTCTTTTAGAATGCAGTAATTAGTTCTTTTGAAATTGCTGCTTATATTCCACCAAATGATTTTTGTGCTGTGTTCCTCAGCATTTTTTCTATAGTATTCCAGAACAACTTTTGGGTTACTGGTGGCCACAAATATGTTCTAGTTGACTTTGCAATGAGACAATTATCTATTTTCAGTTTTTCACCTAAGCATGTGATGTATTACTAGAGCGAGATGATACCTTTTTTTTATTTTTGATAACTTTCAAGAATTTGTTCAATATTGTACTTCTCTTTATTTCTTTTTCTGATGAGATGATACCTTTTATTGAAGGTTTTTGACTGAAAGGAAAAAAATGGATCAGATGGTGTTTAATTCGTAAACATCAGCCGTCAACGCCCAGGTTTTTTCGCTCCTTGATTTTTCTCTATATTGCTCTAATTTTTGTGGTTATGTCTTCTAAGTTTAGAAAGTATAATTCTGGATGTGAAAAGCGTAAAAAAAAAGAAAAAAATTGAAGAGTTAACTAGGACTCAAATAGGAGCTATTGATAAGTTCTTTATCAAAGAGTCAGAAGTTCCAAATGAAAACCAAAATGGTGATGTGCCTGCAGATGTGAACAATGTTGATGTTGGTGTGAATTTGCATATAAATGAGAATGATGTTGGTGTTGCTGATGATATTAATGTGCCTATAAATGAGGAAAATGCTCCTAATAATGGTGATGTGCCTATTGAGATTGAGATTGAGAATGATAATATTAATGATGTAGATAATGTAAATAAAGATGCTGAGGTTAATGATAATGTTGAACCTATGGTGGATATATTTGATCCAAGGCTTTGGGATGCCCTTGATTCGAAAATGATCGATCTTTTAGTGGCAAATGGGGGCCCTAAAAGAGATATGTCTATTGAAAAAGGTCCTAGGGATAAATATTTTAGACGATTTTCTTCCACATTCTATACTAGGATTTTATCAAATGGAGAGAAGTCGGATAGAGATTGGCTTGTCTATTCAAAGGAGCTTGATAAAGTGTTTTGCTTTTGCTGTAAAATTTTCAAAAAAGACCTTGCAAAAGGTCAATTAATTAATGAAGGATTTGGGGACTGGTCACATATTAGCAATAGGCTAAGAGAGCATGAATCCAGCATAGCGCATGTTAAGAATATGATCACTTGGTATGATTTGCGTTTAAGGCTTCAAAAGAATCGAATTATTGATAAAGTAGCTCAAATGCAACTTCGGAAAGAAAAAGAGCATTGGAAAAATGTGTTGGTAAGAATTATTTCATTTGTTAAATATTTGGCGAAACGTAATCTTGCTTTCCGTGGTACTAATGAAAAGTTGTTTCAAGACAACAATGGGAATTTTTTGGGCTTAATTGAAATGTCAGCAGAGTTTGACCTAGTTATTCGAGAGCATGTTCAACGCATTAGAAATGATGATATTCATGTTCATTATCTTGGTCATAACATTCAAAATGAGTTAATACTTTTGCTTGCTTCTACAATTAAATCTGAAATTATCAAAAAAATAAAGCATGAGAAGTATTTCTCGGTGATACTTGATTGTACTCCCGATGCTAGTCACCAAGAACAAATGTCTTTGATATTAAGATATGTGGATGTTTCTTCAACTTGTGTTACGATTGAGGAATCTTTTTTAGGATTTTTGAATGTGAATGATACAACTGGGCAGGGACCTTTTGATGTTTTACAAAATGAACTGAAGTTGCTTGATCTAGATATAGATAATGTGCGAGGACAAAGCTATGACAATGGGTCAAATATGAAAGGAAAACATCAAGGAGTCCAAAAGAAACTCTTAGATATAAATCCTAGAGCTTTTTATACTCCTTGTGGTGCTCATAGTCTTAACTTGATGTTATGTGATATAGCTAATGTTTCCGGTAAGGCTAGGGACTTTTTTGGAGTCATACAACGCATCTACACTATATTTGCAAATTCTACTAAGAGATGGCAAGTTTTGAAAGATAATGTAACGGGGTTGACTCTTAAGCCATTGTCATCCACTCGTTGGGAAAGTCGTGTTCAGAGTGTGAAAGCTATAAGATTTCAGATTTTAGAAATAAGAGAAGCTTTACTTCAAATAGCAGAAACTGATAATGATTCTAAAATCAGAAGTAAAGCTCAATCTTTAGCAAAAAATGAGCTAGGTGACTTTGAGTTTTTGGTGTCATTAATAATTTGGTTTGAGATATTATATGCAGTGAATTTAATAAGCAAGCATTTACAATCCAAAGACATGCTCATTGATGTTGCTCTTGAAAAAGTAAGAGGGTTGATTTTGTATTTTGAAGAATATAGACAAACTGGTTTTGATAATGCTATTAGTGCTGCTGAACAGCTTGTCTCTCAATTGGATATCAATCCAGTATTTCCTCAAAGGCGTCAAATTCGAAGGAAAAAACATTTTGATGAGAATTCAAATGATGACTCATTAGCTGAAAAATCTGCAAAGGAATTGTTTAGGATTAGTTATTTTGTATGCATTGTTGATCAAGCAATTGTTTCACTTAATAGGAGGTTTGAGCAATATCAACAATATGAAGATGTTTTTGGTTTCTTGTTTACTTCTGACAAGTTGCAATCATTGGATCATATGAGTCTAAAATCTTGTTGTAGTTGTTTAGAATTTGCACTTAAAAATCATGAACATTCTGATATCGATGCAAACGAATTGTATTTGGAGCTACAGTTGCTTCGGGAATGCTTGCCTGAGGAAAAGATGAGAGCATTTGATATTTTAAAACTCTTGAAACGTTTAGATTTTTTTCCTAATGCAATTGTTGCCTATAGAATATTGTTGACGGTTCCCGTGACTGTTGCATCCGCAGAAAGAAGTTTTTCCAAGTTGAAGTTGTTGAAGTCTTATTTGCGCTCTACAATGACACAAGATAGACTTAATGGACTAGCAACGATAGCAATTGAGAATGATATTTTGAAAAGTGTTGATTGTGAAGATTTAGTCAACGATTTTGCTTCAAGGAATGCTAGAAGGATGTCGCTATTCAAATGAAGCTAGTTGTTTTTTAATTTAATTTTGTGGTGCAATAGTACCGACCATGTTATTAGATTATGCAAAGTATTCTCAGCTACATTTACAGGTCTTTGTGGATGAATGTCACATTCTTTTTGAACTATATTAATGATTTTTGACAGAAACTTTTTGTACTTCATTTAGGCAAATGAATGTTAATTAAAGTTTATCACCGCAATTTTTTTCCTCGAGTCACACTTTTGCACAGGGCCCCTAAAATGTCGAAGACGGCCCTGCCTCTTGCAATGCCACGCGGTTGGTAGATTGCTCATTCCCTGCTTATTTTTACATGAAGAACGAGAACCCATTGAATTAAGCAAAAGCAAAATAATGACCAACCTTACAAAAACAGAAATCAAAAATGCATTAGAACAACAGTAGTTTCAGGAAAACTAAAATACGACATAATATTAACTATATAATCTAACAAAAACATAATATTTTAAACGCACCAAATAACATAAATTTCTAGAACAGAATAAAATAAAAAGCATACAAATGATCCGAAAATCAGAGGGAAGGTGCACATAAAATTGTTGGAGAAGGCTTGAGGTTGACCATTAAAGACCCAACATAGTTTGTGTTTTTCGGTACAAATAACTTCCATCGCCTCAATACTTGGGAATCAAGAAGTATTCTACATGTCTAAGTAATTTTTCCAAGTTCTAATTATAAGTCTTATCACTAACATCCACTAAAAAGACTCATTGTTGATACATTCATCATCATCATCTAACAACCATAACTACCTCGAAAAAGTACCTCTAACTTTCATACGAAATTCTAAAACTGAAAACAAAGAAATTATACACTCCACATGAAATCATGTCTAGCCAAATTGACAGATTCCTCTTCCCTTCAGCAATGGCCGAAACCGGAAAACTGAAAAGCTGAAAAAAGCATCTAAGACAGTAACGAAAATTGATGAATGAAAGCAAACAAATTAGAAAAATCAGAGATAGAAAACTCACCATAGAGATGAAGAACGACGATTCTTGTTGAAATTATCATTATCAAGACCTTGATCTTGATTTCGGCATTTCTCTTCTATTACACGCCTCTTAGACTTTTTCTCCAAACTCTCCGGCGACTGACGACCTACTCCGGAACAAAAATCAAAGGTGCTTATCAAGTGCTTATTGTAGCAATTTTCAAAAGTTGGCATTGATCCTAACTAATCAAGCTAAACTGTTATAACAGTGCACCCAACCATTCTCTCTTTTATAAGGGTATGATGATAACAGAATATGAAATTTGGCATTGACAAGATAAAAAGCCTGGTGCACTCCCTTTCAATCAATTCGGTGGAGAATTCAGAAATTAAAACCCTAACATCCCAAAATTGAAAATGATAATCCTCAAACATTTAATCAAACCACAAAAAGAATCATCAAAATTACAAATTAAATTAGGGTAAAGATGGTACCTGGTTTACGAATAACACTTGACAGATTGTCTTCATTGACGTTTTTTGGGGTCAAGGGAAAATTGAAGAAGAGGCTTAGGGTTTTGGCTGAACAGAAGAAGAAGTTTGTAGTCGATTTTAATGGCAATAAATCGTTGGAAAATGATGGAAGGAGAGAGAAATGGCGTTGTTATTTAAGAATGAGATGAAATTGCAAGTAAGTATTGACAATTAATCGATATAAAGTTGGACATGGCAAAAGATCAAAAGTTTGCAACTCTATTTTTGGTGTTCCTTAAGTGCCAGTAATGGTGGAGAAGGTTAATCAATTTTGGAGTATAGGAAGGACAATGAAAGAGATAGACATAGATGTGATGGAGGCATGGCTGAGATGTACAAAACAATTTTGGAGATGGTGGCAGTTGGGAGAGAAATCAGGAAGGTAAGGCATGAAAGAGAGAAGAGGGGAAACTAAAGCAAAACGCAAAGGGATAAAAATGCACTATTCATTGATAAATAGTAGCTATTCATTGATGAATAGTATAGGTCTTATTGGATTTTTAAAGGGTGAGGAAAGTTAGCGACTCAAACCTCAAAAAAGGGGTTTGGCTAAACCCAATTTTACAATACATGATCAACATCTCACACATATAGTTTAAACTTAACGGGAACTCAAAAAAAATAAAAAAAATATCCCTACTATGTTAACTTGAGATGGTAAAAAATGTAATTGTTTTAGTCAATATTGGAAGTTGGACAAGGGCCTGTTCTCCTCAATTTTTCCTTGAAGTATTCAGTAAAATTCAGTTCAGTTCAATAAAATTCAGTTCAGTTCAGTAAAAAGAAGTTCAGTTCAGAAAAATTCAGTAGAGTTCGGTAAACCAAGGAACAAATTTACTCTTTGTAATTGTAGATTCAGTAAAAATAAGTTCAGTTCAGTAAAATTCAGTTCAGTTCAGTAAATTTCAGTTCAGTTCAGTATTTTACAGATAAGTTTAGTAAAAAAAAGATGAAGGGAACATACCCTTATTTTATCCCCTTACGTAAGCAATATCCTTAACAATTTTAAAAAGAAGTTCGGCGTCTGTGAAATTAAGGGGGTTAAACAAACTAATAAATCGAGGTACATATTTTACTCATAAAGAAAAACCAAGAAGCTACATCGCATAGATCAACCAGTGGGAAACACATCATTTAAGATGAGTACAACCTTCAAACCACGAGATTACTAGAGTCCACTTTATTAACGAATATAACATTGATTGAGCCTCCAACTAATCAGGTTAACTTTTGATTGAATCGGTTCCTCACACATTTGGCAATATTATGTGCAAGAGTGAATCCTCTGACTAATCAGGTTAACTTTTGATTGAATCAGTTACTCACACATTTGGCAATATTATGTGCAAGAGCAACATTAAATTAAATCTCGGGGCAAACATATCAGAAGCATTTTGAGGAGATTTGAGACGCAACTGAAAAGGTGAATTGCATGACAAGGGAATAGGGAAGATTTGCAGCGTTTAGCTGAGTTAGTGTGAGAGCTTAGCAGAGTAATGAAAGGAGGGTCGTTCACCCATTCTTAAAGAATGATCATGGCTTTTGCCGCAAACAGTGGTGTATCAAAATGCATGACTTATTGCCGTTATTGGTCATATCAATTACTCCATACAATACGACGGGTAATCAAGGGGATATGGGTACTCATCCATTCTTAATCAAAGTTGAGGATTCGAATTTCGTCTTGGGTATAGAGTAGTTTTCCAAATCATTTGACCAATTGTTCCACCTTTTGAGGTGCCTACAACTAGCGTTGAAATCTTAAAAATTATCACTGTGGTTGACTATAAATACTCAGGTGTGAACAAAAAAAAATTATACAATATTGGTGACATGGCTCCAAAAGGGGAAAAAAAAAGAGTAAACGAGAATATATTGGAAAGACAATAATGAATTAATTTCCCTTAATAAGAGGTAACACATATTACACATAAATGCAACAAAAGTTGCAAAACTCACATTTCGTGTATCATATCATAGGGGCAACAAAACTAGGTTAAACCTTATTCATCAACCATCTTCATTATTGGTAGCATAAATGGACCTTCGCATCTTTTGAGATTGTTGACCGGCCTAGAAAACGGACTGTTGGAGTCTTGCTCTTATTTAGCCAGAGCAATAATAAGATCAAGATGACTCTTTCAAGTCTTCGCTTAAACCAAAAAAGAGGTCTCGAGTCTCCTGAATTTTCCATTGGAAACATGGTGTTTTTTTGGATAAGAACAACATTTTTGTTTTCTCCTTCGTATTTTTGAGGGTATAAGAACAACAAAATGTCTCTTATGAGACATCTTCAAAGTGATACCACCTCTATAACTAAACATGAGGCCAGCAGAATGTTATGCTTGTTGAGGCGACGACTCACATTGAGGTTGTCTCATATATGTTTTTGTGTAAGAACAATTGATCAAGTGCAAGGCGTTACATTAATTCATTAAATTGTCGAATAATAAATAGAATTGATGAACTTACAAAATATATTAGAAGGACCAAAGAAAAGAAAATCTATTTCAAACAATTGAAATGAGTTGCATATTGGACACACATCATCATAATAATAAGTGCTCAAATTTACTATTAGAAACAATAAAATTTAAAAAATTTCCAAATTTTTGTGTGAACAAGTGATTTTCTCTGGCTCTTCTTTCTAGCAAGTAGCCTCAACAGCAAGTGTTTTGGTGCCTTGGCAAGTGACCGGTCCAAATTGAGCTTCAGAGGCATTAACACTACAGCTTGGTTTGCCAAGACAAACCTATAAAATTGCAATACTTACTGTATTAATTAACATCTAAATACTACCAAAAAAATTAACATCTAAATAAAAGAGTAAATAATAAAATCAAAATTAAAGCACACCAATATTAAGAAATAAAAGGAAAATGATTTTACCTTTTGGACAACAGCTAATGCATTAGGGGCCTCACAAGTGCCTTTAGAGAAAGAGCCACATGAACCTTGTGGATTACCAAAGCTAGCAAATGTAATTTTGGATATTTTACCCCCTGATTCACATGATAATTGCACTGTTCCTCCTTCACTTGTACTCCCACAAACTGTTTCCCCATTTACCTGCAACCAAAATAGTACATAGAATTGAAATTAAGTACCATGTTATTTACTAGGACTACCAAAATGCCTACTATAAAAAATTATTACATAGTTGAAACCGTTACATTTATGGTCTAGATAAATTCTTGTGTTACGGTAACACAGAGTGACTACTATTTTTTTCATTATAAGATGAATTTGCGAGAATATACTTTTTTTTTTATTTTAAATTTGTTAGCTTGCAATTGGCTACACCATATGATGGTTGCCTCAAGGCAATAGTTGAAGAGGAAAGTTGCAAGAGAACTAAAATCGTGAAACAAAGTTTGTAAATGGCCATTATGAACCGAAATTTCACTAACAACTCCCCCCCCCCCCCTTTTTTTTTTTCTCCGGAAACAACCAAAAATTAGCCCCGATAATGATGAACCTATGGGCTATGGCTATATTTATAGTTAGATTATGAGATCAAAGTTCAATGGTTCTAGACATGTAGGTAAATGATAATTACCGCCTGATTTGGACGATGATCATTTGCATATTATTAGTCTTAAAATAAGAAAATTGTGATTTTATGATATACCGTATATTGTTTTGATTTTGTATATTTTTTGATAAGGTATCATATCACGATATCTTTAAATTATTAGTCATATTGAAGATCAAAAAACTTTTACTCTGTATCGTTGGAGTGGAATATTAATTTTCAAATTAAACAATTTAAGATATTCATTACAACAATAAAGGTTTGAAACCACCAATTTTTCATCATCAATTGAAAAGGGAAATGTGTTGGTGATGATGATGCATTAATTAAGAAAAAAGATAAGCATTATTGTTTATCATATGATTTAAATAATAATACTGTTGCAGTTTCTTTTTTTTTTTTTTTTTTTTTTGTGAACAAGCAAGAAATTCAATTATGGATTCTTGTGATCATGATGACAACACAAATTCATCTAATTCTTCCAGAAGTTACACCAGATATGGCATACATACAAACTGCGAAAAAACATGGACAAAAGATGTAGAGATTCAAATCAATTATTTCTTTAAATGATTATCTCACATAGTACAGTATGAATCACACTCCAAATACGTACCAAAACAAGAGAAGAAAAAAAAACATGTTATATACAGAGGTCTAAGGCTCTTAGCACAAGACCTCAACAACAAGTTTCCTAGCCGTGGCAACGCAGCCAGTGGCACCAAGAATTTGCTCGTTAACGGCGATTGTGCAGCTAGGCTTGCCTAAGGCCTTTGTGATAGTTGCTAAAGCCGTTGGTGACTCACAAGCAGGGGCGGACCTACAAGGCCAGCTGGAGCCGCAGGTGCTGCCCTAAAGATAAAAAAAGATCCAATTGGTGCTGCCCTAAAGATCAAAAAAGATCCAATTAGAGCAGGTGCTGCCGCAGGGGAATTCCAATTGATGTCCTTCTACTATTGACTTGTCCAAATTGTGTCTAAAATATTAAAAATAAGTCTGATCCATGCACCTTTTATTTTAAAACTGTGTATTCCGTGTCCTTATTTATTCTATTCCATTAAGTGAATTTTTTTTGTCCATTTTACCTAGTTACAAGCTCATTAAACGACAAAATTCATGTGATATGCCATCTTTCTCTCTCCCTCACTTCCTCTCTCCTCTGATCTCCAATTCTCCACCACCATCACCACCCATCTCTCTCCTTAAACCAACTCCACCACCACCAAAACCCCATCTCACTTTCTCTCTCCTATAATCTCCATAACCACCACCCCATCTCACTTTATCTCTCCCGCACCACCACTACCGCCCAACCTCCTATATCACCTTGGAGGAATCTTTTGCCATTCTTTTGACATGGTTGACTGAAACATCCTGAACCCCTTGGAGGAATCTTTTGCCATCACCAATGAGCCTATCAAATTCAGCAAGAGAAAGCTGAGACTTCTTCCATACAGTCACAATTTTCAAGCAATCAGTCTCAATTGCAACTCTTTGCCAAATTTTAGACCTGATCCATTCAGCAGTCCAACAAAAAGCATATGCTTCTGCAATATCTGGAGAAACGATTCCGTGAAATTTTCTGGCCATTGCACGCTTAAAAGCTCCCTAATAATCTCGAGCGACACAAGCTACGCCATAAGAACCGGATGACTCAAAAATTGCTGCATCAACATTGACCTTTATTGTTCCCATATCTGGCGGTTCCCACCTAGTAGCAACTGTTGCAGGAATACTATGCAAATGATCTTCTCTAGTTTGGACTTCTTCCAGTGCCTCTTGAAACTCAGTAAGGTGTCTTGTAGCAAAATTACATACACCCAATGGATGATGCAGAGAGTCCCAACTTTTATTTTTCCAAGTTATTTCATTCCTGGAAAACCATATTGCCCAAAGAAGGATTGTGAAAGTGGCACATAAAGTATGATCAAAAGTGGTAAAAAAAAGCATTAATCCAATCAAAGTAAAGGCACAGTTCGATCCAAAACGCCCCTCCCTCCTAATGGACTCACAAACCAAATCCTTGCTACGTGATGACAGTCTCTGAAACAATGCTCAAGAGTTTCAATCTCCTCCTGACATCTAGGACAAAGAGGATCACCTACCCAACCTCTTTTTACAAATCTCAAGCTTTACTGAAGGTGCGTGGAGAGAGAAGGGTTCGATTTTGGGGTTTTAGATCTGAGAAATTGGGGATTTGATTTTAATTAGGGGTTTGATTTTAGGGGCTTTAGAACTGATGCTCTTCGCGCTTCCCTTATTCTGCTTAGCCTTACAGGAGCAAATAAACATAGTTTCGCGCAAAGCAAAAACAAAAAAAAGAGGAGAAGAAGGTGGTAATGGCGGTGGAGAAAGACGAAGGAGAGAGAAGGTTGAGGGAAATGATAGTGGTAGGGGCAATTTCGTCTTTTTATTTCAGTCGAAAATGGACCTAGCAATCTCATAGTCATTCAACATAGACACGTAATTAATTAACGGAGATTTATAACGGAAAATACGAAATAAGGTCACGGAATAGACCTTCAAAAAGCAGAGGAGCACGCTTTGAATTTGAAGAGATGATTTAAGCACCAATTGGACAAGTCAAAATCACGAGGGCACCAATTGAAATTTCCCAAAAAAAAATTAAAATCAATCAGAGCAATAGGGAAAAAAAAGAAATTGCATTACACTTGCTGCACCTAAAAGCAACACAAATTGTACAAATGTTAAGGGCAAGAATGGAAAGGTCAAGAAAATGAAAAGTTATCTGACACTAATACACTTGCAGTTGCACGTGAAGCCCCCAAATTCCTTTCTTTTTTCCCTTTTTCCCTTTTTCCCTTTTTCTTCACCTTAGACCAAATTAACAAGTCCTTTCTTCTTATACAAAAAAACTAAATAACCAACCCTTTCATTCTTCCCTTCTCTCTCTCCGAAATCTGATTTTCTCTTTCCTCAACAAGAAGCTCTCAACTAATTGGGTCTATATATATAAAAAATAATAAATATAGATACTCCTGTATTTGGAATGAACATAGGTGTTTGTATATTTATGGATTCCTTTTGCTATTGTATATGTACAAGTACTTGATTAATTAAGCATGAATCAAGTTATACTTGCTATCAAGGAACAAACAAGGATGTAAAATTGGAACTCATCAATTGAGTTCTTGTAATCATTGAGCTCGAATTCAAATTAAATTTAACACAAAATCAAGTGAATTAATTGTGACGACCCCTGTTTTTTTTAGTATAAGTCGATGAACTTATTATCAAAAACTTTAAAAAAAAGTTTCTATAACCTTGCAATTTTTTTGCATCCCCAAAATTAAAATCTTGAATCCGCCACTGCTCACAAGTGCCCTTCCTCAATAGACCAATAATACCCTTAAGGTCCCTAAAGCTCTTAAGGTGAAGTTGGTTGATTCATAGACATTTGCACATGAATTAGTCTGGGGGCACACAGATGACGATTTCCAACAAATTCCTCGAACAACATCAGGGCGTTATTCCCATCATCACTTCTACTAATTTTTTGCGTAATAATGCTTTGAGCATCGAATATGACATGAGCATCGAATATGACATGCCATTAACTTGATCGAGCTTCGAGTTGTACTTTCGTATCACTTTTTCAATTTAGCTTTTTATTTAATTGAATAAGTATAGTTTTTAGGGTATAATGTTAAGGGTTAAGGGTTAGCGTTTGGGGTTTAGGGTTAAGGGTTAGCGTTTGGGGTTTAGGGTTAAGGGTAAGGGTTGGGGGATTGGGGTTTAATGTTTAGGGTTTGGGGTTTGGGGTTTAGGGTTTAGGTTTTCGGGTTTAGGGTAAGGAATTGGGGTTTAGGGTTTAGGATTTGGGGTTTAGGGGGTTTAGGGTATAGGATACAGGGTTTGGGGTTTGGGGTTTGGGTTTTAGGGTTTAGGGTTTAGGGTTTAGGGTTTAGGGTATAGGGTATAGGGTATAGGGAGGGTGTAGGCTATAGGGTTTAGAATATAGGGTTTATGGTATAGGGTATAGGGTTTAGGGTTTAGGGTGTAGGGTATAGGATTTAGGGTATAGGGTTTAGGGTTTTTCTTGAAAACAATATTCTAAGAAAATAGTTTTCAGGAAAACAGTGTTCCAAGTAAACAATTTTTCCGGAAAACAATATTTGTGGAAAATGGTTTCTATAGAAATAAATTTTTCTGGAAAACAGTTTTCCAAGAATATCGTTTTCTTAGAAAACTTTTCCCAAGAAAACAGTTGTTTTTGAAAGATAGTTTCCTAGAAAACAGTGTTTTTTGGAAAACATTTTCCTAGAAATTTGTACTCCGTACACAACTCGCCCTCACCACGGCCTAGATCGGCATCAAATGTGTTGAAGACCGCCATGAACAACCACATCTCAGATCGAATTGGCCACAACTTGCCCCCACCACTGTCCAGATCTTCCATGTCTGATACAGTCCTTTTCTCTTCATCTTTGTCAAGTCTGAGGCCTGATCCATTACATATAACTGAACCTGAAGGCAAATATAAGTAACAAAGATCATAATACATACAAAAAATTAATCACTTAACCCTCATTAATTTAAATTTCAAATTCCAACAAAAAAAAAAAAAAGAAAATGGGAAGGAATAGCCAAGAACCCTATATATTTAGATTTCTTTGAAGAGATAGGGTAGATAGAATCAAATTACCAAATAATTAGCCAAACTATATATCAGAGCACCAAAATTTAAAAATGACAAAATCAAAATAAAAACCTTGAACCTGTAGGCAATTAAACCTATTTCCTATTGAATATCTAATTCAAAAAAAAAAAAATAAATAAATAAATTTGAGAGCCCACTGTATTTTTTCAAATAGGCATAAAAATATCAATTCTACTCAAATGTTATACCTAATGAAAATAGCAGAGATTCAGTCCCAAAACTATAAAGCAATTACATAATGTATCGATTTGGTTTGGTTGTCTTACCTTGTAAATTGATGGAGGAGAGAGGTCCATCGATGTCGTGGCCAAAAATCAGTTACAATCGTCCATAGCTCCCATGTTTGAAGCTTAGTGGCGATTTGGTTGGAATGCTTTTTACTAATAGATTGAATTGGTAATTGGAAATTGAGTTGAAAATCAATGGGATGAGAAGATGAGAGAGATGCTGGCGTCGAGTTGAAGAGAGCGATTAGAGAGTAAGGATCCTCTGCTGTTCTAAAAATAACAGCATAGTACAGTCCTTTTAAATCTCCATCTTTAGCTTGGAGGGGATGAGTTTTAGAAATTTAAACATGTAGAGGTGAGAGATATAGAGGAAAAATGACAGCAGAGAAATATCCAAACACCGGATTACAAGCGTGAATTGGATTCATTGAAAATTGATGATGGCGTTACAAAAAATGGCCGTTACAAACTAATTTATTTATGGAGATTAGTTTACCTGATTTTTCTAAAATTTTCGAGTTAGACACCTCATCATCAAGTATAGGACATGTCAGCGTACACGTAAGCTCATCCAATACATATCGGTGTACACGGTTGCCGATTTGTCAATCTCTGATTTAAGATTTGTATTTTAAACTAGCTGTTTGGCTAGCTGAAAAGTCAGAATATAGTAAAAAATCAGCAGAAGATTGCTAAAATTTTTATGAAATGGTAGTAATAAATTAGTTGTTTTTTTTTTGAGGCTAATAAATTAGTTGTTTTGCTAGCTGAAATTGAAAATTTGCATGGGTAGCATTAAGATTTTAATTGTTTCTGGAACTGGAAGTTGAATATAATATGATAAACTGTTTGGTAATAGAGGTTGAAAGTCGTAACTAAAAGATGAAAGTTGTAGCTTTAGTGTCCGTTTGGCCTACCTTCTCTCAACTTCTCCTTCTACTTCCAAATTTGTTCTTGCTCACCCCCTTTTTATCCACTCCCCCTCCATTTCCAACTTCTAAGAAATTGAAATAAAGATACAATTGGACATGGACTAGAAGGAGAAGTTACAAATTGTAGCTTCTCCTTCCACTCCTAGCTTTATTTTAACTTCTTAGAAGTTGGAAATGGATGAAAATGGTGTGGACAAGAATAAATTTGGGAGGAGAAGTTGAATTTGTGGAAGTTAGGTCAAACGGGCTCCTAACTCGAAGGAATAGAAACAAAAACTACTAATCTCAACTAAAATCTATAGCTCCTAACTAAAATTAGCTCCACTATGCAGGACAGAGTAGCTGTTTCTCAGTGTAAGGTTTTCAGAGAAGAAACAAAAACTCAGATGAATGTCATTCAGAGTTTCTGTAAGGTTTATTCTTAAACCCTACAGAATTTCTTGATCCAAGTATCTATAAGCGTCTTTTTTGCTTTAGCATATTGCCTCGATCGCAAGCCTCCTAGATGAGGTGCTGGTGCAGCCAGTAGGTCCAAGGTCTACTTCGTTCACACCAATGCTGCAAGTCGGCTTTCCAACACATGCCTGCCAAGTATAAAAACATCTAATGTCACATTCCGTTTGTATGATCAGAATTACTGTCCTATTATGTGCATCTAATGTACAATTCCAATTGAAAGCCCATCATCTTTGAAACATTATATATGAACTGGATGGAGTATAAATGTTTGAAACATCTCAACTTATCGAAGACAAGTAGTATCGATACCTTGTTAATAGCAGCCAAGGCAGTGGCAGACTCACAAGTGCCTTTTTTGAAGGATCCACAAACACCTTTAGGGTCACCGAAGCTAGCAAATTTGATTTCGTTGATTTTGCCAGGGCAAGATAGCTCTAGGGTGGATCCTTCATATGTATTTGCGCAAGCTTTCTCAACACCAATGGTTTGGACCCTTACATAGGAAGGGTTGCCTCCTAGTTCTTCGAACAGGACTAGTGTGTTCTCACCCGATGGATTAAGGAACGAGCGAGGGACATGGTACCTATACAATTTTGACAATGTACGAGAAGTTACATAAGGAAACAAGCATTTAACTTGGCCAAAGAAGAATGATCATCACACATGTGAACTCTTCAAATTAAGAGAAACACAAGTACTACTTATCCAATGTTAAGTTTAAACTTTAACATTCAATAAATTTTAAGAACACCACAAATCGACATTTATCATATTGGCTCTATATCAATAGAAAATAGAATATCTTAAAAAGTTTATTACCATCTTTGAGTAGGCTCTCCACATTTGGCCCTGCACTTTGAATCTACGTACACACCACGGTAGTCACATGGAGCACAATTATCAGAGCTGTTGCCAAGTACAGTTGGCCAGTATCTACCAATGTTGTTACCATTCACCCAAGCAATGCCCTTTCCCATCCCTTTAAAGTCTATCACAACTGGATCTTCACCCAAAGGAGACTTGAAAGTTGTCTAAATTGAAAAGGAGAAAACACAGAGGTATCAGCTTTCTATATCTAATATATATGGCCAAGATTTTGGCAAAAAGATAATGAAAGACTGTTCACCTTGTACCAAGTGAACTTTGAGTTGAGTGCAAGACGTTCCGTATGCCACTTGACAGCCCTAGCTGTAGGCATGTATATAGCTTGTTTCTCACCATCTAAGCCGACTATGTAAACCCATTGGTTTGTAGACAAGTCTTTTGTGATGGAACTGTTCTTAGCCCCTATCAACTGAACCGTACCCACAATTCCATTAGGTTCTTCACCGTAGAACTCCCCATAGTTCTGACAAAAACAACACACAAAGAAAATGATGATCTCGTCAAGGGAGGAGGTAACCAAATCTCAATTATCAGGCTAGAAATCGTCAAAGATCATCTTCGTAACATACTTGGTATCCCACTGTAACACTAAGCAATCCTATTTGATTTATGCCTTTAGCCAACTGGATGGTTGTATCAAACACGTATTTGTAATTCCCCTTCGTTGTAATTTTGGAGGCTGCAAGTAATTTGGTACAAAATAGCATTATTCTATTAGCCAAATGTTCATAGAACCCACTGTGTAAGTGTAACATGCGGTGTATCATCGCACTTAGCAGTTTGTAGAGTTGTGACTTGCCTAAGTATCTTCCATTGAGGAAAGAATGAATTACATGACCCCCGGAGGTGTTTACTCTGAGTATGACATCAGAGCCAATAAGAGGATCGTTTGCATCCAAAGTTACACTGTTCATAAGCAAAAAGACTGTTAATTAAAGATGGTAACCACTAACCAAATCTCATGAAGTTCTCAATTTCTTTGCCTGTCCAAAGACCAAGATCCACGTAAGATATGTCACTACGAGGGTTAATTTACCTGGTCATATACCACAAGTAATCGCTTGTGTCATTCGCTTCCTTTTGATCGATGAGCCTATTGAAGGTGAAATCACCCTGCAACTGCGATGTCTTTAGGTGCCTGAACTGCTCACCCATCCACATCCATTGCAAGGCCTCTTGTTCAGCCTCGTTGATTGGCTTCTTGACCATTACATTGGTTTGTGTGCTCACCTGTAACTCAAATTGAAATATCAATTTAACAATGGATTACAATCTCGTAGTAATCAAGAACGATGAAATGATCACGAAATTACATACCTTGGCGGTGTTGTACACTTCTTTGTTGCAGTCAGGGAGGACACTGACGGACCAGGCTGGAAGGGTGTAACTTTTACCTTGGAATGTTACAGTCGCATCATTTTTGTCATCGTTGTTTGCTACGAAGCAACTCGAATTCCCACCAGACGTGTAAATTGTAGCCTTTTTTTCAATTACATAAACAGAGAAAGATATCAGAAAGCAAACAAAAAACATGATGTACTATATGTTTACTGAAAAAGCAGCTAGGCAGAAATACTTACATTAACCTTGTCGCTCAAAACCTGAGTCCTAACTTCACCCTGCAATAAAGTTGTCTCCATTGAAAACAAGATTTCATGAAGCTGCTTCATATGTCCCCACTTTGGTTGACGACGATTACCTGAATGATGAAATATATCGCAAAGATAATAATTACAGGATGTAACACATTTAAATATTTGATGAGGAGATTCATATTCAAATTTTATACTTGTACTATTTGAGATAAAGTTTGGTTACCATATTCATCAATAAGTCCATCATAATCGTAACCTGTAGAATAATATGGACCTCCAGATATTCGACCGTAATTAGTCCCTCCATAATACTACATATATAGAAGCAAGAGGACCAGAAAATATATGTCAATGTCCTATTGTAAAAAGTAATACCCCAAAGTAAATTACTATGTAGAACTAACGAAACTGGTATAATATCAACCATGTAATAGTTATGTAATGCGCCTCCATTCTGATAGAAACGCGCAACTGCATATGCAAGATCTTCTGCTGGCCTATGTGACTCTGCTTCTCCCCACGCCGCATACCTGGTGAATGTTTAATTTTCCCAGGTTAACAAATCGTGTAACAAATAAAAATAAAAATAACATACATAGGGTTAAAAGTACGCACCATCCACTCCAGTTTTCAGTCCAGAACTTGGGACTGGAATTTCTGTTGGGTGTGAACTGATCGCAATAATAACCATTGCACGTATTAATCTGCCATAATAGAAGAGGCTTGTTAAGCGATTGAGCAATTGATTGATTCTAAAAGGAGACTGACTGTAAGATAAAACAAAATTTAAAAGATATTACTGACCATTGGTTCAGGAGCATCATCCTGTTGGCACATAATCCATGGCTCGGCTATCTTTTGAGCCAGAGCTAATTCGGCACACCACTTAATGTATTCCTTGCCATCATTCCCATAATGGCTAATGATGTTGCCATACTCATTTTCAATCTATCAAACCCAATTCATTAGCATTCATCAGAATTTTTGCTTGATCCTACAAATAAATCATGTTTTAAGTGTTCATTGAGTATTAGTTTTATCAACAACATATCGTGACCTGAGCTAGGATGATTGGTCCGCCCTGTGAAGCAAAGAGGTTGGCCTTCTTGGCCATATCCACAATCAAATTAGTGAAGGTTTGCATTTCATCCTGCAAACATGTAAGTGATTGCCCATTAACTAACTAAAGATGCACTCCGTATATACTCTTCTAGGGATAAATAAGATAACTGAACAACAAATCTAGGAAGTGACTTGTGATGTGAATTACAACATGGCCTCTACCTTGAATTTTTGATTGTTCGTCCTGAATGTCATACCAGGTATGTTATGCAGCCACACTGGGAAGCCACTGCAATGATCGTACAAGACGAATAAATATCCTAAGTTAGTAGAAAAACATTACTCTCCGATCTACTAAGATCGTCCTAATAATTGACAACTTAATGATTATAAAGGATGAAGGGAGTAGTAACACATCAATAAGAATTTGATGATGATGACTTGAAATTACCCATAGTTCCATTCAGAACAAACATATGGTCCAATCCTCATGATTGCATAAAGTCCTTCACTTTGAATAGTTTTGAAAAACCTTACAACGTCCTTAGCTCCTTTGAAATCATACTGCACAAACAATCAAAAACAAAAAGATGGAAAGAAAAATACAAATAATCAAACGTTATATGGTTGTCCTGTGATCAGCTGTTATTAAGAGAGTCAAAATAAAATGTCTAACCTCGCGATAT
Organism: Tetragonia tetragonoides; assembly: GCA_038025085.1. Classification (NCBI taxonomy): domain Eukaryota; kingdom Viridiplantae; phylum Streptophyta; class Magnoliopsida; order Caryophyllales; family Aizoaceae; genus Tetragonia; species Tetragonia tetragonoides. The sequence continues at coordinate 36,424,801 of CM076154.1, read as the reverse complement.
TTAGGTTCATGGTAATTCCAAAATATGTAGGATTCAATTGTATTAACCCCTCCATCTTTGGCCTTCCTGATTATGTCTGTCCACATCTGTTGCCAAAACATAACACAAGATAATTATGGACGAGCTTAGGCGTTACTAATATATTTGATCGAGAAAAGTATTCTATCATAAAAATATTACAGTATTTCAATTTCTTTTCCGAACATTATATGCAAAGAGATGATCAATATTAGTGAATATATAGTAAGGTCGTTTGATTAATAATAATCACCTGAGGAGTGGTACGAGGGTAATGAATAGAACCGGATATAATGAGTTTTCTTTCTCCATCAATGAGAAGCGATCTTGCATCATGAGATACTTTGACAGCAACGACCGACGAAACAACAAACAAGAAGAAGCAGAGGAAATTCAGGGGAAGAGAACGTAAAAGTCTCATCATTAATTTAGAGATAATGTCTAACTAAGTAGATTTAAAGAAGAAACAAAGATGAAAAATAATGATGCTAGGGAGCATGGCTCTTATAGTGATTTCAATGCAAATGGATATTGACAAAAGTCTAATTTTGGGGGGCTTGTATATATTTAGTATGGATCAGTTGAAGAAGATAAACGGCTACAAATTAGCTACGTACTCTGTCCTCTCCTTCACTTAGTTATTGGGTTAAAGACTTAAACGTGTTATCCCTTCTTTCATTTATCCCTTAAATTGTTGGCATGGTGAATTGGTGATGCAATATCACCGGCCTCGTTCTTTACCACAACGAGTCACACTTGCTTACACGTAGTATGGCATTATGGGATACGACCTCTTACATTTCCCCCTCCCCGGCCCGGCCCGACCCTCTCCTTCTATCTCCTCTCTCCCTCCCAAGCCTCACGAGATAGGTCCGCCCCACACAACATCCTACTATTAGAAGACTATTGAATTGTTGTATTACACGATATAAATGATATTAGAATTCTAATAACCGAACTATAATGCTTATGATATCATTTACTAATAAAGCTTATAAGGTACTAAGGAGTGGTGGCCTAATTTAAGTTCTCAGTCGTTCATAGATCAAGGAGTGCAAATGCGATTGTGGACGGCCTAGCAAATTAAAACAAGGAATTGATCGTGACAGTGATTTTATTGCTTTGGTTCTAAATTGGTTATGATCCTATATATATTTGGTGGGTATTTTCATGCTTGTAGTTGATGGGTTGCTAATATAAGCAAGGACATTGCTTGATAATGATAATGGGCTGGCGTGGCACTAATGGCTTTGCTCACTCTTACTGATGATGAATTTTTGCATTTTCTTGTTGGCATTTCTTCAAACAGATGGTGTGCATTTTACTTTAGCAGAGCCAAAAAAAAATTCAATTGCCTTTTACAATTTGGGAAATTGATACATTAGCCATAAGTGAAGGTGAAACCATACCTGGTGTTTTTATTTGAAGTGGGAAGAACAAGAGCAAGCACTGTTTATATGCCAACCCTTCATTGGTCCTTGTTTTGGGGTTTGTCTCTTTGCCTCAAGATTGTAAGTTTTCCCTGTCTGTGTATTCATGCTTTGACAGTGGACTTTTCTGCCCTGCTTGGAGAGTTGCTCAAGTTTGAGGTGGCAGGATTGGCAAGTGATTTTAGTTTGGATTGATTATTGTCCTCAGGAGTTTTGTAGTTTGTTTTTGTAGTCATAGCTATCTTTTAATTATCGTTTGGAAGAATTACTATATTGGTTGAATCGAAGTATTGTGAAATTTTTTGCGGATCAATCAGTTTTTGGATCAAGACTAATCGTATTCGCAACGGATTGGTCTAAGAAGAGATAAAGCTCTCTCACCAAATAGTTTTTCCGCTAATAAGAATCGGAATCTCGACATTGCTTAAGAAAAATGAGTGCAGAACTACTCACACTAACTACTTATCATTGGTTCGTCTAATCGACTTTAACCCTTCCACCCTTCCTAGAAGCCTTTTGGCATAATAAAGTTAATTAAAAATAAATAAATAAATAAAAGACTAATTCCACCTAAAAAATTAAACAAACTATTTTTCATTTAGAAGTCACCATATGAAGTTAAAATATTGTTCTGAAATCTGAAAGCAACACTTCTAAAGCACAATGCCACAATTCAACACTTTGATATAAGTAACACATTTATTGAATTGAAAATTTACAACAGGAAGCAACTAATTGCAAATCAAAGGACTAGTAACTAGTAATCTCAACTAAAATCTGAAGCTCCGTTATGCAGGACAGGGCAGCCTGTTTAAAGCTAGCTAGTAATATCATTCTCCGTCTAAGGTTGTCAGAGAAAAAACAAAAACTCTGATGAATGTCATTCAGAGTTTCTGTATGTAACATGTTATTCTTAAACCCTACAAAATTTCTTGATCTAAGTTTCTATAAGCGGTCTTTTTCGCTTTAGCAGATTGCCTCGACAGCAAGCCTCCTAGATGTGATACCGGTGCAGCCAGTAGGTCCAAGGACTGCTTCGTTCACACCAATGCTACAACTTGGCTTTCCAACACATGCCTGCCATATACAAAAATAACTAATGTCATATTCTGCTTGTCTGATCAGAATTACTGCCCTACTCTGTGCATATTGTGTACAGTTCCGAAAAATCCTTAATTTTTAGAAACATTTTTGTGAACTGGATGGAGAATTAATGCTTACAACATCTCAATTACCAAAGACAAGCAGTGTTGTTACCTTGGTAATCGCAGCCAGGGCAGTGGTAGACTCACAAGTGCCTTTCTTGAAGGACCCACAAACACCTTTAGGCTCACCAAAGCTAGCAAATTTGATTTCGTTGACTTTTCCAGGACAAGATAGCTCTAGGGTGGATCCTTCATATGCATTTGCGCAAGCTTTCTCAACACCAATGGTTTGGACCCTGACATACGATGGGTTCCCACCTACTTCTTCGAACAGGACTAGTGTGTTCTCACCCGATGGATCAAGGTACGAGCGAGGGACATGGTACCTATACAATTTTTGATGACAATAAGTTACACAAGGAAACAAGTATTTAACTTAGCCGAAGAAGAACGATCATCACACACGTGAACTTTTTAATTTTAAGAACACCACAAATCGACATTTATCATACTGGCTCTATATCAAAAGAACATAGAATATCTGAAAAAGTTTATTACCATCTTTGAGTAGGCTCTCCACATTTGGTCCTGCACTTTTCTGCTTTGTACTCACCACGGTAGTCACATGGAGGGCAATTCTCAGAGCTGGTGCCAATTACGGTTGGCCAGTATCGACCAATGTTGTTACCATTCACCCAGGCCATGCCCTTTCCCATGCCTTTAAAGTCTATCACAACTGGATCTTCACCCAAAGGAGTCTTGAAAGTTGTCTAAATTGAACAAAAGAAAAACAGAGGTGTCAACATTCTATATCTAATATATATAGCCAAGATTTCAGCCAAAACATATTGAAAGACTATTCACCTTGTACCAAGTAAACTTTGAGTTGAGTGCTAGACGGTCTGTATGCCACTTGATAGCTTTAGCCGTAGGCGAGTATAAAGCCCGTTTCTCACCATCTAAGCCGACAATGTAAACCCATTGGTTTGTAGACAAGTCTTTTGTGATGGAACTGTTCTTTGCCCCTATCAACTGAACTGTGCCCACAATTCCATCGGGTCCTTCATCGAAGAATTCCCCATAGTTCTGACAGAAACAACACACAAAGAAAATGATGATTTGAGGAGGAAGTAACTAAATGTAAACAGGCTAGAAATCGCCAAAGATCATCTTTGTAACATACTTGGTATCCCACTGTCGCACTAAGCAATCCTATTTGATTTACGCCTTTCACCAACTGGATGGTTGTATCAAACACGAATTTGAAATTGCCCCTTGTTGCAATTTTTGAGGCTGCAAGTAAATTAGTACAAAATAGCATTCCATTAACCAAATGTTCATAGAAATCACTGTGTAAGGATGACTTAGCCAAATGTTCATCGTACTTAGCAGTTTGTATAGTGTGACTTGCCTTTGTATCTTCCATTGAGGAAAGAATGAATTACATGACCCCCGGAGGTGTTTACTCTGAGTATGACATCAGAGCCAATAAGAGGATCGTTCGCATCCAAAGTTACACTGTTGATAAGAAAAAAGACTGTTAATTAAAGATGTACCAGTACCACTAACCAAATATAATCTTAAATATATTTTTACGAGCATCTAAGCCATACTATTATTCCCTCTCTCATATTTTGACAGAAGGGTAAGAAGGCAAGTTTTGCATATTTTTGGCACCATCCCCCCACACTTGCCGATTGTATTAACTTTTTAAACTCAGATACGCTAGCTTGTAAGCTTAACCCTGGTGACTGCTGATCTTTTAATACGACTGTCCTGATTTCTACCCAAAAAAAAACCAAAAACCAAATCTCATAAAGTTCCCAATTTCTTTACCTGTGAAAAGACCAAGATCCACACAGGATACACTAAGAGGGTTAATTTACCTGGTCATATACCACAAGTAATCGCTGGTGTCATTCGCTTCCTTTTGATCAATTAGCCTATTGAAGGTAAAATCGCCCTGCAACTGCGACATCCTTAGGTGCCTGAATTGCTCACCCGTCCACGTCCATTCCAAGTTTTCTTGTTCAGCCTCGTTGATTGGCCTCTTTACCATTACATTGGTTTGGGTGTTCACCTGTTAACTCAAATTGAAATCATTTTACCAATTGCTTACAACGTGTTTATCAAGAACTATGAAATGATCACAAAATTAAATACCTTGGCAGTGTTGTACACTTCTTTGTTGCAGTCAGGGAGGACACTGACGGACCAGGCTGGAAGGGTGTAACTTTTACCTTGGAATGTTACAGTCGCATCATTTTTATCATCGTGGTTTGCTATGAAGCAACTCGAATTTCCACCAGACGTGTAAATTGTAGCCTTTTTTTTCAGATACATAAACAGAGAAAGAGACATCAGAAAGCAAACACAAAATATAAAGAGTGTATGTCTACTGAAAAAAGCAGACAGAGGGACTTACATTAACCTTGCCGCTCAAAACTTGAGTCCTAGCTTCACCCTGCAGTAAATTTGTCTCCATTGAATACAGGACTTCATGAAGCTGCTTCAGATGTCCCCACTTTGGTTGATGAGGATTACCTGATAGATAAAAAGATTTCAACGTAGATAATCACAGGATGAAACACTTCAAATTTCTGATTAGGAGGTAATATATTAATCCAACAATACACTATACTGCATGAGATAAAATTTGGTTACCATATTCATCAAGGGGTGCATCATAATCATAACTTGTGGCCATGTATGGACCTCCTGCTTTTCGTCCAAAATTAGTCCCTCCATGGTACTATTTAATACATAGAAGCAAAAAGACCAGAGAATTTGTCACTATCCTATTCGGAAAAGTAATACCCTGAAGTAAATCACTATAGCTAATGAACTGATATCAACCATGTAATAGCTTTGTAATGAGCCTCCATTCTGAAAGAAACGTGCAACTGCATATGCAAGATCTTCAGCCGCCCTATGTGGCTCTGTTTCTCCCCATGCTGCGTACCTGTGTGGATGATAATTTTCCAAAGGTTAGCAACTAGTGTTTTGCCCCCTCCCCTAAACCCACACATAGATTTCTACAAATATAACAACAATAATAATAACATAAAAAAAAAGTGTGTTACCATCCAGTCCAGTTTTCAGTCCAGAACTTGGGAGTGTTATTTCTATTGGGTGTGAACTGATCGCAATAATAACCATTGCATGCTTGAATCTGCCATAATACAAGAGGCTTGTTAAACAATTGAGCAGTTTATTCAAAAGGATATCTAAAAATAAAAAATAATTCAAAGATAGGAATATATATCACTGACCATTGGTTCAGGAGCATCATCCTGTTGGCACATTACCCATGGCTCGGCTATTTTTTGATTTTGAGCTAATTGTGCACACCACTTAATGTATTCCTTGCCATCATTCCCATAATGGCTCATGACGTTTCCATACTCATTTTCAATCTATCAAACCATGAGCATTCATCAGCATTTTTTCTCCTACAAGTCTTTAGTTATTTATTATTACAGATGATTCATACTCAATCCTTGAAATCATGTTTAATTGTTAATTGTTTAAGTTCGATCGATAATGTATCATGATTACCTGAGCTAGGATGATCGGTCCACCCTGAGAGGCAAAGAGGTTGGCCTTCTTGGCCATGTCCACAATCAAATTTGTGAAGGTTTGCATTTCATCCTGCAAATAATCAAGTGATTGCCCATTTAGCTAATTAATATTCTGTTAATGATGATCAAAAATTTAAAATAGCTGAACAACATAAATAGGAAATAAATTTTGATTATTTTTTAATTAAAAGAGTTACCTTGTAAACTTGATTGTTGGTCCTGAGCTTGATGCCAGGTATGTTATGCAGCCACATTGGGAAACCACTGATCCAATGTACAAATATCCCAAAGTTCTGAGTCTGACATTACTCAATTTAAGTTCTAATACTAAGATTATTGTCCTAATTATTGACAATAAATTAATAATTTTATGATCAAAGAAACTCAGATAATATTAAAAGGATGAAAGGAGTTCATTGAAAAGATAAAAGGAAGAATGTGATGGTGACTTGAAATGACATACCCATAGTTCCATTCAGCACAAACATAAGGTCCAATCCTCAAAATTGCATAAAGTCCTTGACTTTGAATAGTTTTGAAAAACCTTATGAAGTCCTTAGCTCCTTTGAAATCATACTGCATATTTAAATAATTGAAAAAAAATTAAAGAAATATAAAACCATCAAATAGATGTATATAGTCATCATCTCAACAATAGGCAGCTGTTTAGAAAGAAAGGAAAAAGAGGGAAATGTCTAACCTCGCGGCGTTTAGGCTCATGAAAATCCCAAAATATGTAGCTTTCAATTGCATTAATCCCTCCATCTTTTGCACTCTTGATGAGGTCTGGCCACATCTACGACGGGCAAACACAAAAACTTATAAAAATTGCCGTAAGATCATTGTTTCAATTTTATTTTAAAAAAGTGTTACTTTCCATAAGATCATTGTTTCAATTTGAAAAAAAAAAGTGTTACGTTTGAAATAAAAAAAAATATCAAAAAATAAGTTACATTTTTGAATAAATATTGTTCATTCTACCCTGAAACGGTCTTACACAAAACCTTTTAGCAATTGCCACCGAGTATATATCTATAAGCAAAGAAATGATATATTAGTGAATAATGAGGTTATTCAATTAATCACCTCAGGGGTGCTACGGGGATAGTGAATGGCACCGGAAATAATGAGTTTTCTGTCTCCATCAATCAGAAGCGATCTTGCATCATGAGATACCGGGAGAGCAACGACCGAGGAAACAAGAAAGAACAGGAAACAAAGGAAATTCAGGGAAAGATAATGTAAAAGCATCGTCATTTAGAGATAAAAAATGATGGTTTTAAGAAGAAAGAATGAAAACATGCAAAGATGATTATAGGTGCTAGAGAGCATGGTTTTTATAGTGATGCTAATGGGAACTGAAGAAAGTCTATTTTTGGAGGCTTGTATAAATTTAGTATAGAAAAAGTCACTTGAAGAGAGACAAACAAGTGAAACTTGCTTTTCTCCTATCCTCTCCTTCATTTTGTGGTCAAGTGTTTTCTCTTCTTACCACTCAATTTTTGGCATGCGAAATTGGGGTCATGGGATACAAATTACAATCATACAATATACAATTATACATCGTTCTTTCCTTTAATTCGTTGCACTTACACGTATATTCTAGCTAAAGAAACTGCCAAAAGAAGCGCGCTAAAGTAGCAAATAAACCTCACCACTTCAAACCTATGTGCAATCAATCGGCTTAAAAGTTTTGAGTGTAGCACATTGCCCCACCCCACGACTTCCTTTTAAGTGTACAAATTAGTCCTTAACCCAATTTTTCGACCAAAAAGCTGCCGGAATCATGACGTGGTATAGGAAAATTAAATAAAACTATTTTTTCCTTCACATACATTAACATATGTCAATTTCAAAACCAATAATAGTCCGTCCATGGTCTCACACAATACGTACTCGTAGTGGTAGCCTATCTCCCGCCAAAAGATTTAAATTTCACCTCGTTCTTCCCTTTTGTATCACGGTTTTTTCATCTCTATCTCTCTCATTACCATCACTACATCCCTAACTACTTCACAAGATGACATGTCCTTGATTAGCTCACTAATGTAGAAACTCTTTGAAACAATTTATCGAACATTATTATTAATTAAGCTCCAAAAATGGCCAGGAATCTTACCTTTGCATTTGAGTTGACATTACTAAGCTTCCAAAAATGCGGTTTCTTCAATTGAAGCACCTTCTATTTAATGTAGAAACTCTTTGAAGCATTTTATCGAACATCTTGAAGGCATTTTACTGAAACCAAGTAGCACTTACTCTTAGCACAACGAGAAGAAATCAAATCAGCCAATTTGCAAAATCTTTGATACAAAATAAGCCAAATATGCCAACAAAATTAGCAATTGATGAACACCCACTTTTGAAATTTTTTTGGACATGACCAAATTGCTTTGGAAACGAAAATGGAGACTCAGTTAGGGTCGTTGAAGGAATCGTCATGACGAATTCCCGAAATTCTCTTTTCAAATAATTAAATTTCATGACTGGAAGAAGAGACCTTAATTTGAGTGGGATGATAAATTGAAAGTCTTGTTCAATAGAAAGAGAATAGAGATACAGGGGGGAGCAGGGGAGGAGGAACGTGTATTTGGAGAGGGGAGAGGGGACAGCCGGACAGGGGAGGGGTATAGAATACGACTTCGGCTGTTTTTTTTAAGACTCGGCAAATAGGTCGGTCGGATTTGAGTTGGGTCAATCTAATTTGGCGGGTTGAAATGAATTTCTGGGTAAATTTTTAGTGGATTTTCCAGTTATTAAATTAGCTTTTTTTTTTTAAATAGATAGGGTTTGATTTTTTAAATTAAGTCTTTTATGTGTCCGTAACAACGGGTCAGGTCAAAATAATTTGGCCGATCTAAGATGTATTTCATTGTAATGTCTTAGTAGGATTTCTAACTATCAAGTTCATTTTTGTAAACTACTCCCTCCGTCCCGGGTTTATCTTTACATTGTATTTTTTAAGGTCAAAGTTTGCAAATTTTGACAACTTATTTGTGAAAAGTTACAAAGTTTTACAATGTGAAAATAGTATTACTAGATTCATTGTAAATAGTATTTTCAAAATATCATTTTATTATAAATTCTACAATTCCGAAATCATAAATAAGTGAAAAAAGAACACATCTCTACATAATAGAGGGTAGGTATGAGAACACCTTAAACCTGGTAGATGAGATGATCATCTTATTATTAGTTTTCTTTTTTGAACTCGCACTATTGAAATTACTATTAACAATTAAAATTTATATAAGACAATATTATTGTAACTTTTTGTGAGATGAGAGTCGCTTTTTAGTGAAATAAGGGACTAAGAGTCGCTTTTTAGCAGAAGATTTCAGGCTTACTTGGTCTTGCATCAATAACATAGGGGGCAGGTCCCTTATATTTGTTCTAAAAAAAACACAATTTTTTGTGAAGATTAGCTATGGAATTTTGTGTAATGTTTAGGACAAGAATTTATCTTACTGGTCTATGATCCTCCAACTTCATCATAGCTAGGGTTCTTAGTTACATGACTCCACGATTTATTGTCTTTCTAAGGTTTAGTTTCTGTTGAAAAAATTTGTTCATATGTTGCTCTACTTTGTAAAAAGTGCATATCATGAATCAGATGAGCGGAATTGTAGAGCATTTGGATGATGAGGAAGCAATTCTGGATTCAGTACTTGTGCACATGGGAAGTATGTATTCAACATTGGGAAAATTCGAGAATCGGTGATCAAATATCAAAGGGCTCTGAACATTTTTGAAAAAAAATATGGTTGGTATCCATCAATTTTAGCGCGGTATTCAATATCATCTCATTTTATTGCAATTTTCCTAGGGATGAACATCTTGCGATGGACCTGTCATCTCTAGTATTCTTTTCGCGTGTTCTATTTCTGTTAGTTTTTACCTTTGTGTTTGAATGGTGGCTTCTTATGGTCTCACGAAGATGCACTAGGTATAAGCTTCATGAGGCCAGAAATAGTTTCCTTTTTTAAAATTTGGATAGCTGAAATAGTTTCTGGTTTTGATCGTTTTCTTTGTCCACATTGATATTGTAGTATTGTTACATTATACACTTTATTAAATTTGCAAACACCCTTTGTAGGTGAGCATAGTATTTTTCTAGTCACTCCATTTGTTGGGATTGGCTAAAGTACACGGTTCAGCTGGAAGAGCTGCAGAAGCAGAAGACATTTACCAGCGTGTGATTGTTATCATGGAGTCAAGTCATGGTGCTGATAGCACTGAGCTCGTTTTACCTTTATCTGGCCTTGGCAATCTGTTACTCAGTCAAGGCAAAGTTGATGAAGCAGAAAATCCTTTTACCAGGTTTGTTTGATCTCTTGCATTGTCTTCTTGGAGTTGGTTGAGGTTTTGAATCTGACCATTCACTCCCTTCTTCCGGGTTTGGATTGTTCCACCAATTTGTAGGATTTTGAATCTGTATTCAAGGTTACATGGAGAGACTGATGGAAGCGTTGGCATGGCTCTTTGCTCCCTAGCCCATGTAAAATGTGCACAAGGTCAGTATCTAGCCCTGTATTAAGGCATCAGAAGTCACGACTCACCATATATGTTTGTTTTCATTAAAGTTTATTTTGGGGCATGCAATTTATAAATCTGTCCTTTGTTTTGTATTTTTTCCCTCCAGAAATGTTTCAAGTATGTCTCTCAGAAACGACCTGGCTACTAGTTACTCTACTAGGGGCAAGGCTGCTTAGATTGGTCCTCTCGAACCTCGCCTGAGGCTGGATTAAGTGGTCTGTAGTTCCCGTGGAGCCAAAAAAAATCACCAATCTTTGGCTTTAGAATATAGTGGACTAAATTAAAATGGCTTATCAAACTGTCTGCACTTCTGAATACTGAAGTTGCAGATGGTCTGATCAAGGGGAAAATGGAAACAGCTTCTCTGTTTTCACAGGTTACGGTTGCGTACAGCTGATCGCCCACCACCCCACCCTTACCTTACCATCTGGGCACTGGGTACTCTTATCAGAAAAATACTGTGAGAAGTTTACTTTGTTATACTGAGATACTATGTAATGGTTGTGATACTTTATACTAAGAAATATGCAATTAATTGGAGGACCGAGCAGTTGCCTGTGTAAATTTGAAGGCTTTTTGTTGTGTTTTTCTTCCTATAGGGAATGCAGATGAAGCCATTCATCTATACAGGAAAGCTCTTCAGATCATTAAGGATTCAAAACATATGGCGTTAGATGACAATGTCATGGAGAAGATGAGGATAGATTTAGCAGAGTTACTTCATATAGTTGGCAGGTATTTTTTGATCTGCACCTTTTTTGGAATCTCAGCACAATGATGTTTCTATTTTCACCTCCCTAGACCCTCTAAAGGGCAAGATTACATTTGCTGGATGGTTTTCGTTGTGCATTATATAGACATGCATTGGAAAAGAGTTCTTTTGACGAAAAGAGAAAGAAGAGGTGGATATTATAGTTTTGGACTTCTACCTATATCGGCGTACGGCACCAAATCATAGTACTAAAAAGTTTTTTATTGGGATCGTTTTTTTTTGTTTTTTTTTTGGAAAATTGGTAATTTTATTCTATTTACCAAAGGAATGCCAATGTGACACCCTTGGAAAGAAAACAATACAAGTACTCAGGCATACCCGAGGGCATAGCAAGCCAAAAAATGTTCACATCAACAGAATTTTGGGAGTTATCTATGGCTAGTATTCTAACACTGATAGTAAACTTTATACAGTTAACTATTTGTTCAATAGTTCTACGCCTATCTTGAATTCTTTTTTTTATTGGGATCGTTGCTACACCTAAATGTGTCACAGTTATCATCTCATGCAATTTCTCTTGAGTAATATCTTTTTTTCATCTTCTTTTCCTCCTGGTGCAGTTGTACTTATACCTGCAATTTAGTAATGCATTTGTTGTTTTGCTGTCTAAGTGTTTATAGACTATAATGTGATTTCTCACAGAGGAAATGAAGGTCGAGAGCTATTGGAGGAGTGCTTGTTGATTACTGAGAAGTATAAAGGGAAAGAGCATCCTAGCTTAGCAACCCACTTTATAAACCTTGTAACCTCCTATTCATTCTCAAAGAATTATGTGGAAGCAGAACGTTTGCTCAGGATGTCTTTGAGGGTCATGATGAAGTCTGTTGGCCCTGATGATCCATCCATCACTTTTCCAATGTTGCGTCTTGCCGTTACTCTGTTCAACTTGAAACGGGATAAAGAAGCTGAGGGGCTTGCTGTTGAAGCTTTGCGGATCCGTGAGGCAGCATTTGGAAAAGAATCTCTTCCTGTTGGTAACACACGATTCCTTCTCACTTTTAAAACGGTAATGGTGGTATTTTCATTTGATTCACTTGTCCTAGATGGTTTGTATCAGTAGCTATAATCTATTTTTCAATTTCCCATTTGAAAATGAAGCCCTTGAGCATATAATATGCTTAAAGCTTATGATAGAAGGTCCTCACAGTTATGTTCTCCTTTCCTTACTGTTCCCCCTTGGGGTTTTCTGTAAGCACCTTGTTTGTTATTTCTACAGGTACTCAAGTTTTGTCTGGCCAAATGTTATTGGTTATTGTGAGATTGTGACTTTTAAGTTGCATTGGGGAATTCATGTTTCATGTAACGGAAACCTTTTTTTGTTAAACGAGGGTCGGGAGGAGGGATTGTGGCTTCCTTCTAAGGTTAAATCAATATTGGCAAACATGTGTGCAGTTGTGATTCTGAAAATCCTGGCACTGCTCCCTGGGTGTCCCCCCGCCCCCCCCCCCCCCCTCTCCCAGTTCCCCTACTTTCCTCCCCTCAAATCAATCTTTAAAAAAGAAATGAAAAAACTGTTCATTTTTTTGTGCCACTTAGTCATTGGCGTCCCTCAAGAAAATATCCATTCCTTGCCTTTACAATTGTTTTTTTGTTGCAGGGGAGGCTCTTGACTGTTTGGTGTCAATACAGACCAGATTAAGGGAGAGCGACGATAAGTTACTGGAATTGTTGAAGAGGGTCCTCAGAATTCAAGAGAAAGAGTGGGGTTATGAAAGCGAGGATATCAGAGTAACCTTGAAGAAAATTTTATTCTACCTGGATAAATTAGGGAGGAAGCAAGTGAAGTTTCCCCTGCAAAGAAGGCTTTCTGTACTAAGAGAGAAGTACAGGAATACGGTGCAATATTAGCTGCACATGCCTCCTTTTACACTCCCAATTGTCTGTGTTGAATGTATTCTTTCGGCAACACGTCCCAAGCCTGGAGTTTTAAGTGTAGGCTACCTCACTGAAAATTGTTAAGGCTAGTGTATCTACATCTTCCAATGTAAAATGATGTATTCTGGATAGGTGAAGAGAAATAGGATTACTTTTGTTGAATCCACATAACGAATGACTTGATGTGGTGGAACATGGATGATGATATACTCCCTCCGTTCTTTTTTCTCCTACCCACTTTCCTTTTACATCGTTCTTTTTTCTCCTACTCACTTCCTTTTTTAGTAATACTTTGAGTACTAAAAGACCCATTTATCCTTACTTTTTGTTGTCATCATTAATTTTCAACCCACTATTAACTCACACTCTCTCTCATGTTAAAGTAAGGGCAAATAAGGAATTTTTGTTCCAAAAGCAACTCTCATTAAACTTCGTGCAAAAAGAAGTGGGTAGGAGAAAAAAAAGAACGGGAGGAGTATATTTAAGCCTAAGGCCTTTACTGTAAGAAAGTTGTGACCTGTTACTCTGTTAGCCTGTCAGGTAGCAATATTTGCTTGCTCTGATGGCTGATTTGAGTCCTCATAACCCTTCTCTTTCACTCTTCGTCTCTCAAATCACATGAAATGTGATATTTTGAGATTGAAGAAAAACAAGTGATCTAATTTGAGATGAAATGTGTAGGTTTTGTGATTTAATTTGAGAAGAAACAGTGAGACATCAGTTAAGGTGAAAATAATTCTTAAACTTTCAAGTATGAACGATGAAGGGACGTCTAACCACATCAGATTATGCCATTTGAGCATACAATTTCTGTTTCCATGGGATGATTTGATCATCTCATCTACCAGGTTTATGGTGTTCTCATACCTACCCTCTATTTTGTAAGTGTGTGTCTTTTTCCACTTATCTAATAATTGATTTAGCTTAGTAGTGTTCAGTTCACATTATATGTCAAGAAAACATTATATTAGCAACTAGTAATGTCACCAAATATTGTACCATAGTACTACTCTTTTCGCCGTGTAAGTGATTATTCAAGAGTATATGAATTTTGAGTTCAAAAAAAAAAAATTAAAGTCATTATTTTCTCTCTCTTCTCTCTCAAAAAACCCTAGCCCCCCTTTCTCTTTGATTCATCTTGGGGCTATCACCGGCGTTTTTGCCGGTGGTTAGCCCCTCCATTGTTGATTTCTTGCTTTCCGTTTAGTTTTTTAGTTTGTTTTTCTTTATGGTTAGTAATAAACTCTCCTTTGGTGAGAGATTGTGGAGTTCTCCGCGTTCGTCGGAGGGTCGTCGAATTTCTATTTTTAGGTTTGGTTTGATGAATCAAGAAGACAAGTTCAATCTACTATGGCAAGGGGATTTGGTCTTCCAAATAGCTGCAGCACTTTTCGTGCTTACCTCCGATCGTAGGGAAAATGCGGTGGCCTCCCATTTACTGTATAACATATTTTTTGTTATATCAGGGCATTGTCAATTATCGACGAAGCTGATCAAGACGCCGATTTCTAACAGTGATGTTTGGATTGGTAGTCACTTATCGACGGAGCTGGTCAAGACACCGAATTCAAGCAGTGATAAGGGAAATCATATTCATGTTGTTATATTAGATTTATACTTGGTTATGTTAGATTTAGATTTGTTTAGAGATACTCATCGTTGTAGATGCCGGATGGCTTTTTATGAATGAATGAATTCTCTTTCCTTAAAAAAAAAAAAAAAGAGTATATGAATTTTATACCAATTAAGTTAAATACTCCTCTACACTAACAGTGCTCTTGTCTAATAGTTAAAATTGATATTGAGGAAATACTAGATCTTACGTTAATTTTGTCAATTTTCCCCACCCGTCTCATAACTAGACAATGTCCCGTAAAATGCTCTTACAAGTCTATTAGGGGCCAGATAATTGATCCCGGGGTCTCCAATGTCCCATACAGATTTCCAGTGCGATGTGGATCAAAATGCCCACTTCGTTCCGGGACCTCTCCAAAGTCCAAAAAATATATAGCCTTCATTTTCGACTTTTCAGGAACCCGATGTCATTTTTGCCCAAACTTCTTCTAGGAATCTATCATGACCCTAAAAGACCCGCTTTCGAGGACTCTCGGCGCTCCGAAATGGTCATCCAAATCCACAAACTTTGATTTTACACATGCTTGCGGTGTTTCGGCCCTCACACCCGTGTCCCATGAAAATTGTATGTAATTTATTGATGCTTTCCTCAAACCCTTTGGGAAAAAAAATGTCAAATTGTTCAGCTTCATATTTCCCGAAAATAATTGCAAGAACCCATAATAATTCCACATGACTCGATTCAAACAATTGGAGTATTTACCATCAAATCTCAACAACGTGATGAATTAACTTTTCTCGGCTCTAGGGTTAGTGCCGTAGAACCTTCTCCCTTGGCTTCAATGGTCATAGGGCATTAATTTTCTCTGTTTTTTGTGCTATTTTCCACGGGTTTGTTCCCCTGTGGCCTTTCTTTCAGCGTGTGATCCTTTTTTTGCCTTCGTTGAGGGGGGCTCTTTTCCTTTGAGTGCTACTTTTTTTAGGGTTTAGGTAGAGTTTAGAGTTTTGTGTAGTCCATGGCACCGGAGTTAGAAGAGCGAGTGAGGGGGTTGAGATTGGCAGAGGAGGAAGAGGATGTGCTTGTGTGTGAGGATGATCCAGAGGATGTTAGGAAAGACATGGTGTCCTATTGCTTGGTGGGTAAGCTTTACACGAAAGGGTCGTTTAGTGCGGCTGCTATGAAGCGAACACTACAAATTGCATGGAAGCCTGCCAAAGATTTGGTTGTCGAGGAAATTGAAGATAATCTGTTTATTTTCCAATTCTTTAGCTCTGCGGATCGTATGTATGTGATGAATGAGGGACCTTGGTCCTTTGATGGACACCCTCTTCTGCTTAAGGAAATCAATGGGGGAGAGCAACCATCTGAGATCAAGTTTGAATATATTAGATTCTGGGTCAAGGCGTATGATGTTCCTTTGAATAAAAGGAATAAATCAACAGCCATGGGGATGGCTAGGAAGTTGGGATGTTTTGTGGAGTTTGATGAATCTAACCCGTGAGGGTGGGACAAATTCTTGCGATTTAGGGTTGATCTGAACCTTAATAAAGCGCTACCTCGTGGGATAAGGATGATGGTAGATGGAAAAAGCAAATGGGTTGAGTTGAGATATGAGAGGTTGCCTGACCTTTGCTTTGCGTGTGGTAAGTTTGGCCATATTTACAGGCAATGTGAGACATATGATGAAGTTGTTCCAGAGGGGGAACTACCATATGGGTCCTGGCTACGTGCCTCGCCAAAGCGTACACGAAGAAGGCCCCATCCCAGGCGTGATGAGGAGGTGCGAATGATGACTAATTTGAAAGTGGATATTGCCGCGAGTCGAGCTAGACAACGTCTGAATTTTGATGAGTTGAACCCACAGGAGAATACGAGCGAGTTGAACCAGAATGTTAGTGAGAGAGGTGAAGTAAACACTAGGGAGATAAATAATATGGAAGGTCCAGTGAGGGGCAAGATAGGTGAGGGGAATCCTTTGGTGAGTAGGGAGATTATACAAAATCAACAGTGTGAGGGGAGGGGTTCACAAAATAAGGAGATGATGGTGTATGGTGTTTGGTGTTACTGGGGTGGGGGGATTGTATGAGGGTGTTCAAAATGTGAGGTCTGAGTTGAAAAAACAAGCTGTAGGAGGGGGAGGGGGTTACATCAGTAGGGAGGTACTAAACACGGGTGGGACTAGTGAGGGCGTTGCGGGGAGGATTGCGTCGTTTGAGAGGAAGGTTAAGAGAACGAGGAATGAGGATGAAGTTTCTACAGACATGGGGGGATTGAATGGTGATGAGAGTACATTTGATACCCCCATGTATGATGAAGAGCGTGATGATTCACATGAGATACACTCTCTTTCTACTAGCTCGGGGGTTGCCTCGATCATGTATGGACCAGTGGCGGAGGTTGGAGATGCCCAACCCCGCCGAGCTCAATGAATTGCTTAAGCTACAACTGTCGGGGGCTTGGCAACCCGCGTGCAGTTGAGCGATTACGAAAGTTGCTGAATAAAGAGAAACCCTCGTTGGTGTTTCTCATGGAAACTAAGCTCAGTAGTCAGGAGATGGAAGTCGTTCGTCAAAAATTGGGATTTGTAAATGGTCTTTTTGTTGATTCGGAGGGAAGGTCGGGTGGGCTTGCATTGTTATGGGAGGACACTGTTACTATTTCGATGCTAGCAGCATCATTGCATCATATGGATGTTACTGTAAAGGGCTTATTTGGAGATGAGGAGTGGAGATTAACTGGCTTCTATGGCTGGGCAGACTCAGCACTTAAGCATTTATCTTGGGAACTGTTGCATTCGATCAAGCATGACGCTGATCTACCATGGCTTGTCATCGGAGATTTTAATCAAATTCTTTTCCAGGATGAGAAGCAGGGTGGGCCACCACGAGAACAACGTCTTATGGATGAATTCAGGAGTACTCTGGACTTTTGTGATATGAAGGATATAGGCTACGAAGGTGCTCCGTTTACGTGGTGGAATGGCCGACCTGAGCCGGAATATGTGTATGAGCGGCTCGATCAGGCTGTGGCATCGTTTGACTGGATTGACTTGTTCCCAATGTTATCTAATCAACACATGCCAAGTGAGAAGTCTGACCATGTGCCTCTGAAGCTAGTAGATTGTAGTAGTAGCAGGAGGAAAAGAAAGAACAAGAAACAATTCAGATTTGAAGATATGTGGCTCATGTCACCTGGCTGTGAGCAAGTGGTCAAGGAAGCATGGGAGTGTGGTGAGGAATTGTTGAATGCTCCTGAGGTCTTGACAAAAATAAAAAAAGTGTGCATAAGCTTTACAGAGATGGAATCAGGTGGAATTTGGACATATTCAAAAAGCAATTA
Organism: Tetragonia tetragonoides; assembly: GCA_038025085.1. Lineage (NCBI taxonomy): Eukaryota > Viridiplantae > Streptophyta > Magnoliopsida > Caryophyllales > Aizoaceae > Tetragonia > Tetragonia tetragonoides. The sequence goes on along the minus strand of CM076154.1, from coordinate 36,406,529 downwards.
AAGATACAAGAGATAGGATGTTGATTTTAGATAATGAGCAAGCCACTGTGGAAGTAGTGGATGAGAGACGAATGTTATGCAATAAGCTGGATGATTTGCTCTTGAAAGAGGAAACTATGTGGCGTCAAAGGTCACGTAATTTATTTTTAAGTGAGGGAGACAAGAACACAAAATTCTTCCACATGAGAGCTAGTGCCCGTAAAAAAAAGAATAGGATAGACTATATTAGAAGGGATGATGGGGTACTAGTGAAGGAGGAGGAGGAGATTGAGGGTGTTGCCATGGACTACTTTAGGACTCTTTTCTCTACCTCTAACCCTCATTCTTTTGATGTAGCACTTGCAAGAATCCAGCCTAAAATCACGGAGGCAATGAATCAGGAGCTCACAAGACCCTTTGATCCTGGTGAGGTTTACCATGCTCTCAAACAAATGCACCCTAGTAAGGCACCGGGACCTGACGGTATGAATGCAAATTTTTTCCAAAATTTTTGGCATATTGTTGGGTCTGATGTCTCAAGTTACGTTATTTCCCTTCTCAATGGTGCTAATGAGTGTTACCCTATTAATTGCACTAATGTTGTGTTAATCCCCAAGGTTAATAAACCTACTTCTATGTCTGAGTTTCGCCCCATTAGTCTGTGTAATGTGCTTTATAAGCTGGCGTCTAAAGTACTCGCAAATAGACTTAAAGAGGTTCTCCCTTTTATTATCTCCCCGTCACAGAGTGCTTTTGCTCCTGGTCGTCTAATCACTGATAACACTTTGGTTGTCTTTGAAAATTTCCATTATATGAATAGTGTGTGCTCGGGTACTAAGGGAGTTATGGCGGTGAAGCTGGATATGAGTAAGGTTTATGATAGAGTTGAATGGAAATTTGTTGAAGAGGTTATGAAAAAAATGGGGTTTTGTAGTGGTTGGATCAATATGGTGATGCGATGTGTGTCGTCTGTGTCTATGTCAGTGTTGGTTAATGGGTCGCCTACTGCTAAGTTCTCACCCCAACGGGGACTTAGGTAGGGGGACTCAATCTCACCATACTTATTTATTATCTGTGCAGAAGCTTTTTCAAGCTTAATTGATCTTGAGATAGGGAGGAAAAATCTACAAGGGCTTAAAGTGTGTAGGGGAGCCCCAGAGGTATCTCACCTCCTTTTTGCAGATGACATCATTGTTTTTTGTCGTGCCGATGACGGTGACGTGGATGCTATACAGAGGGTACTTAACATTTATGAGACTGCCTCGGGTCAGAAAATTAATTTTGAAAAGTCTGAAATTGTGTTTAGTTCGAATGTGTGTGATGCTAGGAGGGAGCATATTGTGAACAGGCTGGGAATGCATGAAGTAGAAGGGCTAGCAAAGTATTTGAGGATGCCGATGAGAATACGTAGATCGAGATCGCAGGTTTTAGAACCACTCAAAGAGCGAGTATGGAAGAAACTCCAAGGATGGAAGCAACATATCTTGTCATTCGCAGGTAAAGAAGTTCTATTAAAGGCCGCGGCCCAAGCAATTCCTACCTTTATGATGAGTTTGTTCAAACTACCTAAGAGTTTATGCAAAGATATACAGAAGATGATGGCTCAGTTTTGGTGGGGTAGTAAAGATGGGGAACGTAGAATTCATTGGGTGGCTTGGAAAAAGATGAGTGTACCCAAGATGGAGGGAGGCTTGGGGTTTAGACACATTGAGTTATTTAATGAAGCAATGCTCGCCAAACAAGGGTGGAGGATCCTCACTAATCCTTTTTCTTTGGCTGCGCGGGTATTAAAAGCTCGTTACTTCCCTAAATGCGAATTTCTGAATGCTACAATGGGGCACAGACCAAGCTATGTGTGGCGTAGTATATTAGGATCAAGATGGATTTTAGAGAAAGGTTGTCGATGGCTAGTGGGTAATGGCGAGAAAATCAAGATTTGGGGTTCTTCCTGGATGTGCAGGCCTCCGTCCTTTAGAATCATATCTCCTGTAGTGGGGGGTGGACAAGAGAAGATGGTGGCCGACTTGATATTTGGGAGAATGGAAGGTGGATGTCGTTCGCTCATGTTTTTTAAATTTTGAGACTGAAGAGATAATTAATATTCCACTTTGTCAGAGTATGCCCGAGGATCGCGTGATGTGGCATTTCACTAAGGATGGTCACTACTCAGTTAAGTCAGGATATTCAGTGGCTCGATGGGCGAGTGTGCAAGGATCAGAGGGGTCATCTTCTTCACCTTCGAAGGAGCCATGGCGAACTATTTGGGGCTCCAATTTGCCTCCGAAAGTTAAAAGCTTTTTATGGCGGCTGGCCATGGGAGCGTTACCAACTCGGGGTAACTTACAGAGAAGGATAGCTGAAGCGGAGAGCTCGTGTTTTCGGTGTGGCGAACTGATAGAATCTGATCTGCATGCTGTTTGTTTCTGTCCAAATGTGGCTGATTTGTGGGCAAATGCTGGATTGTGGGAGATTGTAGAAGAAGACAAGTACGGTATTGCTATAGATTGGGTCGATGGATGGCGTAATGAGCTGCGAAGAGATGAGTTTGAGAAATTTGCCATGGTCTCATGGGCTGCGTGGACTATGAGAAACAAATTGTTTCATGTGGGACATGTTAAGGCTACTGATCAACTTGTTTGTGAGGCTTTGAGCTACTTACAGGAATATCAAAAAGGGGTAGTGAAGGAGATCACACCTAGTGTGATTCTGAGTTCATCTTGGGAGCTACCTCCTTTGAGAGTGGTGAAGGTTAACACTGATGCTGGCATGTTACGTGGTGGAGGAATGGGTCTGGGAGTGGTCATAAGAGATAACAATGGAACTTTGCTTAGAGCTGCTGTGAAGCAAGTGCAAAATGAGTGGGATATTGAAGTAGCTGAAGCACAAGCTTTGAAGTTTGGTCTTCTCATGGCGTTGCAGAGTGGTGCGACTTCAATTATATTGGAAGGTGATAATTTGGGTCTTATAAATTCATTGAAGAAGGGCGAGAGGCCGCTTTCTTTCATGGGCAATATTATGAGTGAGATTTATAGATTTGTTTCAAATGTTTTCTTTAGTTAAATTGAGTCATGTTAGGCGTAATGGGAATAAGGCATGTTGGAATTACTCTACATCTTGTTGTAATTATGTTATTAGCTAGAAGCTTAATACAAACAATGTACAGAGTCTGTTAGTTGTAACAGTGTACAGAGTCCGTTAGTTTGTACAGAGTCTGTTAGTTGTAATGGTATACAGAGTCTGTTAGTTTGTACGGTGTACAGAGTCTGTTAGCATAGCTAGTTTTAATGTGTTGTATATAAGCTACAAGTCAACTTGTAAATAATTAATCAGAAAATGAGAATCACAATTCTGTTTTTCTCAAAACACTTTCTCTCACTAGAATTTTTCTCTCTCTTGTTCTTCCCTCTTTCTTGAGCTCGAGCTGGTTTTCTCACCTCGATCAACATGGTATCAGAGCACCAGTAATTTGATCAGCTCGAACAGCTCGAATTCACATTCTCTGAATCATACTTCATCAAGATCATTTCATGTTTCGATTGTTTGATTTGATTCCTCAAACAATCTCGCTCATAATTCACCTTTCGAGTTTTTATCTCCAAAAGGTGTTCACACAAATTTTTCACTTCTATTTCGAACAATTGATTTGCCTTCATCAATTGTTCTTGCTCATCAATTGATTCAGAGAACCTGATTTTCTTGATAATCGCGATTCTTCAATCACAGAATTGCATTTTTCTCTCTCTTCTGATTTTCGTGTTCTTGATTTTAATCATCACAATTTTTCACTCATAGAATTGTAAACCTAATCATCACAATCATCAATTGTTCTTTTTCCGCAAAAAAAAAAATCTCACTTGAAATCATCGTCTCTGTAACAGATTCACCTTCACTGTTCCATTGGTTCACTGTTCGTGTTTCTTGATTTCACTGTTCGTGTTCTTCTTGATTTCACTGTTCCATTGATTAAAGATGTCTCAAATAGACTCAAATCCTCTATATCTACATCCATCAGACCATCCTGGAATGATGCTAGTTGCAAAACCTTTTGATGGTTCAAGTTTTGGCTCTTGGAAGAAATCCATGTCCATAGGATTATCTGCGAAGAACAAGCTAGGCATGGTTAATGGTGCTGTTGTTCAACCTGCGAACACTGATGCCTCTTTTAATGTCTGGCAGAGATGCAATGACATGGTTACTTCATGGATCTTGAATGTGCTGTCCAGTGACATAGCAGAAAGCGTGTTGTATTGCAACTCTGCTCATCAAATCTGGACTGAGCTAGAGGACAGGTATGGACAAGCTAGTGGTGCAAAATTATATCATTTACAAAATATCAATGAGATTAATCAAGGTGCTAGTGATATTGCATCATATTTCACTAAAATAAAACGAAACTGGGATGAGCTCAATGTTTTAAGCTGTCTACCAACCTGCACTTGTGGAGCAGTTCAGGCTATTGCCAAGCATGAACAAGATCAAAGACTTGTTCAGTTTTTAATGGGATTAAATCCAGCTTATGATAATATTAGAGGGAATATACTCATGATGAAACCTCTACCTAGCATTAGTCAAGCTTATGCTCTCTTGATTCAAGATGAGAATCAAAGAGGAAATCACTCATCCACTCAGTTTATTTCTGAGTCAGCAGCAATGTATGCTAATCAGCATACCAAACAGCAACAAAATCCATCACAAAGCAACTACAAAGGAAGATTTGACAACAGAAAATCTGTTGTTTGCACTCACTGTAAAAAGGCAGGTCACAGTGCAAGTAAATGCTACAGAATTGTAGGCTTTCCCAAAGATTTCAAGTTCACAAGAACTAAATCTTATGCAGCCAATGCACAAGGAGATTCAGGAGATGAGCAGTGTCATGTAGAACACAACTGTTCTGTTGACAGTAGCTCAGTCAAGACTGGAAACACAACTGCTTCTATTATTCCTGGACTTTCACAAGCAGACTGCAACAACCTTCTGGCATTGCTGAACAAGACTCAGGTTGGAGGTGCAAATGGTGCTAAAAGCACTTATGATCCTGGTCTTTCTCCTTATCACATCAACTCCTTTGTAAACTGTGCTGGTAAGGTTTCTGGTATCTCTCACAACTTTTCAGGTTCATGTATTTGCTCTATTTGTTGTTCTGCATCTGCTGATTATACCTGGATTTTAGACACTGGAGCCTCAGACCACATGTGCCATGATCTTTCTTTTTTTACCAACATCATATCTCTTAACTCACCTCACCTTATTTCCCTTCCAAATGGCCAAACTGTTGCTGTTGATCGGATTGGTACAGTCCAAATTACAGACAAGATATTGTTGAACAATGTCTTTTATGTTCCTCAATTTAGATATAATCTGCTTTCCATTGGTAGATTATGTAAACAGTCACATTGCTATGCTATATTCACTGAGATGCAATGCTTTCTATTGTTCCTACAGGGCCCTTCACTGAAGAGGCCTCAGGCACTTGGTGATAACCACAACCTCATAGAATTTGGTCATGCACATGCTGGATTATTCTTGTTGAAAATGAAAATACCTGTTGTCTCACATAATCCTGACGTTGCTGCTGGAACTCCTACTTCAAAATTAGATAATAATGTTGACAAAGTTCATTTTCTTGTCAAGAATTCTTCAATTCCTGATTGTTGTAATGTCATGGACAATGACAATTCCCATTCCCTTGTTCATGATGCTATTGGTGATGCTCAATGTAATAATGCATACAGAAACAATGCTTGTTTGTGGCACACTAGGCTTGGTCACCTTCCCTTATACAAGCTGAAATCCATGGATTTATTTGATGATACTTCTGGTGATAATGTTGTTTCTAACTGTGATGTATGCCCTAAGGCCAGACAACATAGAAATCCTTTTCCCCACAGCCAAATTCATACCTCTAAACCATTTCAACTCATCCATATTGATCTTTGGGGAGCCTATCACACTCCTACGTATAATGGCTACAATTACTTCATCACCATAGTTGATGATTTTACTAGAACAACTTGGACACATCTTCTCAGTGCCAAGAGCAATGCCCTACCTATTATACAAGCTTTTTCAGAAATGATTTCCACTCAATACCAAGCCAATATCCAGATTATAAGATCAGATAATGCCTTGGAATTAGGACTAAGCAAAGAAGCCACCAATTTCTTTCTTTCTAAAGGGATTGTACATCAAACAAGTTGCACTGACACACCACAACAGAATGGAATAGTAGAGAGGAAACACAAGCACCTCTTAGAAACTGCTAGAGCCCTCCTATTTCAGTCCAATCTACCTGTGAGATTTTGGGGTGACTGTGTCCTTACAGCCACATACTTGATAAACAGATTTCCCTCCAAACTTCTTAAGAACAAAACCCCTCATGAGTTACTCACTGGTTCCAAACCTACATACAGTCATATAAGGAATTTTGGATGCCTTTGCTATGCCTCAACATTAAAAAGAGGTCGAGATAAATTCAAACCTAGGGCATCTACATGTGTTTTCCTAGGATATCCTTTTGGAAAGAAAGCTTACAAGTTGTATAACATGGATACAAAGAAAGTTCAAGTATCCAGGGATGTCATCTTCCATGAGGACATATTTCCATACAAAACCTCCTCTACCACCTCAGATTCCTCACATTCTCTATTTTCTTTTCAATCCATGCCTCATACTTTCAATTCTGATCCTTCACTCTCAAATATTCTTTCCAACTCTCAAAATCAATCCACAAATTCATCTCAATCCACACCTGATCCTCAAGATCAAGGTTCAAATCAACTTCATCATTCTGATCCTCAAGATCAAACACATTCTCCCTCTCATTCTCACACCGAAGTCAGGAGATCCAGCAGGACCATTACAGTTCCTAAACATTTACAGGACTATGTATGCAATAGTATTTGCAGCAATGCTACATCACCTCATCTCTCTGAATCTACCTCATGTCCTCATACCATCACATCCTCTATAGACCTACCACAATATGTTTGCTTTAGCTCTTTATCAGCCAATAGTCAGCATTTGTTGAACAATGTTTTGCAAATAAATGAACCTAATTGTTTTGAAGATGCAGTTACTAACCCTTCATGGCAGGAAGCAATGTCTAAGGAGTTTGAAGCCCTAGAGGCTAATGAAACATGGATAATCACTGACTTGCCTGCTAATAAGAAGCCTATTAGTTGCAAGTGGGTCTATAAAATCAAGCTAAAGGCTGATGGATCCATTGAAAGATACAAAGCTCGATTGGTGGTTAGAGGCTTCACTCAAATTGAAGGAATTGACTACACTGAAACTTTTTCTCCAGTGGTCAAAATGACCACTGTAAGAGCCCTTATTGCCACTGCAATCAAGAGAGGTTGGAGCATGCATCAACTTGATGTTAACAATGCATTTCTCCATGGAGACTTGCATGAGGAAATTTACATGAAACCACCACCAGGTCTATCTCTCTCAAAGCCTAACCAAGTCTGTAAACTTAGAAAATCTCTCTATGGTCTAAAACAGGCTTCAAGGCAATGGTATAGGAAGCTATCTGACTCTCTAAAGTCCAGAGGCTATCAAATGTCTCAAAACGACCATTCTTTATTTCACAAGAAAATGATCAACTCTACAGTGTTCATTGCTGTTTATGTTGATGATATTATCATCACAGGAAACAATGAGGCAGAAATTGAAGATTTAAAATCTTTCCTAGACAATACTTTCAAGATCAAAGACTTGGGATTTTTGAACTACTTTCTGGGAATAGAAATATTACACAGCAAAAATGGAGTTATCCTGACTCAAAGGAAGTTTGTTCAGGAACTCCTCAAGGAGTTTTGCTATTCTTCAGAAGCTACAGCCATCTGTCCTTTAGAAACAAACATTAAACTGAAGCTTGATGAGGGTACTCCTCTACATGATCCTGGTCAATTCAGAAAGCTTGTTGGCAAGCTGAATTTCCTTACACATACAAGGCCTGATCTAGGCTTTGCTGTTCAGTATTTGAGCCAATTCATGCACAGCCCAAGGCAACCTCACATGGATGCAGCTCTTCATGTCTTAAAGTATCTCACAAAGGACCCTGGTCAAGGCTTATTCATGAACTCAGGGTCTAACTATGCATTACAAGCATACTGTGACTCGGACTGGGCAGCTTGTCCTCACACAAGAAGATCAGTAAGTGGCTATTTCATTATGCTTGGTGGCAGTCCAATTTCTTGGAAATCCAAGAAACAGGCCACTGTATCTTTATCCAGTGCAGAGGCTGAATATAGAAGTTTGAGGAGAGTTACTTCAGAATTAGCTTGGCTTTCCAGGTTACTCAGTGAGCTCACAGTCCCTGATATTGTTCCCATTGCTGTTAAGTGTGATAGTCAAGCAGCAATTTATATTGCTAAAAACCCTGTATTTCACGAGCGCACCAAACACATAGAGCTTGATTGTCATTATGTCCGGGAGCAACTACAAGCAGGATTAATCACTTTGCATCATGTGAGAACAGATGAGCAGCTGGCAGATTTGTTCACAAAGAGTTTGCCAGGGCGCCAACATAATTATTTACTCAGCAAGTTAGGAGTGTTATCCCCTCCACCTTGAGGGGGGTGTTGGAATTACTCTACATCTTGTTGTAATTATGTTATTAGCTAGAAGCTTAATACAAACAATGTACAGAGTTTGTTAGTTGTAACAGTGTACAGAGTCCGTTAGTTTGTACAGAGTCTGTTAGTTGTAACGGTATACAGAGTCTGTTAGTTTGTACGGTGTACAGAGTCTGTTAGCATAGCTAGTTTTAATGTGTTGTATATAAGCTACAAGTCAACTTGTAAATAATTAATCAGAAAATGAGAATCACAATTCTGTTTTTCTCAAAACACTTTCTCTCACTAGAATTTTTCTCTCTCTTGTTCTTCCCTCTTTCTTGAGCTCGAGCTGGTTTTCTCACCTCGATCAACAAGGCAGCACATTTTATGGCGCACTTGCATCCTATTTCTTTTTCTAGTAGAGTCTGGATAGAAGGGGGACCTATTGGTATTTTAGATATTATTGCTTCGGATTTTTGTAATGCTTTAGTAGTTTCGTAATAAAAGATCTCAATTTCCATCAAAAAAAAAAAACAAACAAACAATTGGAGTATTTGCCCAACTTTCGTTCATCACAAACAAGAAAGTACAAGAAGAAAAAGAGAACACCCGCCCTTTTTGCCCACCCCACATTCCACAAAATACAATTTGCAATTTTTGAGGTTACATCTGAAATGCGGATCCCTACGATGAATGTGAAATGTGAAGACCCAATCAATTCAATTTGGACCCACAAATATATGGGGGCGATTCTATCCTCATTGAGAAGCTGTGAACTTGATGGGGATATACAAACTCATATTCATATACCAACCAAAAAGAAAGATGAAGAAAGGTTTTTGGTGACATTTCCACAAATGGGAGATCTTGAAATGGAAACCCTTTTTAATTTTTAATGGAAGAAAGAAAAACCAGGTTTTAGGCTTTAAGGTTTGTGTTTAGTCATTTTTTAAGGATTAATCTATTGCTTTAATAATTAGGATTTGTATTGCTTTTGCCCAACAAGTTCCTGCTTTACAGGTCTCACTCTCACACCAAAGTTGGAGCCTTTCTCACTCTTTCTCTCTCTAAATTCTCTTTCTAAACTCTCTTTGTGGGGGACCCATGAAGCCTTGATTTCTGAGGTGGAAATCATGATGATGCTGATTATTGTAAAATGAAAGTGATGGGTTTCATTAATTGCTTTCATTTTCTACATAATTTGCTCTCATCCACTGTTGTTGTTGCTTTCTTGGACCATTTACAGGTATTCATAGATAAATTTATTTTTTCAGAATATATACCCATTTCTAGTTTCTTGCTGTATTTAACTTTACTTGGTTGACTAATCTTCAGTTTTAAATTGGATTGTGATATTAGATGTCACACACATTTGATAATTTTTAATTAAGGTGTCAATCTGGAAAGAATAATGGTTTCTCAACTGCTTTATGATTTATGAATTCAATTATCAATTATGGGATTGATGGATTTTGATGAACTTGGAAATTGGAACTGACCTTTGTGGTCCATATTTTGACTATACTTGAGCATATTTGTGTGGCCTCAGTTTTTTGGTTGAACAGTAGTATTTTTTAGTTAGGAATATTTATGGTGCTTACTGCTTAGCATGGGTGGGTAAGTGTTATAATCAACTTTCACAATTGAAAAGAAATTGAATGTCTTTCCACATGGACCTGTTTTCTCATATACTCAGAAACAGAATCAGAGTATACATTGGTACTTTCTGATTCTAGTTATTGCAAGCTGATAATAACTGCTATTTGCTTAGTTTTTTGGTCTTTGTTTCACTTCTGTTCTTGCTATACAGTTTCTGTCTTGTTTGTACAATCAGCATAGAACTTTGTCAGAGCAATTTTGATGGCTGGAAAACCTTAAATCTGAACCCATATAATGCATAATGGTATAGGTTAAAGGCTGGGTTGTTGTCATGTTGACAAACCTACAAGAGAAGATATTATGCAAGTAAAAAGTCCCTAGATTATGTGGCCTTGTATTATCTTTTTTATGGTAAGACACTCTGGAAATGTACAATTTGCTAGGGAACAGTTTGATAGAGATGTGTCCCCTCCCCCCCTTATTTTTTCTTTTGTTGTTTTCTTATCTCAAATCAGCTTCTTTTTTTTAATATATTTATTATCCAATTGAAAACAGTGACAAAAACCCAGGAATCTAGTACCTGTTCTTAATTACTGAGTTTAGAGCTGGAGAAGAAAAAGAGTGGGGAAAAGGTGGGGAGAAAAGCAAAGAACATGCTGAGTTTAAAAAGTCTGAGTCTTTCTCTGAATTCCAGGGAAACTTGCATGTTCTTTTCCATTCACTTCATTTCTGATACTCCACTATGCAAGTTCTGTAACTGATTCTGCAGACTTACACGTGTAAAGCTCAATGGTTCATGTTGTTAACATTTCTCTTGGTATTTAATATCAGATGATACCTTACCATCCTGATGACCCAAGTTTAGCAAATTTGGGTTTGCCTTTTGTTTTTTTAGCTGTTCCTTTCTGAAACCTTGCAACCTGTTGGAGTATTTCATTACTACAGATAGTGTCACCAGGTTTTCTGTTGAAGAACAATTATCCCTTCGTTTATTGTAAGTTTTTATTTTGTTTCTTTCGATTGAATTTCTCAGAATAGTGACTTGTCATCTTGCTGATCTGCCTTACCTAATAAAGGTGCAAGTCAATGTGTATAGTCTTTGTGAAAATGTCGGTGAGAATTTGCTTTGATTTCATAGTTCTTAAGCAATTCTTTGTGTTGTTCGTATTTTTTGCAGGTAAGAAAGCGCAATTTTGGTAATGGAAGAAAAGAGTATTATGAAATCATGTCTTATTGCGTCTGAAGCAAGAGATGACAGTGTATGCGCAATGTACTTTGGTATTTCTTGTGCCTTCTTTGCTCTTAAATACATATCCAAGCAAGAATTGGATGACCAGAAATGTTTAGAGACAAGGGATAAAATGCTCCAAGGGAGTGCCCAGCTTCTGGGGTTGTTAGTGTGGAGAGTGCAGAGAGAAGAAGTGGAGAGCATTGAGAAATGTGAGCTTCTTCATAAGCTCGAGGTTGCTGAGAGGGAAATCAGTGAATTGAAGAGCATAAGAAGTGAAGATGCTAAAGCCAATGCGAAGGTTGCTAGCATCTATGCTGCACAAGAGCAGAGCTGGTTCACTGAAAGGAGGCGTCTTCAGCACCAAATCAGGGGCCTCTTCAATGACTTGAGGATTCATGACAAACGAAAGAATGAAGTCATTTCTGAATTGAATGAAAAACTACAGGAGATGGATGTTTCACTGCAGTCTAAGGACAAGATGTTGGAGGAAGAAGAGAAGAAAAGGAAGGAGTTGGAAGAGAAAATCAAGTCTGTTGAAGCTTTAGTAGAAGAGTTGAGAGAGACCACCAAGCTTGAAGCTCAAAATCATTCGGCTGAGCTACTGAAGCATAAGACAGCTTTCATCGAGCTCGTGTCTAATCAACGTCAGCTTGAAGCTGAGTTGGGCCGAGCTCTTAGGCAAGTGGAAGCTGCTAAACAGCAGCTTGTTTTCATCTTCGAAGAAAAGGAGGAGGCTTTGTTGATGGTAGAACAGATATCGGTGGAGTTTGAGAAACTGTGTATGGATTCAGAGCAAAAGGATAAGATTTTATCAGCGATGATGAGGAAATCCAAGATGGACTTGGCCGAAAAACAAATGCTCCTGAACGAGGTCAAATTATCCAGACCTAAAAGGAAGAAAGCTGAAGCTGAAACAGAAAGGTGGAGGGTATTTTCCGGGTCAAGACATGAAAGACGGACATTGAGAAATATGCTGTCCAGACAATTCAGTTCAAGATTAGAGTTTTCTCCTGCTGAAAAAGGAGGCAATTCTATTGCCAAGGAGATGTCAGATATTGATAGGACTAAAGCAGAAGATAATGATAACCTCTTTGATGATTTGGATGGTGAAGTTCGAAAAGAACATGAAGGACATTGTTTACATTTGGAACAAAGCTACCTTCAAGAAAGCACTGAGCTTGGTAAGTTTGTCGCTTCATATTCTCATCAAATTTTACTCTACTTATGCTGTTTTTTCAGATACAATTTCTTCATCTAGTAGTTAGATAACTGCTTAGGGCTAAGACCATACCTCTCCAAATCCCGCCACTGGCAGGATTACACTAGGCTATTGTTGCTGTTGTTTTCTCATGGTGTTTCATTCAGTCACCTCTCTGATAAACGTTACATGTAGTAGCTTCTCTAAGAATGTATATATGGGTATGCTGATTTTCCGTGAAATGACTTTCTGCTTTCTAACATTGAACTTTCAGATGGTGCTACACGATTGGATGAATGGGTCCATTCAGAAGCAGAAAAGTACCATAATGCTGTTGAGCAGCGCCATCAAATGGAGTTAGATGCTTTTGCGGAGCAAATGCGCCTAAGGGATGATAAACTAGAAGCTTACAGGTGGCGGCTACAAAGCACAGAACAAGAATCAAAGAGATTGCAGTCCCAGATGGAAGCCCTTCACCAAGATATGTCTCAACTCCAGCATGAAAACTTGAAACTGGAAGCCCTGTTGCTAGACAGGGAAGTAGAACTGAAAGCTTTGAAAGATCAGATTGCAATGCACTTGAACAATTTGGCTGCCCAAAAGACCAAGTTTCATTCATCAAGGCATGAACTGTTGCTAGCTGATAATACTGTTTGGTCCAAGCTTAAGATCGTAAAGAAAAAGCTGGCTGACAAAGAACAACAACCCAAGAAGAATTTGGTGGCTGCAGAGGCTAAGAAAGTGGAGGAAACTGAATCTCTATCCAGAGAAACTTCTTCAACTGTTCTATCCTCTTCTGAGGATGTTGAAGAGAAAGAGGTTCTAGTGCAATCAATTCCTGCGTACGTAGAAGTTTCAAGTCCGGAATCTTTCAAAGCAAGTGGGAAGGAAATAGTGGCAACACAATGCTTGAACAAGAGAGATAAGTCTCCATGGAAAGTGGATCTTCATGCTTTGGGAGTTTCGTATAAGATCAAGCGGCTAAGTCAACAGCTTCTTATGCTTGATAGGTTAACTGGAAAGCAAGAAAGTGGTGAAGTTAAGGGAAGTGATGAACATGGGAAGATAAGAATGAAAGGCTTTCTTCTCTTGCTTTCTCTTCTTAATAAACAAGTCAGCAGGTATCAATCCCTTCAAGAGAAGACTGATGACCTTAGCCGGCGGATGGTAAGTTCTCATTATAATAACTTGGTTAACCAATATCAATAGGAATCATGTTTGCAATTCAGATCCTGCAATTTACTGTAAAACAACTTAAATCACGTCTTTTTTTCTTAAGAAAATAAAAAGGTATATCACTCATTACGATCAAGGCGTAAGGACTAAGAAGCTTCTTGATTTTGGAATGAATTGATGGAAAAACTGGTTAATAGACAATATACTTAATTGTCTTCTTAAAATCTACTCTTCAGGGAGAGAAGGATTTATATGTAAGCCAAGGAGTGTCCAGCTCCAACAGAACAAAGGAGGAGACAAAAACACTTGAGCGCTTCCTCGAGGAGACATTTCAGCTGCAGAGATATATCGTTGCAACAGGACAGAAACTGATGGAGATACAGTCCAAAATTGCTTCTGGATTTGTTGGGATCTCCAAGGAGCTTGATGTATCTGCTAGTTTTGACATGAAGCGGTTTGCTGATACTATTCAAGCCCTCTTGAAGGACGTTCAGAGGGGCCTGGAGGTCCGGGTTGCTCGAATCATTGGAGATCTTGAAGGCACCCTGGCTTGTGATGGGCTTCATTCTCGGAAATACTAACTTCCCCAGCAAGTTCAATTTTTGGACCAGACACCCAAACCAGGTCTGCTTAATTGGTTCCCTTTGCAAATTGAGAATAATTGGGTTTGTATAGTTGATTTTGTAGAGATCATTGGATGTATATTCTTTTAGTCAATTGACACCAAAGAAAGTTAGTGACACATCCTTTGTAAATAAACTATCATAAATAATAATATGGGAGCATATTATATATGCATTGTTTGTGATTCATTGTGTCTACCAGTCTACGTATGGGGATCTTCTTCGTTCTTCTCTGTTTTTTAGTCATTCTGTTGAGCAAATAGCTTTTCTCCTATGCGTGTGTGACTTCTACGTTGTGTATTATGTATGTATCTAAACATGCTCAAACTTGATCGTCTCCTCAAGCTGATGAAACTTTCACGCATTTCTTTGTTAGCATCCTGTTCTTGTTGTGGTTCGGTTCTTTCATATACGCGCACTCTTTGGTGGATCTGTTGAAATTGGTCAGGTTGACATAATGCTTATTCTGAGCCTTTTGGATCAGGCTATTAAGTTCTGTGATGCTCAGATGATTTTGAGAACAGTCGGAGCATCTTGTTGCGGCTTTATGTGTTCTCAGATGATTTCCCATGATGCTTAAAACATGATCCCATAAAACATGGTTCCTCAACAACCTTCAGCTCTAGACATTATGTCTCACCTTGCTGGGGCTTGATTTTGCCCTTAGAACTTGCATCTTGACAGAATCAGAAACCTTTTACTGTCTGATTAGATCTAAGGTGCAAAACTGAGTTTGGCTCAGTTTGATAAAATCGTTAACACGTGTTGTCTGATGCAACCATATGTTGTTCTTGTCTCTATAAGAATTTATCATGTTATACATTTATTTGGCGGCTCTCAGAAGTAGCATACCTTGTTATACTCTCAAGTCAGATATGTTCGAAGTATCTGTCACGGTCATTATTGCGTTGCGCCTGCTGCAGTTGTCACAGAATGTTCTTGCATAATTAGCAGAGAATATTTCAGCAATCTTCAAAGATTTCGTGAAAGATACCAAAATGACAGTGTCATAATTGTTCATGAAAAAGAAAGGGTCTGGGTCATGATCAGTCATGGTTTCAGTATTAAACTGGTGCAGTTTGAGGGAGGGTGTCGGCATTTCAATCATGAGATCTTTGTGGTAGGGAATATAACACAAAAGGGGATGACAGTGCAAGTATATATCAGCTTAATTTGGTGGGGTTAGATGACCTACTAATAAAGCTATAATGACATAAAGAGAGTTGATTTTCTTCCCCTGAGTATCACTCCTCTCATGTTTCCCATTGAAGAGATATACTACATACCAATGAATTATTAGCCTATCTGGTAAATTTGCTATTGATTATCCAGCTAATCAGTTAGAGCTGAGCAAGGAAGAACTAGAATCTTTTTTACCCTGCTGAATTTGTTTGATTTAGTGTCTATTCAGTTTGGTTAAAACGCGCGTTGAGCTTTAGTCATGGTATTACTCAGACGGTCAGACCAGTACAGAATCAAGTACTGTACAGGCGCCGGTCAGAGGCTTGAAAGTGTCACTTTGCTAATATGTGATGTTGAGTTCATATCTACCAAAAAAAAAGAATTCTGACATCTGTATATCTTGCTTCACTGTTATCAGTAAACATAGTATGAATCCTGAATTTGGTTGTTCTAAATCATTGATTTATCCGAAATGAGGTCTTTACATTCTTAGTAATCATGAGTTCAATGAATGTACCTCCAACAAATCTCGGAAGAAACAGGTCTAGTTCTGATATTCATTCACTAGGAGAAAAACTAAGTGTGCACAGGACACGCTACAACATTGCAGCATAGTTACTGTTGCATAGGAACTCAGGTCTACAGCTAAAATCCTAGCACACACATGAAACTTGATACTTGAAACAAATATGCTGCACATAACGAGCCTGACCCTGGAATATTTTTTTTGTTGGGTAAGTACATACTCGTATAAGATACCGAAGGAGTGATGGTGGATTAGCTGGAGAAAAATCATGCCTATGAATGTTGCCTTAGAAACAGTGAAACGCAAAAGTCACAACGTTCACCTATTCCCTAGAATTGTTCTGCCAAAAGCCGAATTTCTGTTGATATCTAGCTAAACCTGTCAACCCAGCGGGTTGCGGGTCGATCAGTTCGGTTGACTACGGGTTGGTTTTGGGGTCGAAACTAATTTTTAATTCATTTTACCGGGCTGTAAGCAGGTTTGGGTCAGGACTCTAAAAACGGGTCGTGTCGGATCAGGTTATAACAGCTCTATAAGCTAGCTAACAGTGAAAACCCATTGCTCAACGTACCCATAATACTAGGAATTAGCAGCCAGTGTTTAATCACACAATTTGGAAAGTTCAATGTGCAAAATAATGTGAATTGTAACACCTGAACAGAGTTTTAGGGATCAAACTCAGAATTCTTAAACCGAAATAAAGAATGGAAAGCTGAAGAGAGAGAAAGGGACAAATCACGGCTCTGTTAGGAGTATAATCTAATCACAACTAACAACCCCTAAACGTGAAACTAGACTATGTAACCTTTACAGGAAACGATAACCCTACCAATGGGAAACTACCCACAAAGAGCAAGCAAAATGTGACCGTTGGTAAGCGTCACTATTACTAACATTTTGCAATTTTGTCAACAAAAAGGGCATTCGTTACATTATTATTTATGACACTTTAATTTTTTTATTATTACATATAATCCAAATGCCCACTTTTCTTTTCCTCTCCCTCCATAAATTCAACGCATGAAAATTAAAACACCTTGTCCCTCTCGTGAATTTGTAGCGCAAGGAGCGTTATTAAACCTCCTCAATATATAAATGACCAAACATCCATTTTTATAGAAGCTAGGCTATATATCTTTGGTTTTCATTTTCCGGGTTCTATCTATGTAAAATTGCGTACATTTTACACTCCTTATTAGATTCAATTGCGATAGAAGTTGTGTACACTAGTCCGCTATCCTTTTCTATTTCACCAATATAATCGAGGTGTTTTTCATAATGGGCCTCAAACTAGGTGATGAACTGTGCGCCACGCCACCCAAACTGTCACTATCTTCGTTTCCAAGCCATAAGCCGCCACCAGAGACACCAGGAGGCTTGACACCGCCACTGCAGCCCATGGTCTCGGTGCCGTTCTTATGGGAAGAGGCACCGGGGAGGCCCAAGCCCAGAAATTCATCAAGCCCATGTAAGCCCAAGAGTGTCAGATGCTTGGAGCTCCCTCCTAAGATGTTGGCAGAGGCTAAAGTGTCCAACATGCCTTTTTCCCCCACTACTGTTTTGGATGGGCCTCGTTTGGGCCGGTCTGTGTCTCAAAAGTTTTGGTTTGAGTGTTCAGGCCCAAAGAATGTAACAGTCAATCCTGAGTTGGGCTTTATTGATGGTGAGCTGGATCTAAACAAGGGTAAGAATTACCTAGGAGCCCATTTCGGATCTTGCAGGTGGACGAATGATAAAGCCACTAAATGGGATCCAAAGGTTAGTAAAGGTAATTTTGACTTTTTCGTTATGGATGGTGTAAGTGGTTCGGTAGATATAAACGTGAAGATAACACGATTTCGGAGATCAAGAAAGAGTCTCTATCAATTATCATACAAGAGTTCTCGTCTACTTGTAAGTTCATCACTTATTTAGTTTTTTTTAGTATCTCTTAATGTTACATATTTACATTGCCTAAAACTTGATATTTTTAATGATTTGTAGGAAAGTTTTTACAAAAGCGTAAAGCAAATGGTGACATGGAGACATACAAACAAGAGAGACTGCAAATAGGAGCATTCTTAACAGCTTAGTACAATGATACATTATCATGCTACAACCTACAAGTATAATTAATTATCTTCCTTTGAGACATGAGTTAAGTTTGTACATTGGAAAGTCTTATTCTTAAGACATCAGTACAATGATACCTTATAATTTTATATCATCACAAGTGTAATCTCCAAACTCATACGCTAGTATATTGTCTTGCCATTTTTTATAGCATGTTTTGATCGAGCAAAGTCTTATATAAGACCAACTCATAGAGAAATAGGATCATACGAGTAATAAATATAGTCATTTATTAATTATAATAAGAAATAACTCTTATCTCACTAAAAAGTAAACCTCATCTTGGGACATCAACGAAAGCATCCAAACCCTAGAAAGCACTCAAATCTCTCATAGGAGATCACCAACGGACCCTGCAGAAGTCCTACATAAAGGTGTCTTGCAGCGATACTTCGTCAACAAATCCAATCTGGAACTCCAATTGAATTCCCCAAGTTTGATCTTCAAATCCACAAGCTTTCATCGGAATTTGATTTTCCCCAAAGATCTTCAACCTTGGCTCTGATACCACTTGTTGGGGATTTATACATCGATGCGAATTACGAGAACAAAATATAACAAATACAAAGCACACAACGATTTAACGTGGAAACCCAAACTGGGAGAAAACCACGTGACCGCCCATACGATCAAAACAAATCCACTAATCAATCAACAATCATTAGTGTACAATCACACAATCAAGTATCACTCATTGTGTTTCATTCCCACACGATCCCCAAGATCGTGTCTTATTCCCACACGATCCCCAAGATCGTGTCTTACATAACCACACATTCATCCCAATGATTGTGTATTCTCATTAGATGACTCCTAACAGGCTCATCCTAGACATATGTGACTCCCAACGGGCTCACCTTCACTACAAGAACTCCTCACAGGACTCTCAAGGCATTCTCTTCACTACAAGAACTCCTCACAGGACTCTCAAGGCATTCTCTCTAGATCAGAGTACCCCTTTCTCCTTAGCCCTCATATCTTATTTATAGACTAAGAGAAACCGAAACCTAAACCCACTCCTAATAGAACTAGTACCCTATTATATCTAGGAGATTACATACTTGCCTAGCAAGACAAACACTACTAGGAAACCTCATTTACATAGAGTCTTCATGGAGCACTATCCTCATAAGTAAACATCCCGAAATATCATATAACGTGACATAACATATCGTACATTAACATAACCTACCGTAACATAATCTATGGTAACATAATCTAACGTAACATAACATACGGCAACATAACTATCGCAACCAGAATGCTTATCGTTATCTATTCTTAGTCTCCATTGCACCCACACGTATCCGTGTCATCCCTCCATATCGGGCTCGCTAGGCCCAATAGGACCGCTTTATTTTTGCCGGCGAGGCAGTCAATCGGTATATCGACGCACTTTTTCTCTACGATAGGGCTCGTCGTCGTGTCCAAAGTTCTAAGAAAGTCGTCGGAGAAATCAAGAATAAATTGAATTCTTTAAGGAACGTAGAGGAACTGGTGAGAAAATGTCGCAAGTCATCCTCAAAAAATATAGGAATGCAAAAAGGGATAAAGGATGTATCACCACATCTTCTTGCTAAGTTGAACGAGGAAAGGGCCGTCGATAAAAGTCTCCTGAAAGAAGAAACCGATAAGGTAGAATCGAAATAGGAGGAATTGACCATTGCCAAAGCAACACTCAAAGTGAGAAAAGACAAACGCCGGGAATTCCGGCTAGCCCTTGACGGTGTACCAGGTGCCACAAATTATGCTGAACGTTCCGGGGCATTTGGGAGCGCCCTCCAGATTTGCTTAACTTTTCCTGCGGATGGTGACGCCACGGTTGTACGCATCGGAGATGTGCGGGTGTGCCATATGATTAACCGGTCCTCACCTCACCGGGAGGGTTACTTCTACTACGGAAGTATGTCAGACGTCTTAACCGACCGGATCCAGGCTTGTGCCAAGCGGCTGGGCGTCGTGATCAACCGACGCCCAGCCATTCGCGCCGTCCCTCTTCAGGCGGTTCCCCTCTCGTAGCCGTCCTTGCTTGCACTCCCGGCCCCGCCCCTTCTCGCCCTCCCCGGTGGCGTTGGTGGTGGAGGTGGAGGTGGAGGTGGAGGTGGAGGTGGAGGTGATGGTGAATTCTACCCATCCTCAAGTTTCTAAACTATGCCTCCCTTTCATTAGTGTTTTTTATGTGCTTGATTATGTATTTTTTACCAAATATTGGAGTGTCTGTTTCGCATCCCAAATTGCAATATTGGCATGTGTCCTGTGTCCTGTGGGTGGGATACCTTCACGCATGAGTTTAGGAATTCGTGAGCTTCCCCTTACCCGATCAATTAAGGTGCCTCCGTGCCCATTTTTACAAATCCTTAAAAGGCTTGATTGCTTTGGATGTCTAATATTGCTCTTCCATCTAATTTTCTTCAATGTTGATTGGCTAAATTTCAAGATTCGGGGTTTTTGAATGTGGTCATCACTTTTGGTTTTAGTTGCTTTCAGCTATAATTTAATGGATAAAAATATAATTATGGATATAATATTCTTAGTATATTTGCATCTGTGGGGACTCCACTTAGATATTTGGTTTCAGTTTAGCTTTAGATAAACATAAATGGCTAAAGGTATGGGATATCGAAGATTAACACTCTGCACTGGTGTAGTGATGGGATCATGTAGAGACGCACATTACTTCAACTGTGTATTTCATGTAATCCAAGCACATCCTACTTCATGCCAAGAATTGTGTAGTGGTGTGTTATGAAGGATTGAGGGACACTTAATAGAAGATATTTGAAATATTTAGTTACTTATAATAGATTGTGCACTTGATTTATCTCTTTAGCTATGTGATAGCCCCACAAGTGCACGGGTATATAGTGCACACTGCACAGTGGTGAAATATTTAAAGATACAATACAAGTGTACATACCTTGGAGTTTTGGTGATATAAGTGTAGTGTAGTGTTTAGTGTGATATAAGCAAGTGTAGTTAGTATATGACCTGAAAACTTGATGTATAGTGCACACTGCGCAGTAGTGAAATACTTGGATACAATACAAGTATACACCTTGGAGTTTCAATGGTTCAATCATGATTTTAAGAGTTGGAACCTTCTTACTCCTTCTCTTCTTCCTCTTCCTTTCTCTCTCCTTCCTCACCACTCTCTCTCCTCTCACCTCCTCCCACTTGCACACCTAATGTCACCCTATGATGAGATTAGGATCCTTCCTAATCATGAGATTAGGTAAGAATTTGTGCTTTTTGGTGATATAAGTGTAGTATAGTGTTTAGTGTGATATAAGTAAGTGTAGTGTTTAGTAGAGGTGAAACTTATTCAGATTAAATTCAAAATCCAATCCAATCCAATCCAATCCAATCCAAATTAGGCAATTCGGATTGGAATTTTTGCATTTCGGATTGGATTTGGACTCAAAAAAAATATTTTTTGGATTTTCGGATTGGATTCGGACTCACCCTTTCGGAGTCCAATAATCCAATCCAATCCAAATTAGGTATGAATTAATATATAAAAAGAGATATAATCCAAAAATGATACTAGCCCAAAATAAATAATATAAACTACAAATTAAAATCTAAGGGATTGAAGACAACAATAAAATGCATACATAAATTAAGAGAGAAAGATTATTTCAGATAACCCACTCAAGTCACGCCTTCAACCACTCGTCCACTTGCTATCTCTTTACACATTCATCTTCTCCATGTGCACTAAACGGAGATTACCGAACACCTTTGAAACTACATAATTTGCATTTTTATATAATGAATGTTTTTGTATTATTATCTTATCGATGAACTTTTTTTAGTAATGGACATTGTTGTAGAAAATGTAAAGAGTTAGGAAAAAATTGGATTATTCAGATCAGATTGAATTACGGAAAATAATTCGGATTGGATTCGGACTCAAAAATCAAAGTCCAAAATTAGTTTGGATTGGATTTGGACTAAAAATTTGGAGTCCAAATTTTTTTTGATTGGATTTGGACTAGGCCATAATCCAATCCAAAGTCCAAACTTTTACCAGTTTAGTATATGACTGTTGACCTGAAAACTTGATGTGACTGAAATTTCACTTTTTGCAAGAAAAACCCAAGATTTAGGAGATCAAGGAAGAGCATCTATCAATTATCGTACAAGAGTTCTCGTCTACTTGTAAGTTCATCACTTATTTAGTTTTCTAGTTTCTCTTAATATTTACATTTAATTTAAATTTTTAATGATTTGTAGGAAAGTTTTTACAAAAGCGTAAAGCAAATGGTGACATGGAGACATACAAACAAGAGAGACTGCAAATAGGAGCATTCTTAACAGCTTAGTACAATGATACATTACCATGCTACAAGTAATTATCTTCCAATAGTAATACTGTATTCCTTTGAGACATGAGCTAAGTTTGTAAATTGGAAAGTCTTGTTCTTAAGACATTAGTACAATGATACCTTATAATCTTATATCATTCTTGGATAATAGTTCTCTTAGCTCTCATTTCTCAAAAGTTCAATCTCCAAACTCTATATGCTAGTAAAATATTATCTCGCCATTTATATAGATCTGTAACACGTTTTAATTTGATCAAGCAAGTATTATGTGAGACCAACAGATAGAAAAATGGGGTCACTATTAATAAATATATGCCCACTTATTGATTATAATAAGAAATTACTCTTATCTCACTAAAAAGTAAGCCTAATCTCACCGAACGATACAACAAAACTGTCTTATACAAGTTTTTGTTGTTCAAAAGTGAAAGTATATTTCTTCAAAAAGAGAGGGGAAAGAGAGCAAGCTGAGTACAAAACTACATGGATTTTCTGAAAGCTAAGATTCAGCTACAAAAGAGTTCACAATTCATTAGAAAACAGATAAAAGGTAAAACCTGTAGTCTAAGAGATACTAGTACTAGACTAACACAGTAACACTAAACTGATCTGAAGAGCAACAACAAAATGTAGTCTCTAATTTGGATGCCTAGGAACTAACTATGAGTTGAGACTAAGAGTAAGTACATGACCCACCCAAAAAACATGTTATTTTCATGACCAAAATGGCAAAACAGAGAGACAGACTACAATGAAAATCAATGGTAAGTTAATAACAAGGCTCTCCTTTTCTTGTAATTAGCCTTGAAACAAGCTTGTCTTAGCTTCTTTGTTTCTGCTGTTAATTCCATCTCTGGCAACATGTGTACCTTCCTCCTGTGCTCTTCTAACATCTCTGCCACTTCTATCTGCCCCATCTCCTATTTTGTCAAAAAACATAAAATAAAAAATTAAAATTAATTTAAAAAAAAAAACTTGTTTACTTCGAAATTAATGTAGTAATGTCTTTGAAATTTGAAAACTATATAACGGGATTTTAATAATGATTGCAAACTAGTTACATTTTCGTGCAATGCACGGTTGTGTGTGTTTATAGCAATTAAAACTTTTTTATTAGTACAAACTTGCAACATAATTTTCACCTATGTCAAATCTTGCTACAAAATTCATAGTCTGTGGGCCTCGCCTTTTTTATAATCAAATTCACTTTTTTTCTTTCCTATTTAATTCTAGTTGCATGCCCCGTGCAATGCACATTTTTATATAAATATTTTTGGTTTCATATAAAAAAAAATATATGTTTTTATTGATTTATTAATGTAGTAATTTATTAGATACATTCCCTAATAGCTTACGGATGAAATGAATTTTTATTGAAAATTATGACATTAAACTAAGAATTAAATACAACAAATGAAAGATACATGCACCTAGAATATTTGATGACGTGTCAAAATTTGCTTATTTGTGAAATCCTATATGTCAATCTAGCAATGGTGCACATTCATATATATATATATATATATATATATATATATATATATATATATATATATATATATATATATATATATATATATATATATATATATTTTGAACGTTGTTGCTAAAACAAATCTTCACATAGATTGTAGTGCCAGCTCATTATCTTCATTTTCCATTTCCCAATTCAAAACTAGTACTAGCTCAATAATCATAGGGGGTTTTCCAATATTGGGGTATTAAATAATCATAATCTCATGCCACACTTTGCATAATCTTTTCCCTCTTTAATTTAATTTTTTTTCATTTTCAGGAAATTACAGTTTTCATGGAGTACTTGCTTGATAAATTATTTTCCATGCCCTCAAAAAATAATAAATAACAAAAACTACAATATGCATCTAATTACTCCAAAAAATTGTACTATTCCAAAAAAAAATTCTAACTCTCACACATAATAAAAAAAAATTAAAAAAATTCATTTATGGAAAGAATACCGTCAATTACCAAAGTAGTTAAATTATTCAGCCAAGAGAGAATTTCTCAACTAGATACATAACCTTGAGAGTGTAACAAGACACAAGTATAAGTTCATGCATTTCATTTCATCCAAACCCTCAAATCTAATTAAGAAATCCCTTATTATACAATGCACTGAAATTTCATAATTCATCATAAAAAGAAAATAAAAACAGAATTATTGGTGTTTAAAAAAAATGAAAATTTAAAACATAGACTTTACGCACGTACCTTGACATTGTGAATGAGAGCCTTCAAGCTCTTAAGCTTCCTATGAGGCCACCTTCTGATATTCAACTCTCTACACCTTTTCTTCAACACCGTAAGCCCTACATTCAACTCTTTGGCTGCTTGAGAGATTGGCACATCGAAGTAATTCCTTACATCATCGTATTGCAACGATTCGATCTTCGAAACCTTATTGCAACCATTTTTGTTGTTCTTCTTATGATTAAAACCTTCATCATCATCAACTATAGCCTTTTCTTTTCTTACAACATTATAATCATCGTCATCATCTTTGATTTCTTCTTTCGCCGTAGTCTTGCTAAGACCTTGAGCAACCACCATGCTTAGGGTTTGGTCATTGTTGTCAAAACAATGATCATTGTAACTATAATTGGTAAGCAAAAACTGATCATTATTGTTGTTGTTGTTGTTATTGTTATCGTTATTGTTATCGTTGCTCGAAATCGAGGTTTCGAGTAAGGGAAGAGTTGAAGGAGGGAGTTGAGAAACGGGTTCGTCGTCAAAAATAGGAGCATAATGATCAAATTCACACAAGGGAGGACATTCACTCCATATTAAGTGATCAAAATCTGTCCCTAAATTCTCTAACCCTTGTGTGATTATATCATTTGGTTGATGATGATTAATAAAGCCGTCGTTTGAGGGAATCAACAACGACGCGTTTTGATGATATTGATGAAGCAATACATTATTTGTGGCCTTGAAATCAATCTCATCCGATGGGATTGTTGTTGGTAGGAATGGAACGTCTAATGATCTGTATTACAAGAAAAAAAAACAATTAATAACATAATTAGTTACTAGTGCATTTTAAGGAGAAACTAAAAAAAAAAACAAAATCTTCACTTCTTTTTTTTTTTTTTGAATACATAATTAAGATGAATCTAATCAAATTGTGCTTTTTTTCTTAGACATATATTATGATAGACTAAAAAAGCTAAAGATACGTACATGTATAGAATGTGGTGAAAAATGTAGAATAATAAGAAGAAAAAGAGAGAAATAAAAGTAGTAATAATAAGACTAGTAAAATTAGCTTGGTTTTGTGTATATACATACCTTTGTAATTGGTCTTCAAAGAGTAGCCATTCAAAATCTAATTTCTCCATCTTTGGAAAGTTAATTATCTCGCCAGGAGTTTCCATGATGATGATGAGAGAGAGAGAGAGAGAGAGAGAGATGAAAGTGATGGCAAGTGAAAGAAGAATGAAATAATAGCAAAATTGAAGAGAAAATGGACACACATATATTACACGGGGAGGATATATAGCTAATAAGGGGGTTATTAATTGGGAGTTACAGAAAATAATGTTGTTAAGGGTATCTACTAGTACGTAGTAAATTGGGTATTTATTAAGAGGGACAATTTACTAAACACCAATTATATATGGGGGCTGAATTATGATGAAACCATGGTAATTGTAATTTTGGTGATTGTAATTAATGACATTTTTTTTAACTAAGAGGTGTGTCATTAGCTTGACTTGATAACTCTTACACTGATCATCATATAGTTTGTACACGCATACATGCATGTGTTTTAATTGCATTCACATATCGCATATCTACATCCGTATTTATTAGCAAATGAATTTGGCCTAAGTTCGATATATAGTCCACTTGTACATAATGTAAAGTACCGTGGTACATGTCTGCTTTTAAAGGTTGTTTCTTTTCCCCAAATTAAGTTCATAACTGTAATCATATTTTAATTTTGTGCTAAATACAATTTTTCATTTCACCTAAAAAATAAAAAATACATTACTAATAGTATGGGTGTGTTGTTAGAGTTGAACTTACCAGAACTAAACTGAACTGAATTTAACATTACTAAACTGAATACTACTGAACAGAACTGAACACAACTGAACTGAGTTGAACACAATTTAATATGTGATATAAAAAGCATGTTTATGAACTCAGCACCACTGAACTGAACTGAACATCATTTAAGTGAATTTGAAGTCTTTGAATTGACATCTAAACCGAACTGAGCTGAACTAAACTGAAATTACCGTGTAATCTCTAACACACACACCCTATATCTATGCATGTTTTTATGCAAAGAATACAACATTACTAAGTATGAAGATATTTTTAGCCGCAATTGTTTTTGATAAAAGCAGTGGAATATTTAAATAACTTTTTTCCAGAAAGCTTGTCCATACCTGCCTAAGTTGCGGGTCGAGAGGATCGGATTTTTCAGGTCTTTCATTTCATGTTCAGCTCTAATTAAAAACATCAAAAAACATTATTTTTATCAAATATCTTACCATAAACTTACTGTATATTTTTTTTTTTGGTTCACGACCAAGGATATTCACCGTCGATCACAATGACTATCCCCCGCGCTGGCTTGTAGGCACCTCAAAGGGTGAGACAGCTGGTCAATGAATTTAAAACTGCTCCATGTCCAAGGCGAGATTCGAACCCTCAACCTTGGTTAAGGATTGATGAGTCTCTACCACTCAACCACACCTCCTTAGTTAATTTACTGTACAATGACCTTATACCATTTTGTGTGTTTGATCCAATACAATTGATTGCTTGCAAATATGTACCAAATCCATACTTTAAAGTTTAAACCATTTGTTGTCCTTCTATACAGTAAGCTATTTTTTTGGTGCAAATACGTTAAGCTATTTTATGTAGCTGGGAGAAGATCAGATGTGCAAATAATCATAATGTAGCAGTCACTCTGTTTTATCCAAACAGTCCAAAATTTACAAGTGGTACATACGAACTATTAAAGCATTTTGTCATTTTGTGTTAGGGAAAAAAAAAATCCCAAATTAATTCAAGCGAAGCAAAATGATTATAATTGTCAGATCAGTGGGGGTTACTAAACCGAGGTTGGGAACCAATTAATTAATTAATTGCATACTTTAACTACTTTTTGTTTTGGCGTCGATCTTAATTTGGATTTAACGTTGTTTGTGAGTGTTAATTAATTAATTTAGGATTTAACTTGGGAATTTAAAATGGACATCACCCGCCGTGATAAATCTGTGTTTTATGGGAAATCAATAGTCATAAATTATTTTCTGGTTAATGTTTTGTTTGGTTGATTTTATCCTTTTGTGCTCAAACTTTTTTACGCCTTCCAAGGTTTTTTGTTGGCGGCTGAAATCAACGGCCTGAAGTTAGTGTTCTAAATTTGTTTAGTGATATTTTATCATGATAATGATTTCTCTGCTCTTTTTAGGATACACTGTGAAATTAAACTGATACTTAGGAGATTCTTTTTTATTGGTAAAAATTGAAATAAACTGTGTTAAATTAAACTTAAATTAATTTGACATTTAACAATTTAAAACTCGATCAAGTATATTCGATATTGAATTTATATATTTGAAAGTATGATTTGAACTTTTTAAGTAACATGAACTGATTATAAAGTTATTATTATAAATTTATTTCGAAATAAAAATTATTTGAGTGATAAAGTTACATATAGATTGAACTGAAATAAACTATACTAAATAAATTAAAATTAAGTTGAATAGAACAGAACCTCACTTACTCATAGTGCAGTTTTATACAAGCGAATCTAAAACATGGCCTTTTTAGAATTTTCGTAGACGATTTTCTATAATAATTAACCAACCACACAAAATCATCGAAAAGAAGGTATTTTTTTTTATCTTTTTTTTTACATTGATCATGAGAAACTCTTAATTTACTCTTGTAAGAGAGTATTACAACCAAACTAAACAGTTTGGAAATATGATGAAAATAGGTTTTGCACAAGAGCGGACATAACTCAATCAGAGGTGTGTTCATGTTAACACAACTCTTTTTAGGTCCAGATGAGAAATAAAGGTTAGTACCCAATATATCGATCTTAACTCTTAACCACTACACTAAGACATCATTCGCTAGATTAAGAGATGTTTTGTATAGAAATATCACAAGTCTACAATGAACATGTATGTTCATCATTTTACTTCAAACAAACAAGCACTATTCAATAAAAATGTAAGTAATTTTTTGATAATTAGTGTATCTTTTATTAATAAATTAGATAGGCTACCAAAATAGTAGCTATTTTATAGATACACAGTAGGCGCACATCCATCCAATTATCATTCAATTAATCCATCCCCACCTTCCAAGAAGGGTTGAGCGGAAAATTGCAATCATGTGCTCAGACATGGCCAAATTACAAGAAAACAATAATTATTGGGCAAAAACTCCTACATCACTACAAAATTATAGCTCAAAAAACCCCAAAAAACAATTGTAGAAGTAACATCGCACTACTAAAGGCACTCCACACCAGAGGAACTGCTATACCAAAGCCACGAAATCTAGCCCCTCAATCAACTCATTGTTTAGCAAATTTATCTGCCAATTCAACAAAGATCCCCTGAATAAAAATGTAAGTATTAAAGATAGAGCAATGATACATTGACATCTTTTTACTAAAAAAATATCTTTATTAAAATTTAATTATTACAGAAGACGTCTTCTTAGAAGACATCAATCATTAGGCTTAAAGATATTCAAATTCTGGTCTTCCCACCCTAATTTGATTTTTCACAAAATTATATTATCTTCATACTCCATATTCCATAAGATGTTTTGCTTTTTTTTTTCCCCTCTCCTAGTGCCACTCCATTGCCTGTGCATTAGGCTGTTTTTTTTTTTAATTTTTTTAATTTTTTATTTTTTTATAAGATAAAGGAGGCCCGCTCTCAAGCTAGTCCATTTCGTGTTTAAGGCCCAGGAGTTTAGTGGGTAGGCATTTGAGGGGAAGAGGGAATAAGGGGAAAGGGATCCCAAATGTCCCTAGTAGGATTTGATCCTTAGTGGTGGGCAATATGTCTTGTGTGGACTTAGTCCACTGTGGACCAAGTAATTTTGAAGAGTGGTTCAAGCTAAAGTAGGGGGTGACTCCAGGTAAAGTAGGGGGTGACTCCTGGTGAAGTATTTTGAGGGGTGGCTCCAGGGTGGTGCCAAGTATAAATTTAAGGGGTGACTCTAGGTGAAGTAGGGGTGGCTCCATGTGAAGTAGGAGGTGGCTCCAAATATTGGTCCACCATAGACTAAGTCCACACAAGTTTTTGTATAGTGCATTGGGTAAGGAAATGCCGGGCTTGTCAGAATGCCATGAATGGGCCTGTACAGGCTTTAGAGTCAGGGTTAATTGCTCTGTTCATTGCATTGAGTGAGAATTAAGATGAGAAGTAGAACTATGCACTATGTTTTTAAATTATTTTCTTTTATTTTATTTTGATAGCACGTTTGAAGTTCAAAACTATATAAAAAATATTTCGTATATATTATGTTGTTATTATAATGTATAAAAAATGTAAGAAGGCTATGTTAGCATATTGAGTACTACCGTATTACTATGTGCTTGTTGAAATTAACTTGTACTATATATCACAAAAATGCATCGATTAATTTCAAAAAGTTAGCACAAATTATGATACATAAATCAAATTTCATACATTTAGTATTATTTTTTAAAACTATTTATCAAAATAACTTTTGAACAATGAAAGCTAGTACAAATTATTGTTCACAATTCTACCAAATTTAGCTCTTGAAACTATCCTAGTAACAATGTGATGGAAATTGTAATTTATAATTTAACAAATCAAGTGAAAAGAAACCTCATGAGCAGAAAAAAAGAGGGGATTATTATAAAGGGTGGCGGAAGTCAACTGTCATATATGAATGATATTCTCTATGTTTGTTCTACTTTTATCATTCAATTGAAGTTTTTCTTTACCATTTTCTTTTGGTTTGGTGGGTGCTGTAAAATGTGAATGATGATTTATTATGACATGGTCTCAAAGTAACCGAGAGTAGAGCTCTTTGAATGATGTTCGTGTCCCTACTTGTTCACGGGCAAGAAGTCCATCCAATTCCAGCCCAAAAAGGTTGGCTAATTTCTTTTCCAATTGTTTTCATCATAGAGTCAACATTATTGATGTTCATGGCCAAAAAAACTTAGTAAACCTATGGTCTAACCAAAAAAAATAAAAAAAATATTATCGATGAAGGTTTTTTTCTCAATTTTTTTCATCATAGGTTGGTCCGATAATTAAAATTGAGATTCTAAATATATTAAATTGATAGTTTAATTTCTTTTTTCTTATTGTATTGAGTTTTATTTCTCATATAAAATATTTTTATTTATTTATTTTTTCTTTTTATTATATTAAGTAAATAATCTTTCTATATTCTAGTACAGTAGAACATATTGAGACAATTTATCTAAATTGCCAGTTTTCAAACATTATTAACGAGGCAAGACAAGTAGAAATAGGACGTCGCATGACCCATGCTTCCATCGAGTGAAACCTAGTTGCTTAGCTGGAGGTGAACATGTTAGGCTCTATTCTTTCGTCGTTTTCATGCTGCATTCCGTTTCGTTCCGTTTCGCATTGCGTACTTTATTTTGTCTCACATTTTCTTCCAATATCCGCGTCGCGTCATTCCATTCCGTTCTTCTCAGTCCCGCATCTATTTCGTTGACGAGAACAATGACTTACTAAGCAATACTGTATGTCACCCCAAAAACAAGCTAAAAAACTACACGAGGGTTTTTTGTTTTTCTTGTACAAAACATGTTGAGGTGAAGGTACATGAGGAACATGAGGTTGTCACTCACTCACTCACTCCTATCTTGTTACTTCTACTAAGTACTTTACAGCAAATTACAATTAGTAGTGTTAAAGAACTCTTATAGTACAATGACTGGAGAATCTAATCAGTAAATCCACCAATTCTCAAACAAATCAACCCTTTCCGTTTAGGCATCAAATCCTGCAAGAAGAGCTCTACCAAATACTACCAATGGTGTAAATCCAATCCACATGCATATTCAACGTTGTTGTACCAATTAGTACCAACTTCCCCCCACATAGTGACATAGATTAGATAGATAAGATAAACCAAAAGCTAGAAAATAATGAAGCATTTGAACAAGAAAAATGCAGTGAAGATGGACCCCACCAAAATGTTAATGATGGGTTCTAAGCTCCAATTGAAAATTTTAATAATGCCCCACCATGTCTAATTTTCTATAATACTAATTCTTTACTTTCAAAAACCCCCAAGCCAAAACTAAATTAATAAGTAGTTAGTATGAATGATTCAGTACTCTCGTTTTTTAAGCGCAAGATTAATGGTTCAAATCTTATGAATGAAAAAACAACTTATTGAAAGCACTCTACTTTTTTATAGGTCTACCGTTTATTGGGTACAAGTAAAATTAGTCCTGACTCAAAGAATTTAGCCATTTAGGTGAAACTATGTTAAACTAAGAAAACAGTAGACAACTTTTCTTTTCTTTTTGTTCTTCAAAATTCAGTCACTACGCATTCCAAACTAGAAAAGCACCCATTTTCTCTCTCTCTCTCTCTCTCTCTCTCTCTAGTCTCTACCGACGACGACGTGCTCCCCTATAAGCTCCCATTTTACATGATTTCATTTCATTTTCAATTTGGTCATTTTCTTTAGTGGTTTGTAGTCAAATATCCTATAACAACAACAAAAAAATTTAAAGACCCCACCTTTCAGTTTCTTTATGTGAACAGAACACAACAGAACAATAGAACATCCCTCAGCTTATATAAGATTGTTTTCTCCCATTGGGTGATTCTTGGGATTTTTTGGGAAATTTCCTACCTTCCATTTAAGTACTGGGCTTGTGAAATTTTGTTACAATCAGCAAAATAATTAGAGGTGCTTGGGTGTTGCAATTACTGGATACAAATTACAGGTATGGGTCTCTATTTACTTGGCTTTATTGATTCTTTTTTTAAATTTTAGTTTTGTTTGATGATTAGAACTTGCAATTTGAACAATTTTGAACTGAGAATGCTGGTTTATGGGAAGAAATGGGTAATATTTGTTATCTGGGGTTGAAAGCATTTTTTGTTTTTGTTTATTGTGGGGGTAGAATTTTGAAAGAAAGATGTAAAAGAATGACTTTTGAGATCATATAATGCTTCACCATTGATTAGAAGTTAGAACAAATAATGGTTTTTGAGGTTTAATTTGTGATTGATTAAATGGGTTAATTGCAATTGTTAAAAGTGCAGTCTTTCTTTTATTTAAGGTTTATAATTTAAGATTTTTTACTTTGTGTCAGTTGTGTTGACGCATATTTGGGGGATGAAGTGAGAGGCTTGTGTTTGGAATTGTTGTCCCTTAATGTCTCACTAATATTCTGGCTTTTGTGTTATTAAGGATTTAGGGCATGCTTTTCGAATTGTTGTCTCTTTTTAACATTGTGAGTGTTGGTGAAGATTCAGACAAAAGTTGGGAGACAAATTGAGCTGTTTTGATTAATTTTAATATGTAAAAAGGAAAAATTCTTCAGCATTGCCATGATTTTGTTTTGTGGGTAGTACAGAAATCTGGATAATTATTGGTATAATACTACTTTTTGAGCACCACCTGCTGAATATCAGTGATTAGATTATCTATTTGCTGCCCAGCACTCCCCAAAACCCTCTATTTCTATTTTTCATTTGTTTGGCTGATGTAGTTGCAACTATTGGGAATATAAGCTGAAAGTCATATTAATTGTATACTTTTAAGATACAAGTGGGTTTCTCTTCCTTGTTGTTCTCCTTCGCCAGATATTGGATTTCAGTGGGATTTTCCTGAGCTTAAGTTTTAGGTTCAAAGATTTTCACTTGTGTGTTCAACTGTTCATGATCATGCCAGTCAATAATTTCGCGCAATTCATTGAACTTGATGGTGGTTTCTGCAGGATAAAAGAATTCTGAAGTTCAGTGTTCTCCTTCATGGAGACCCTGTCTACCGCCACCACACTGCCTATGCATCGTCCGCCATCCAACTATGATGAGATGTCTATGCATCAGAGCCTGCTTTTTGCCGATAGTCTTCAGGTACTTAATTCGGCTATAATACTTGCATCTTTCGCTAGCAAACACTGGAAAGTCGTGATTTATGATTTTATTTCGCATTTACTTTCGTTCTTGAATGGCTAGGACATGTACCATGTGGTCTGTCTTCTTAGGTGTCTCGGTAAATACTTTTTGTAGCAGTAAATACCTTTTTGACAAGTTATTGTCCTCTTTGTCTCCTTTGTCATCATTTAGGATTTGAAGAACTTGAGGACACAGCTTTACTCCGCAGCCGAGTATTTTGAACTATCATACACAAATGATGACCAAAAACAAATGTGAGTTAACACATCAATTTGTTTATTTGGATAGTTTCCTATTTTTTCATATCTGATGCTGAGTTTTACCACTATGTGCTCAACTGTGCAGAGTGGTTGACACATTAAAGGATTATGCTATCAAAGCTTTGGTGAACACGGTAGATCATTTGGGTTCAGTGACCTACAAGGTTAATGATATCCTTGATGAGGAGGTTGAAGAAGTCTCTGGAACTGAATTTCGTGTATCTTGCATTGAACAGGTGAGTTTCCTCTACCCATCATGCACATTTATGTTGCTGTTTGGTCATTGTAGTTTGTAAGGCTTGTGTTATTGGAGACCAGAGCTACAAAATATGGACGTCAATAAATTTACGGAAGTTTTAAGTTTACTTGAAGGGTTGTTTATGTAGTACTTGACATATATAATGATTTATTTAATGATTTGGGATGTAACTAATCATTTGAGCACATATGTAACTAGTATACACTCTTAAGTATTAAATACCTCTTACGAAAAAAGTAAAAAACTGACGATACAGTTGATTAACTGAAGTTATCTGAGATAGTTTTTCGGAGAGTTTGGGCTTGTGCATCGGGAAGATGGGAACTCATTAAAGTTAAGAGGGTGTTTGGAGTTATAGTGTCCCCTTCTCACATCTCTCCTCCCCCTCCCTCTCACGTCCTAGTTGCTAAGGAAACCAAAGGAGGTAGAGTCTTAGAAATTAGAGGTGGAGACAGTTAAAGGAGCACAGAGAAGGGAGGGATGTGAGAGGAAGAAACCCAAACTCTGAGAAACTAGGCCAAACATGCCCATATAAGCTGTTGAGAATACTATCAGCTGCAATAGATACTTTATGCTGCCGTAGCAAAGAGTAGAAAGGATAAGATGAGGTGAAAATGAGATTCGCAGTTAGGGAACAAAGAGTATGCTAAAATTTGCGAAGTTGTGTCTTAAATATCTTTGTTCGAGATGAATTACTAGAAATCAGTAAGTTACTGACGTCCTTTCTTTTCTTTCATTTGTATATAATTCTTTTTGCTGCTTTATCTAATCAGAGATTACGGACGTGCCAAGAGTATATAGACCGGGAGGGCATGGCTCAGCAATCATCAGTCATAAATACACCAAAATACCATAAACGATATGTATTGCCAGGTAAGAACATGGTTCTGTTTACTGTTTCATTGTGGACTTTGAGACTTAGAGCATCTCTATTGTATATCTCGTTTTCTCTTTTCATAAATAGATGTTACACATTTGTTCTCAGTTCTAATTGTGATGGTGTTTGTGTCATCTCAGCTGGACAGATCATGAACGGGTCCAATCTCGCAAATCTAAAACACAAAGGTTATGGTGTGGATGAGGATGACTGGCTTCAATTTCGGAGTGGTAGGTTTTTTTTGCCATTCCTTCTGGGTTGTTTTCATCACCTGTGGACTGTGGTGACTTGGCCCTAAAAATTTCTGATCATGTTATTCATCTTTAATTCTAAATTTCAGCTGTCAGAGCCACAATTCGAGATACACCGTCAATTGTCAGGTAAATGTCATCTTTAATTATTGAATTCATTGGGCAAGCACTGTAGTTGCATTCTGTCATTTCATGACCAACCTTGTGGTTTCGTGTTAAGCAGGAGAGGACGCTCCACCTCGCCTACTCCTAGATCCCAGTTACCTGGCTCGTTTTCCTTCACTAGTACCACCCCCAGAAAAGAACAAGGTCAGTACTGTAACTGTAAGGTCCTCAGTATTTAGAAATGACATGCTTCTATTTTGGGTTGTTTTCTTAGTACACTAATAATATGTATTTAATAATCAGACAAAAGATCAGATTCTCCGCATCGATTTCCTCTTTTGCGTTCTGGATCTCTTGCTTCAAGAACAACCACACCAAAACTCAGTGGGGCAACAACTCCAAATCCTTCCTTTGAAAGGCAACGGGTAAGATAGGAAGGCATGATTTTTCATATATTATTGGGATTAGTTCAAAAAAGATGTCAAGTTTCTGTCTTGTGTATTGACCTCTCTTTTGTTCAAACTGTGGTTTCCATACTGTTGGCAGTATCAATCGGAATCTTGGAAATCAGCATCAATGCGAGTACATGATGAGAAGGAGAAGCCAAAAGAGAAGGATATGGAGCGACACCCCAGCAAAAGCAAACGTTTGCTCAAGGCATTGCTTAGCAGACGGAAGTCAAAGAAAGATGATATGTTATTTACTTATTTGGATGAATACTGAATATAAATTTCAACAAAAAAATTGTGAGAAACCTAGGTAGCAGTGGAAAGATTTCCAGGAAAAATCTCCAAGTGAAGTTGAGATCAAGGTTGTTCATTTCACATCTTTTTATTTATACCAAGTAATTGTAATTGTTCCACATAAGGTGTCAGATGTGTAATAGTCATTGTTCAGCAGGTCCGTGTGATATAGCAAAGCTTATGTATTACAAAACACCGCGGGTATTAATACAAGGTTACTTGCCATTTTGATTTTGGTGATAGTTTCTCAAAGCCTGGCTTAGTGGTACTTTCAAACTCGACATAAGTTCTTTTTTTTTTTTCTTTGTGTGCTTTGGTTATCAACAAATATGTATTTTAGGGATCAAAGATTCTGAATAACTAAAGGATACTTAAATACAGGTTGTTCTGCAACTGCAAGTACATAGTTGATTACGCTACAATGGTTGCTATCTTCTAGGAAATCAACTAGGGAAATCAGGATGACAACGAAGAACAATACAATAGTTCAGATTAACAAAAATGAAGAGCAGGCGTCACAATTACTTTAGTTGGCCATCTTGACCGAATTCTTCAATGGTTCTAGTAGCTAGTGTCAGAACGTCCACAAATGCACTGTATGATGCACGAAGAAATCTAGCTTCTACAGCTTCAAAATGCCTGTATGAATCAACAAAAATTATGAGATTGTTGCGGATGAAGACGGAGAAAGCTGCAGAAGAAAAGGGATGACTAAAGGTGACATATGGTCCACAAATATGAAGCCTTCACAATTGAAGAAAACAGATACAAAGGCTCGAACAACCAAACTTAACAACCGGCGAATTGGTTTTCTACCACCCCTATATTGACATCAATATGCTTGTTAATACGGTACACGTGCAAGGATGGATTATCAATTATTCATATCTCTCTATGTATTCTGGTTATTCTACAAGAATGCAGAAATGAGGTAAGGAACTCTCATGTTGACTAAGAAACAGAACTCACACAACAAGCTTCCCATCAGAGACTGACATCACCCTCTTCACTTTATCTGGTTGCAACTGCAAATGAACAAGATATTAGCAAAATGTATAGGACAACTATTAGCAGAATGTCATGAGATGGTAAAAATATCAAGAAGTCTAACCTCTTTGTCGACGTTTAGCGTTGAATATACTATGAGAGCCTTCTCTTCTGATTCAAAATCTACTTCCAAGTCACTGCACAAGAAGGTGACAAATTTGTTTCTCATTATGGAACCAAAGGGAAGAAAACACCACAAACATATCATGAAACACAATGCTATCACAGAGACACAGAATAAACTGGCCACTCCAAACACATATTTTATGCAAGCCATTGCCCAAAGTATGGCTCTATCCAGTATCCAGTCACTGCACATATCTTTCGGGATTTATCAAGTTGCAAAGCGGAGATTTGTCTTGACAATTGTATGCAATTGCACTAGCACTAAGATCCCAATCAACTTGAGACTAAAATTACCATAAACAATTTATTCAAAATGGCCTTTCAAAAGCTTCAAAAAAAAACGAAAGAAAACACTCCATGGTCCAAACAACATAAACTGCAAGGACACAACCACCGAATTTTCACCAAAACAGAATCCATCTTCTATCCCATATTCACAACAATATTCTTCTATTCTGTAGCTCATTAAGATCATTTGACAACTTAACAGTCACCAAAACAATTCCGTTTAAAATTTTGTACAGGTCCAAGG
Organism: Tetragonia tetragonoides; assembly: GCA_038025085.1. NCBI lineage: Eukaryota > Viridiplantae > Streptophyta > Magnoliopsida > Caryophyllales > Aizoaceae > Tetragonia > Tetragonia tetragonoides. The sequence continues at coordinate 36,368,646 of CM076154.1, read as the reverse complement.
TGCAGGTTGAAAAATACATGACATGACTCTCCAATCTCCCATATTGTTAGGCAAGTAACAACAGCTCCAAATAATGTTTCTTACAATAAGATACAAATTTGAAAGTTTTGGCATCAAACTCAGGGTAGAAGTGTGCAATGACCACATTTCTACTTAAACGAAATATATCAAGAATCATACAACAGGGTACTTAAATGAGTGAGATTAATAAGATAAGTATCTCAACCTTCTCCAGCCTAGATACAACTAAACTTGTCATTCATATTCAAAGTTAGATTTTTGCAAGAAGCTCTTACAATAAACTACATAAAAACGAAAGGATACAAGAGGGTCAGAGGGATACCCCTAGTTGAGTGCTGTTAAGTAAAGTCAACAAAACCTAAAGAATGAGCCTTGATGGGATAAGTCTAACATACATACAGCTGCCACTTTTTTCAGCCATTCAAAATTTAGAAACCCTTTATACTTTCTCTTATCACTATGGAAAGGAGCTCCTCAACCCAATTCATATCAATATGATTCCCAATTAGTCAAATCAATTACCCCAACTGCAATTTCTTTTCCTATTTCTTTTTTTTTTGGTAATAAGAAAATAACAAATTAAACCAAATTCAGCAAAAAAGAAAGGATTTTTGCAAGATACTCAAAATTCCAGAATTAAGCTATGAGTTGAATCAGATAGCTCAAAAGCTTCCCCAAGCTCAAATGTTATAAAGGGTAACCATATTTCTAACAAATTGTTCCAATTCCTCACATAGGTTTGGGTAAACACCGCTAATGCTAGCTAATTTGTTATTTTAAAATAAAAAAAAAAACATGTACAGGATATAATAATACAATTTATTTTTTTTTGCTCATCAACTGAAAATCATACTTAATACTGAGAAAACCCAGTTCAGACAACTAGCTAAAAAAAACCGTTAATGGAGAAAGAGAGAGACTGACCAGCTGAATTCCCATGGGGAGGGAAGGGTTTGTGGTTCCATTGTTTCTGCTCCAAATTGCTTTGACAGTGGCGACGTCGTTTACCAGTTTGAAAGGGATTTACAGTACTCCCTTCACATACTCCGTATTATTGGGCCTACTTCACATCTTAATTTTGGGCCTGGGCTTGTGAACTTGTTGATTGAGGCTCCTTATAGGCTCTTCCTTTCATCAGGCCTTGTGAGGACTCCTTCCACCGTGAACTAAGTAATTTTGAGGGGGGTTCCAGGTGAAATAGGGGTGGCTCCAGGTGAAGTAATTTTGAGGGGTGACTCCAGGTGAAGTAAGGGGTGGCTCCGGGTAAAGTAGGGGGTAGCTCAGGTAAAGTAGGGGTGGTGTCAAGTAATATTTGAGGAGTGGCTCCACTTTTAGAAGGGGTGGCTCCAGGTGAAATAGGGGATGACTCCAAGTATTGATCCACCATAGACTAAGTCCACACAAATTTTTGTACCTTTCTTTTTCCTTTTTCGTTTTTTTGGGGGGTTTTCTAGGATGAAAGTGACTTTTATACAAATGCTTTTTTGAATATAAAATTCTTACCACTCACATAACTTTTATGCACCTCACCCACATTGACTATACTTGTAGTCTGTAGGTACTTCAAAGGGTCGAACAGCTGGCCAAAAAATTTAATATTGTTTTGTCCTAGGCGAGATTTGAACCATCGATCTTAATTAAGGATACATGAGTCTATACCATTCAACTACACCACATTTGGTACAATGGTTTAGTAATTTAGGCATGCACATATCATGAATGGGATGGTTTACGTAGAGAAGTGTTGAAGATTAAAAAGATAGGGCATATAACAGAAACCCCTAGAGAGCGACGCAAGCGTAATACCATAAGCATAGCATATCCGTATATTCCCCCTACCAATAGCATCTTTACTAATCACCCAATCCATAACATTGCCTATAATTATTTTTGGGACTTAGTATTGTTTCCAATATTTTTGCTCCTCTCTCTCTCTCTCTCTCTCTCTCTCTCTCTCCCCTATCCAAAAACACACTTCCGCAGATTGATTCTCTCCATCTCCAATAATTCAGATTTCACAAAAACAACATTCAACAACGTACTCATCATTTTATGTCTGGTTGCTCAAGAGATACATCTAACAACCCCAAGGCAAGTTTTATCTATATACCTATTTGATTATTACTTATAAATTGATTATTACTTGCATAAACATTAATTTATCTATAGCTTCATTTAGTTTGAGGTTCAGTTATTCTGATTTTATCATTGTATTTCTGTACTAAAGTAATATATGCAAGTTCATTTGGTAACCATTATCGAGCTGTAGATTTTATATATAAGAGCAAGAAGAAGTGTAGAGCTTGACTCTTCATTTTCTGCTTGCTGGTTTAAAACTTCTTTTCGAGAGGATGTACTCATCAGGATAAACATGACAGTTAATACATCTCATTATCATTCCATACAAACTACAAAAGGGCGGACTACTAATTCCCTTCTATAGAATTAATAAATAAATATAATCACGATAACTTGCTTAAGATGATTTTACCGTAATTTTTGATAAAGACGAGAACAAGGGTCATAACTTATAATAATTAACAAGGAACCCCTAAATTTTTAAATAGTGAACACGTTTTTTTGTAAGTTGCTCTCCATTACACAACACTTGCTCAAACAAAATTCCCCTTTGGAGCTAAGACCTTGTCTAGTTTAGCCACTTGATTATGCTGCCAGGTTGTTTCCCCCCCCCCCCCCCCTCTCTTTCAGGCTTTTACTATGTATAATTTAACAAAAATAGCACAAAACTAAATAATATTTAGAAAAAAAAAAGAGAAAGACCACAAGTATAAATAATTTGTAAGAAATGAATTTTGGTGAAACATGAAAATAATGAATATGACAAATAGGTACAACTTCACAGCTCTTGTAGGGAAGATTGCATTACATGACCACCAAGAACTGCTATTCAACTTGTACAGGTGTATCAGTTGGTCCTTACAGAAGCAAGAAGAACTCTTTCTGTGTTGTTGCTGACCATCCACACAACTTCTAAGTACACTACAGAAAATGATACCATTACCACCATAGCTTATAGCTATAAGCCTATAAGGAACAGAGTATGTGTAGGATTGCTATATTGATTTCAACTCTTATCCAATTCACAATTATGATAAAAAATTTGTTGAATACAACAATAATTACAATTGACACATCTGGAATTCAGCATTTTGTGCGGAAAGTGTCATCATGGATAAAAGCCTTGAAAAATCAGAAGGGAATGGGAAAAAATAATTACTACCCCCTCTTCCTTTCTACAGCTTCTCTGAAGGGCAGCGGGATCGCCTGCCTCTTCCATATACACTGTATTCACTCTTGTTTCAAGTGAAACTTCATTCCACTGTATCTTGGCTTCTTTTTAAGCCAAGTTTATAACTTTAGTGGGTTCATTGCATCGCTTGGTTAGTTTCCATCATAAGCTCAAATCTTGTGAACTTGCTGCATTTCTGTCTCTGAAAATAAACCATAGGCAGGCAGAGAGAAGAATACCAACGCACGAAGCAGTGACCCCAGAAATTAGCTCGTGAGGGAAGCTCCTACTCTGACCGGTTTGAATCTTCCCACTACTCTTCGTGCGTACTCAAATAGAAGCACAAAGATACCAAAGAGATAAATCAAACCACGGTTTAATCTTTCTACAACTTTATACATGGAAGACAAACTGCTCCTTGTTGCTGATTTTGTAATACCCATCATCTTCCATGTTCTGATCCAATCTGAAAAGGAACCACAATGAACCTGAGTTACCGATAAAACTGCACTACCTTAAAAGAACATCTTAACTCTAGGGAAGGGAGCAACACCTGTGAGGCTGTAATATAAGGTGCCAGATGTGTTAAGGTGTATAACCCATACCTGAGCTTGCCTTAGCAGGTAAATTTGTCCAATCATGTGGGCTTATCTTGGATTCTGATGCCTTAATCAACTCACAAAGAGCTTCATTCACCTGAGATTTGGTAAGAAAAATAAATTGGTTGCTCCAAGTATCATCAGTCTGTAGTTCTGTACGTAGTCTATAAGTATGCCAGAGAAACCAGGGGAGGCACACACTACATTACGTACATAAAAATTTAGGTACTAGTGTCATATGCAAAGCCATAGTTGATGAAGTCATAGCTTATGCCTTAGGCACCCAGAGCAGAAACAGCTCTAAAACAAAGAAATGACTAAAATCTTCACATAGAGCTCTTTAAAACTATCTAATCTCATACCACATATTCCCCACTATTTTGTCTGCCAATCATCAATTTTGTAAAATTTTTGGTACCAAATCCAAAATGTAAGTTGGGCAACTAAGTGGATAGCACACACAGGGTACTCGTCAAAAAGGTTGTATGTAAGAATGATTTTGGTTAAGAGAGGACCAAAGATGTTCTGTGTGATAAAAAATGTTCCCTGAGATCTTCCTAAACCATTTAACACACTCAAACTAACCTTATTAGAGACGAGGTTTGGAACCCTACTCAATACACACCCAATGCCAAAAGCACTGTATATAATTTTTTCCACTGAATTTGGTATAGACTACAAACCCAGAACTTTGGGTTTCCAAAGGAACTTAGTATACCTCGTTGGTCCTCTCATGGCTCACTAGATGCCCTCCATGTAAATCCACCATTTTTGCACAAGGATGCAGCTTCTCTGCCAGTCTTTTTGCATGACTCATTTGAGCTATAATGTCATGCCTGAATATCATAATGCATTTGTCAGTGTAAAATCCACTAGGAATGATGAAAAGATGAAATATTTAACGGTAGTGACCACGTACCTCCCATGAATGACAGATATGAGGAAACCAGCAGAACGGATCTGTTCGATTTCTGTTTGGGTCACCTTATGGGTCCAACATGCATTGATCTGGCCTTCAAAACCATGATTAGATTGCATCCCAGTTTTTGATAGACCTTTGACATATTGCTGCAATGGTAAGACCAAGCAAGGTGAATTAACAATTACTGTGATATTTATCAACCATTTTACAGACATTAAAAGCAAACTAAGTCTGCACACGCCACACACTAACTGAACAATGTGAAAAGGTGTTTTAAGGCACACAAAAAAGTAGCCCTAAAATGATTGTTTTGGGGCAAAAAGAAAATCTTATTTCAATTTAAAGGGTGAACTTTAGAAATTAAAAAAAAAAAAAAACAAAAAACAATATTAATGACTAAGACAAGACTTTGCTATTCCTAGGTCAACGAAATTAATATTCACGGTTTGGCAAGAAAAAGGACCATCAAAAAATAGTAAGAGGACAAAGTTGAAAAGGTTTCATAATTCTTACTTGATATAGAATTGCTCGTCTTGTACTCTCTTCAACACACTCGTCAAGATAATCCTGTACAAACAACACATTTCTGATTAGAATCTATATTATTCCATCATTTGACCTATTGATTTATTGCCCATTGGCATCTATCAACAACAAGGGGGGTGGTCATACTTTTCTTTCTGTTTTGTGTTGACTAAACTGATCTGACATTGCAGCATAATGATTGATGAGACAAGGAGAGAAATAAACCTGGCTGTAATGCGTGTCCAAGTCCACAGCAGCCCTTTCCTCTGGTGTCTTGGCCAAAAAGAAACGTACCGCAACTGACAGAGTTAACCGATCAAGCTGGAAGAGAAGCAACAGGGTCACATACAGTACAAAATTCAAGCTTCAAATTGCATTGTTTTAGAAATATGATGAATGTTTTTCCACATGAACAGGAAACACAAAACCTCAAACCCTCAATCATTGTTTTTCCACATGAACAGGAAACACAACCTCAAACTCTCAATCTTTGTTTTTCCACATGAAGAGGAAACACACAACCTCTGTGACTCCACCTAATCAAGGGCAATGCACTCAACTTAATTTAAAATCTCCAAAATCAGAACACACTTGGTTGTTTTCAAGTATTAGCAGTCTACAAGATCAAAGACAGGGCTTTCTTCCAAATTCTTTAGGCATGAATATAGCTGTGTGTTATGTTGCTATTAAATCTCATTCTCCTTAGATTTGGAGAATAGGAGCTTCAATTCAATTCAAAAATGATGTCCTGATAAAGCTTAACTAGTATAGGTGGTAACAAACTTTTGGAAGTTCAAGTTTGAGAATTGAGTTGCTGTGGTTAGGTGTTGTATTCTTTCTAGACTGACTCCTGAATTGCCCATGTTATCTCAGAGTTTCATAAATTAAACTCTAACGGGCCAAAAAGTTCACCTTAAAAGCACATACAACTTCAAAGCTTTTATGAGTTTGAATTTTGAAAAATAAAAAGTATTTTCAGTCAGTTAAGATGAAACAGAATAAGTCAGTTCTGCTAATCATGCATTGGCTTCATACATACTGCCACACACTAGTGTCATCTACCAGGCGAGACTTACAATTTGGGACTCCGTCATAATGTTTCCTTAGAGAAACAAATTTTTCTAGTTTCTAGAAGGGCTATGCTTGACAGGGGCAAAAGGTTTTGTTGACTGAAAATAACAAAACTTTTGCTTTGGAAAAAAGGCTTCAATGTGAAATCAAACTATCAAGAATTTAAGATGTGCCACACTATCAGGAAGCGACAAGGAAGGTTCATCCAACGTTGTCTTTCTCCACTTTTCCAGCTGATGACAAACAGAGTATATAAAAATAACCTTATGATAGTCAAATTTAAAAATGATAAGCATCTCCACCACACTGCCGTCCAAACTTTTAAATTTGCAATGATATAACATATAAGGAAGCATATTATGGCCATGTAGAGTGGTGATCAACATGGATAACAAGCTACACAAAATCTTAATATCTCCTAGAACAGTATAATACAGATTAACAACACAAGAAGTAGAACCTATTAGAATCTTAATTACTTGCTATGTTGAGAAAAAACATACCTTTGGAAGACATTGAAATCCTCCCCCAGTTACATTAAGTAGAGCCAAGGATAGTATCCTATCTGGTACTAGAGCTGCCAACTTACAAGCTATCATTCCTCCTGTTGCAAAACAAAATATGGTATAAGTTTGACCTTCTACCCTAATTAGGAAGCAAATGAATTGCTTGTTATGGTAACTGATGATCATGACGTTCATGAACTCACCCATTGAATGCCCAAAGACATGGGCACGCCTCCAACCCAGATGATCCATTAGGGCAATCGTATCTTTCGCCATAATTGTAGTTCTGTACCCAACATTGACAAAACAATCACATATCAATGAAATCAAAAGCTCTCAAGACCCTAAAAATTGCTGAACCAAGGAAATCATGTTATTCCGGTTGATACAATCAAATGACTCATTCAGCTCAGAGATTGGCTACTTGCAAAAGCTAATAATACCATTGCCATGATTATTGAGAAGTAGCAAATGAACATACAATAAAGTATAAACATCTACTCGTATTAAACAATGAGTTTTAAACCCAATTGCAACCCAAGATACTTTCCACTAAGTTTACCAATTCAGAAGTCAGAACAATCTCCAAGCTTAATTGAACACTTCCTTCAATTTCTAAGGCAGCCCAAAGTTGGAATAAGAAGTTGAAAAAAGCTAGCTAGCCATGATGAATTAACAAACACAAAACCCATATAAACAAATCCAAAACTCTAGTAAGATGTCCCCATTCTTAACCCTTACTTAAATTAGAAAACCCCACTAAGAAAACAAAATCATCAATCAAATATAAAGAACCCCATATATTAAAAATACTACTTTTTTCATCAACTACATCATGAGCACTATCAAATAGCTTTCCTAATATCAATTTCAAGCTCAGAAAAGTCATATACCAAAATTTCCCAATGTTACAATGATCATTCAACAACACCCACAAAAAAGAATCAATTTTTCATCACAAATAAATTCTCTTACGTGTACTCGGATCTTTTAGTGGGCACGGAGCTCCGACCCATGCCTCGATTATCAAAAGCGCAAACCTCAACACCAGTGGCATTGTCAATATCTAAATCAGCCTCATTACTAGCCGTTGATTTCTCATCATTAGGGATATTAGTGCCTGCTAGCCCTTTGATTTGAGGGCCCCAAGAATCATGTGTCCCAGCTAAACCTGATTCAAATCAAACCCCATATCATCAAAATCACCACAATTTAGCAAATACCCAGAAAAATTAAGCCAAAACCCAGTTCAAAAATCATATCCAATTCGACAAAAAATTAAAATTTGATCAATTTGAGGAGAGAGAGTACCAATTATTAGAATAACCTTGACGGGTCCATGGCCATATGTTCTGTAGAAAATACGAACTCCATTGTTGCCACCAGTGGCATTGCCTCCCGCTACGTTGCAATACGGCATCGTTTCAAAATTTTAATTTTGTGAAATCCTAGAGAGAGAAAGATAAAAACTTGTGAAATTCTAGAAAGAATGAAAGAGAGAGAGAGATGACAATGGCGTTTTTGTAGAGCGAGAAAAGAGAGGTAGGATCCAACGAGGAAGAGAAGATAAATATGTTGGGTTGGCGAAATTTTTTTTAATAGTTTCTTTTTTTTGTGCCGAAGTATTTATAGTTGATAAAATGTCCGTGTTGAAAGTTGAAAAGGCAGTACACGTGTGAGAAGATAAGTGGATAACTGTTGCCACATATGATGGTGGACTAAGTCAGACAGGTCAAAGTTGATTAGCTGCTAACTAAGAGGTGGGTCCCGCAATCTTTTTATTAGAAGGAAAAGTCACCAGAAATTAGGAAGGGTCAACAAACTAATTACTAAAAATTAATATTATTTCTAAATTTATTATTAGTTTAAACACGTTGGCATATTCAATATGTACTTTATACTGTAGTAAAAGTTGAATTAGTGGCAAAATTAGAAATTAAAAAACCTATTTAATTGGTAGGTTATGTTTTAGTGGAGATTTACGCCGCCTGGAGATTTATAATATAACTCTTTTATTTTTTAGTTTTAGTTGGAGTCATGTTAGCAGAGATGGGAACAAGGCGGCTGACTTTATGACGTATTGAAATCCTATTTTTTTTTTCAACTAGAGTTAGAAATAAGGGAGAACCAGAAGAATTATTAGATCTAATCAATTCAGAACATTATACATAACTCTTTTTTTGAGTAATAAATTGACTCAATTTCTTAATAAAAAGAAAAGTTAAATTAGTGGCAAAATTAGAAGGAAAAAAAAACGTTTAAAAGTATATTTCACGTGCAATATAATTTGCAAAAGGTCATATATAAAGATAATAATAAATCATTGGTGGTCCAATAGAGATAGCATCTATTTGTGGTGGGAATTACGTAGAACGTATGTTGCAGTCCATCTGTCCAAGCAACTGTGGTGTGGGTGCAACCCGTTCTAGAATAGTATCTGTTTGGATTATGTGATTCTACTAAGAATTTGCTTCTAGTGTGTGTGATTGGATAAGACTAAAACAAACTGACTTCTCTCCATTGTTCTGGAAACTCACAGGAGTTGCCTACATAGCCTGATAACCTCTCAATCTGATCTCCCATAGAACCAAAACCACAACAACAACAATAGCCAAAAAAAAATCCTTTAAAACGAAAGTTGATTTTAATTAGATACGCAACGTTATAAAATGTTGAATTTTGTCTCACTTTATGTTCTAACTTTGCAACTATTTTAGGATTTTGTCACTCGTAAATCGTAATCAAAGAAGCACGTTGACGACACTGACATGCGTTTTTCGTGTCCGTATTTCCGTTTTTATGCTTGCTAGTTTGTATATAAAATTTTTTGAGAATTTGCGTTTTTGTGTTCACGTGTTTTCGTTTCTGTGCTACCTTGCTCGTAAGTGAATAAAGACATCAATCTGGTGCTTGTAGCAGGGATAGAAATAGAGAGTTAAGAGTTCCTAATTCGTCACCATGAACCATAAAAAGGGCTATTAATAGACATCTATACATTGCCTTATACTCATTTCGTCTCTCCTCATCAAAGCACATAAGTGGTAGCCGGGGTTAGAGAAATAATGGCAAACATCACGATTCACGACCTCATGTCTCATGATGCACGGGACGATGATGGTTGACTTTGATGAAATTATGCGTTTAGCCTTTACTCATCGGTCATAATAGTATAACAAGTCAAATATAGTGACATATTATATAGCATAAGAGCATGCTCATCACCGATAACGCCTTTTCTCTTTTCACCGGAGTAATAAGATCAGTCAATAGTTACCATTTTGTTTGATTAGTTTATAAAGGATTGAAAATCACACTTATCTAAATAGTTTGATGGCTTTTTTTGCATGTGAACAAGCCAAAAATTTCTAGTATTATGGTGATATATCGTTGACGTGGTGTATGTTACCATTCAATTTAATAGTAGATGAGAAATTTTCTTTTCTTTTTTCGCAAAATATTTTTATTCACGTGAATTGTTTCCTAAATTTAAAAGTTTTAGAGAGGATAACATCGTGATGTAGAGAAGTTTACAGATGGAGAAGTTGTTTATGTAGTTTTATTACATAATCCTATATCTCAATCTTAATTACTAATTCATTGTAAGTCTGAATGTAAGAAATGAGAAAATACGTATGGTAATAATAAAACTAATATACCACGACCCGAAATTCGCCACTTTAATCTACGCGTACTTCAGAGGTTTAAACGCTCATTGTAGATTTGTAGTGAGACTAAAAATCTCTTTTACCTTTCTTTACAAGAAGAGTCCCCTATTCTATTTGAGTTTGTCAACCTATCAAAAACGAGTTAGCTTGAGCCCAAAAAAAAAAAAAAAAAAAAAAAAAAAAAAAAAACTTGTCCGTTATATTACTACTCATGGACCATGGTGTGGCCCAGTCCAACAGAAGTGCAATCCAGTTCCGCTACTGCCACAATATTAGGCCCAAAGGTCCACACCTACCTCTTATCGTACACCGACATGCACAAGATTTTACCCCATTTCTCATTTTCACTATCCTTCAAAATCATAATAATTCCAGTGCTCTCCAGATTTTCATCGCCAAATTCTCTCTCAAATTAAATCACAAATCCCTCATTTTTACGCTAATTCTCAAAACCCTAATTCGCGAGCTCTTTCCCTCTCTAGATTTTCTCTCTCTTCAATCTTTGAATCCATGGGAGAATCAAAGATCACAGAGATGTCGCTGCCTTCTCTCTTCGAACAAGCTCGCAAGATTCACCAATTGGCCTCTGATTCTACCATTGATCAGGTTCGTTATTCTTTTGGTTGGTATAAATTGAATTACTTATTGTTTCTAAAATGCGAATTTAGAAATTTGCGACGAGTTTTTAGTTAGGTTTAATTTGTCTGATTTTTATGTTTTTTTTTGGGAAATTTGGTGTTTTTGCAAATGCAGGAGAGTATAAAAAAGGGGTGTAAAGTTCTGGAACAGTGTGAGGATATGATTAGCAAGCTTGGATTATTTTCAGCTAATGAAACTAAAGAGGACATCAGCACCGCGAATCTCAAGTATATACTGGTAAAATTCAAGTCTTTTCTGTGATTTATTTTTTGGTTTTTTGTAGGAACTTTTTAATGTTGTTACTAATTGGTGATAGGTGAATTAATTCAGTAGCTTGTATATGCATAATTTAGACTTTTGTATTTTATCCATGAGGGACAAAATAACCTACTTATTCTTTAAAATGACTGTAGAATGTGTGACTCAGGATATGATAGTTTGCCCATGCTTTAAAAACATTAAGCCTAATTGAGCTCTTATCTCAAGAGCAACGGGGAATGAGTGGAGTTGCTTGGTTATATGTATATGCTAAAGGGGTTATAGGTAGGATAGGTATTATCCATTTATACTTGGAACACTATAATTTGGCTGATTTGGTTACAAACTACAGGAGTTTAAATAATTGAAAGCTGAAAATATACTGTTAGACAATGGGGTAGTTATTGCCTTTCTGATCAAGGGTCTAAAGATGACAACATCTTTGTAATCAAACTGGTTAGATTGTAATTGTATATATCTGTGATTTGACCGCCCTAGACCCGTAGCTTACCACTATTGATGGAAGCCTCATAAATGGAATTGGGGTGATGATAGAATCTTATTCTTGTACTTGTACTTGTGTTTTAGCACGCGGGCTCTCAACAATCTCTTCAAGAACTATATAGTTGACATGATCACTAGCAACCAGTGGCTTTCTCCTGGGGGTACGATGCTAGATAATTGTTTACCCAATACCCACTCACTGCAAATATATCTTGAATTTTATGTAATTTGGAAGTATGACTACATGTTGGACGGTGGGAGCAACTGTTTCTTGTTCACGTTATAGTGTGTGCCATCCATCAAAGCATTTTTCTTCCACTCATGCAGCCATTCTGATTATAAAGGATGGGTTTGTAGTTTATGATCCTCTTGGGTGCTGATTACTTGACTTGTCTTCCGTACAATTGGTCGGTTGATTAATTTGATAGAGCATGCTTGTGGATTTATCAAGAAAAGTCTCTCTACTACACAACTAGTTAGGGTAAAGCTGCATACATCTGAACCTTCTTAGACCCGCGCTCGGCCGGAATATCCTGGGTTGTTGTTATGTTTATCTTTTGAGGATTTGTTAGATGATTGCACTAGGAAGTAAGGTTAGAAATCAGAATCAGAAGATAACCTTAGTTATGTTGTTGAAGCTTGTGAATGCTGAGTGTAAGTGTGTAACACTTTGTCAGGACTTTTGCACATGGATTCTAGTTGCTAGATTTTCTAGTGGAAAATCTTGTAGGCGACCCTTGTTATTTATGTTTGGGAAATCGGTCTGTTACTCAATCTTCCAAAATCCAAGTGTATGAATGTGATACCTTAGGAGAATCAGTATAACACAAGAAGACTAGTGTAGCCTTCCTGCTGTTTACAGTCGCCATGTACAAGCACAACACTTACGGTACTGACTTTACAGAAAGAACCACAACATCTAACTATGACTTACTAACAGCATAGTAACGAACATACAGCTGAAGCTGAATCATGCTAATAATTTGGGCAGCAGGCGGCCCTTTTCATTGAATGTATGGACTATGGTCTCTAATTGTCAATATTGGTTGCTTGGAATGAGTATATTTAGCTCCTTTGTTTTCCCTTTATTTGGTTTGGGGCCCTTTGGGGGGTGGAAATATAAGGGAGACTCATTACTAGAGGAATAATTACTTAAGGTAGTGCTGATTATTGTTTACCCCAATATGAGGGCAATTCATTAATATCTCCCAATTTATTACCCGCATTCCAATCAAAGAAAAGCCCGAAAATTCCTCTCCCTATAAATTCTTCGTTAATACCCTCATTCCAACTTCAAAGCATACCCACATGTTTCTTCATATGTTGATGAGCTTAAGATCCAAGTGGCTCTTTGGCCTCTTCCAGACTTTTCTGTGTAATTTGATTAGCACAGTGAAATTTTTTTTGATGTTCTTTAAAAGTTAATATGGAAAAAGTATGGTTTGATGATACTTTTGCTGGACAAGTTAGCAGTGCCTATCTTTGATGTCTTTTGACCTTCTAGGTGTTGCTTCTGTATTCATAATGCCAATATAATTTTCCTACACTGCTTAGGTTCTGTTATAGTGTTGCTATTTTTCCTACGGAGGGTTGGTATGGATAAAAAGCTTGCTGAAAGATGGTCTAAGCTTTGTTAGTTGATAATCAGATGATGTCAATTGACATAATGTCTTAATCTTTCAACTCTGCAGGTGCCATACTATTTAGGTGAGCTGACAGAAAAAGTTCAACAAGAGGATAGGATACAGATTGTTAAGGCTTCACAAGCAAAATTTAAGGTACTTATAATTCTGAAAGGAAGGAACGATGCTTTTACTGTAATCTTTATTTGTATTCTTGCATCTCCTTTAGCACTTGAATGCTCTCATATATTTGTTCTCTTGTCAGGAATTTATTTCATTTTGTGAAGCCATGGAACTTGTACCTGAAGAAGAGTTGGAATCTTCCAGGGAAGGTGGCTCTAATACTTTCGCTGATAAAAGGGCCAGAAAGGTTAGTCTGAGTTGTATACTGCTATGGGTATTTTATGATTTTCTGGGATATAGATTTGCATTTGACAGTTAAATCTAGTCTTACAATCCTGACTAACTTCTTTCTATGCTGTAGATTGCTCGGTTTAAACGCCACAAAGCTGCTGAGTCAAAGCTGTTGGAAATTATGGAGCGGAGGGAACGACGTGGACGTTCAACAAGAGCCGCAGCATTATCTACTCCAGTTGAGGCAGGAGAGGAAGATGTGCTGGATGATGATGGTGAGGAAGAGAGGGAGGTTAGTTGATATTTTATTAATTTATTCCTCTTATTAAACAAGAAGATGCTGTAAGCTCATCTACATTAATAACAAACTATGAGGACCCCACCGAAGTACGCACTCAAATGTTTAAATATGTATGCATATATGTTTTCGCCAGTCGAGTCAATGCTCAAGAGCTATATGTGAGTGGTGACCTTCTGCAATGGGTATCTCATCTTGTTTGTGGCTTTTGATGTTAATCCTCTGAGGGTAACTGTTAACTGGGAATTGGATAATTTTCCTTGCTTAACTTAGAGAGCATACAAGCTATGAGTTATACATTGAAGTGAGTTTTAGAATTTAGATTCCTCTCCTGGTCAAGGGTAAGGTTGCATACATCTATACGGGGTATTGTTGCTTCAGTTGTCGTTAACTGTGTCTTCTGGTTCCTATATATTGAAAGTCTTCAAAGTGCATGGCCGGTTTACGTGTGTTGTTCACTTACATGCTCTTTTTTTTTTCTTCTTATTAGTAGTAACCTTGTCTATATATAGTGTTGAAGTATGATAAGGACCTCTGGGCAGTCATTTTTAGATAAACCTGTAGTTGATGCCTAGTTTCCCTAGAAATTGAAACAAAGACTAAAGTAGCCGTTAGTAATTGAGGCATTGTCCTTATGAGGTATCCTTGTTCTTCCAAGTGGAAATCTGATGCCTTTTTGTGATATGTTTGTTGTTGTTCTCTGTGATGTTAGTCCCTCTAACCCTGTAGATAACACTCCCTCTACTCCGAAGATATTGTTTTCTTTAATGGCTTGATTGTACTGCTTTGTTCTCTCTCTGATGTGATAGGATATGTCATTATTCCCTCCTGTATCTGGGCATGTTTGATACTCTGGTATGGACGAAGTATTCAATATGATAGGGGTGACCATATGTTTTTGACATCCTAAAAGCTGAATCCTTTGTAATCTTCCATATCTTTCTTTCTCCTTTTTTCCCTTGTACCTTTCTTTTCCTTATGTTGGTGGTTGTGGGGGGGGGGGGGTAAGGCGAGTATGTGGAGTTTATTTATGAGGCTTGGTATGTTTCTGTAATTAATGATTGTTTCTCCTTTGCAGGCATGGCTTACAACCATTTCTTTGGCAGTTTGCAAGGTATCTTGTCATAATGGCAAACCTATATCAGATATTCTTTTTTGTCTATGTTTCTTGGTAGTCATGTTTCGATGTTGCCTTATGCTCACGTGCTGTTTATCTGCATGTCATAGGTATTGGATCTGCTTGAAATGCTG
Source organism: Tetragonia tetragonoides (assembly GCA_038025085.1). Classification (NCBI taxonomy): domain Eukaryota; kingdom Viridiplantae; phylum Streptophyta; class Magnoliopsida; order Caryophyllales; family Aizoaceae; genus Tetragonia; species Tetragonia tetragonoides. Next base: position 36,353,161 of record CM076154.1, on the reverse strand, counting down.
AAGAAAGAAGAAGAAATGCTTTCCGCTGTAAAGGAAAGACAATTGCAGGTATCACTTGATGCATTTGTTGCATGGTGTGTGTTAGTGAATAAGTTAGTGACTTTATTATTCTGTTCTTCTCTTCGCTCGGCTTTGTCTGAGGTACTGAGATCATCAATTGGGTTTTTGTTTTCTTCTTTTTCAATGGATTGCTTAGGGAATATGCAACTATGAGGAATATGTAACTAAATAGAGTTTTGAAGCTCCTGCGAGTAGATAAAAGTAGTGACTTTTGCATGGACTACTAAGTGAGTATGTTATCAATAAAAATACAGAGCTTGCATATGTATCGTGCATGCTAATGAGTGCGTGGTTTAGAACCAGTATCTTTTATGCTTGCAAACAAAGGTAGCAGTGGTGAAGCTCTTTTATGATGATAAGCTTTCTCTATCTAGATGTTGACCATGTATGTATCTCACGTTGCAGGACGGGGGAAAGGAATTTGCTGAGTCTATCTTAGATGGGCGTATAAAGAAGGCAGAGGAGTGGCATCGTGGGGCTGCTGTTCGATCCCAATACACAAAACCAGCTCAGCCAATAACTTGTGCCACTTTTGCTCAAGATGTCTTAGAAGGGAGAGCAACTGTTTCACAGGCTCATGATCACAAACATCAGCCTGCCCTATTTGGGCCAGCTAGTCTTGTGGGTGGTAATCTCACCACTGAAAGAGAAAGGCTGGCAGCACAAGTTTTTCAACCTAGCCACAGGTACATTCAGGCTCAATAATGGTTGAGATATCGCTGCCTTCTCTCTCCCTACATTATTTCCTCAACCTCCCATCTCTTTCAAGTTTTTAAACTTTTGCCACGAAGTTGATTCTGTATATTCTGCTCTGGTTCCCAGGTTGCCATGGATGAGTATCGAGGAAGCTGGTGAGGTGGAGATGGAGATGATGAATCAATGGCAAGAGGGAGCCAAGAAGTTTGTCGAAGAATCAAATTCCTCATGGTACAATGATACTCGAAAACCAGGCCCCCCTGATGAGGACGACGAGGACGATGAAGCTGCAGTTGATAGAGCTAGAGCTTTTGATGACTGGAAAGATGATAATCCTCGTGGTGCAGGGAACAAAAAGCTCACTCCCTGTGGTTGATAGCTGTGATTAAGTGAACTAGATTTTTGTACCGTTGTAATGCTTTAAATTCCATATACATATACTGCGAGACAGTTGATTAATTATAGTATTATGTAGTTCTAATTTGTAGAACTCAATAATTGCAATATTTAGATCCCACGTAGGCCAATTCTATTTCTACACGTTTGTGATTGTGGTGAACTGGTTGTATTTCATTTTTTCCTTTACATAAGAACATAACCCATTGTAACAAAAGGACAATTGACCATAACCAGACATATATAGATCTTACTATTAACAGACAATAGGCCGCATTTTTGGATTGGTATTTTAAGTGAACTCATAATAACAATTTGGTCTTTTAAAACTTTCATAAGCAAAGCAAAGTGCCTTCACCGCCCACAGGCCACAGGTATCAAAATCAAAGACCCATAAACAGCCCAGCCTTTAATCGAATAGGTAAATTGGTCAGACATAACAAACTTATGAGGCGCAAGCAGTTCAGGCCAACAACCAGTATCTGCATCGAGGACCTCGAATGGGGGTTCAGAGTAATTGACATTGCCGATGCCGAATTTACCTTTTAGAAAAGGATTAAATGCGTAGATTTTGGAGCCAACAGAGAGCAGGATAGGATTAAGCTTACGGGATTCCATAAGAGATCCATTGACTATCTCACCGGAGAAAACATCGTAGATGTAAACAAGCCTTGCGCCAATCATATAGATTTTAATTTGTTGGTTCCCATTGATATGAAGGAATATTAAGGAGGTAATTTGGCTTTATCAAACGTCTTTATTGCCTTATCCAGGAATTTAGTACTGGGGGTACAAATCGGAGATGATTTTTTTTTGAAATATGGGTTCATTTGACACTCAACATATAAACTTAATTGTATAATTTTAGAGGTATACATTAATACACATATGATGTATAAACTTAAAAAAAGAAAATGATAATATCAAAAAATAAAAAACATATGATGTATAAAATTAAGAAAGAGGAATGAATTAGATCAAAATATGGAAGAGGGGAAGAATTATAGAAGAAAAATACTTAAAAAATAGTTTCTACCAAGATTTGAACTTTATAAAATTGACAAAAAATTTACCGAAAAAGAGGGTCGACATCTATACCCTTTTGTACCCCTTGGATATGCCCCTGGGCTCATCAAGTTCTATGACTTCTCTTCCGCCATCGTTATTATCATCCTCATCAAGAAAATCTGATTCCGGGATTGAGCAGGACCACTATCAACTGCCTTCTTCTCTTTTCTGCCATCTCTCTCTCTCTCTTTTCTGCTAAACGTTATTATATGTCGATGTATACTACTCCTATATCGTAGAGATATCCTACCTAGATACTTACCGTATACTGTACTAGGGTTCTTGATCTCCTGGCCCCTCTTGTACAAAGAAAGAAAGTAACAGAACCGACCATAGTATCTAGAAGTGATATTGTTCAAGATGCATTAGTTGCTCAATAGCAAATATCGATTCATTGGATTGCAAATATTATTAGTTGCTCAATACAATAGCAAGAGAACACAAATCAAAAGCTGATTCCCAACAGGTGCTATAAAAAACTTCATCCAGAAACAAACCAAATGACTTTCACTAACTACAAATGTACAAAAAGATTGTTGATCCATTGATAAAAGACTGATAAAATCATATCTCATTAAAGAGCCTGCACAAGTAACATATTGGTGTTCTGTATACACAATTGAAAGAATTACAAAAGAAATTGATCAATCAAGGGCTGCATCACCAAAAGCTATACGGTCTCCACTATATATAGCATTTCAGAAAGGGTTTCGAAGAAGATTTACCCGAAAACACCATAGCCAGACCGAGAAGCTCAAAAAACATAAAAGATGCTTGATCATTGCACATTAGGTAACTCTTGCTCTTGGGATACAAATATATCTGCTTCAACTTGATGGTACAGGATCAATGTACACAACTTCGTAGTCTTCAGCATCAATGTACAAAAACCCCCAAGATCCATCAATGACATTGCTTTACAAAAATCCAAGAAGAATTCACCATTTTGGAACCCAAACACCAAGTTATGTTCTACCCTTCAATGCATTGGAAACCTCGACAAACAAACAACCAAATCCCAAACAAGATCAAACAAACAGACAAATCCAAAACCAATACAATCCAAACATGTTTCCTCCAAATCTTCTTAGCCTTTTGCCTACCCCCACCACCACTACCACCAGCGCCGGCACCGCCATCAATCAAACATATACCATTTTGACAATTAATTTCTCTGCTCTTAACCTCATTAACACCATCATCATCCAACATATCAACCTTACCATCAACCAAAGCCTCTTTGCTCTCTGTCATACTTTCTCCACCTAACCTCTTCTTCTTATACCCTTTCACTATCTTAGAGGTGGACAACATAGGCATAGACAAAATCTTTCTCCCTTTACTCGAACCCGAAACAGGTGGCGGTTTGTTAATGCTATGACCACCATTAGGGATCAAATGTAAGGCATCAAAATCAAAACTTTTTGACATCAATTTGTGGAAAATTGGGTGTAGCTCACCTTGCAAGCAATAAGAGGTGAACTTATAATCTGTGGTACCCTTCATTAGATAACCAAGAGTCTCCTTCAATCGACCCAAGAACCGAATTTGATCGTGTTTAGACATATGTGGTTCGAAAATACCAAAATACACAAAAGGGTCATTGAGCAAAAATGTATAGGTTTGGTTACGATATGAGTGAGAGAAAATGGAATGGTGGGGTGGTGCTTGGTGAATACATTGGTGGGCAAGGTCTTGAAGAGATGAATCGGCCGAGTTGAACTCAGCGAGAATAGTTGAGTCAGATAACTCGGGATGATGATGGGCAACACAAGCATAACGGACAAGATCTGGTTCTGAATTCATCGAAAATAGCAGATAAATGATCAAAAACACAGATTCAAAATCAGCTTTTTAAGGTGGGAAAGTGATCAGAATCAAAATACCCAAAAGTAAATAAACAAAACCCAGATAGGAAATCGATCAAATTCTAATACGCACAAAAGAAATCAGCTGAATCTCAATGGAAATCCATGAAATAAAATAAACCCAGATGGGTAATTAGATCAAAATCAAGGACCCAGATAACAAATCAGCTGAATCTGGGTGGGAAATCAAATACCCATAAAATAAATTTGAGAACTTTAGTAAGAAGCTAGATCAAGGAGATAAATTGAACAATGAAACCTCTGTGTTTACCTCTGATAATTGGTAAAGTTGGTACATTTGGGGAAATTTACTCTCTTTGTTCTCTCTCTCTCTGCTCTCTCCTCTCTCTTTTTCTTCGTTTTTCTCTATTTTTTAATCTCCTTTCGTGTTCTTTCCCTCTGTGAGTTCGAGATTAGAGAGAGAGAGAGAGAGAGAGAGAGAGAGAGAGAGAGAGAGAGAGAGAGAGAGAGAGATGGGATGTGGTTAGGACAGGGTGTAAGGGAAATGGGGAAAGACAGAAATCTAGGGTTTGGAATCAAAGAAATGGAAATTTGACAGCGAAAGCAGAGGAGGATCCTTCAAAGGTGGGGAGAGAAATAGAATGGAGTGTGGATTATTGTTAAGAATTTACAATATTAGCCTTTTGGCGCGAACCCCCAATCATTGGGGGGTAAATGAAATGAGCTGGTTGTTAGTCTTACCAAGAAATAATTCAACAGCAAAATTGTCAAATGATATGTAGGATTTTGCCCCTACCCTTTCATTAGTAGATTCCATTGTCATCAATTCATGTACTATGTAGTATGTCATTGTACCTATAAAGAAAAAGAAGTTAGTCATGTTCATATACCATGTACTTTTTTTTCTTTTGGGAGTGACATGTTTTTTTGCAAATCAAAAAAGTTACATGGGTGATCGAGACACTCTATGCTACGTCATGTTCGGAGCACTGACCCTGTCAACGTAGCACTAAAAAGGGGATAGTACAGTTCCTAGAAGTCAGCACACACAATGCATGGGGGAAATGGAGATTCAGACCCATGACCTTGCCTTATCAAACCACTTGGGAGTAAGTTTGAAACAATTAGACCATCACCCTTGTTGGTTTTTGGAAGTGACATGTACTATGTACTTGGATCTGTCAAATTTTAGATGATTTTAGATTGGATTGTTTTTAGATTCAGTTGATAAATCCTTATTCTAAATCTTATAGATCAACCTTGAGCTTTTTGTAATTCTCATAAGTAAAAATTTAGTTAACTTCGGATTTGAGTTCGAAAAAATTTTAATTTAACCGAGTTAGTTATTACCAATTCCTTTCACTTGACAGATTAAGATTGGAGGCAATTTATTCCTCAACATTAATGATCAAGCTACTTATGAAATTGTTTACTAACACCACCTATGAATAAGTTAAACTACTCCTCCGGCTCATGGCATCTTAATATTTAAAGATTTTGCCATTACATGTCCAACCATTTGAGAATTGAGATGGCCTGGCATCTTACAATTGAGAATTTGAGAATTGAAAGGTGCAACTCCCCTTTTGTAGCTAAGTTGCTAAGCCAGAATAGAAAACGTGATTATGGTGGACCCTAGAAAACTACCGGTCACTTAACTAGAAGACAAATTTTAGTGCATAAACAAATTGATTGATTAAACTTTTTTAGTGCAAAGGCAAGCTTGCCACTTTTACTGTAACATAAAGATTGATTTTTTTTAGATAAAATGGGTGTCCAAGTTTTACTTGACTAATCTCATGGACAGTGAAGTTAACGACCGGTAAAATCTCCAGTGGCCTCGAGGGAACTCGATGTAACATAAAGATTGATTGATCAAACTGGATAAAGAAATTATTGAACAGGGATGTGCATTTGTTCCAAAGGATCAGGAGAAGAGAGCAAAATCTGAAAACCAATTGAGGCCGTATTTGTTGTTATCAGGTAAACGCTGTGCGAGTAATTGAGTATAGGATTTCTTCTCCTCAGCGCTTACCAAACAGTACCTTTACAAGATAAGTGGTCATTACTTACATTAAGGGCATAGAGTGGCTAGACTAAATAATTACAAGACCAGGAAACTATAAGAGAAACATACTACAAAAAATGACTGAAGTGAAACGAAATCAGATATAATTTCCTGCTGTTGGCTCCGACATACCTCCTCCAGTGCCGCAACAGCATCCACAAACTTACAAAGAGGTTGTCAATGTGTGTACCTGTGCATGTCGTTGGCTTCTTCGACATCCAAAGATAATGCGTTTTTCCTTTCCTCATCTTCTGTTTAACTCGAATTCGATGGTTTAGTACTCCTCTCTCGCTCGCTCTCTTAGCAATATGGCGGGTCAGTGAAGGCCCATTCAAAGACCTGCTCATACTGAGCTGCAGCGCTATCCCATGTAAAGTCCTGGGTCATCCCTCTCTTCATCAACCCCATCCATGAAGGCTTATACTCCCGGTATGTTCTCAACGCGTTTTTCAGAGCCTGCCATTCCACGAAAGTAAATTTTCGACGTTAAAATATGAACTGGGGGAGAAATGCTTACCACCAATGTATGACTTCTATTTCACAAAGGAAAAAAAAAAAAAGAATTATCTTTTCATTCCCAATTTCAGCAGTATAATAATAGAAAAAGCAAAGTGAAGAATGCCTCATACAGTCATACTCATTTCCTACGACAGCAATAACCAGCACTTGAAACTATCATATTCTACTCACTTAATTCTCCATCTAGTTAAGAACTTAAAATGGAAGTCCAGAAAATGTAGGAAATCTCAATTTTCGACATAGATGGTCATGAATCTTTTCTCCACTATTCAGGTAGAGAGAGGCCTGACACATCTAATATGTACAAGAAGTAAATCCAAAATTGCATTCAGTTTCAACCAGGGACGCAATTAGATTGAATGAAACAATAATTTAAACTCACCGATAACATAGTGTCTTTTGATAATGGAGAAAATGCCCACCTGCCAACATGTAACAGAACCACGCAACGAAAAGTGAATGGAAAATATATGGTGGAGTGAATTGGAAACAGAGATTTTGAAGGATCTACTAATGTTCGGAGACTGAACTTAAAGGTACATTTGGAGATCAATTAAACAGTAGGAAAATTCATTCATAAGCTAGAAAAATTGAAAGCCAGTTCTCAAGGAATACATACCCAGTACCAGTACCACTGCCGTCATCTCCAACCGAAACAGCAAATGGATTGTAAGTTTCGACAGTATCCTGCAATATGAGCCACAAAAATACTGGATTAGCGGATACTTTAAGGAACAACACAACAACAACAACAACAACCCAGTAAGTATCCCGCCTAGGGCGGGGTCTGGGGAGGTCCAGATGTATGCAGTCTTACCTCTAACTAGTCGCCTAGAAGAGAGACTGTTTCCGAAAGGATACTTTAAGGAACAAGATTAGTCTAAACATGGAAAGGGTATACCAACTCTCACCCGAAGTCCACCAGTAGCATGAACTACTGGTATAGTTCCATATCTCATTGCATAGAGCTGATTTAGTCCACACGGCTCAAATCTTGATGGCATCAAAAGGATGTCACAGCTGTTTTAAAACTAAACTTACCTTGTTAGTAAACACGATATGTAAGAGCACATCTAAAAAAGTCAATGTTCTAAGTTACTTTACCCTGCAGTTATCCTATGCGAAATTGGGACATTAAACCCAACCCAGCCGCGGAACTTATCCTTATATGTTGCCTCGGTTGCTCTCATCCACTGTTCATAGCGGGAGTCCCCTGACCCTAACATAACCTGAATCAGATCAGATAGCATCATTAATCTCAATCCTTTGTGCGCATCTAACGTCATTAAAAACTGATAGATGTACTGTCCTAAATCATCAAACCAAAAGTACTCCACCCGTAACAAGAACATAGAACCTCCACCTATATGCACTTTCAAATAAGCACTAAACAAGAATGTTCATAGACTCCCCCTTGAAGAGCCTACAAATGTAAGCAACTGTAGCAAGGACTAGGCCACTTGAAAATAGATAGAAACTTGATATTCCATGAGGTTAATATACAAGGTGCTACATGATAAGTCCTAATTATAACCAATTTTTGTGGACAACAAATAGAGCCACACAAAGACTTACAAATTGCACATCCTCTTGCATAAGCTCCGGGATAGCTGCTTGAATTAGATCAATGCCTTTCTGGTAATCTAGCCTTCCAATGAATCCAATCTACAAAATCCCGGAAATTATAAGATACGAAAGGATAACTCAGATACGTACACAGGATAATTTGTAAAATTAGCACTCGAAATCTCACCAATGGGCAATCAGGTTTCAGAGGAAGACCAATCTCCTTCTGTAGGTCAGCTTTGCATTGAGCCTGCATATTGGAGCCAAGCGATTAAGCTTTGATAAGAGTGAAGGATGGTTTTGAGATAGAGTTTTATGATTTTAATCTCTGAAAACTGAAAGACAAAGCATTAGTTGAACGACAAGAAGTTGAACAAAACCTTTCCAGAGAGATCGTCAACGGTGTAATGTGCTGTGATATGTTCATCAGTAGACGGGTCCCATTCCGAAGTATTAATCCCATTTACGATCCCTGATCACATCAAAATTAAGTAAAGAATATAAGGGACAAAAGAACATGAAACATATAAAATGAACAAACAATTTTGACAAGTGTACGAAATAGCATCTATGAGGCTAATGCACTTGTGGGCAGCCATTTCTGGAAAAGCTTGATTATTAACAGAAGAATTTAGTAGAAAACACGCAATCTGATGTTTTTCTTATGGCATCTCAGGAAAGACTTATTGAATGATCAATAAAACAAAGGTAAATAATTGGAAGAACATTATTGTCTTACGTCTCCAGGGAACTCAAAATTTTTGAAGTAGAATGTAGCTAAAAGTAATTCCCACATTGAGAAATGTAAGCAGCGTATACGAACCATTCAGTACGAACTTTCGACTCGTTAGTAACTCATGCAAACCGTATCCACCTTCTACAGTCGTTATTTCCCATGAATAACCCTGTTACCAATAAAATAAACCAGTGATTACGCATAGAAGCATACATGTTATTCTCAAACATACCATAGTCCATAGAGACAACATGTCCTTAAAAGAGATAGCGGCAAACAAATTTAAATGGCTATCTCAATTAGATATAGATCATCTGACAGAGACGCTTCCATCAAACCTCTGATTTCGAGTTTTCAGAAATGTTGATGCTCAACTAAACACATTACAGAATAGAGCTTATTATAAAGGGAGCAATACCTGGCTAACTGTAAGTATTCTATCTGATGTCACAATGGCTCCCTTAAGAATATTGACAGCTTCACCTTTGTCAAGTTCATGTGCTCTTGCCCACTCCGGAAACACCCATTCCAGTGTCCCATACCACTGTGGGGGAAGTCCTAGGTTATCGTAAGTCACTGCAGGCTCCACACCCTTGCATAAATGGGAAACAGAACATATTAATAATTAGTATTTGTTCAATTTCATATTTTTCCTGCAAAATATTGTGCATCAAGGCATGAACACATTCATCTTCTGCTTTCTCTAAGCAATTAAAGATTTGTAGACCCTCATAATCGACCCTTGCTCGTGAAAAAAGGTTGCAGATTGCAGATAGCAGCAAAACTCTTCAACCAGAAGATCTTCAAGTAAGAGATTTGCAATTAGCATCAGTGCTTGCCGAAAGTAATTAAATCCTTCATAGGTTTATCTAGGGAGTAGGGACTTAGGTTAGCTGATAAATGAGGGAGAAAAATCTCCAAATTATTGGTCAGCCTTTTTTCTATGAAGAAGAAAAGTTTCCAAATTATTGGTCAGCCTTTTTCTTATGAAGCTAATCGCATCTCAGAATAACATGTGGGCATCTCATTTCCACAATATAGAGCATTAACAACATGCATACTTTACAATGAAAGTGGTAGACTCTGACTTATAGAATTATCGCTCAGGCCTCAAAGATCGATGAATCAAAGCTGCAAGTGACTGCCTGATAAGGCTTAAACATTTTCTCAATAACTGAAGCTCACAGACATAATAAAGCAATGACATGAGAGGGCAAAGCTCGAATGCCCTGTAATTTAAAAAATATTAAGCAATGAAATGTTCAGAAAGCAATATTTCCAAAAAGCTTGGGTCAACATGGAAGAGGCACCTACTTGATGAAAAAGATTGTGTACTACAAGTACACTCCTTGCATCCTTGTATACTCCGTAAGGACGATATTTAGCTGCCAGAAGTCTACATAAACAACATAGACATGACAATCAATTCTCTTTCATTGCCAACGGAACTTAACAGTACAGGAAGCTGACAAGAAAAAGGGTAAAAGAAAAGGGGAGAGAGAAAAAGAAGTGAAATACCAACATTCCTGTTAAATATTGTTTTTTCCTTAAACAACTTTAAGAGTACAACACGAACATTTCCCAGCAGAAAATTAGGAAAGAAAAAAAATGTATGCAATGTCAGGATCATAATTGTTTGAAAATGAACTTTTTGGGGACGGTGACCACCTTAATTTTTTTTCTTCTATATTTATTCAGTTTCAGTATACTTTCTCCATTAACTTCCGCTAGACACTTCTGCCTAAATGACCATGGTTCCATCTTCCCCAAAGAGTGTGTGAAAAGTGGCCTGCTTTACAAACGTCAGCAACGGAGACATCAAGCTGGTTATAGGCCTAACAATATGAGATGCATTTCTTTCTCTGAGTTTAAGAAAGCCAATCACATAATCAATGAGCGTAATTGCGTAGTACATAAATACAATGAGAGACTTAAGTCATGGTTCTAAATGACTTGAACTTATAAGTAACTTTCAAGAAATCTATACAATAGATTATTGAGTGATGAGAAAAGGAAACCACATACACTGGTACAAGGCCTGCATGCCAATCATTAACAAGGAACAAACACTTCTCCCCATAGGTGAATCCTCCTAGTGGAAGGACAAGAGGAGCTTCACATGCAGCGTAACAAAGTAAGGTGAACCGGAACTGCACAAACAAAGATAGAAATATGTTATTTTTACCACCTATAAGGCTATAACATGTCAAATGATATACAAAAACCATGCTTAGCCTCAGAGCATATAGATACAAATGGTTCAATGGGAGCAAGAATTGTCAAAGGTTCTTCACCAGTGACAAACTGGATTCATTCAAAGAGAATCCTTGACGACAAGACACTCATTGAACACTTTCAATATCCGGATTTTATTCCATCCGGATGTAATTTGAACTCTTTCGTCTTTAGGTTTCACCACCCTACCCCATGTGGTAAGATAAGAGCCTTTTCAAATTCATTACAATCCGGAACAGAATAAGGATAATGTATTGGCAAGAATGTTAGACCATATAGAAGCTATGATATCCTCCAATATTATATTTTATTAAGTACCTGATTGTCACCAAAAGCACCAACGCTGTCACCATAAGGATTTCCAGGTCGGTGATATGAAGGATGATCTACAAACACCTACAGCATGAAAGACAGCTTTACTACAAGTAAAACCAATAAGTACTTCAATTTTTTGATTACAAGGATCACGGTGAAGATGATATAGGAGTATAGGACTATTTAAATGGTGAGAAGAACTGAATTCAAAATCAGTGTCATAAATATGATCCACAATTCCACAGTAAGATCGTCATTTTTCCTTACCCAATCAACACCAGCCTTATATTCATGAAAGAAGGCAACTTCTTGTGGCCCTCCAAAGCAATTGACCTTGATCCGACAGTTGGCATCAAATGCAGCAGCATACCTTTTATCTGCAGCAGTACCATGAATATATCTAGGGGCGATTACTATAACACGGTGTCCTCGGCCAGCTAGTGATATAGGCAAAGAACCACAAACATCTCCTAGACCCCCTGTCTTGGAATACGGTGCTGCCTCTGCAGTTACAATGACAATATTCCGAGTTACTTTGGTAGGGGTTTTCTTCTGTCCGTCAACATCACTTTCCTCCAGTAACTCCCGTATTTCTTCTTCAACCTCACTTTCTGGTAATCCTTCTTCGAAAATGATACTGCGGTTTAGTCCAGTAGAGAGTTTCTCCCCTTCACTGACACTTCCTTCCTGAACTTTCAGCTCTTCTTCTTGGTTATCCAGGCCTCCATTAACATTAGATTTAGGTAGACTACTTTCACCTGTGTAAGTTTGAAGCACATTCCAGTTTAACATGATATCATGATGATACGTCAACTGGAGGAAGAATACAATTGATGAAACTTAAAGATGCTAATAATCACTAGATAGTTGCCAAAATCCCAAAGATTTGTTTTCTCATAGACCATGCTACGTCTGAGATAGTGATAGCAACACATACGAGACAGGGAGAAGTGGGAAAGGTAATAGAAGATGTACATGCTACACCTAGTACAATCAATTTGCCGATCTTAAAACGATCAACAGACTAATGCTAACTCCTTGTGTGACAGAAAATGGTGCATATGTCAGTACAAAAAAAATTGCTTGTGTTCATAAATGATTCAGATTCTGGTACAGTGCAGCCTCCCAAGGCGAGGAGTGGTATGAGAAATCTTTTGTTTGAGAAATGGAAAGGAAATAACGCCCCCAGAAACAAAATATCCCATAAACCCCAACTAAAATGTCATGCTCCGTTGAGAAGGACAGCAAAACCTTCATTTCCTCAAATAATAATCAACAGCCACTAGTCAAAACCAAATGGAAATATCAAGTACTCAATCACATGAAAATCCAGCCATATGCCCATAAGGCAAGGCTGGAAAAGGACATATTCTTGCCCATCACATGACCCTCCCACATGATTCAGATGATGGACCTTGTAACAGATTGGTTGCAGCCCCAAATTTCACCTATCATCCTGGCGTAGAGCCAATCTTAGAAACAATGGTATGGTTTAAAAAGTTCTGTTATCCTTCTTCTTTTCCTGTGTGGAATTTTCGCAATGAGCAAAAGCCTGACCAGCTATTCATGACACATACACAACAAGACTGGCTACATAGGTCATAGCTTAGAATATTCTTATACAATCATTTACATAATGGTGCACTAAGATTAAGATAATCCCTTGACCAATACATTTTTAATTGAAAAAAAAAACATGAAACTAATCTACAGGACATAAGATAAGTTGATTATAAACCATTCAAAAATCTACATGGCATCTTAAACAGTCAATTAAGAAAGAAAGCGCCAACTTATCTTCATAGCAAGGCAAGTATAACTCAACAAACCCCAACACAAAATAAAAGAGCAAAAATTCAAAGACTTCAGTTCTATTTATGAAATTGTCACTGAAAATGTCAAGCTAACACATAATTAAATTAAGAAGATGAGCACAAACCAGGTTGAGGTTGAGAAAATAAGCGAAACCCAACAATGGAGCCAGAAGTATCTGTCAAGGGACCAATTAATTGACCCTTTTGCCCCTCTTCTTCTTCTTGTTCACCAAGAGCTTAAACCCCATCTCTAGAACTTGAAGACTGAGCTTCCCCATCAGAAAAAGACTGTCTTTTAAGTGAAAAAGACCATCTTTTACTCCTTTGTCTCCAAAAATAAGCAAAACCCACTTGGTTATTTGCTCTAAACTCTGAGTTGCTTGGTAAATTTAGTGTAGATCGATTGAGAGATTTAATGGGGGAGTAATGAAGTGATAGAGACTCCATTAGAGAGAGATAGAGAAGAGAGGTGGTGAAGTTTTGGGAAATGGAGAAAATGGCAATGGGGCAAGTGGGCAATGGCAATGATCAGAAGAGAAAGATGAAATAGAATAATTTTTTTGATTCTAAGAAAAAGGTGTTACTATTTATCGCCCCTAAATTACTACCTATCGCTCCTAGAAATTTCAACTTTGTTCTTTTTCACATTTTCACTCATCCTCTCCCTCTCTAACTCTCACACCAATTCTCCCTCTCTACCACTCACTCTCATACCCAATCTTCATCAACATTCACTCAAGCAACGGCCGCGGATGTCTGCCGGCGACCAGGAAGTGCCGTCGACGGTGGCTGAGGTAAATTTTTTTTTTGCGCATTTTTTTTGCACGGGCGTCCGTGTTTTACGACCAGCCCATGGTCCAGGCGTCTGAAATTTCCGCCTAGACCATGGACGAGCCATAAAATACGGACGCCTGTGCCATGGTTTAGGCGTCAATCACGGACGCCTAGACCATGGTTCAGGCGTCTGAGATTTACGCCTCAACCATGGCCGAGGCGTCCGTGATTTCCGCCTCTTCCATGGTCCACGCGTAAATTGTAGACGCCTGTCCTTTGGTTCAGTCGGTTTTGATAGACGTTTGAATTTAAGATTAAGCTAACATTGTTTTCGTTGTTTTCGTTAGGTTCCTTTGGAGCGGTTCGGTGGTGATGGTGTTGATTACAGTACGCATTTCGTCACTGATGAGTTATTTGATAGTGATACAGATGCAATTAATGGGGCAAAACAAATTGCCCTTACTATCGGGTTTGAATTGATAATTTCGTCACACAAGAAGAATGGAAGCGTAAAATTGTTAAGATGCAATCGAGGTGAACGCTACAGAGGGGAATTAAGAGACTTAGATACTGCTGCTCGGAAGAATTCGAAAACAAAGGCTTGTAAATGTACGTTCCAGTTAAGAGCTCAGCAAGTGTATGGGTCCAGTAGTTGGATGATTGTCACATTACCTGGGATTAGGAGTACGCACAACCATGACTTTGCTGTGTTTCCTGAGGGATATCGTCAGATGAGTGGTCTTAGTCCTGGGTCAAAGAAACTCGTTCGTGACATGACTTCGGCACAAACAAAGCCATGTGCTATCTTGGCCGCTATTAAGGAAAAGTTTTCCGAGGACAATGCAACTAGACGGCATGTGTACAACCACAGAGATCATATAAGGAAACTTGATTTTGAAGAGAGAGATGTCATTGGTCAGTTTCATCATTTAGCTGTGGAGAATAAGTACGTACATTGGACAAGAGCCGACCGAGCTACTAATGAGGTAACTCACGTGTTCATGGCACACCCTACATCAATTCAGTTACTTCGGTCTTTTCCTTGGTTGATTGGCTTAGATTCCACGTACAAAACAAACAAGTATAAGATGCCGTTTCTTGAGATAGTGGGGATGACTCCAAGCAATAAGAACTTCCTCATAGCTTATGCCATTATGAAGGATGAGACTGAGGCAAGCTATGCGTGGGTCTTAGATAAGTTGAGGATGCTTATTGGAAATGATGTACACCCAACAGCAATTTTGACCGATCGTGAGCTAGGGTTGATGAGACCTATTAGAGAGATATTTCCCGAGAGTGCCCATTTGCTCTGTACATGGCACATTAACAAAGTCGTTGAAGACAAAGTGTACAGACTTTGTGGAAAAGATAAGGTCGCCGCGCAGAGGTTCAAGAACGGGAGGTGGAAATTTATCATGGAAGCTTCCACAGAAGCTGAGTACGATAGAGCAGTGCGTTTGATGAAGGATAGTTGGAAGAATTACCCTCACGTGATATCCTATGTAGAGGAGACCTGGTTGAGATATAAAGAGATGTTTGTAGTTGCGTGGACGAATAAGGTGCTACACCTTGGCAACACTACGACTTGCAGGGTGGAGAGTGCACATGCCGCGCTAAAACAGTGGTTGAACTCCTCAACTGGAGCTTTGGACAATGTTTGGAACAAGGTAAACAAGTCAATCGAGTCACAAATAACTGAGATCAAGTACACACTTGAAGAGTGCAGAAGACGAAGAAGTGTGATGTACTCGGGTTTCCCATTCAACTATCTGACCGGGTATGTTTCCCATTACTGCTTAGAAATATTATGGGCTGAGCTGACGAGGATGAGAGAATTGAGTCACCAAGTATTTGATCGTTGCGGTTGTGTATTGAGATCCACTCATCAGATCCCGTGTGCGTGTGAGTTGAAAACGGCCACGGATACGGGCACGCCAATTAGCTTGAATAGTGTCCACAATTTTTGGCAAACACTCGTTGTTAGTGATACAGTGGAGATAGCTACGCTTGACATGACTGAGCATCCATCTGAGGACCATCGATACTTTCACTCTCTCGTCGACGAGGTTAACTCAAGCGACCCGGCAGTTGTGCGCAACATATCCGTCCTTATGAATGAGCAGCTTCATCATGAGGAAGCGAGTTACGTCGAGCCGGAAGCGAACACGACAGTCAGAGGTCGACCGAGAGGGAGTTCCTCTACCAGACGTGATCCTAGTTCATGGGAGTACTCCCAGAGGGGTCGTGGTCGCCCTAGGTCATCCAGTTCGAGCCGCGGGCGTGGTCGTAGCTCATCCTCATCGAGTAACGTCGTGCGGAGTACTGGTATGAAAACCCATAATTTATTAACATGTACATAATGTTGTTAATTACTTTTTGATAAGTACTATTAATGACTTTCTATTATATTGTCTTGCAGCTGGACACGCAATAGATATCACTGAATTCTATCATGTTAACAAAATTCCGGGAATCATCATACCTTTCATTGAAGGATATCTCGATGTGCTTGGGGATGGTAATTGCGGTTTCCGTGTCATTGCGGACTACGTTTTCGAAGACCAAGAGCAATGGCGATTGACGAGAGTTTGCATTGCACACGAACTCTTAGCTAACCGAGCATTGTACGAAAACATATACGTTGAAGGGGTCGACGCTGGTTACCGCCGTATTATGTGGGACGGAGGTGCGTGTAACGATGATCACTGGATGATAGTAGTTGAGGATTTGTTCCCGATTGCCAACCTCTTCAATGCAGCGATTATGTTATTCGGATACGGCAGTGGAAGGGGGTTATATTCTTGTTACACAGTGCTACCGTTGCAAGCACCTTCGACTGCTACACGTCCAAGTAGGGAAATTGTCATAGCTCATTTAGGTGATTCGTACATGCATTATATCCGTATGAATTTAGCCTCAGATTTCCCTGTTCCTCCGATATGCGCAGCATGGTTTACTTCCCGTTCTGATAGTGTCGCTGGTTGGGAGCAAATGTATGTTAGGCGAAGAGCACATTGGGATCGTTTAGCGAGGTCGACGTAATTGAATGTTTTGCGTGATTGTTATATTTTTCTACTTATATCATTGTCACATTTTTGTGTGATTGTTATATTTTGCATGTGGAGAGTGCTCGTGATTATTGCAGGTAAATAAAACAACAAATTACAATAAAACAAAAAAGGTAAATAAGAAACAACAAATCACAATAACACAAATAAATAACAATAACAATGAAACTCTTATATAAATATATAACAAATTCATCTACGGTCATATAAGTAATACATCATTTGGCATCCCGCCAATCTCTTATATAATCCTCCATAAATGATCGAGGACCTTCCGCGTGCTTCGGAGGAAGCAAAGTAATGCAAGACTCAAATCCGACGGCTAAACGATTCACCCACTGCAAAAAAAGTAACAATGAGTGTGAGTTCAGAGATATGTAATACGTAAAAAAATATATATTTTAGTTAATCACTTACATAATCGCTGTTGGATCGTGGATGAATCACAAATCCAGGTGCTGCATCGTCACGTATCAGCAGAGGGTGGGAGTGACGGTAGTACCATGCGAGGTAGTCATCCGTACATGCTGTGGGATCTGACGTGGATGCCTGAAACCCATGGAGACCAAGAATGGCCCATCCCGGGAACATACGCCAGGCATCAGATGATACTCGTACGGGGTAGACAACCTTGTACGAACGACTGCTCCATGACCTGATCGCTTTCTCTGGCATAGTGATCGGGAAAGGGATACTCTGTACGTACCCGATTTGTTGTAAACTACGACCAGGCATGTACGGTTCGATACCGATACCGTAGCCACCCCATGAATACAGTCCTCGGTACAGATGCAACCGGGTCAGAACCGTACGGCAGCCACACCACCTACGTAGAAATGTTCAAGTTACGGTGAAGTAAAAAAAAACATAGCAAACGACGAAATAAATCATGAACACCGATAACTGCATGACGTACCTCTGACGCTCGCAGCTGATCCAAGCGTCTACGTAAGGAGCACAGTCGACCCACGTCATTGCCCTCAGCCTGGGCACTCCATACTCACGCACGGGGAGTCTCGTTGTCCCCGACAACCATCCGCTCCCGATGAGGTCGGAAGCAGGGAAAGTACTCGTATATCCATGCCTGGAGGAGAGTTAGGCATCCGCAGATGCCCTGAGAATCCCCCCGACTAGCTATACCGAGCTGACGATATAGGAAGGCGAGGGCAGCAGATCCCCAAGAGAACTCATGCGTCGTTCCGACACCGTCCCTCACCTCCATCACGCAGGAGGGTCTAATACGGTTACCACTCTTGTCGACAAACAAGGTGGATCCAATAAGTAACCACATCCAAGCTATCGCCTGGATGTCCTCCACTCGGTCCTCCACTCGGCAAAGCTCAAAAATCGACTCCGTGAGGACCCCACCACCCTGCCAGTAGCTAAACAACAGTTCATCTCGGGTGACCCCGAGAACCTCCATGGCCGTCGCCTGCAGCTGCCCATCCCGTCCCTCAATGGAAACGAGCTGTCCCTCTACAGGAATCCGAAGAATATGCCATACATCGTGCAGCATGATCGTCATCTCTCCGAACGGCATGTGGAACGAGTTCGTATCCGGCTGCCACCTTTCCACGAATGCAGATATCAGGGGGAAGTCAATATGTCTGAACATAATGTCTGTCAGGTGTGATAACCCAGTCCCCTCGATCTGGGCCCTCACCTCGGCCGACATCTTCGCTCGCCACTCACTCAGCCGCTGACAGACGCTGAATCGGTTCTGACACTTCAAGAGACCCCTCATCTCTCCCTTCCACATACGAGACGCTACGTGGCCCAGGAAGCTCGGTATGACGCTATCATCCGCCGGCCCACCGGGCACAGCCTCTGTAACAAGCCACGTAGTGTCGTCCTCCGCTCTAGATCGTTTGCTAGTACTGGACGACCCAGTACTAACAAACCTACCACCTCTGCCCTTCACCACGCGCCAATCTGAGGATGATTCGACGCCAATCTGATCATCGTCCATGGACTGATCCCCGGAGTAGAACTCGCTAGTTTCGTAATCGTGTTGCTCAGCACTCATCTCCCTCATCCGAACTGCCTCTCTCTGTCTCCGTACAGAGGCATCAATCCCCCGCGTCCTCGTGTGACGCGGTCCTGAACCAGCTAGTTCACTGAATAACCTCGGCACCGATTTACCGGCTCCTCCCCTCTATCATTTCACATTTTTAATTAATTAAACAATAATCAGTAATAATAATAATAATAATAATAATAATAATAATAATAATAATAATAATAATAATATTAATAATAATAACAATAAATAATAATAATAATAATTATTATAATTAATAATAACAATAATAATATTAATAATAATAACAATAAATAATAATAATAATAATAATAAATAATAATAATAATAATAATAAATAATAATACTATATTTTTTTTTTTTGTCGGTCGTCTGCCGATCTCGACTCACCCTTGGGTGAGTCGTCTGCGACTGGCGACTCACCCATAGGTGAGTCGTCTGCTACAGGCGACTCACCCATGGGCGAGTCGTCTGCCGATCTCGACTCACCCATGGGTGAGTCGTCTATTACAGGCGACTCACCCATGGGTGAGTCGCCTTTTTCAGACGCCCGACTACTCCGACGAACTCGAAAATTCACAAATCAATCAACACAACTTCAAACAACACAAATTCAATTCAATTGTGTATAAACCGCGAATAAAAACACTCCTATATCAACACATTTCGTAAAAATCAAAGCAAATTAGAGTAAATAAAGCAAAAAAAATTCGAATCTATACCCCCGCGCCGCTATGCTCGCCGCCTCCGTCCCCGTCGCCGCCGCCTCTGCCGCTGCCGCTGCCGCTAGCCCCTGACATTTCGAATGGTGGTGGTTTTGCCGTGAGTGGTGGTGGTTTTCCGTGAGTGGTGGTGGTGGTGGTGGTGGTGGTTTTGCTTTGAGTGAGGATGAGTTTGAGTGAGGATGAATATGAGTGAGGATGAGTGATGAGTGAGGATGAGTGAAGGGCAAAGGGATAATTTATAGGGGCGGTAGGTAGTAATTTGGGGCGGTATTTAGCAATTCACAAGAAAAATCAGATACCCAAGGACGGATCTAGTAACACCTTAGGACAGACTTGGGGATGGTGAATGGCACTAATTCCTATGCTTGTCTATTTTGCAAGCTCTTCACTTTTATACTCTTTTTGGCTCTTCACTTGTAATTACATACTCGTATAGTCGATTAGTAGTATGTCTTTCTTATAGTCCTATACTCTTGTTTGGGTTGTTCATTTTTTTGACATGAAATGAAAGGCATACTACTTCACTTTTGTATGTCAAACTCAAAGTACTAGAGGGAGGACTTCAAACCTAGGCATTAGGCAACAAAGTTACCGTTGTCGCTAAAAAACTCACATATGAGGCGAACTCATGTATGAGTTATTGCTTTTTTCTTTAGAGGTATCACTTTTAATTACGGTGTTATCACGTTTTTGCTCACAAATACTAGGCATCACGCATGAGGCTATCTCATATGAACTTTTGTGTAAATCCGGAGCATGCAACTAAATCTACAGTGGGTCATGGTAATCATATAAATTGAAGGTGATAGCCTTATTGTCATTAAATCTTTTAATGTGAAAACTATTATTTTCATAAAGAAAAAAATCATGTGGTCATTAATAATATAAGAAGGTACATAGTGAACTACAAGTCATTTGTTTGTGAATCGTATTTTCAGAAAATGCAATAAGGTGGCATATTTATTAGATGGCAATCAGACACTCTAGCCAATAATCATTTGAGTGGAATCCCTTTTGATCAATAGAATTAGATAATCTCTATGTAACGCTAAGAGTTATTTTGATAAAAGACACTTTTATACGGACTACACCTAATATGTTTCTATACCACTCCCAAAAAAACATCATTTTCACAAATCCTTCACCTTTTGATTGGCCTAAACTCATTTTCAATAATTATTGTTGTTGGTATAAAGATAAAATAGAAAAATTTAAGCATCATTATATTTTTGTTGTTAACTTGAGATAATTGTCAAAATGTCGCTTATGAGACCGCCTAAAAGTGAACCGCTCTCTACATCTAAATATGACATAAACATGATGTCATGCTTGTTAGAGGAAACCTCACCTTCCGATTGCCTCATACGAGTTTTTTGTGATTGTCGGAAAATAGAGTAGGGAAGAGGGAAGACATAAAGAAAGAAATAGAAAATTGGGGATTAATATGTCGGCTTAGCTCAAATATTATTATGGGATGATTCGAGTGGAGGCAGGGGAATCTCACCAATTTGTGGTTCAATCTGAAGATTATGAAAATGACTCAACCAAACTTGATCTTTTTTAAGTGAAGGAAACCAATACGTGGCTAAGCGCCGTAAGGCCCCACCAAAACCTTTCAAACTTTTTCATTTCTTGGCTCCGACATGAGGCAGAAATTTACCGTTTCTTCAACAACACAATAACAATTCATAGGTGCTACATATCACTACCCATTTAACTAAATATCACCCCTTTTTCCCTTAAATTATCTATAATACCCTTTAGTATATAAATGCTCAAAAATAGAAAACCCCCTTTGTTCTTCCCCATTCTCTCTCCACTACTCACCATCTTCTCCTTCCTCAGTCCAGGTTCTTCATCAATCAGTCACAAGGCCATGTAACAGCTCAATCTCGCCGCTCACCTCCGTCATCATCTCAGGCTTGCGATTTGAATGCCCATTAAGAATGACAATAACCAGTTCACCAAACGTAATATATCACAAAAGAGAAGAAAAAAAAGGGTGTTGGACACAGAGTCCAACACCCCTAAGGTACTGCTGGAAACACCATCCAACAGTCTATGAGGAGTGTTGGAACTGTCGTCCAACACCCCGCACTAAAATCTACCCAATGCTGAAGTTGGTGTTGGACAAAAAGTTCAGCACTAAAAAGTAGGTGTTGGATACAAAGTCCAACACCCTTTGAAGGATGTTGGAACAAACGTCCAACACGTCTTTTTCTTGCTAATTTGCACAACGTACGTTTATAATAAAAAAAAACTGAACTAAGTTATCATTTGCCAAAAAAAAAATCAACCACTAAATGTTATGTAGAGTATAACTTGAAAGAAATCATCTTCATAGTTGGAAAAAATCATCCAATATTGTTGAATTCATTGGGTAACAATTCTAGATGAAAGAGGAGACTAAATGAAGAGAGAGAATGAGATGGTGGAAACTAAGGGGGAAAATTAAAAGGAGGGTAGTTGTGGTAGTTCATGGTATTTAAGGGTGGTATTTAGTTAAGTGGGTAGTGTTATTTAGCATCACTCTAACAATTTAGCTGTCAATGTATTATGGAAGTCACAATCGTCCTCAACTTCAAGTAAGTAATTATAGTATTTATACTAATTTATGTAGGAGTATTTATGTAGTGTTTTTTCCACTCAATTAAAATAAACTAAACCAAGGAATTAAGAGATGTTCCCGTGGTTAGTAGTATTATTCTGATTGGCGAGGGGAAGGAAAATAAAAAAATAATGGAGGGGATTCTCGCCAGATGGAACAAGGCGGGGTGGAAAGAGTTTATGGAACAGGGCGAACTATGTCTCGCGTCCAGTCGGACAGCTGGTAAGGAAATCGAGGGGATGTGTAAGCGAGTGGAGAACCATTTGTATAGCGAGAGGCTTCGGCCCTACTACAGCGCTTTGCTACCTCGAAGTGCCCCGCTATGAGAATGACGCTTTGCTAAGGCTTTGCCTTGTCCGCTGGCCCTGAAAAAGGAGCAAAGATTTTAGATGAGAAGGCAGAGAGGCAAAGCGGGTACATCAAAAAGTGGATTCGGTTAGTTCATCCGGTCGAAGAAACCAGATCTCTCCCAACCCCTCGAAGGCCAGATATGGGGGCTCGGATGCCGAAGGCGCAGGATACCACTCTTAGAAGGAATCCTTCCAAAGTATTGGCCATTTACCCCTCTTCATTCCCTCCCCGTAAGAAACCGAGAGCGATGAATAGAAAAGGAGAGAAGGCAGAGGTTCGGAGATCTCACCCGAGAGGAATTATATGAAATGGAACAGATTGCTTTACCGGCGGCAAGACCCTTATTAAGGGAGTTTGAGGACAAGTCCATCTCTTTTCACGTTGTCCCTTAGTTTCTCTCTAAGCAAATTAGAAAAAGAGACTCTACAAAGTGAAACGGTCGACTCAAATTCTTCTAGAAATTTCAATCAATTTTCGGATAGACAATCCTCAATAATGAGGTTGAAGGTTTAATTCTTATTTAGACCTTTGTGTCTCCTACATAAATTTTCCAAAAAAGACACGTGATCCTCTATCCGATGTATAGATCCCCCTCAAATCTAATGTACGTTGCACATAGCATTTGAGAATAGACTTTTCATTTGAAAGATCAAAAAGCTAGCATAAAGAGTTTAATTACATAAATATACATTATACAAAAAAGAAAAAAAAAGGAAAACTCTTCACACTATAAATGCATGAGATAATACACTCCTCCCAAGTCCCAATGCCCAACTTCCAACCCATAGTCCCATGCTGCTACTTGAATTTCTTCCTACTACACCACCTCACACCAACATTCATGAATTATTGTTATTATTATTTTCTTTACTACACCATCAAATGCAAACAAATTTATTTATAATTTTTTGATAAATATAATGAACACTGAATCAATGTGAACTTAGAAAACCAGGTAATATAGACTATAGTAACAAACACATGGGTTAATCTCTTCTCCAACCATTGATAAACATTCAATCAGTACTACCCGTCGAGTCCGGGCTATAGCCCGCACTCTTTCGGGCCTGGACTCTACCGCCATTGCGGGCCAGGCTCGGGCTTCTCACGTATTGATACGGCGCCGTACCACCACCGGAACTTGATGAGTCACCACAGGAGGGACCCATAGGTGATCTCTTCACTGATGATGAAGGGTTGTTCCAAGGGGAGAATGAATGGGCCCGTTGTTGGGCTACCCATGGGGTCTAACTTTGGCTTTGGCAGATTGGGTTGGGGCCAAGCTTGGAACACCATCAAAACTGCTCTGTCTGGGCTCCCTGTTGGGCCTGTCCATAATATGGGTAACCCCAAAGTGTCAAACATAGAAAGTAGAAAGATACTCCCTCCGTTCATTGCTCTTTCCATTTGACTTTTTACGGTTTTCAAAACGACGTTGGATAGATAATATAATTATAATAAAATTATAAAAATTTAATTTTTTAAAAATATTATTAATAATACAAAAGTTTCTATAAAACGGTCTTCGTAATTTTTGGTGAGACGAGGTCACTTTTATACTAAGGGTCACTGCTCACCATAAGTGACCCCGACCTATATTTTTAAGGAGTGACCCCATTTTTCTGTGAGTTGGTCTTATACAAGACTTGCTGAATAAATAATGAATCTAATAGTATTTTTCTTCTATAAATATTTATACTTTTCTTAAATAAACGAACGGAAAGAAGAATTTGGAAATGATGGAGTAATTTCAAACATAAACTTCAAGGGATTGGATGTTGTTAATGTTAGAGTCTCTATCTGGGAGCTCAACCATGTCCATTTCAACAGTCCTCTCGGAGACGTCGTTGGTGCTGGTGGTGGTCCTGTAGGAAGTTCCATTAGGTCCTCCAGAGTTAGCCACTTGATATGGTTGTGATGTCATCCAACGCTCCAGCCAATTCCATCCCCATGGAGGTTTTTCAAGTGAGTTGGCATAGGCAGAGAACATTGCATCATCTATGGGAGGAGGATTTGTATGCAATAGCTGATATTGTTGTTGTTGTTGTTGCTGGCAATTAAAAGAGAATTAACATATTAGAGTAAGAAACAATTCGATTTTCAGGTTTAGTACAATACATAGGAACTTCCCTATAGTTACCATTTCTCAAAGGGTACTTTACCACACACCAAATAAAGATGAAATTTCAATTTTAATACACAAAAACTCGTATGAGGCGGTCTCAAGGTGAGACTGCCTCTAACAAGCATGACGTCATGCTTATATCATGCTTGAATATAGAAGTCCTCACCTTCAGGCGGCCTTATATGAGACCTTTTGATTTTATTGTGGTCAATATAATTAGGATGTTTCATTTTCTTGTAAGTCCAAAAAAGCATATTGGATGAAAAACATTTAAACAAGTTTTAAATCCCGATTTTAGAACGCTTGAGCTAAATTAACATCACTATTAGCTAATTCTCGGAATACATTACATATTTAGCTTAATTTTAGTGTTATCGTGACACGATGTCAATGGTATTACCCTTCTCAAGGATTTTAAAGGAATTGAAGATTCGCACGAATAAAAAGAGATTGTTTAATAAAAAAAGAAGATCTTATTAGATATAAGATATAAAGTAATATCATATCAGCAATATTACTGTAACACTTGATATTTCGTTAATCGTTACCAACAAAAGGAAGTAAGCTAATAGGTAAGCATGACTAACCTGAAAATTGTAAGCATAAGCAAGAGTTCGTTCTCTCCTCATAGCAGCATCAAACTTCCTCTGAGTAGTCTCTTTAATCTGCTCAAAACTTTGATGTGTACCATTCCAATTAATATCATTATTATCCCCATTATTACTATTATTATTATTCATCTTTGCCGGGCTCTTATTAATAGCTTTGATTAGCTGATCTTGTAGCGTACCACCATATTTGCCTCTTTCTCTATGATCATCATCTTCATCATGATCATGATGATAATGATGATGGGTGGGAGTGTGATGAAGTAGCTTGTCATGGGTCAGTTTGAGACGTCGGGCCCTAACTCGGGCCTGAACACGGACCAGGGCTTGCATGCACCTCATTGTCATTTGGGCTTGCTTTCTTACGTTGTGGCCCCTCACTAGTGCTTGTAGCCTTACCAATCCTTTTAAGGCACGCAAAGCCCGCCGGGCCTACAACCAAAAAAAAAGAAAAACATCATTATTAATTCCTCCCTTACTAATTCAAGCATCCAATCAATATCACTATCTTCGAATAAATTAGAACCACTAATTCTAGTCACTTATATCAATTCAATGTCGTAGTTTGCCAATTACCATGATTATTGGTGTGTTTTTAAAGCTTATTCGGCCTGTTTAGTTCAAAAGTGATCTCGTGTAACTTAGTGATTTTAGTTCAGTTAAGCGTTGTTCAGTTTAGAAAAATATATTTTGTCATTGGGGTTCAATTCCATATTTCCATTCAGTGGTGTTTAGTTTAATTAAGTTGGATTCATTTCAGTTATACGAAGAACGAGAATTTATACAATAGTTACTTTCATTTATATCAACGGGTTCATAATGTGAATCCTAATTTCTCTTTTTTACATAAAAGCTAATAAAAACACGTTTTAAACCCAGATCCCCAATCAAACTTCTTTAAAAAAAAATTAAACTATCTAACATCGGCATTGAAAATAGGAGTGAATGATCACGTATAAACGTGACATACATAATATTCAACAAATGCATACCAATTATTAGTCAATTAAGTTAAAAAACAGGGTCAATAGGTACTATTTTCTCTGTCTTAAATTATATGACCAAATTTAAAACATATGATACAAGTTTTAAAATTGTCATATAATTTAGGACGGAGGGAGTACGATCTTATATATAGAATTAACGAAGCATTAAAAAGTAAAGGAAATGTTACCAGGTAACCTCTGTAGTGATTGTATAAACGGTTGCAGCTCTTTCTTCCCTAGACTGGCGCCCATAACCAGCTAGCCTGACAACCTTAGCAGCCGCTTGGGCCGCTGCCACGGCCGCCTCAGCAGCCGCTGATGTGGCGGCAGCCACCGCAATTGCGTGATTCCGGTCATCCCTGGCAGGAGACGTTGTACGGCTAATGCTTTCATCATTGGTTACATCAGGTGAACTTTCATTAGGAAAATGCTCCACTGAGACCACCTCTGGAGCATCGTTATTATTCCATTTCTGGTCATTCTCTTTAATCTGTATTAGACATTTCCAAACAAAAATGAAAATGAGAAAAATAATAATTAAATCAACTAAAAGTAAGAGTGTAATTTGGAATGGTGTGGGACGGTGAGGAACGGAATGGAACAGTATGGCGTGGATAATTCAAAAAAATGTGAGACAAAATGAAGTATAGAATGCGGAACGAAACAGCACGGAACAGAACAGAACGAAATGTGGCATGGAAACGACGAAAAGAAAATGACCTAATAACGTCTTGCAGATTAGTTTCTCCCAAATGTTACTTGGCCTTGTTAAATTATGTTTAGTTTTGTAGATTAATTTCTCACAAATAGTAACCTCTCGGCTTTCTATAATGCCATTATGAGTTTTCTGTGGAATTTTGACCATTAATTTACATAAATAAATAAAAACTTTGATTCTCAATATATGAATAACCAGTTTTGGGTATACGTGAGTATACATTTCACGCATTGCATATTGCAGTAGTCAACATCCAACCCCATAAAACAAAATTGACACTTAAAAGAACAAATAGAGCACTATTTATTCAAATTAATGTTATTCCATTCTGTTGAAAACAACATAACCTAATCTTAATCCTATAACTAGTTGAAGTGATTGTGAAGTTGCCACTCTTAATGAGTATATGCATTATTAGAGGTCAAACTATTGGAAAAAACTTTGTAATTTTGGCAGTACCTTCCCCTTAATGTTAGGGTGTGTAATTTTTTACTTATTGTATATTATTTAATCAACGAAAATTAGTAGTAGGATCTTATTAATCAGTGAAAATTATGGCACAACATTACCCAATCACATTATCGAATCAGTGAAAATTAGTGGAATAACCTTTCCATATCAGTGGCATAATTAATTAATTACTCCTACAAACCTCTCCCATTAAAAAAACCTTTTTTTATTTAGCCCACAAAGAAGGTTTGTGTTTGTCCACATAAACCTGGTTTCTTGGGAAACATAAAAAAGCTATGCTCCCATTGGAAAAAACTTTGTAAAGTTTTGTGGCATTTGACACAAAGCTCTCCAAATCTTTAATAGAGATGCCCATGTCTTAGAATTTTATGCAGACAAACTTGGTTTATTGGGAAACCTCAAAAAAAAAAAAAAAAAAAAGCTTCAATTCGAAAAAACCTCTTGTAGAGCTTTTTTGCGTGGTAAAAAGGGGGTGCAAGTGAATGACGACCGAGACACCCCCTGCTACATCATGTTCGGACTCTTGTGTTCAACAACGAACATATCAGACTAACTGAACAACCACCACAAACACTGATCCCGCCATGTAACACGTACTAATAAGGGGCTAATATATTTCCTAGAAGCATGCAAATACAAGGCATGGGGGGATAAAAATTCAAATCCATGACATTGCCTTACCAAACCACTTAGAAGCAAGTTTCAAACCATTATACCGTCATCCTTGTTGGTACTTGTAAAGCTTTTTTCTGCATTTGACACAAACCTCTCCAAATCTTCAACAGAAATGCCCTATCTTAGAATTTGGGTAGACAAATTTTCAAGTGAATTAATTACTACCAGAAGTCATTCATCATATCACAATACCATAGGCTGAAAGCCTGAAATTGTAGTACAATTGCCGAGTTAATACCATATTTGAGGACTAAACTCTTGGGTAGTTTGGTTTTTAAGGACCAAATTTTTTTTATTTGGCCTTTAAGGACTCTGTTATCATTTCCCTTACAATCCAGAGATGGAAATTGGAATTCGCTGACGTGGCGAGAAATTGAATTGAAGAATGAAGACCAACCAATTGGCAATTACACTTCCATTCTCTTTCCTCAGCCAAACCATCGGTCCATGACTCCACTTCTCCTCCAATTTCTTTGCCTCCCTCTCTCTCTCTCCTCAACCATCACATTCACAGCTACCCCGCCGACCACCACCCTCACCTCGCTTACCTTGAACAAAAACAGAGAACCACTGGCCACAACCACTTCTACATGCTTCTCTTGCAAGAAACCTTTTTCCACCACCCAAATTCCATAAATGAAGAAAAGAAAGCCATAGAAACACCCCAACCCCAAAATTCCATTAATTAAAAAAACCCATAAAATTACCCCAACTCCCAAATTCCATTAATGAAAAAAATAAACCAGAAATTAACCCAACCCCCAAATTCCATTAATGGAAAAAACAACCAGAAAATCAACCAAGCCCCAATTTTCATTAGTACAGGGGCAAATCCTCCACAAACTCATGAGCAACATTATTATTTAAACACCCATTACAGTACCATAACGAGTAATTTGATGAATTATTGGTGAATTGCAACAACTCAAGCCAAGTTTGAGAAGCTTTGTTGTTGGTTGAGTCTTGAATTGAGTAATGGGTCTCGTCCCATATGAGATGATGAGTCTGTAACTTTTGTTGTTGTTGGTGGTGGGAACATATATGGGAAGACAGAGAAACCTGAATTGTTTGTTGCATGCTTCACTACCACCACTTATTGCTCCCCTTTTTCTCACTCTAAACTCACATATTGTGAGGAATTTTGAAGGAAAAACAGAAACCCAATTGAGATATATTGAAGATTTGAATGTGTGTGATATTAAAAAATCAGAAAATTTCGGGTGTATAAAATACAGAAGATAAGGGATTCATAAGGAATCCAGATACACTACTTTGCTTTTGTTAAATAAGAAGGAAGCAAAGGTGATCTGGGCGTGGACATGAACGACTGAAGCGTGATGGTATAGCAGTGGAGGACGAGATGCACATGGCACAAACGAGGGTAAAAGAAGTTTGAAGTTCAGGAGAGAGAGTGGGTGGATAAAAAGAAAACGAGTTTTTGTCAATTTATCATGAGAAAAGACCTACCGTTTAATTTGTAAAGGAACAAGTAACATAGTCCTAAAAGGCCAAGAAAAAAAAATTCAGTCTTTAAAAACCAAACTCCTCAAAAGTTTGGTCTCCAAAAAAAAAAAAAAAGAACTTCCCAAATCACAATAGTCGGATTTGCAGCACACCCTACTATAGTACTATCCTATTACCTGACCCATTTGTCTCATCACCAGCTCAGCAATACTAGGCCCCACAAAATCCCCAAATTCGCACTAAAAATCAAAATAAAATCCACGCGTAACAATATGAACAGCTATGCACCTTACACATATCGCGTATTAGAGCAGAAAGTTTGACCAAATGCTAAATTACGCCGCCAATAGTCCAAAAAACTCTGACCGTTGTTGCTCTTTAAAACCCGTACACTTTTTGCCATTTTAGACTTGGGAGTTGAAAAGGGCTCACAGAAAACCCCCGTCTCTCTCTCTCTCTCTCTCCATTTTGCGAAACTCTCTGAATTCTGGGTTTTGTCCAAAATCTCATCATTTTTATAACTTTTAAGGTTTAATTTGATATTTGTGAAGAACAAAATGCAAGGGAAAAAGAGGCCATTACAGAGTATCTACAAAGAGGGTAATGGTGATTATGGGGAGAAAGTTTACAAATTTCAGGTTCTTTTACCAAATGGGTTAAGTGTTCCAATTTTCAAAAGAAACCCTTTAACAGATATGCCATTAGAGGTATTTTTAGATAAGGTGAACGAAAAATCTATGGCTATTGTGAAGCAAACAGAGCATTCCAAGCCGAGAAGAAAGGTTTTTTGGAAGAGCAAAGATTTATTCTTGGAAGATGCTGCAGGGAATAGGATTACTAAAGGATTATGTTTTGGGGATTTTAGGCCTAATAAGACTCATATTCTGAGGCTTTTTGTAAGTAACTTTATTTTTATACTTTCTGTGATAATTATTTTCCCTTTTTTTTTGTGTGTAAAATTTTCTAGCAATGATCAGTAGTCAGGGAAATGGGTTTTATGAACTTGTTTGCATTCAATTTTGATGTCAATGGTTCAGGGTTATTTGTTTTTCTTATTTGTCTAAATAGGTTTTATAGTCATGATATTCATCGTGTTTCATGTTATTTGCTACTATTTGGGTTGCCCTTTTTTTTATGATGGTCTTCAAATTGTTCAACTACATTGGGTGTCTGTGCTTGTTGTTATGCTTAATGGGTTTTGGTTATGGTGCTATTACAAATTGTCAGGGTTCGAGTAGTTTGTATCGTTGTTCAACAAATGTGTTTTCCATTTTGGTTCAACTACATTGGGTGTCTGAGCTTGTTGTTATGCTTAATGGGTTTTGGTTGTGGTGCTATTACATATTGTCAGGGTTCAAGTAGTCTGTATTGTTGTTCAACAAATGGGTTTTCCATTTCGGTTAATGGAGTTCTTGTGTTAGTTCTATACTTTCATGTTTTGGTACTATCGCATTCAAAGATTATGTTCCTTGTTTGGCCATATGTTTTCTGCCTGTGATGGTATCTGGTTTTCACTAATTTGTACTTAGTTTGAAATTTCCATTTGGGTCCAAATGACAAACAATTTTTTTTGTTTGTTGTTGCTTTTTTCATTTCGATGTTCTGCACTCCTGCATTAAACTTACTGTGATTGTTGTTTGGCCTTGTGGGTGTGCATTTTCAGTGATTGTGTGGTAAAGTTAATGCTAGGCGCTAGATCATTATTTCCTTCAGTAGGGAGGTATCATATTCTGTGATTGGTTACCTTCTATATCTTGTGCTGACTCGAATAAGCAGAACTTATATGGTGATGTTGTTTTGTTGGAGTAGGATGGGGCTGACCAGACTGTGGATACGTTTGAGGTTTGTGAACATTTTGGCACTGTTAATTGTTTTGAACATCTTTTTTATTGTGATGGTTATTGATTGGGTGATTGTGTTTTATTTCCCCTTTTGTGATTGACAGAATATGTGGGATTTGACGCCAGACACAGAGTTGCTAACAGAACTTCCGGAAGACTACACGTTTGAGACGGCTCTGTCAGACTTGATTGTAAGTTGTTGGTGTGCTTCACAAAAACAGGTTTGATTGTGGTCCGATTTCCGGTTGCGTCTAGCTCATAACTGTTCTTGTTTTCCCAGGACAATTCATTGCAGGCAGTGTGGAATAATGGTGGACATGAGCGGAAATTGATTAGGTCAGTTGTTTCTTCAAGAATTTTTAACTCTGCACGCAGAAAAAGAATCTCTTAACTCTTTGAGTTTCCTGAGTGGGTCAATTCAAATTCATTCTAGGAGCTTGATTCATCTGTTAGTTGTCGTTTTTTTTTGAAGGTTGTTGAGTTGGTTTTTAATCTAAATATAGGCAGCTTAAATGCTGTCTTTTAAATATTGATGGTATCTTATATATCTTATAAGACAATCTTCATCACCAATGCTTTTACTTGTCTTTAGTAATTTGTATTGACCTGATCTTATGAAGTAATTGTCAGTTATGCCTTGCTTCAATGCTGAATTATGAACCAATATAAGGCTCTGAACACTAGATTGATGTCTAATTTGTCCACCATCGGACAAAAAAAAAAGATCACATGGATGTAGGTAAATGTTTGATAGTATAAGTTACTTTTAAGCTCATTTTCAGATGGTGCACTTATGCAGCATTATTGAAACAATATACTGTGGACTTCCCTTTTCATCACATTTGGGACTCTTTCCACATCAGGAGGTCTTATGTCACCTTTTTGTAAAACTATTATGTTCTAAACATTGCAGATGTATTAGTTGCTTAATTTCTCTCTGTCTATAGCTTAAAGGTGTTGTTCTCCGTAATTTTGTTTTAACGATGTTCTTCCTAAACTAATTGAGTAAGGAATTGAAGGAATTGTGGATTTCATATATACAGTAATGCACATCTAGTGTGGGTCTGAATCTAAGTTCATTAGATATTCTTAAGACTTCAGAGTGCTAACGTTTTCAGAATAATTTCGACTACTGTTTTTGCTTTCTATGCTAAAGAGAATATGTTGAATTCAATCTCTGCTACTTGTTTGTTTGCCTGGAAGCATCATATAAGTGGGTTTTTCTCTTACTTTCTTGATGCCTCCATGCCCTTTCTGACTGCACTAATCGCTTGAAAGATTGAAGAAAATTATTGTTATGAAACTGGTTCATCATCGTTGACTAGTATCTTCATCATCATTGACAAGTATGGTGACTTAAAATGATCGAAAACCTTTATTTTGCAGTGTCGAGGTCAGGGATGATAGGATTTCTGTATTTGACACTGGCCCAGGAATGGATGGAACTGAGGAGAATTCGTTAGTGAAGTGGTATTTTTTTGTCTACCCTTCTTGAGAAATGTGGTCTTCCTTGTGCCGTGATCTTCATGGATACAAATACCATAGTTTGCTAGATTCTTTTGGTTATACTTCTTTATGCTCTATATTCTTAGAGCCTATTACTCTTTGATTTTTACTCCTTGGCTTTCAGGGGCAAAATGGGTGCTTCAGCTCACAGATCATCGAAAAAACTTGCTATTGGTGGCAAACCTCCATTTCTTACGGTATGTTAGATTTTTTTGTTCATCTAGCGGCAATCATGTCCATAGGCACTCCTATCAATGTAGATACCTTCTTAAACTTCAGATGTCTCTGAAGAGACAGATGCTTTCTAAAAGTTCATAGCATGTAATCTCCTCTTCTGCATGTCTTATACAATCAGTTCCTGTTGTTGGATATTGGATGGCTAAAATGATCTACTTTAAAGAAACAATCAAAATAAGGGCATAGAACAATATTACCTCAAGCAAGGACAAACACTTTATAGAGAAGGGAAAGATACCATCTAAATTTATTGCAAATGAAAGTCATATAAATGAAAGGTTATGTTCCTAGTACAATTTCGAAAATCAATATATATATTAGCATGAAGATTTCATCTAAACAAAGACTTGTAGCCAACACTCCTCAACTGTCACTGCTTCTCTTCGATATAAAATGGATTGTGATATTTCTGTATGGCAAAAGTGTAGAGTAACAGTAGATTAGTGGGAGGTATTATTTTTCGTTTGCTAAATGAAGCTGGGTTTTATAACGTACTTTGTTTCCAATATTCTTTGAATCTCCTGGAAGGTATTTACAATAGGCTATTAAATAGCTGTTGCTGCGGGCATGCTTGGCGCTTGACGTAGTTGATGTTCATTGTCACTAGAAAGACACAAGTCTAAGGATAACATGGAAATTAGACTCATTAGAAAGACAGCTTTGAGTTTCAAATTCAAACTGTCTATATTCAACTTTGAATTTCCATTGTAACTGAAATTCCATGCTAGGGAAGAACATAGTTCTTGGTACAGACACTACTTGTTTATTCTAAGTGTGCTTTGTATTACTATGCAGCCTTTCTTTGGGATGTTTGGGTATGGAGGAACTATTGCTTCTATGCATTGGAGAGGTATGTTTCTCTTTGAACATCTAACTGATGAACCTCAAGAATTGAACAGACAACATGCTTGTTGGCGGTAACTCTGATTCCCTGCCCTGTGCTAGGCATGCTGTAGTTTCTTCCAAGACAAAAGAGTCTAAGACAGTGTATTGGCTACATCTTGAAAAGAAGGCTCTCTTAAAGAGATCTGGTTCTGGTTCAGATTTTAACTGGAAGGTAATGGATTCATTTGAGAGTTCTGTTTAGAAGCTTGTTTCCCTCTAATTTTCACCCCCACCACTGGCTCTAGAAGTTATTCTCAAATCTAATTTTAAAGTTCATTCGATAATCTACAGACTCCTGGTGGTATTCGAGATCCATTGGAAGACGAGATTGAAAAATCACCTCATGGAAGCTTTACTAAGGTATACATTGTGCATTTTAAAATATCCGTAGTATGTTTTGAGGGCTAGCACTGCTATGTTTGTATATAACTAGGTGTTGAAATGTCTCTGTTATTCTGCCGCTCCTTGAAGAAATTTTGAGTTGCTTATTTTCTTTGACGGTTGCATAATGCATATGCATATTTGATATTTTGTTTCAGCAGAACATTTATCTGCTTGGATGATTGCGTATGCATGGTGGTTTTTAGTTTCCATTATAACTTAATTGGGCTACAAAAACAATTGTGATCCATCTTTCACTGTGCTCTATCTAACTCTCTTTTCTGACATCATTCATGTAATGAGACACACTATACTTCTCTTATCCCAATTCATATCTCCTTTGCTCCACTGTTACATATCATGCTTGTCCAATGCTATGTCAATGTTTCATCTATGGGTTATCACATTGATTGGTTTGCATCCATCCTGATATCTTTGCTGAAGTAAATGGTGTTCCGAAGATGTCCTGGTATATGTAATGTTGGATTGCTGCTTTTCCTTCAAGCTTTGTTATTCAACTCTCATGCTTTATTGCTTGCAGTGCTACTAGTTGCTGACTTTCAGATATTTAATGCTCATAGGAGTTTAAAACTGACTGGCTTTTAGTTGGAATGGTGTTGCTTGTCTTTCTTTTGTGCATTTCTGAAAGTTGCGATCTGCAAATTTCTGAATTGAAGCTGTGATACAGAAATATTTGAATTACGGCATGTTTTCTAATATGCTTCATAGATATGATACATGAATGGTCAGGTTGTGCTTGACCGCCCAGTCTTCTTTCTAACTCCTTTTTCTTAATGGAAGGAACTACAATAATTGGAGAACCTCTGTGTTTAAGAGTTAGAATTTACATAAATAGTGCATTGACCGTCAAATTGAACTTTTTTCCAAAAAACCGCAGGTTGACATGGAGCCCAAGATGAAAATCCCTGATATATTTCAGCTCCAGTGCAAGCTCAAAGACATTTATTTCCCTTACATACAGGTAGCTTTGCACATCATATCATAAGGATTTGCTGTATTTTCTTTAGCTTTTGATGAGTAACCCTTAGAGCAGATTCATGAATTTGTTCTTTTGGATGCACCCCCCGGGAGTTGAAGGCCATTATCAAAAGTAAAAATAAAAAATTGCACCCATAAACCACTTTGTGGATGTTCTTTGTTCCTGCAGCCCATGTGGATCGCTGTGTAATTTTTTTTGTTTTACTGGACAAAGGTAGAAAAGCTAGCTTAAGTTTTTCATGGTGGCTAGGTATATAGCTTTTGGCAGCAAAGTTCAAAGTTAATCTGTAAGCTTTGAAACGATGGCACTGGTCATATAATTCCATGAATAGATCAAGATGGCTATAAAGGGTATTCCATGGCATATGGTACACTTATTAAGTGTAGCAGAGCACAGGCAAGCGATGAAGCGAGCTCCAGAAAACAGATGTAAAGTAAGAGCTCGCTTGTAGTGTGACTGAATCTGAGTGTACTTGGAAGGAGTGAGGGAGTGTACATCGTACATGCAGAAAAGTTTGAGGAAGTACACATATGTATACATATGAACGTAGTTGTCATGTGAGGTGAATTCGGGTTGTCAGGCAAGAGTGAGAGTTTGCAATTTTTTCCTGTCAAAAATTGCCAATTTTGTATTGCTACAAAATAGTGGATATTTATCTAGCAGAGGTCGGGATCTAGGACTGCAAAAATATGTATACATATCAACGTAGTTGTCACGTGAGGTGAGTTTGGGTTGTCAGGCAAGAGTGAGAGTTTGCAAATTTTTCCTGTCAAAAATTGCCATTTTTGTATTGCTACAAAATGGTGGATATTTATCCAGCAGAGGTCGGGATCTAGGACTGCAAAAATATGACCTGTTTTCTTTCATGACTGCCCGTGCGAGTTGCTTCGTGCTTATCCGTCTGAATCCACTCTCTGACTTGCTCTCATTTGCTGTTAACTGGATTTCTGATTTTTGTTATATTGTTTTGCAGTGTGATGAGATATCCAAGGAAGGGAAGACTGCAACACCTGTTGAATTCGAGGTTATTGTTCTTGATGGTTTGCATTAATTATCTTTGTGAAGTTTTCCAAAGCAGCACAAGTACATGCAATATATTTGGTTTCTTCTCACATTTGTAGTTTAGTGGTTTGGGTTTGGTAGTAAGGTTATATATGATCAATCCTAATGAACTATGGTGGTGGTTCCTGTAATTTGTTACTTAGTAACTTTCATGATCTCGTTATGTATCATTGCACTAGTTGAAGTTGGCTACTTGACAAGCATTGTGTGAAAAATGATTTTCATGTTCAGAGTTGCATGCGATCTGGGTTGGAGTGTTTCATGGTGGCCTTGATAATCCTTTTCCTTTGATTATAGTTAGTGTTGTCCAGGTACTTCTTCGCAATATCTTTTGATGAGCCCAAGATTTTGTAGGTCAATGGCATAAACTTAACTGAAATTGATGGCGGTGAAGTTGCAACTACAAATCTGCATTCCTGTAATGGCTCGGATTTTGTTCTGAACCTTCATTTTCTTATTGAAGAGGACAATGCTGCTGCTACAAGTGAGACCACAAGTCCTTGCTTATGTATTTCCATAAGTTTAGGATGTCCACTGTCACTCATATGCACCCAGCACTTTGTTTGTTATTTGGTTTCTCATAGTAGATTTCTTTGATTTTCTCAAGGCCATAGCCTATTGCTCTATTTAATGGTGCCAACTAATTCTTACAATGTTTTAGGTGTAACTCGTGTCGCAAATGCACGGCTGAAGTGTGTTTACTTTCCCATTGTTGAGGTACACAACTGTTCTGAAAGTTATCGTGTTCATACATTTTTCGGATACTAAAAGACTTCAATGGCACAGGGAAAAGAAAATATAGAGAGAATTTTGGAAAAATTGAAGACTGATGGTTGTGTAATTAAAGACGACTTTGAAACTTTCAGCCGTATTTCCATCCGTCGGTTGGGCCGTTTGCTTCCTGATGCTCGCTGGGTAAGTCGTATATATGATCTAGTTCATTTTTTACAAGTATGTAAGCTTCTGCAGATATCTGCCGTGGTTATTAATTTGAAACATTTGGGTTGATCACCGTTTGCTTAATGATGCAAAGAAGATATTTGATGTATACAGTTATTTGTAATTTTCAACTACTAGTAATGGGAGGGTTTTAGTGCAAGGAATTGGCAGGCTTCTAGCTGTTCTGTCATCGATGCTGAGAACTAATGATGCATCTATTAGATAGAGCACCGTGCCAATCCGGTGCTCTTTAGATGAGAGTATTGTGACACTTTTATGTCCTCGACATATCATCAGTGTTGAATGATACTCTCCTAATATTAAGTGCCACTGTAGAGAGTCCTACCGGTGGCCATACCTATGATCTTTCTTTTTTTGGTAATTGTCAAGTTTATTAATTTAGGGGAACAAGAATTTGTTGATTGACCATCTGGGTCAAGTAGACTCAAGTTTAAGCCTACATAGGTTAGAGATTCTGTTTGACTGAGGATGTTCACATTCCAATGTGTCCTGCAGGAACTTCTCCCGTTTATGAAGCCCAAGCAGAAGGGGGGGAGAGACTTCAATTGTTGAAGAGGTGTTGCATGCGGGTTAAGTGCTTCATTGGTAAGTTGCCCAGTATAAGTCCTCTTTATATGTTTTTAGGTTTGTGCATTCATTTGTCTTTTCTCAGGTTTTCAATGACATAACTCTTGGTCTTGCAGACACAGATGCTGGTTTCAACCCTATACCTTCAAAGGTATGATTCTTATTACAGTCCCTGATTCTCTTCTATCATTTTTGGTGGCCAAGTTTCTGTTATATGTGATCATTTTCCTGTTTTGGAAGCAGTGCTTTTTGTCGTTCTCATATTCTTTTTCGCTTGGTCTTCTTTAGTCTTTGTATATATTACTCTTTCTGTTGTGTAATGATGGTTTCATTCCTAGAGGGACTTCGTTAAGGAATTCAATTAAGGGAGCAGAATTTTCTCATTTGAAACATCTTTCACTGGTTTGTAAGATAATGTGGGAGAGGCTGCGAGAATTTGGCAAGTTTAGTGTTTCAGTTTGGATCGTTGATGTCTTGTTGACATCTTGTTATTTTCACATAGTTTCTTGTTTGTCTAGTTCTTGGCACTTTGACAATTACGTAAGATTTTGGCCTTTCTATTTTTCTATCAGTATCTCTGTTTTTTTTTAATTGCTTCAGGCTCAGTTTGGTGTTTGCAAGGAACAACTTTTTAGCTAGCTATTTCTTTATTGCTTGATTCTTGTAAATGTTTGGTCCCTTAAAAGAAAATTCCGTCTTCTAAATGTCACTTTATGTCGTATTTCTTACTTTGTGATTTCCCTACAAAATACTACCCTAGGGACGTTCATCTTCGTTATAAACTCAAAATCTGTACAAGGTAACCAGCAACATCTCAACCAGTCCATGGTGTACTTGTCATAATCCTTGATAAAGTAAATGAGTACATAAATGTAAGTAAAGGGCCTTGCAGTCTAAAGTTTGTGTACGAAGTTCACAACCTGTCAACCTAACAATTTTCAGCAAGTTTACTATTAATTTTAAAGGGACTAGAATAGTTGATATGTTTCATCTTCTGGAAAAGCTCTGTGCACAGTTTCCCATGCCACTCTGCAGATTTGTTCTTTCACTCCCTTTGGTCTGGGAAGGAAATTAGAAACAACTGCAGGAAAACCGTAGTGCATTTTTAATCCCTTTTCAGTGAGCTTGGAAGGGATTCAGTCATGCTGCAAGGATTGTTCTTGTCAATAGTCGTGTATCCCCCTTTTGTTTATTATCTCATGCGTATCTGTATGTTTACTGTACAGACTGATCTAGCACCTCAGAACCCTTTCACCAAAGCCTTGAAAGATCTTGGTGTCAACCCTATCCAGAAGGAGAAAGGTGACTTCATGAAAGTTTCTGATAATTTTCTGTTGGTTTATTATGTTTATGTTGTAGATTATACATGACTCAGTTAGATAATTCCTTGTAGAGGTGAAAATCAAAGTTCTTAGAGATGGAAAGAAATTGACACTTGAACAACTGGGAAAAGGCTATCGGGATTGGGTTCTCCGGATGCATAGTGAGCATGACGAAGAATTCGCCTGCAGCACTGATGACCCCGTTTTGCTTGTTAATTCAAAAGAATCACTTGGCATCACATCAGAAAGTAAAGAAGATGATGGTATATGTCTTTGTTTTTTGCCTTTTTCTTCTCCTTGCTTTATTTACATATTTCTGTTTCTCTCTCCCTCCCTCTACTAGCTGAAAATGGCTAAGGGCCCGTTTGGCCTAGCTTCTTCCAACTTCTACTTCTCTTCTCACATTTGTTCTTGCCCATCCTTTTTCTTCCACTCCCGCCTCCACCTCCAACTTCAGAGAAGTTGAATTAAAGCTACAATTGGACTAGCAGTAGAAGCTACAATTTGTAACTTCACCTTGTCCATCTAGTTCTACCTTTATTTCAACTTCTAGAAGTTGGAGATGGAGGTGGTAGTGGATGAAAAGGTGGTGGCTGGTGGACAATGAGAAATGTGGGAGGAGAAGTTGAAATTTTTGGGAGCTAGGCCAAACAGGTTAAATCTCATAGTGTATTGTATGTGCAACAGCGCAGGAAGAATGATTATCTTGTTTTTCGTTATTTGTAGTATATGTGTGTGTGTGTGTGTGTGTGTGTGTGTGTGTGTGTGTGTGTGTCTGTGTCTTGTGTGTGATATGTTGGTCTTGTTTATTTTCATATTGTAGTTGTGAGGGTTCACGAATCTATATGCTGGAACAAAAAATCTTGGAGTAGAGGGGAGAGAATCAAGGTGAGCCTGTCCTGGTTGTCAAAAGAGCAACACTTTTGCAACCATTGATTATTTCGTATTTGGAGGCTTTCAAGGTGATGTAGGTGGTAAGTGACTTTTAGGCAATATATTGTCCTTTAATTGATAATGTCACGAATGCTGCTTTAGGGTAGAATGTATGTAAGCATTAGGGAAATGTCACAAAGCTCAAAATATTTGTTGAACGATGCAGTTAACATCTGCAGACAACTTTTTTTTGGGGGGGGGGGTGGTGATGGAGTGGAAGCCCTCTTTTTGTTGCAGAAATATGCCTTACATATTCTGACTACATTTATGTTTCTTGTTCCCTCCCCCTTAAAAAAAAACCGTATAACAGGAGAGGCCCGTGTTATATGCTGGTATGTTCAAATTATTTTTTCTTCTAGCCTTCTGTTTCTCTGTCATTATCATGCATCCTGACTTCTTGGTTTGTGCAGGCCATTAGGTGTCCCTGATCAGGATCACTGTGAGCTTAC
This sequence comes from Tetragonia tetragonoides, assembly GCA_038025085.1. Classification (NCBI taxonomy): domain Eukaryota; kingdom Viridiplantae; phylum Streptophyta; class Magnoliopsida; order Caryophyllales; family Aizoaceae; genus Tetragonia; species Tetragonia tetragonoides. The sequence continues at coordinate 36,312,102 of CM076154.1, read as the reverse complement.
AGTTGATGATTCTGGCTCACGTTTTGAACTTCGGAGCTCTATTTCTCTGCCTTTAATAGTGATGGGTTCAGGAAAGGTGGAGAGTGCCCTCCTTATAAAATTATGTCTTCATTGTTTGGTCCACAGAAGCATTATCCACATATAATGTAAAGGAGGCTAGCTGCTAGCATGTTGCTTGCATATGTTATAATCCTGAAGCAAATTAAGCAATTAATGGGGTGCTTCTCACTGCAGTGTATTCCTGTTGATCTTGATGAATGGAATTGTCAAGTTGAGAAGCTGAATTCGAAAAGGCCTTCAGCCATTGAAGTACTAGGTCTGAAGCAGTGCAAGGAGATATATATTGATGGGGTAAGAGTTTATACTTTAAACTTCTTTTGGCAGGGAAATGTATATAGAAAAAGGTTACTTTGGCCCCGTTTCGCCTAGCTTCTACCAGCTTCAACTTTGTCCTCGCACCTTCCTCCTCCCTTTCTCCCTCTTCTTCCACTTCTGCATCCACCTTTAACTTGCAAGAATTTAGAGAAAGATAGGGCTGTTCATTATCAAAGAAACCATATGGACATTTTCTGAAAATTATGCCCAGTTATCCAAAATGTTTGAGTAATTTATGGTATCACGTGTTATCGGTTCTTTGACAGTAGAAAACTGGTGTTTACCCCCTCTGAGTAATTTATTGAATTTAAACCACTAAGCTAGGTTTGTACTTTAGTTGTTTTTTTTCCTCTTTTTGTTTTTGTTTGGTTTTTTTTATTTCATTTATTGAGAAATTCCTTTAGTTGGCTTGTCTTTTAATTTTCATGCTACTCCTGAGATTAAACACAAGTATCTAAAACTTCAGATAGGAATAAGGATCACTGATACAGTTCTGGATGTACCAAGCTGTGACAATTCTCTGTTTATTTAACCAATCATAGGTCATTGTCTTTGAATTCTTATTGCATTTGTTAACTATTCACCTTTTAGGCGTTACCTACTGGAGGCCCAGTTTCTGCTGGATCAGTGTCTCTTAAAGAAGTTGTTGCTGTTCTTCGGCCTTCAAATTTTACTTCAAGCACTGTGCCTAATGGTCTAGATCAAAAATACATCATAAAGGGCAATTTTGAGATGTGCATGGATATTAAATTTATGGCTGAAGCAACAAAATCCTGCAAGCATGAGCAGATATATTCAGGGAGTGTTACAAATACTTCACGTCGAGGATATCAGGGTCTATACGTTTTCTCTCTTGGTTCTGTCTCAAGTTTATTTCAAAAGGCTGGGGTGTATACATTCTTATTTTCTCTTGTAAGTGGTAAACTTTTGTTGCTATTTCAACTATCCATATGTTATACGATAACTTATCTATACTGTTAAGTATTAACAATCATCCTGCATCCTATATCTTAAGACCTTATAATCTGGATTTTCTTCTCTACAGAGAGAGTCAGCTGGTGCGAGTTGTGAAATAAGCGTGCAGGTCAAAGCTTTGCCTAACGTTAAACAATGGAAACTCCTAAATGATGACGAAAATCTGAAATTTATTGCGAGGTATGCTGCTGGTCATGGTATAGATCTCTTTATTCTCAGATTTCCTTGTAAACAATCATATCACCTATGTTGAATATGAAGCACATGGCTTGAGATTTTCAGTATAAACCATTGGTTCATTGCATATGGTTTAAAGGGGACAAAAGTCTCTAACTGAGATGCATAGAATACCTGATGCCTTTTGGTCTTTTCAGTTTTCAGTATGAATATCATTGGTGAAAGGTCATGCTTCTAATATATCGATTGAATATTTAACTCATAAAACATTAGCCAATTGAATATCTTTAGGTGCACTTGCAGGTTGTAAATCTGGTTTGCGTGATATGCTGTTTCGATTTTATGATTGAAGGCTTGCTATTCGTTTGGCTTGAGACTTATCTCTTTCACTCAAAAAAAAGAAGACTTGTCTCTTTCACACACAGACACCCCCCTAAAAAAATAAATAAAAGGAAAGATTATCAGGTTGGGGCTGGGTGAGGACTTTGTATTGTTCACTCCACATGTTTGCGGGCCCATTCTTTAAAATGAAAGTCAAACCTTTCTTGTGAAACTTCCTTTCCTTCGTATGATCCGGAAGTGATGGGGATATACGGTTCTACTTGTTACACTTACACATATATGTGTTTTTGAACTATACTTGTTACGTATATGTTAATACCAATCTCCAGTCATCAGTCATATGTTTTCCTTTTCTAGCGTATGATAAGTTTATACTGATCATCTTACAGTCATTCCCCAAGCCCACTTTAAAACATGTTAAGACAAGTTTTTGACAAACTTAACATCCGTGGTGGCAATCAGGTTGTTATAAGAGTATATGTGATGCATCTAACTGTGTGCAATACCTTGAAGAATTTTCATATTTTATGTAATTATTTCAGTATACATGTTATCATTTGGATTTTGGAGCTGTAACAATTTGTTATTCTTCACTGGTCAATTTTGAATATGTTGCAATTGATGTTTTCTTCAGGAGGCAGTCCATTTTGGATGTGCTTGTGTTTTAAAGCAAGAACAATGCTGGTTGCCTGGTTATGAGAGGATAACGTTCGCTGTATTGATTTACTTCAGGATCTAGTGCCTCGAGGAACCAAACCTTTTCCTGGTTTTTTATTTTGAATGCAGCATATGATGTATAGTATGTCTACGTATATGACATGATAGCATCAAAATGCACTGCCTAGAGCAAAAGTTACTTATCATATTGCCTTTGGGCATTTATGTTGTGCAGACTTTGATGCTCCAGTGAAGCATTTTCAGTTTAGTTCGATCGTAGCTTAGTTTTATCTTTACCGGTTAGCTCATGCAATGTTTTTTGTGAACTTGGCTATGTAACTGCAGTTTTGCCCAACCAACTGGTATTCATTGCTCATTGACTTTATTGTCTTTCACTCTTTCTTGCTGCTTTTGTTTGCTTTGGCAAATGGTTTTCCAGCGTCTAGTGCTATCTCATAACACGGAGTAGAGTACTTTATATGAGAATGAATTTCATATTGATCCACTGCAACAACTAATGGCCTCTTGCATCTATGTTTTTCCTTACAGGGCAGGTTCAGCTTTTCCGCCATTCTCAGTGGCCCGTTATGATATATATGGAAATTGTGTTCCTTTCAAGTGTATTCCTAATATTGCATTCGAATTGATGTCTGATGGTGCTGTGCTTTGCCACATAAAGAAAGTGAAGGTCGAACTGTCGTCAGATAATTTACATATGATTGTTTCGGTATGAAGCATGTTGTCTTCCCTATGTCCTTTTTTAATTTGATCAATGCAGTTGCCTTTTTCTTTTCCCTCTCCCGGACATTTCGGATTTTGCTGTCGCAGAATGTACGCATCACAAATAGTAACTTAGACAACATTCGTCCAAAATATGAAGCTACTTTGGTTTTGTCTCTGCCAGATGAGCGGCACATTCTCAGCATTTCTTGTCAAGGTATCTAGTTTTGTGTTGCTATAGTCATCTTCTTGGCGATTAAGAAAAGTTGTAATGTTATGATATCTTTATGCTTCTTACTTTCCCCTTTCCTCTCTCGTTTCCTTCTGCAATATTGTGGCAGTGGAGTCTGGGCCACTGCGATCTGTCACTTTCCACCCTTCAGAATCTGCCAATGCTTTGATCCCCAAGCAGGTGGTTCAGGAAGCCTAACTAGAGGTATGTAATTTCCCATGCATCCATAATGAATGTGTACCATTTTGCCTGGGAACATAAGCTGTAATTCCATTTGGTTTGTGAAAAGTTGTGATGGAAAATCTTGTTTATATTAATCCGAACTCTATGACAGGAATACATAAAAAGGACCCATTAGGGCTCTCTTTTATTATTTAGATTGTCATCATGCATCAATAGATGAAGATTATCATGTCTAATAATGTAGCTGGTTCGCACTGCTCTGTGTGATTTATTTAAGCAGCAGATATATATTAAACGAATTTGGCATGGTTCAGATTTTTTAAAAATTGAAATCAATCCGTTTACCTGTTTCGGATTTGATCAATCTCGTTTATGGTAATAAATTTGCTTTGCCACAAATATTTGGAGATGATGGAACTGTTGAAGGGGAAGTTTCTGGTTGAGGATCATGCCTGGTCTTTATCATTTTGTTGCCATGTTGGGGTATATTATGATGTGAATCTGTGTTACATGGATAAGTGGCTAGCTGTACCTTGAAGTTGAAAGACTCGGTCATCATCTCTGATGTCTTTAGCGGAAAGTTCTGATGTCTGACTGCATCAAACACAACTGCTGATTTTTGAGATATTACCTACGTCACATTTTAACTGATTACCACTAGAGAACGTGAAAGGTCGTAAAGAGGATGCCTAGTGTTGTGTGGAAGTACATGTACAACATTAAAACGAGCTGTCTTGTTTGGATGACACTGTTAGGACCCACTGATACGTATACGTTAGATTCCCTGTTTGAATTGCAGAAGCCATTTGATAAATTTGACTGGAAACTCATTTTGTTTGCAAAACATAGGGCACAATCATGACCCTGGTAGTAACTAAAGAGACCAACATCGAAAGAAAGTTGATTTGTTGAAATCGCTAAATATGAACTTACATATCTAATTACTTTATTTGTTTTGAACGTCCGATGCAGTGAGTTCAGAGATTGTGTGTATCGAGTTTTGTTGGGGTATTTTATTTTTATCTGTAAGGAGCACCCACAATTTGGGGATAAATAGGAGAACCCACATTATAGGTAATGACAATTGAACCCACATGCCGAGCACTCGTGGGTGGAAGGTAGAAGGTGGATGTGGCACCACCACTCCACCTCCTTGATTCTTAAGTTTTGTTGGGTTTATTACTATAATATAGTTTATCTCCACTTATCTATAGCCATTAGGTAGAGATCACTCGTGTTCTTCGAACATGCTCACATGTGCTATATGTAGCTTCTGCAATGATCACTGTGTGTATCCCTAACAATGTGTGTAGTTGGTTTGTTTTAAATATGTTCCTAGATATTTTTGATGGTAGCACATTTCTTTACTGAACTTCCCTGTTTCTGTCTTGCATGATACGTGATTGGGCTTTTATCTTGTGCCGCTAAATTAAATACAGAGCTTCACTCTACTCATTATGCTGCATACCATTTTTATTCGGATACCTTGCAGTGACTGTTTGATTACCACCAAGTTGATGGTTTATCCTGGCATAAAAACATGAAGCAACGCCCCCCTTCCCCCCCCCCCCCCCCATAAATAGGTATTCCAACTGATTTGGTTGCTTTGGGGAAATAATTACTTTCAGATGTTTGATAGGTATGGTAATCATGTCAAAAAAGGCACAGAGGTTGGGCTGGCAGTTCATGGATTCTGCTTCCTGGATCAGATTGGTCTAAAACGCGAGGTAGAGTAGTTTGTTCCTTTGGAGCCAATAACATGCTTATGTCAGGAGAGTTTTGTGTCTTATAAACTAATGAGGCATTAATCAAAGTGCAAAATCCTCTTTCGACCATGTTTTGTTTAGAATCTAATGTTCACATGCTATGGCTGTGATTCCCAAATTTGGTGAAATCTTCACTATGTTGTTTCATGATGCACATCCTATATTCTGATCAGCATATTGCATCCTATAATAAAAGCTTATTTCGCAAGGCTTATTTCACAACTACGTACTGCATATTTATGTTTATAGGAATATTTGGTTGCTGGACTGAGGAAGTTTTTCTTTGGCATGGGAATTTACACAAGATAGAGAAATGTTTAACAGTGAATCTATGGAAGAGCTATGTTGAGACAATCTTGGAAATAGGCTTAATGCACGCTATCTTGAGACGTAATTTAAAGATCAGACATTTCCCCACTGTCTTTATTTGTCAACTTTGGCTTATTATGGCATCAGATTTCCTCAATTTAGAAACATAAAAAGTATTTGTATCCCTTTCTCTTTTGCATTGGATCATTGTTTTGGTTTTACACAGGTAGATGATCTTGGTTGCATTGATATTAGTGGCCTCCTTAAAGTCATAGGGGCATATGGAGCACCAGGTAAGGCTCATTCTTTAAGCGTTTTTTGTAGCATGCTGATGTTTGTAAGATCATCATTAATTTGTGAGGAAATTAGACACTCATGGGTTCCACTTCTATAAGATTTGGAACTGTTAAAATGGAAAGGGAAAGAACCATAGTATCGAATATGTTGGGAGGCTCAAAGTTCTACACTCTTTTCTATTTTATTATTCATGAGACTGAATGAGATTGGCCTGTGTATGTCAATTTATATTTCTACATAAAAATTGATCTCCGAAAAGGAGCCCGTAGACATGCTTGTGTGAAACGTGTTTCCTTGGCATTGTGCTTTTGCGCTTGAGTTGGGGATAGTATATTATCATATTGGTGCTGAAACTCTCAGTCCTGCTTGCAGTTCTTCCATTACTGCATCTACTATGCTTATGCCCATTTGCTGATGTTTATGTTTAATGCTATGCGTTACAGTGTCTCTTTCCGTCCTTTATCCCTCTGACAAAGACGTGATTTTTACGAAAATATTTCAAGTTGAGAAGCGGGAGTTGAGAATAGCAACCAATGTTAGTTCTGCTTTCCTTTTCTTTAATTAATTAAGATATCTATGTTTTCCCCATATCTTACACAACTTTCCAAATATAAGGTACCTGAGCTTTGTCGTGCTGGATCGAGGTTAAGAGATATTGCATTTGAAGTTGTGAATTCCGATGGTGAAGTTGATCAAGCTATTCATGATGAAGTCAAGCATGGCCGATCACATACTTTACTAATAAGGACAGACTTACCAGATTTTGATGATTCTTTAAGATACGCTTTTCGTAGTGGGCGTTGTGTTATTCCTTCTTTGACTCTTCCTCGGGTAGAGGGAAGCTTTGACATTGAGGCGGTTCACTCTGATCACCAAGAGCTCCGTTTCAAATTCAAGGTTTTTGAAAACTGCAGCATGGTTTTCAATACTTATCCAGTTTCTCTTGCTGCAAAGAATGGGGTAACCATGATGATATCTTAGCTGTGAAATGATTTCTTGTCATGTTATGTTTTGCTGATAAATGAGTTCATTTTTACAAAAAAATTTCACAGAAGTAAACCAAGATTCTTTTCCGTGGTGAGCTGCATCTCCATATTACCTAACTCGGCCTCAATTCTGTCTGTTTAGGTGTCTGCTTCAGAACCTCAAAACAGGGAGTTCGATGTTGTCTCTCCTGTTCAAGAACTACCTGAGGAACACCGAGAGTGTATATCTCAATCTTTTGGTGGAATATCCGTGCGCCATACAGATTCATTTTCCTCTAAGAATACCACTACTTCAACGATATCAAAGTTGCAGAAAAAGCAGGCAAGTTAGATAACATGATAGCTTGTAATTCTATACTATTTATTTGGCCTTTTACCTATGTTTGATAGGAATGTTGCATGCAGTTATGTGTTGGTTAATTTTTACTTTCATTGTAGGGTATCCTCCCAGAAACTCCATGTAAGTTGTATGATCCACGGGACAAGCTCAACATTGACCTATTTAAATCTCCAGATGGCAAAACAATACCTTTAAATTCTTTTATTGCCAAAAATGCAAAAACTATGATGCAACCTGAGTCACCTGACTTACAGAGCTTTCAGGTAAATCTGCAGAAAAAGCAGGTACGATCAGAAAACATGATATCTTATAATTATATAAAGTGTTATTGTTGATTTTACATCCAAATTCTTCATCTCTGTGATTCTTATATGTTATACATGAATGTGGCATGAATTATATGCTGTTGAATTATTCTCGACAGGATACTCTCCCAGAAACTCCAAGCAAGCAGTATGATCCGAACACTGAACTCAATGATATATTTCAATTTCCTCCAGGACAGACAATCTCTTTAAATCCTGTTACCCCTGAGCATGCAATAAGAATAATGGGGCCTGACTTGCAGGACTTGCAGGTAAATTAAGATATATGCAGGAGATCTTGTACTTTTTGGCATCCTTATTTGGTTTCAGTTCATCATCATCATCAGAATTTTGGAGTTACTGCCAGTCCATTCAGTTGTAATCTTTTGTTGAATCTTTTGTCAGGCTGCTTTGTTGCTGTTGCAACTATAACATCGTGTTATTTTGTGACTTCACTATATGCTTTGCTCCAGGATGTTGAAAAGGAAATTTGCGAATACGGTTCAAAAATAAATGAACATGAAGAAGTCTTGAAGGCCCTCGAAGTCCATAGGGATGCAGCTGTTTTAAGCTTACAAGGTTGATTTTTTCTTGTTCACCCCCCTTCAGATTTATTCAGCATAGTATGTGTTTCCATAATAAACTAGATCATCTTGCTTATCTCTATTGGTTCATTGTAAAGTTTAATATTTAAGGGTTCAACTTAAAATGTGAAATCTTTGCTGTATTAAACTATTTCTTAATGCATTGCATTTATCAAAACCTGTTAACGTGCCCTCTTTATGCACAGCTATCTACACCTTTGCTTTTACCTGGAATTTTGACTGTCAGACTGTGTAATAAGATCATGAATCTGATTAAGTATACTATAAAGCCCTGGCTACAATCTTGTACCCAAGCTTAAGAAATGTCTCTATTTTACATGAAATTCTGTTTGAATTTTTTTTTTAAGAGTCCTTATACAGATATTTAAGTTGAGACCCAAAAAAATGTTCAAAACTCTTATTTACATGTGGTTTTTCTTTGTCAATACATGTAGCTTCAATAGACGTGCTGCCTTTAGATCAGTTGGACATGTCCCAGAAAGAGGAAGTGTCGCGGAAAATAGAGAACAAGGTGGGGTCAGCAGCTGCTGTTTATAGTGTTATATCAAGGAATATATCATTAAAGGAACAGCACCTTGAAATTATGGCCAATGTGGTTGGCGTAGTTTGCCTTCTTGGAACAGCTCCAACACATACGCTTAGCCGGTGATGTCTCTCACTCCATCCTCAATGTAGTTTTTATGTCTGGTCAATTGGTATTTGGTATAAATTGTCTATTATTTCTGTATTTTTTATGTGTAGCTTATTGGGCCATTATCTGGGGGAAGATCAAATGCTAGCCATTGTTCTTCAATCAAGTGCTGCTGTGACACAACTGGAGAATTATGAACATGCACTATATTCACTAGCTTCGGAATTGAAAATGCCTATCAAAGACAGCCACCTACTTATATGCCTTGAAGATATAAGGCAAGTCAGATATTCTTAGTATAGGTTTGACACTTTTGCTACTTCAGATTTTGCTGTAGTTACTAGTAGAACACTTCGGTTCTGGACTACTGGTGCTTGTTACAAATTTTCATTTGAAAATACAGTAGATATATTCACCTCTGGGAATATATTCCATAAATTTCAGACTTGCATGTACAGTGACCGCTCTTTTACTGTATATAGCTAAAGATGTTGTGTTAACTAACAGGGAGTATGCTGGTGGTGTCTTGATGAGTGATCCTCAAAAAAGGTTGGCCTTACCAACGCCCACACTATCCAATGGAACAACTCCACTAGGTTTCTTGGGGTATGCGGTTAATATGATTGGAATAGATGTCGACCATCTACAAACTAAGACAACTGCAGGGCATGGCCTCCGTGAAACTCTATTCTATCGACTCTTTGAAGACCTCCAAGTGTATGATACGATGGAGCACATGAAACATGCTCATGGTTGTGTATCAGATGGTGCAGTATCTCTGGATGGAGGGATCATACGAGGAAATGGAATAATCTCAGTAGGACGCAGGTGTGACACACATACTCTCTCTCCCCCGTATAATTTATTTTCCGAGAAATGTTGATGGTCTGTAAAACTTTGCTTCTATTTATCAGAACTATTTATCATTTTAGCAGCCTGTGATAGGTTCCTTTGACTTATCTTCAGAAACTTCAACTACTTCCACCTTTTTCATCAAGAATAACCTTGCTATTTGGTTTTCTTCAGGGATGTGGATGTGCAATTTTCTGTTGTTTCTGTGGAAGATTCAATGGTTGTCTATGAAGAAAGGGAAGACGTCATGGAATACATTAAAAAGAAGAAAACAGCGGAAGAAGCAATTGCTTACATGCTTAATGAAAGGAGCATCTGCTTGAAGCAATTCGAAGAAAGGAAGGCGGAGTATCTCAGACTAATCGAAGACAAAGAGGCACCGCAGAGACTTAACTTCTCACAGGAATCCTTGAAGATGACCTCGCCTATGCCTTCGCAGAGCTTGGAGTAGTAGTTTATGATGGTAGACATTGTACAGTCTCAGAACATACCACACAGAGATGACTTGTTGTGAAGCATTGTCATAGATATAGCAATTTTTTGAAACAACAAACGAGAAACACAATTCCACTTTTTGTATGGTAGGCAAAGCCTGCTGTTACGTACCAGGAGTACTACTTTTGTTCTGCAAGCTTCTATAGTGAATGGTTTGGTTGACAGTTCCAAACTTCCAACTACAGTTAGTTAAATTATGAGGAAATACCAACTCTTTTTGGTGTGCCTAATATTTTGTAATGAACGTATAACTTTTATGACTTGTATTTCAATAGTAACGAATTCTCCATAACTTGTGCATGGTGCTTCGTATTCAATTTTACTGTGTTTGTCTCCTGTCAATTTTTTTTTTTATGTGTTTGTCTGAGTGTTAAACATTGTATTTTTGAGTCTGAGGATTCACATTGTGTGTGTGAGTTTTTGTATTATGAGTGTGATGTATTTGTTCTCTCTTGAGATTTGCAGAACTTTGCGAAATGTTTGGGTATTAACTCAGAATGCTTAAAAAAAGAAAATAATAGTTCAAATCCCACTAAGCCTCCTTTGCTGGGCTTGTCTACAAGATTTATCTTGTTGGTTTGCCTGGTGTATGTGGTTTGCAGGCTATTGCGTACACTCGGAATTTATCCAGTACACACTCAAAAAGTAGTGGTTACGGATTCCTCGTATCCAAAAAAAAAAAAACAAGAAAATAATACTCGTATATAAAATTTTTAGGGATTTAATATGGCAATATCAATTATCCTAACCTAATAAATGGGAGACTTCTTCAATAATCACCCCTAAATAATGGTTATGACATCAACATTAGCTTCTTTACAATGTGATTACTTAAGTATATTATGGAAAGGCATGTTATGCATATGTGAGCCCTATCTTGATATATCCTAGTTTCTTATGAGTTTTTTATAGTCAATGAAGAATGGGGCAACCAAATAAACTTGTCTCAATAAGTAATTATGATATCATTTATCCTATTGATACCAAGTTCATTTCCATGATTGTACTCTATATAGGAAAACTGAGAAGTAGACGAGTAGCCTAAAGTGGTTTGAAATTGCGAATGAAGCACAATGACGGGATCATTTGTACACCCAACTTTATATCTAAGACTAACGAGATAGCGTAAAAGCCCCTTTTGCGGGGACAAATGGGTAATTGTGAACCCAACCCAAATCAAATAGTCAAGTTTACAACCTAGGGAGAAAAGTCTTTGACTGTTTGACTCAGTAATATAATCTGTGAGGATTTATTTCCCTTTATTTTACCTGCAATAAATCCACAGATTCACATTTCACCAGTGTGTGTGCACAGCCCAATAAATATACTAAAAGTGACGCAAAACACCCTTTCTCTCTCTGCTCTCTAACGGAATCACAGAGAGAGACAGCAAATTGAGAGTTCAAAGAGAGAGAAAATCTCAGCAACCAGCAATGTTCCCGTCGACGAACTCTCCGGTAAGTTTTTGATTTTCTTCTACCTTGTTTCTCATTCGATTCTAGGGTTTCGTTTACTATCTCATGCATGCATGTTAATTTTTCATTTTTAGAGTTCTGATTAATTTGTTTTTTCGGCTTTCAATTTCAATTTTGTAATGAAATTTTGAGCTACTTGTTAATCCACATGCATTTGGTACTCTTCTTTAGTTAAATGTGGTCTTCATTGCTTTCAATTGGTGAATTGGCGTTTAATGAGTATACTTGAGCTTTTGATGATGTTTTGTTAGTTAGGGATTTCAATCTTGTTATGAAGTTTTTGTTTTGTGACTCTAAAATGTCTTTTTTTGATAAAGCTTAGAATTTTATGATTTGGAAAGTGATGCTGACAGAATGAGAGGCATTGGAATCAATGTCAATGTCCATACTCTCTTTTTTTTCTTTTTTTTTTTTTTTTGGTAAAAGTAATTATTGTGGATGGGCGTTTTGAATGGGAAGGGAGCAATGGGAGAAAGAGTAGACCTGAGAGAGAGAATGCTTTTTCTACCCACCAGGTAGTCTACCCGGGTGATGTGGACAAGAAAAATAAGCTTGTACATTGTAACTCAAGTAATCTATCTTCAACTTAAGAAATAAAATATTAAAACTCAACCAATCACTAATGCACACATCATCCGGGTAGGCTACCCGTTGGGTAAACTAATATTCCTCCGAAAACTTTTGATATAGCTTAGAGTTTTACTGTTTGAGAGGTAATGACTGAATTGGGATTATTTGAGGCATTGGTGTCATTGGTCATTCTCTTTCCTTTTTCTTTTAAATTTTTATGGAAGGAGGTTTTATTTTTGGTGGGGGAATGGGGGCTGGGAGAATGAGCCTCAGAACATACTATATTGTCGTATTCTACGTGTGGTTTACTAATATGTCACCAATAACAATAAGTTATTTTCCAATTATGTTTGGTTTCTAAAATAGTTGCCAGAATTTTTCTCCATTTAAGCCATGGTAGAACACACAGTTCTGCTTTTTATGTTGATAACAGTATGTAGAGTCACCAAGAGAAACATTGAATAGTGTCGAAAAACCGTTCTCTAGAGAGGCTTGGAGGGTCTCTCTGAATCTGTCATAAAATTTTGTGCTCTTCGTAGCTGAAAGAATTCACCTTATAATGAGACACATACCATTATCACTGTTATTTATTTGTTTTTTTATTTTATTTTCTTAATGTTATAGAATATGGACTGCTCCATCTGCCGTTTGGTATGTCATTGGGGTGGAGAAATTGTAGAAGAACCAGGACGTGTAGATTATAGAGGTGGAGATTTATGTGTCGTTTTAGTTAATAAGAAGATGAGTTTCTCAGAAGTTGTCGAGAAGATTTATGACCGCACCGGTTTTGACCAAAGATGTGTGGATTTAAAGCTGCAGATGAGATTTCCAGCAAGCGGGGCATATATAGCCGCACCACTTCTTGATGAACATTCATTAAATACTATGTGGGAATGTGTATCACGATTACCGTCACCCTTCATGGCGCTGATTATTGAACAAGTACATATGGTGTCTTTGGTTCAAGCTTCTTTTCTCTTCATTTTGTTCGATCTTGAAATTTCTGAAATTTAATTGTTGGTAAAAGGGCAAGTTGTAGGCAGAGAAGAGTTTGATGTTTGCTCGAATAATTCTTCCTGTTTTTATATTGAAGGTTTCATTCTTTATTAGATTTTTAGCATTATTACTCCCTCAGAAATAATAATTTCTCTTACAGTGTTTGAACTAGTGATGCGACTACTATTTCAGACAAAGAGAGTATCTTTCTATCTTTAGTATTCTCTTTGAGGGACAATTGAAACCAAAGGTTGTGCTTCGCCAGGAATAAGGTTGTGTGCACACTATCCTTCCTAGTTTCTCCTCTTTACTATACCTCATGGGTTATTGTTGTTGTTTTGTTGGTAGATTGCAGACTATGAACTTCCCCTAGATAACTAGTTTACTGTTAGGGCTTGATATGAGGGTACCTTATCAGGTTGAAGGCTCATACTTGTCTCCCAAAGCTAAAAACGCTGTGATGCATGTCATTAGAACTTTCCTATAATATATACATATTCTTTGGTCTGGAAGGTGGTTTCTGCAGCTACGCTTTTCATAGTGCTGCTGTTGTGCTTCTTAATACAGTTCCTCTGTGATAAACAATATTGTTAGGAATGCCTGCTTATGATTATTAATCATTCTGCACTTGTTGGTTTTGTCTGGCAGATTCCAATAAATTCCAGGGCATTAGTTGTCCAAGAGATACCTGCATTGAATCAAGTGGATCCGAATAGGTCATCTGTTAATGCTGTGCATGAAGTACCAAATGGGGCACCTCCTTTTGCAAATTCCTTAATGTCTAGTTCCAAGGTGAGTCTTGCCCGTGGGCTGTGACCCTTCCTTCCGCATTGGATAAATATTCATGGGTTCTTTCCCATCTTCTATTGCACTGCAACATAACACATGCATTCCATCTCCATATGCTATGCTTATTAATGAGAAAATAATAAATGCAAAGCTAGTTAAAATTTCAGTCCGATCTTATCAGGGTTATGATTTGAATGGGCGGGGATATAGAGTACTTAACGGTACTTCTGAATGTCGTTTTTGACATGCAGAAACTGCAAGATGAACTAGAGAAGACTGGGAGTAAGATGAAACAGCATGAAGATAATCTAAAATTTCTGAAGACTCAGAAGAACCAGCTTGATGATGCCATTCTTGATTTGCAAGGTATGTGATATTTCTTCCTCTATCTAATATAACTGAGGACTGTGGCACTTGGAGGAAGAATATTTACAGAAATAGAATAATAAGCTCATTTGTTTGGAGGAAAGTTCTGTCTGGAATTCGAGATTGATAATATCGTACTTCGTTTATTTAACAAGGAAAACAAAGAGGCCCTTTGCTGCCTCTGCATTGACATTTTTGTGTTGTGGTAGAATGAATTGCATCAGGATATGATGTACAGTGAGAATAGGAGATGGGTGGTTGTGACCACAAAATGAACTTGCAAAAGATGATTGTCAAGCAAATCCTTTTCAACAAATTATTTCAACTCTCTTAGATTGTCTGCAAATCATGTTTCTTTTTCTTTTTTTTTTTCTCTTTTTTTGTATAGTTATTCTAGCGCTTGGGGCAAGATTCTTTCTTAAAGGGTGAGTTACAAATTTAGGAAGTTATCCATAGTTTTCTGTTAGCTTTTTTGGATGAAACGAACCTCCTGGATGGCTACATCTGTTATTTTGTATGTTAGTAAAAAGGGAAACTTTTTCTGGTGGAACTTATACTCATGAGACCGAAAAATTGAGTTCCTTTTTAAATAGGCAGAAGTTAATTTCTGAAACGCTCAAATCTGGCAGGTAAATACTTCTTCTCATGTTCTGACGGATCTTGCCTTATAGTCTCTGAGGCGTTTATTAGCCCGGTTTGGCATTGCTTCTCAAAGTTTTTTGCTCGCATTTTTGATGGTCCAGATCCTTCTCAGAAAATAGAATGGGGAAGAAACAAAAAACCAGCATTGCATGAAACTAGCGTGTCACTGAACCGTCTATATGTAAATAGTGTGTATGAGAAGAGGCAACTCCATTCTCCTCTCAAAAGATAAAGAATACATGTTAAGTGAAGTATAACATCTATGCCTTTCAATTGTGTATTTATTCCCATAGCAAACGTGAGGCGGCGAAGCGCTTCAAACAATCTCGAACTCAAGCCACCATCAGTTAAAAGTTCTTCATAGTTTCTGGTCTGTACTAGTTTCATTTTAGAAAGTTTGATTCGTATTATTACTAGTTTAGTTTGGGAAGGTGACGGCTAAGAGAGGCTCTTGGTTGACACATGGCAATGGTGATGCCTATGGTAGTTTTTTTTAGATAAGAAAAAGTTCTATAAAATGCCAAAGTATAATAGTACAAAATTTATATCCTGCGGGAATTTCCTTCCACCAGAAAATGTTTTGATCTTAACAACCACTTCCAGAGCCTAAAGGACTGTACTCTGAACTACCATGGCGTCGTCTCCAAGTAGATTTGTACTTTTCTTTATCTATAAAATCTGTGATGTGGTTGAACAATGGGCTTGTTTTTGCTGTGGCTTTCTATGGATACGTGAAACATATGTCGTCTGTGTTAAACTATTTCCATTCGTACATGTTTAATTTGCTGTTTGCTTTCAGTTCTAGTCTAAGTTGTAGATACACTTTGTTCTTATATAACCATTTTTTGAAAGCTTTATCCTTTATCTTGTCAAACTTTTCAACTGTTCTGCAGTTAGCCTTGGTAAATATCTTTCCTCAAGTGCGCCTAAGACTGAAGGTGATGATAATTCTCATGTTCGTGGTGAGGAGGAAACTGTTGAGCAAATTTTGAAGCATGAAAAATCTGCGGCTGGTATCTTTTGCCAGCTCAAAAATCGTCATGGATCACAGCTTTCGAGTCTTGCTTTGTCCCAAGATATTCTTGGTATTGTAGCTACCCTTGGCAAATTAGATGATGATAACCTCAGCAGGTAAATTCAAGGAACAAAACCAATCTCTTTGTAAAAATAGCAAAAAGTTGCTAACGACATCCCCCTACGGACCCCCGTCACCGAACAACACAAATGTTAATGATATTTTGCAAGGAAGGTTCTGTCTTCAAAAGTCATTGATATAAACTGATTTTCTCTTTCTATGGTGGTTGAACATTGCTATCACAGACTTTTCTCTGAGTACCTAGGCTTGCAGACTATGCTTGCAATTGTCTGTAAGACTTATGAAGGAGTCAAGGCTCTGGAAATGTATGATGGTGAAGGACTGGTGAATAAAGGTTCTGGTATTCATGGGCTTGGTGCTTCTGTTGGACGTGCTTTGCAGGGACGATTTCATGTGATTTGCCTTGATAATTTAAGGTATGACTCTGGAAACTTTGTATGGTCGGCTAAGCTTGTGTATTCAGCTCTTTAATACCTTTCTTTGTGCAGACCATATCCTGGTGAGATTTTGGCTGATGATCCCCAGAGGAGACTTGATATTCCGAAACCAAGACTGCCAACTGGCGACATTCCTGCAGGATTTCTTGGCTTTGCTGTAAATATGATCAATGTAGATAGGACCCATTTATTTTGTTTGACATCGCGTGGATGTGGCCTCAGAGAGACTTTATTCTATAATCTCTTCTCACGTCTTCAAGTGTATAGAACCAGGGCTGAGATGCTTCTTGCTCTTCCATGCATCTGCGATGGAGCTGTCTCATTAGATGGTGGGACAATTAAGGGTGCTGGTGTCTTCTCCCTAGGTACCAGGTACTTTTACGAGTTTCCTCACTGTTTTCGGAATTTGGTGCATCTTATTCCTTTGTATACCTCTGCGAAGAATACTATTATCCACCATGAGTTTTCTGGTTTCCACTGATTTACATGGTAGTCACTTCCGAGGGATAACAAAGCCAAAGCTCAGAGGGTGCAGGTGGGATGCCTTGAAGGCCTACTTTTTTTGTCTAGTCCTGACCCTACTGAGCATTACGGCTGCTGGTTATTGTATAATCATGATTCATGACCTAGAGATGTAGTCTATTCTTCAATGCTGGAATGGCTAACTAGAGTGTAGACTTGATGATGAGATATGATACAGGCAGTCAATAGCATGGTAAATTGTATGTATGGTAAAGGATAAGTAATAACCATGGTATATCTTAGTAGCAACCTAGTGATGTTTGGTAGTAAAAGCCATCATGCTTGTCCCTTAAGTTGTAACAACATCTTATTTGGCTTCTTTTTTGCTCTCTAGCCTGAGTGCTGGCCACTTCCCACTGAGGGATCCAGAGAATCCTCTCCCACCAGGTTGTCGTGATAAGATATAAATGTTCTTGATATATATGTTTTTTTTTTTTTGTTTTTTTTTTTTTCCTGTAAATATCTTTGAACTCGTCAGATTGGCATTTCTGGGATTGATGGCAGTAATTGTCCTTTAGCTGCTTTTAGATTTATATTCCTTCCTACCATTACTTCGCTGGTCATTCAGTTTCTATCTTCTTACTTCTATCAGCTAGATGGACCTCTTTTGTTCTTGTGAAAGTTTCTGGGTTCTTTCCCATGAACTGTTACTTGTCTCTAGAAACAGTGGGCTACCTTCCCTAGGCATGTTATCGTATATTGTGCACTTCTACTGTAAATTTCTGTGAATTCAACTGATTTATGATTTCTTTGCTGTTGAATCATTGTTTTTCTCTATGTACCTGAAACAAGGGAAGATGTAGATGTGAGATTTCCAAAATGTTCTAAGGGATCAGATTTCCCTGAAAACTATCATGAGCTTGAGAATCAGATGAAGGAGAAGAAATGGGAAAGAGAGAGGATACTAGAAGACATGCGTAGAGAACAAGCATTGCTGGATCAAGAAAAGTACAACTTCTCATTGAGAAAGCAAGATTTTCTGAAGTTTTTGGCGGATAGTTCATCATACATGACTCAGGTAGGTCCGTTACTTGCTAGGAAATATTTGATTGTTTCACTCTGTAGATTGCTTCTGCCACTGATATCCATGAGTAATTGGACCAAACATGGTATAAATGTTGGCAATGAGTTCCCCCTATCCCCCTTCTGTTTTCGTTGTTGTTGAGGGGAAGGGGGTAGGAGGTTGTGTTTTAGTTGACTACACATTTCAGTGAATCTAGATTCATGACTGCATGTAGTAGTGTATTTAGGTTGATTGCTCCAACAATATTTGTCTTTCAGAAAAGAGGTTTTAGTTGGATCTGTTCATACCTAATAGTGCATGCTGATTTTTCTATGAGAGCATCACCTTTTTTTCATGCTTCACCCTCAGTAATAGCTTCAACCAGTGAGACTGCTTGTCATTTTTGGACAATAAAGGACCTTATTACGTAATCTCTCTCTCTTTTCGGACGTTTCATTTTTAGTAGTGGAATACCCCATTCTTGGCAAGATAAATTGCAAACCACTGTAGTGGCGCACAAGTGGTTGGTTTCTTCTAACTAAGATGTACTAGGGGCTTTTCTTTTGGTGTCTACTTCTGCGAGTTAGATACTGCTAGTAAAGTAACCCCCAAATCTTTTCAAATCGTGAATGAATTTGTGTTATTTTGGATAGAAGCTTACTGTTCATGCAATGTTTCAATTGTTGAAAGTGGGATAGAACTCAATTGTTCATATGCTCGAACTCTAAGCAATCTTATAATGTTTGCAGCATCAGATGAATACAGCAGCTCGAGATAGAACAGGTCCACGATGATAGTTGCTGATTGGATGACTGTTACTGCCCTAATCTATGATCATCTTTGCCCCCTGCTTCAGTACAACGCCTGTCAGATGGGGGCAGGTTTAGACCAAGCATATTTTTTAGTCGGTGATTAGTTTGTAATGTGTAGCTGTTCTTTGTAGCTGGAATAGCTTTGTAAAGAACTAAATGACCCTTTTTCCATTTCTATTCCTGGTTACGTGGGATTCGGGAACTTTGGGTTATATCAGTTTGCAACTGATCTAAAGTTGTGCCATGAAACGTTTGAAACTTCTGAATGGAATCCCAGGGTCATTTGAAAGTAATTTATCTGTCATTGTGCAACTAAATTTCCTGACTAAACTTTTCGCGTTAAGCTGATCATATAGTCAGTACTGTACTATGAATGGGCTTGTTCAGTTCAAGTTAATAGGTTAATGACAAATTATGCTAGAGTATGTCGAAATATTAGCGTGAAAGTTCTCATTTGATGCATTTAAAATTGTTGCCCTGAGTTGTTGTAAAGGAACGAAAGACGAAAACAAAAAGCATAAAGGTCCTACCGAGATTTGAACTCGGGTTACTGGATTCAGAGTCCAATGTCCTGACCACTAGACCATAGGACCACGTTGCTTTCTATCATGCAGAATAATTTAAGAAGGAAACTTAATTATGCATAATTCCAAAGTTCGAAGAAGGTATTTGAATGGACAATATTATTAATACCTATTTGACAACTGATATTCTATCGCCATATATAAGGTTGAAATTAGTCGATTGTATTTCTTATACTAGTGTTAAATTAACTAATGTCTCAAATTTCCCATCTAGTTGCGATTTTGATCATGTTTTATACTAAATGTAGGTTGCAACATGCAATAACGAGATTGCACTTAGCTATAACTATACATACAGTATTACTATTTCGAAGCAATTGTACAATAATTTTTGAGCAAATTATATTCATGCAAGATGCAACATTGATTTTAAGTGGCCTTCATACACACGCACAGTAGATCGATTTTAGAACATAATGGTGTTAGTTGCTGTAGGACCATAGCACATCACTCAACTTCGAGATGGGATCATCTACGGTAAAATCCCTGCGGTAAACCCTGCAGTATCACATTTTTTAAATTATAACGGTATAAATATTCATATAACGGCACTAAAAATGATACAACATAATTTAAATAATGGGTCATCACAATACAATTTAGTAGTTATTTAATGCCTATTTTGACCCATTATTTGAATTATATTGTATCATTTTTAGTATCGTTATATGAATATTTATACCGTTATAATTTAAAAAATGCAATACTGCAGGGTTTACCGCAGGGATTTTACCGTAGATGATCCGATTTCCTCAACTTCCAAGCGAAAAGAAATCAAGAGATGCTTCACTTGTTAGGAATATCGTCATCTAACTTTGAGCTTGAGTGTTTCATTTCTATCAAAATCTTCGTGTCTCCTCCAAAACTGAAACTTTCAACTGAGTCATTAGGTCCAACTTAATGTTTAAAGAGACTGACCCTGTTCTTTTCGTCGTTTCCATGCTGCATTTCGTTCCGTTGCAATCCGTTCTGTTTTGCATTCTGCACTTGATTTTGTCTCACATACATTTTCTTCCAATATCTGCTCGCTTTGTTCCATTCCGCGTTGTTCCGTTCCGGTCCTCACCGTTCCGCATCATTTCGTCGAAGAGAACAATGCCTAAAAAACAGAAAAGTAAAATCATAGATTGGAGACATGGATGGAATCAGCACAAGTTGTCTTTTAGAGTAGATAGAACAGTAGAGTGTGACCACCCCACCACACACACACACAAGCATTCACAATCATCCTCACAACAAGAATATTTATTGTCTTACTGAAAGATGTGCCACGACGAAGGTAATCACATAAAAAAAGCTGGGACACTAGAAAGATACTCTCACTCACTCTCAACTCATTACTCTAAAATATCACATTTTGTACCACTTCACTTCACTCTTTCCCATAGCCCCCAAAACCAAAAACCAACTTCAGTTACACTTGGAAGTTCATACACATGCACTTCACATTCAATTCCACTTTATGATCACCCCCATCTGAGAGATTTTGGAGAGAGAAACAATGGAGGTTCCGCCGGACGAGGAGCGGTGCCGGCGAAGAGGGACGCCGAACTGGCGGTGTCCGGGCCGAGCTCGTCCCGGCCGGTCTTATTGTCATAAGCACCACCTCCTCAGCGTCTCCCGCCACCAGCGCCGCAAAGAAGAGAGAATCTCCGGGAAGTCCGCCGGCGCCGGAGAGAGAATCTCCGGCGACACCGCAGGTGCCGGAGGGAGAATTTCCGGCGGGATGGAAACGGCGTTCGAGGATTCCTCGGTCGAGCCGTACCGTCCAGTGATTGATTTCGGGTTTCAGGAGGTGGATCATCATCATCAACCGGGTTGGGCCGGGGCCGAGTTCGGTGAGGCGGGTTTCGGTGATCATGGTGGAAATGACGGAATTACCCCTGGTGGTGGTGGTAGTCAGGTTCAGGTTCAGCCCCAATTAGTAGGGGGTTGGGATGGTGAACCGGTTATATATGGTGGTGATGAGAAAATGGTGGGCCGGTTGGGTGAGGTTGATGATGTGATTAGTGTCCCCTTTGGTGGACCGGTTCCTGAAGTTGGAAATGACCAAATTGCCCTTGGTGGTGGTGAACCAGGTTCTGCCCATCTTGAGGTCATTTCAGAATTTACTTACCTTTTTTTTTTTTTTTTTTTTTTTTTGTGAATGCAATTTACTTACCTATTTTATGGTCACTCGTCTCATATGAAATGGTATCATACAAGACTCACTTTGGCGAGCAGTGGGTTTTGGGTCTAGTGCGAGACCAATTTATAGAAAAATATAGCCATTGTTTAGAAACAAAGGGGTCACTTATGGTGAGCAGTGACCCTTTTTTATTGAGCAGTGATCCCGTCACACCAAAAGTTACGAGAAGACTGTCTTATAAAAGTTTTGACATAATTGTTATTTGTTTATTTATTTGTTTTGACTTCAAATGTTTTCAACAAATTAAAATTAAATGGAAAAGAACTTGCCCATGGCACTCAACTGTGACAGCCTGATAGGATCTTGGTTTGTTGTTGTTATAGGTCAATACAAAGAATGACAATTCTGCCCTTGGTAGTGAACAGGATTTGAGTTCTGACAGAATTTATAGCCGGTTCATTGAAGTGGATGTGTTAAATAACGATGCTGTCCATACTAGTGATAGTACTTCCATTTTAAATGTTTGTAAACCACAGTCTACTATTATTGGTGCGGGTATTGAAGTGTCTAAGCGCCAAGAAATGAGAGTGGGGCAAAGTTCCAAAGAATGTGGGGAATTGGGAAATGGGCATGTGTTTGGTAACTCTGAAAATATGATTGGCAAATTAAAGGGTTTTGAGAATTCTGTGCCAAATGACCAATTGGGTTTTGAAAATGATAGTGGGGTTGAAAATTTTCATGGAATTGAGGCACCATTTGGTGAAATGGGAAGTGGCCAGGTCTTTCGTAACTCTGAAAATTGATGGGCAATTTCGAGAATTTAGAGAATTCTGTGCTGCAATAATGCTGGTGGGGTTGATAAATTTCATGGAATTGAGGCACCTTTTGGTGAGAATGGTGGTAAAGAAATGGGAAATGGGCAAGTGTTTGGTAATTCTGATATGATGGGAAAATTTGAGGGTTTTGTGAATTCTGTGAGAAATGATTCATTGGGTTGTCAAAATGATATGGGGGTTGTTAAATTTGAGGCACAATTTGGTGAGAATGAGGGTAAAGAGATGGTGGGTCAGTCTCAGAAATGGAAAAGAGGGCGACCTAAAGGGTCAAAGAAGAAGAAGGTTGTTGATGTGACAGAGAATGTGGGTGGGAGTGTTGGTGTTGAAGGAGTTCAGTTTCAGAGTGTTGTTGATGGTGAAGAATTAGGGCTAGGGCATAAGCAAGTAGAGAATATGGTTGGAGATTTTGATGGGGAAGGAGTTGAATTCAGAAATGAGGATGTGGGGAAGAGAGTCAATCAGTTGTTTGAATCTGATAGTGAGCAGGGTGAGGGTTTTGACAATCAAAGTCCAAGTCTTGTTGGTGGAAAGGATGTGGGTTTGTGTGCCGCTGAATTGCCTACAGTTAAAGATGGTGGATTTGAGGTAATCACGCCGAAGAAAAAGATAGGGGGACCAAAGGGTTCAAAAAATAAGAAGAAATAGGGTAATAGTGAAGGATTGAGAGATGGGAATATTACAGATTTTGGGAAGGAAGGGGAAGTAGTAGTACTAGTGGGGTTTGAGGATGATGTAGAGACGAGAATTGAGGTAATCACGCCAAAGAAAAAGATGGGAAGACCAAAGGGTTCCAAAAATAAGAAGAAAAAGGATAATGGTGGAGTGCTTTGTGATGAAGCATTGAAAGATGAGAATAGTACAGATATTGGGAAGGAAGGGGATGAAGTAGTATCAGTTGGGTTTAAGGATGATGTAGAGACAAGAGTTGAGATAATCACGCCAAAGAAAAAGATGGGAAGACCAAAGGGTTCGAAGAATAAGAAGAAAAAGGATAATGGTGGAGTGCTTTGTGGTGAAGGATTGAAAGATGGGAGTAATTCAGATATTGGGAAGGAAGGGGAAGTAGTACTACCAGTGGGGTTTAAGGATGATGTAGAGACAAAGAGGGACGCTGTTGGTTCTGCCGATGGGATTGGAGAAGGGGTTGGGAAGAAACGTAAGCGACCCAAGGGTTTGAAGAATGGAAACAAGGAGAAGATGGTAGAGATCCAGAGTGGCCTTATTGATACTACCAATGGAATTGGAGACGGGACTAGGAAGAAACGTGTCCGGCCTAAGGGTTTGAATAATGGAAACAAGGATGCTATTGTGGCTGCTAAGGTGGAGGAGGCTGGAAAGAAGGTAGAGAGGCGTGGGCGTCCCAAGGGTTTGAAGAACAAAAAGAGTATGGTGGTAGATACTGCACTTAAGGAAGAGTTTGGCAAGAAGGTAGAGAGGCGTGGACGGAGGAAGGTCTTGAAGAGTGAAAAGGGTATGATAGTGGCTGCTGAGGGTGGAGAAGAGTTGGTTAAGAAGGTGGAGAGGCGTGGCCGGCCTAAGGGTTCTAAGAATAAGAAGAGTATGGTTGTTGCCAATAGACGCAAACGACTGAAACTTTCAAGGAAGAAATGTGATCCGGAGGGTGTTTCAGTAGAAGGCCCAGATCCTATGAGTGAGACAGGTAGTGAAGTGGTACAGGGTGTGCATGGTGAAGCTCCCGGCAAGAATTACCCTCAAGAGGTAGAGGGTTCAAAAGAAAATCCCGTTTGTATTGGTGTTCTAAGCTCTAGTGGAAAAACTGATGTCAGAGCTGGTTTGCCCAAGAAAAAAAAGTGTGGAAGGCCTAAAGGATCAAAAAATAAAAGAATAATCCTTGTTGGCGAAATTCTTGAAAACATTAGTCAAAAGGATATGAGATGCACAGTAAAATCTCTAAAGTGTTCCAGAAAAAAACGAGCTGATATTGGTAATACATTACGGGAATCAAAAAACGAGCAGAGACCTAGGAGAAAGGTTGCTAACTACCAGAGGGAAAGTGACATGGCAGAGGTAAATTCTTCTCACTTGATAATTCATTTCCAGTACTTATATTTACCAACCTTGCAGTTGCTATGGGTGACCATGGGGATGTGTCCATGTTGTGGGGGGGATAATGATAATGTAAACTAGATAATGGCCAAGTTTAACTAAGGAAGAAGTTAATAGAATAAAAAAAGAAAAGAAAAGAAACATGTAAGGTATTGGATGGTGGTAATTCATTATCAGTAGGGCTAATCAACAATTCTTATTTCATTGTTTCACTGACTAAGAGCTGAATTACAGCCTATATTTATAGTTTATAAGTAGCTCTAAGAAGAGTAATGTAAGTGGACGAATATGAAGTAGAGGGCCCTACTTTTTATGGATGTTGTCACTCAAAATGATACAGGATCTGAGAGCTGGTTCAGCCTATTTAACTTAAGTGCCGCAATGTGTCCCTGGAGTCTGTTAGAGAATTGTGGAAACTCACTTGTGTGCACTTCTATACTCATTGGTTTTGTGATGGAAAGATTACGGTAGGTTGAATTGACATTGAGAAAGTGAGAAGAGATTAGTTGTTTGTGTTTGCTGAAGTGTTTTCAGCTTAAATAGAAAAGACAAATTCAGCAAAGCATTTTTACAAGCATCATATAAGATACTTCATGGTATATCACACATGTTCCATTCCCATTCCATTAATTTATTGTTACCTTGAAAGAAACTAGCTGAAATATCATGTGTCTACCACCTTCGGTTCCTTTGATTGTGTATGAAGTGCCTGTGCCAGTTGTTTTGCACTCTTCATTTCACATTTTCTTGCTTTGTCTCCCTTAAATTTTCAACAGTAATGGAATTTTACACATGCAACCTCTTGTTAGTGGTGATTTGTGACAAAAGCAAGGCCTAAGGCCATGAAGGATGGGGTATTTGTTCAGAAATTTTCCAAAATTTGTCTACTTCTCTTTATTTTAAGGTCTTTTTCCTGAAGTCCCTATGTCAGACGTTTTTGTGATGGAGTTTGTGGAAGAAAAAGAAATTTAGGTGCCAGTGGTAGCTAAACATGAAGTAGTATCATTTGAATGATGACTTTTGTGCTTGTGTTTGTTGTATGAAAATTTGAGTAATTTATTTTCATTTTGACCGTATTTATTGTTCAGGGTGTCAATGGGAGAAAGGAGCAGAGTTCAATGTGTCACCAGTGCCTCAAGTGTGATAGGACCTGTGTTATCTCTTGCTCGTTTTGCAAAAAGAAACGTTATTGTCAGCAGTGTCTTGAAAAGTGGTAATTGTTTACATAAATTGCGATTGCACATGAAGTCATGAATCTATGTTGAATTATCATAAGTCGATAATGCTCTATTTCCTTCCTAACAAATTTAGGGATAGTATCTTAGCTAATTTCATGCTGGCGATCATGATTTTGTAGCTTAAAATTCTCGTACTGTTAAAAGAAACATTTTTGTCAGCAGCACCTTGAAAAGTGGTAGTTGTTTACAAAAAACTGCAATTGAACATAAAATGAAGAATCCATGTTGAATGATCATAAGTCGATTATTTGAAATAAATTTAGGATATTATTTTAGCTATTTTCTGGAGATGACTATCTTTGTAGCCTAATATCTAGCTTATACCTGATGTTTGAACCTAAGAGAAGGTTGTTATTTGGTTGGTTTCATCTCCTTTGATCCAAAGTTGAAGTCTCCACGTATATATTTGGTTTTATTTTTTTTCAATATGAAATATTATGGTTATTTACGTCTCAAAGAATCTTTCTGTTATCATGCATCAGCAAAATAATTATTATGGTCTCAAAATAAGCAAAATGGATCAGGTATCCTGAAAGAACAAGAAAGGAAGTGGAGGAGGCATGTCCATTTTGCCATGGGTATTGTAATTGCAAAACATGCCTCCAGGAGAACCTAGATGTGAAGGTGCAAGGACATGTTTCTTTCTCCTTATGCTCTTTACTACTCTATGTGTATCAACTTGATGCTTGATTAATTTTGGTTTATGCAGGCCAGGCAGAAGGAAGTTAATTGAAATACCAAATTACAGAGGCTATCTTACTTGATCTGCAAAGTTAGTCCTCTTGTAAGGCATATACAGGAGGAGCAGAGAACTGAGTTAGTTATGGAAGCTCGAATACTCGGTGCGTAATTTTGCTCCTGCTTGGTGTACAAGAATGTTAGCAGAGTCAATTTGGGAGGATGTGAAAGGAAGGAAGCATTGCGATTACATCTTATACCATGGTCAACTACATGTTTCCACTTATTTATATGCACATTAGAGTCCTCACCATTTAGCTTGCTTTTATTTTCTAGGCAAAACAATTAAAGAGGAGGATGTGATGAAGACTAGACTTGATCATGATGATAGAGTATACTGGTATGCGCTCTTGCTTCTGGTAGTTGGAAGTAAAGCACCAATTGTTTGTAAGCTAATTCTGTGTACATGTGATGTGTAACTCATGTAGATTGTATCATTTCTGCAATAGTGGGTGGGTTAAATAGCATCATGTGACTTGGCTTAGAATCCCGTTCATTGTTTGTCGTAGTCTTCATTGCAATGTTAACGACCAAGAAAACCTCCAGTGGCCCTTAGGGGACTCGAACCTGTGACCTCTGGAGTAGATCTTAGCGGTCTTACCAGTTGAGCTACCTTACTCAAGGTTACTTTGTAGGTAACAGTTGGTGATATCATTAAACAAAACAGCTAATGCTCTACCTGTTAGGATTTTTTTTTATTATGCTCCAATGGGGTACCTTGCCATAAAAAGACTTGCTTATGAAGTCACACTTGCTTTATGTGATATTCCAGCACTTGATAACTTGAGCTCCTTCTGAGGGGTATCTGACTGGATTTAGTTATGCAAGTTCATAACTGAAGCATGTGATTTGTTTCACTACTATCGTCCTTGTCGAATTTAAGTCAATGCAAACATTTTGACTCATTTGTTCTGTCTATATGTTTCTCCTCTCCCTCTTTAGTCTTTGTTTTTGTGTTCCTCACCCCCCCTCCCCTAAACCAAGATCTGACAGAAGAATGTTGTGAAAGTTCTATGTTACAAGACAGAAATGACATGCATTTATGACCTTGATCTGTTCTTATTCAACAGTGATAATTGCAATACATCGATTGTAAATTTCCATAGAAGCTGTCCAAATCCTGATTGTTCTTATGATCTCTGCCTGTCTTGTTGTCGAGAATTAAGAGAAGGCTTGAGGCCTGGTGGTATTGAAGCTGAATCTTCTCGTCAGCAGTTTGTAGATGGTTCTTCACATACAAGAGCAAAGGATCAGACTCCTGGTGATAATAAGGCATTTATTGGGGATAGCCAAGTGTCTACAGATAGCACTTGTCTACCTGATGCAGTTGGCTGGAAAATTAACATGGATGGTAACATTCCTTGTCCTCCAAAAGCATCGGGTGGTTGTGGTCTTCACATGCTTGGGCTAAGGCGCATCTTTGAACCTAATTTAGTAGACAGTCTGACAGAAAGCATTGATGAAATCACTATTGATTGTCATTTACCTGAGATAGACGCTAGTCGAGAATGTCCTGTCTGTCTCCAGACCTTGTCTTCAGGTGATGAAAGAAGAGAATCTGAAACAAGAAAGGCATCTTCAAGGGAAAATCTGCATGACAACTTTCTTTACTGTCCAAGTTCTATGGATCTTGAAGGAGACCAAATTGAGCATTTCCAAAGGCATTGGATGCGAGGTGAACCTGTTATTGTTAGAGATGTACTTGTAAACGCATCGGGACTTAGTTGGGAGCCAATGGTTATGTGCAGGGCTTTCAGAGGGGCCAAAAAGATAATGAAGGAGGATACACTTAATGTGAAGGCCATTGATTGTTTTGACTGGTGTGAGGTACGTGCTAGACCTTCAAGGTATGATACTGTGTATGATGTTGGATTCTAAACTTGTTATATGATTGGACTTGTTTCTTTCATTTTGAACTTTGGAACTTTGTGACGGGGCGGGGGCACTTTGCATTTACAAAGTTTTGATGCCCTACGTCTGTAAATACTTGTTCTTACAAATAAGTGTGTATGCATCTGGGAATAAGCCATTGTTTCCTTTCCAGAGTGTTTCTTCTACTTTCTGGTTTGATACATTTCTCTCTACGTTATACACACAACACACCCTTCTACTGAAACTTCTTACTTTGTCTTTTCTTTTTCTTTTTACCCCTCTTAAATTTCTCGAAAAGCCACTTCCTCGACCTGTTAGAACTCGTTTCCTTGATTAAAGCAATTCCCTTTCTGTATCTGGGTCCTTGGTTGAAATGATTTCCTCTCCCATTCAGAAAAATTGCCTCAGTTTGCATCTTGGAATGCTCCAGATACCCCACCGTTGAATTAAAGATTCATTTTATGTGAGTGGAAGTGAGGCAAACAATTTTGCAACAGAGACTTGGTGTATGCACCCCAAAAATTTATTGTGTTTTGGATATTTTGACTGCTTCTGCTGAGATAATTGTGTAGAGCATTGCTGATTTATAAATTTTTTTTTAGACCAACAACCTGTGTAAGTTCTTTTTGTTTTGCAGGTAGAGATTGATATATATAATTTCTTCAAGGGTTACCTGCATGGTCGAAGGCATACTAATGGGTGGCCGGAGATTTTGAAACTTAAGGATTGGCCTGCTTCAAATTCATTTGAAGAATGCTTGCCAAGGCATGGTTCTGAGTTTATTATGATGCTTCCTTATAGTGACTATACTCATCCTAAATCAGGTATTCTAATCTTGCTGCAAAGCTTCCTGATGCCACGCCAAAGCCGGATTTGGGACCAAAAACATACATTGCGTATGGTTTCATGGAAGAGCTAGGCAGGGGTGATTCAGTTACAAAACTGCACTGTGATATATGTGATGCGGTATGAACTTAATTCTGAAGTTCACTGAGTATCCGAGTACTTACTTTTCTCTTTCACAGCTTCGCTTAAGCTATCTTGTGAATTTTGTAAAGTATCACTAATCTTGGTACATGGATAGCTGTAGATAATAAAAGTTGCAAGTCTGGATACACATGGTGTGTTAAATCTGAGATAATTTCAAATTTTAATGTGCCAGGAATTGTTGTCAGAAGGTAAATTTGTTTAAAAAGCAAGAGAGGAAGAAGAATCGTAGATAGTGGAGCAATAAACATATCTGCTTATCTGTAACCCTGAATGTTTGAATGATACCATACCCAATACCATTAACCCCAATGCTCTCATGATGATTCCCCCTACCTAGGATAGGGTTTGGTGGGCCAGGTGTATACACTATGCAGTATTACCCCTATGACTGTGATTGCAGAAAAGGCATTGACTAGCTTACTACTTCATAACAAATAATAATTAAAATAGCTTAATTTTGTCCGTTAATGATTCGAAGTTGAATATTGTTGATAGTGATTGTATGTAAACTGATAATAAAAATGAATTCCCTTGGTCAATCCCTATAAAGAAGGAGAAACTATCTGACCCTAATGTATGTTTTTGAAGAATTCTATTCAAACTCTCTAGTGTTTGTTACACAATGCAATCAGATCATAACAAAAAGAAAGAAGATTATGGTATACTGTTATACTTGGCCAGATGAAAACTGCAAAGCAAACTGGTGCCTATGTTCTTTATGTGGACAAATGTGTAGATTTATATCCTGTGTAATTTCTTAATATTTATGTCTAAATTGGGAATTTAGCGCCTCAACCCAGATAAACTATTTCTCTTAAATTTGTTCTTTCCCCAGGTTCTTCCGTCCTTGTTATTTGTTATTACATCATCATTTCAATGCTGATATTATCTGGCTTATGATTTTGGCCAGGGGGCGGGGAAATTTTACTTCAGCATGCTTTTATTCAGCTCAAATACATGGACGTTGACTAAGCTCAGACCGTGCATCCTAACATTTTTGCTATATTTGTGTAGGTTAATGTGTTGGTGCACACGACAAAGGTTGATGTTGGGTCATGGCAGCAACAGATCATTCATAAGTTGCAAAAGGAATATGAAGCTGAAGAATCTGTGTCTGTTGACAGATGTCATATTGATTCTAACCAAAACTCTGTCACTGACCTAAACTGTTCTGCTGCTGAAGAGTTCCCCTGTGCTACTGGAGCTGATGCTGCTAGTAATAATGGTTTTTCTACGGAGGTTCCGGGTCCTAGTGGAGTGGAAAGTTCAGCTTCCAAGAAATCTAATTTAGATGGAAATAGAGTTGATGGAGGTGCTGTGTGGGATATTTTCCGAAGGAAAGATGTCCCAAAAATTATTGAATATCTGAAAAAGCATCAGCAAGAATTTTGCCACATCAATAATCTTCCTGTGAAATCAGTATGTAAAAAGTAGCCTGAAATACTAAACTTACATGATCCTCTTTTTCCTCTTTTCTGTTGGACTTCCCCGCTCTGATGTAAACTGACTCTATAATTACCTAGGTCATTCATCCGATTCATGATCACACCTTCTACCTGAGTGAGAAACATAAGAAACAGCTGAAGGAAGAGTTTGGTAAGAAGATATTTGCTTAGGTGGGTTTGCTGTACGTATAATAAACCTTCATAACCACGTGAAAGGCAACTTTTTGCAGGTGTTGAACCTTGGACATTTGAACAATACCTTGGTGAGGCTGTTTTTATTCCTGCTGGATGTCCACATCAAGTGAGAAATAGACAAGTAAGCTTATCGGAATTATCAAAATTTTTGTTTTATTTTGAGAATTGTTTGTCAGATGAATCTCTTTTTGCTTCTTCTACTGGCAACTATTTCAGTCTGCATGAAACATGGGGCCGAAATTCTTTCGTTTTATAAATTGGAAGCATAAGCTTGAGTTCATCAGCTGTCAGATGTGTATACCATCTTTTATGTTTCATGATTATCTCCCTTTCTAGATTTCTCACCTTGACAATAAACTAATACTCTCTTCAGTCTTGCATTAAAGTGGCGCTTGACTTTGTATCCCCTGAGAATGTTCAAGAGTGCATTTGGTTGACAGAGGAGTTTCGCTTGCTCCCAAAAAACCATAGATCTAAGGAGGACAAATTGGAGGTATGTGTGAATGTGATATTTCTCCTCCATCTCGTTACACTAGTATAATTTTTATGTTTCCAGTGCCTTGAGCCATTGTGATGTTATTAGATTTAGGGCCATTAGGTGTCTGTCATCTTGGCAGTTGTAGACGCTAAAATTTATGCCTTGAGAGATAATTGTCTCCTGAACTGTTCGTTTAACATCCCCCCCCCCCCCTCTTTTTTTTTTGAAGTAATGCATGATAACAGTGCTCTGCTACTGTAACAAAGGACGTTCATGATCCCCCGACCTAGCTGCAATGAGTTTAATTTTGAGCTTACAGAAAACCCTCCTCTTAGCCTCTTTGCTAGGTAACTAGTTGGGGGTAAGGTTGCGTGCACTTGGGCCTGCCCAGGCCCCTCCCTCGGTGGGATATACTGGGTTGTCGTAGAAAACCTTCCTCTTACCGCTTCTTGTGTGACTGCTCAATTCTGGTTTGGTTGGTCATCTATGCTCAATTCTCTTCCCCATGCTTGCTTCTCCTTGACCCCTTAGAAGTAAGAAGAGTAGTAGTTTGTTCTACCTTGTTTGTGCAGCTCGCCTTTCACTTGTGATTACTGTGTCTGCACAGGGGGTAGAGCTTTTTACTTTGTTTTATCTTTTCTGATAGTTTGCGTATTCATTTCTGTTTTAGGTGAAGAAGATGGCACTGTATGCTGCAAGAGCTGCTCTGAATGAAGTCAGAGACCTGATGACAGATCGTGAGCAAGGTTTCACCACGGTGGCAGGGCCAAGTGATGGTGCTGTATGGGCTGAACCATCATAACATTTTTCATCCTGTACAAATGGTTCTGGGATCATTATGCAGACATTCTTACCATTCATTTAGTTGGCACCTCGTCAGAAGACAAGAGAAGAGACCTGAATTAATCTGGTAATTATATCTCATCTTACGATCTTAGGCATAGACATTGATGTATTACTTGCATTTGTAACGAATGTTGGTGACTGGTGAGTCATTGCATTGAGGAAGTCCTTATTATTGAATATTGATGTATAAATTCTTTTTTTTTTTAGATTACAGTAGAGATTTCTGTATTTGTTTCAGTGCCTGTACCGTGATTAAAAGAGTAAAGAAAAGAGATTGATACAGTGATACTACTTGAAATGTGTAGATTTGTATTGATTTTGTTTGGTGTTCATACATTGAATCTTATGACCTTCTTTTTCCTTTTGAATTGCTTGCATTTGTAAGGAATGTTGGTGAGTCATTGGATTGAGGGAGTTCATAATTTCATATGATATGAAAATTCCTTTTTTTTTTTAATTTTTTTTTTTAATTTTTAATTTTTAATTTTTTATTTTTTAAGAATTGAGTACAGGTTGCTATTTGTTTTCACCTCCCCCAGCCCCCAAAAAGGGAAAAAAAGTCATACTTTTTGATTAAAAGAGTAAAGAAAAGAGACTGATACTACTTGAAATGTCCAGTTTCTGGTATCTTCTTCATCATGTCCCACATTAGGTAGGAAGTTAGGGAGGCTTATTACAATAAGGAGCCAGATGCAAGTAGCTTCACATGTATGATAACTAAACTATAGTCCCTTTGGCTATGTCTTATGTGTATTATCATTGCATGTTCCAATAGAAAAGAAGCAATTTGGAACATCTCTTTCACCCCTAAGAATATAAGATGGACATATGGCATGATATAAGATGGACATATGGCATGATACAAATGGAGGATAGGCAAACAATGCAACTGTAATAGTGAGCATATTTGGTCATTCTATTGAAAACTCTTAGTGATTTTGATTGTTTGGAAACCGTCTATGTGGATAAGGGAGATTACATCAATATCATGTTTTCTGATATTTCGTTTATTTAAATTTTTTTCAATAAGTCTTTTATGAGGCCGTCTCAAGGTGAGTCCTCCTCTATATATAAGCAATGACGTTAGCATGATATCATATTTGTATAAAAAACCTCACGTCATACGATGTTTTATTTTTTATTTTTTCCTGATGCAACAAAAGATTGAAGACTAGTTCTCAATTCTCATGTTTAGATATAAAAGAAAATGGAACATTGCTTTTCCATATCCAACATTTCTTGCATTTTCACTCGAGGAGAGACACTATTATCTAATGCTAAGTTGCAAGCTTTTGTGTTGAAATTTTGGTTTTTGAAGAAAAATGTTAGATTGGTGAGGTAAGCTTCTTAGATTCTTCCTAGTAACCAAATGCTAATTTAATTGCTACTTGGTATTTCACATGCACTATGGATATACTATTGCAAGTGGTTTGTGAAGTTACGCACAAGAATCTAAAAAGAGTCTCTATTACTATTGTCGACGATGGATATTCTTAATGTAAACAAAAAAAAAAAGTCTCTATCAAGGTGAAAATCTGTGAGAGACATTGGACTTTAAGGTAATGATAATATACATTACACATATACGAAGAAGATAAAATAAGAAAATGAATCTAATAATAATTATATCCACATTTTTAATCATTTTTGTGGGATCTGTCAGGATATTATACCATTGCTTATCCCTTTCATTGTTTTTTGACTTTTCTGTTTAGTATAAAATGATCCTTTCTGGCCTTTGGGTTTGTAGACCGAACACACTTGATTTGTATTCCCCTTTTATGGGTGGAAGAAAATAATATTCATAATTCATGTCCCCCTAAAATTAAAAAATATAAGAAAGAAATATTCATGGCAGCCACATCCTGTCCCTTTTCCTTCTATTCAGAAAAGCAGTTTACTTGTTTTTTGCCTCAAGAATTTCTGCTCTGTAGTCTGCATCTTTTTTTCTGCAATTAACTAATTTAATTGTACTTGACTAGCAAAAAAACTAATTTAATTGTACTTACCATGCATTAAATAAAATATAATTAAGGAGATGTAGTTGAGTGGTAATGACTCATCTATCATTAACCAAGGTTGAGCGTTCGAATCTTGCGTGGATATGGAGCAACTTTAAATTGTTTGGCCAGTTATTCCACCCATTGAGGTGCCTACAAGCCAACGCCGAAAATAGTCGTCGTGCTCCACGGTGGATACCCATATCTTGTGAATAAAAAAAATATTAATAAATAAAATATTAACAACTTGTAGACCCAACACTGGAAAAGTATTATTCAAGCTACCCAAAATTTTCCACGTTGTGCCAGGTGACTAGGTGAGTGATTGAGCACATACCAAGCAAAGGGCAAAGATTGAAGATTCTTGTAGTGATCTCTAGTCTCTCACACCAAAACGACGTAGTCCTAATCAAATTGCCCTTTTTATTTTTAATTTTTGTTTTATTTGATAGGAGCTCGTAAAGCCATGTATTATTATGTCAGTTAGTTTTGTGTCTTCATCTTCTCTGCGTGTATGATGTTCTCACCCATCATCGACAAAATTCACGGTCTTTGATTCCCACACAAAAAAGAAAACTCATTTCCAAAATTCCTAATCCCCCATTTTATATCCTTAATTAATTACATTTAATAAATAATAATTACTTTATTATCTCCGTTGTCTTAATTCTCTCTCTCTCTCTATTTATCTCTTTCTCTTTCTCTCTACAGAAGAATACAGATTTGAGAACTGCGTTTTTCATCGCTTTCCACGGAATCTATCACCAACCCATTTCAGTTTATCCCCAACTCTATAAAACCCATGTCTTAATTTCTTCAATTTCATCTTCTTTTCTCTCCATTTCATCTCTCTGTTCTGTTCTGTTTTTCCCTTTTCTTTTTTTTTTTTATATATTTGATTTTCTCTCTCTCTTTAAGATAATCAACCATGGCTTCAGCTGCTTTAAGATCGAAATCAACTAGAGAGACAGCAATCTTAACAGCCTCACAATTCAGATACTTTGTGAAAAATCAGATGCATATGGGTCGTAGGGCTAGTTCTCATAGTGCTCAGAAAACAAAACAAGATGATTACTTTACAAACACAACCTCTTATCAACCCACTTCATTTAAGCCTGTTTCTTTTTTAGATAGAAGGACTGAGTTTCTGGGTTTTGCTAATCAAAAGAGGAAATTGGGTTCTGATTCTAATGTTTTGAAGTGTCTTGGGGACCCACCAGAGATGTGGCAGCCACCTGCTGATGGGGTTATGGTCCGGGCTGGGGCCAATTCGGGCCGTGGCGGAGGTGGCGGGAACGGAGGCGGGGGCGGGGGCGGTGGGGCGAGCTCGGGTTCGGCTGGTAGTGGTGGGTTTGGATCCAATTCAAAGGATGGGAATTGGGGTGGGTCAAATATGGGACATAGTTTCCCTACCCCTAAGGAGATTTGCAAAGGACTTGATAAATTTGTGATTGGCCAAGACAAAGCTAAGAAGGTATAATATACCCATTTTTATGCTAAATTGATTGCTTTTTGTTTAAATTTGAGTTATCAGATTGTTTCAAGGAGTTTGTGCTGTCAGTAGTTAGTACTACATAGATATGTTTGAATTGGGAAATTGAGAAATGCTAATGGAATCAGTTAGTTTGTGTTGTATTCCCATTTGCAATTCGACGGGCTTCTTTCTTTTTTGGATTGGTCAAATAGTGTTCAAATGGTGGAGATAAATGCAGTTTATCATATTGATCATTGATTGCTGGAGTGAAAGGGACTTAAAAATTTGAGGTGTATTCTTATCCTCACATGAAGAAGTGAGAGACTGTTTTAGCATTCCTTTAGTTATTGATTTAGGCTATGTCCTCAAATTTGTACTGAAGTACCAATTCTTCTTGTTTTATGCTTTGCGTGCAGGTTCTCTCTGTAGCTGTTTACAATCACTACAAGAGAATTTATTATGAGTCCTTGCAGAGGTTGGTGATTTGCATTATATTTTATCTATTCCATTCTGTTTGAAATGCACTTTATAGTTTCTTAGGACGAAATCTAAATAATCTTACAAGGGTGATGAAGGAATGTACAACCAGTTGACTACCATCTAGTGTGATTTGGCCATTGGTGGGTTCAAGATGTACCCTTGCCCAGCTGAGAGAGGCTCTTTCCCAAAATGCTAGATTCTGCCTCCTGCTATTTTTGTTCAATAAGGATCTTTAATGGCGATACGGGTAACTTGCAGGCACTGTTTATTTGTGGGTGTGAACGGTGATATACAAACCGTTCAATGATTAGCTATCTTACCTGGGCCATTGTTTTCGCAAACTGTCTTTGTTTCGATCATTATCTGCTGCTGCAAGTTGTATATGTAACTTGATTGAGACCTTCATCAAATAGCTTGCAAAATTAGCTAACTTTATTCTTCATGGAATGTGGATATATTTAGGCAATCAGGGGAATCAGATAGTGGAAAACCAGACCCGACTGATGAGGCAGTAGAGCTTGAGAAAAGTAACATTCTTTTAATGGGACCCACAGGCTCAGGTAATCTGTTATCATCCTTGCAGTACTGTTGTGCAGCACAATCTCCAATATATTTTTCCAAGCTAAGAAGAATACTATAATTGTCTTTTATGCCAAGAATGATAATTATTAACAATCATTGTGCTTGATTTGTTAGAAAATTTTGGAAGTGGATAGACTTCAGTTTGTATGGACAGTCCTTTTCAGCCTATCACTTGGTCTCTTTGTTTTATTTTATTTTGTCATGAGATCAGTTTCTTTCTAGTTGTGCTACCGTGTCGGTTGCTAATAGTATTACTTGTGATAGACTCTTTCAATAGATAATTGAAAACCTCTGAAGTCTTCTTACCCTTACAGTAGGTCTTCCAAAATTTGATTATTGGGCCCCTCATCTGGTCTTAGATTGAAGGTCATTTTCTTGCTGGAATACTCTTGGCACTTGTAATCGACTATTTTTTTCATCTACTCCTTACTTTGTCATTCCATTCCAGTTTCCACTGCCCAATTGAATTCACTGGACATCAGTTCCCTACTAGTTCTGGGTTCTGATCACTGATGCTGCTGTTATCGATAAATATGTATGAGATGCCTGTGAGAATATGATAGTTCTAGCAATTTGAAACTTGTAATATGGTTTTAGCTCCTTTGCCATTGTCTGAAAATTTGGGGGGGGGGGGGGGGAGGTGTAAAGACAGGAAGAAAAAGAAATGAAGGAGGAGACTGAGTTTGCTTCATTTCATCATGCCACCATACCTTTGTTTTATTTTGTGCTTACATGATTGTCGGAGTTTGTTTCAGTGTGTTTATCCATCTCTTATTACTCGTCTGATTGGAATGCTTTTAACGCTTTTTCAAGGACAGGGAAGACATTACTAGCAAAAACTATGGCAAAGCTTGTGAATGTGCCCTTTGTTATTGCTGATGCAACCACATTGACTCAGGTGAGTTGGGTACCTTGTCGTTGCATAGTTGTCAAAAAATGGCTTTCATTTTCCTTAATCTTGTTTTCTTGATTATGACTCTTCAAGTTTATCATCTGTTGTCGAGTGGTATATGATGGTATGAGACATGCAGTTGTGTAGGATCGCCTAACCTGTAATTTGGTCGTATAATTTGAATCATTATGGTCGCTTTGTGGAAAGATGTTGGCTTTTGGCCCTATTGTGCAATGGGGAATAATTTGTTGGATTTAAAGATTTATGAACATATCTTGTGCTGTTTGGAATGGATTAGATTTCTATTGGAACCAAATTGAGCTGACTAGCTGAGTTGAGTGTTCTAAATCATGAATATGATTGGTCATCTGATAATGTATGATGACTTTGATTTTTACAAAATTGCTTCTTGTATTGAACTACAGATACGTCTCCGCCTTCCTACAAGCATGCTGACTATATGCTTACATGCTTTAAGGCTTCTTAGTTTCTTTTTTCAGTTGGGTATTTTGGCTGAATATCGGCCAAGTACCTGATTTCTATCTGTGTGACGGTGCCAAGGTGCTTCATCTTATCCCTGGCTTCCGGCTTCTTGTAAACCTAATGACAGCTGGAATACCATCGAAGCCCCTCAGGGTCATTGGATGTTTTCCTGCCCGTTAACTTCAAGGCCCATGGGATCTAAAAAGAGGAATATCATTGGGTCCTCAGTGACTTTTGGACTGTTTTGTTCACTGACATGGTGTCTTAGAAGTTCGGACGAAATAAGACTAACCCGCCTTTTCATTTTCTTTGTGGCACCATTGTGACACTTATAATTGTTTTAGCGCAAGTAACACTAATTATGGAAATTTTATATTGAAATATCTATGATGTTGTATACTCTCAGACTCAATAACATTATTTTGTTGTACTAGTTGGATGAGGTGGTAATTAATGAATCTTTACTTACCTGCAGGCAGGATATGTTGGTGAAGATGTAGAGTCGATTTTATACAAGCTTCTCATGGTAACATCAAATTTTTCGGCTGTTAAAATATTTTTATTGCCTAATGTGTGGCTAGGTTGAACAGAAAATTTTTTGATCATTTTTCCAATGAATATAAATATAATCGATCCATTGTTAGTCTGACTGTCGTGTTTAACGGGAATTCAGTTTGTAGGACTGAATCAAGTTAGTATATTATGAATGCATATGTACCATGCTGGAACTTGAGATGCGGCAACCATTTCATGCTCTTTGTAGTAAAATAAAGTGTAAAGTTGATTCGTTTTGGTTTCTGGTATCTGTTGTTATATTGTTAATTTTAAAGTGCTATTGCTAAAATATCAAGAATGGATACTTAAGCTGCATGCCTAATATTTGGCTTTAAGAGATTTTCAGTGAAATCAGGAGAGTACCAGAGGAATTTAGGAAAGACTTAAGATATGCTCTCCTTTTTGGTTCCTTCATTTTTGCTTTTCTTGATTTCCTATCCTGGAATTATGGATAGTTTGCTTATTCTTCTTGACCACTGCGCCTGTCTTTGGTTATCTTTATCAAGAACTGCATAGTGCTCCTCAAGTGTTGATTCTTCAACCAGAAATGTAACTCAATGCCCCAGACCGTTGCAAGCAAAACTTTGCTGTTGTGATTTGTCTTGTCACAATCTAGTAGTGACGTCATGACGTGTTGTGTTATGCCACTCTAATTACCAATTTGTTAAAGCGTTTTAATCTGTTCACAGGTTGCAGATTATAATGTGGCAGCCGCCCAACAAGGCATTGTGTACATTGATGAAGTTGACAAAATCACTAAAAAGGTTTTCTCAAGTTCTATCTGTTTGTGCCGGTTTGGGTAGTTTTTATCTTCATCCATGCGTGGCTGACTGTGGGTTTGCGACAATTGCAGGCTGAGAGTCTCAATATTAGTAGAGATGTATCTGGAGAAGGTGTGCAGCAGGCTTTACTGAAAATGTTGGAAGGAACAGTGAGTAGTCTTTTCAGTACTCAAAAATTTATTTGGACCCTTCACAATCTTTTAGAGGAGCTGAACTGTTTTTGCCCTTGCAATATTGGTATTTAAGCTGTAAATAATGTGGGGATTGGGGAGTCTAAAAACTTATGATTTTACTCTGATTGACCTAGGTACTGTAGCTTTATAAAGTTTATAAACTGCACTTATATGTACTGCTTATTGGAGACAGATCAAGTTGCTATGGTTTTCGTAAGCGGTGGTATGTAGACAAGGTGTACTATGTGTTTTATATCTTGTGTTAGCTTATGTTGGTTGCAAATCAGGAAATAGCTTTAATTATTACTTCAGGTCTGTCCCAATCAGTG
This sequence comes from Tetragonia tetragonoides, assembly GCA_038025085.1. NCBI lineage: Eukaryota > Viridiplantae > Streptophyta > Magnoliopsida > Caryophyllales > Aizoaceae > Tetragonia > Tetragonia tetragonoides. The sequence goes on along the minus strand of CM076154.1, from coordinate 36,271,980 downwards.
ATTTGAATGGTTGGTTAAAGTATGAGGGTATGCGTAAGCGGACTGGCTTGTTCAAGTAATGTGTAGAAGAATAAATGGTTTATTGAGATACAAAGTTTCAGATTTGCATTTTTTTTTGGGGCGGGAGGGGGGGGGGAAGATTTTGGAAATTATTATCTTGCTTAGTTGAGCTTTTTATCTTGGTTTCTCTATCTTATTGATACTGAGAGAACAGCAATGAGGCCTTTGTCAAACTGATCTTTGCCATTCTCTCCAGATTGTCAATGTTCCTGAGAAAGGCGCACGGAAGCATCCAAGGGGTGACAATATCCAGGTAAAGCTCTTTACTTTTAAAAAACAAATATTAGCCAGCTTTATGGGGAATCAAGCTGTGAAAAAAAGCTTTAGTTTCTGTAAAAGTTCTTGTTATTCTCTTTGTGGAGTGTTTATGTTCAAAAAGAGAGTATGAGCTACTTCACTACATTGAGCCTATAAATTGCCAACATTAGCAACAACAAACTTGTATCCCTGTGTAAGGCAGGATCTGGGGAGGTCAATATGTACACCTTATAGATGACGCAGGACAAAGATTGTTCACAACAAGACTCTCAAAGGTGAACGCTTTAGGAAAGAGGCCAAGAGTACAATAAGGAAACCGAGAAGCAAACTCCTGGGAAAACTAACACTGAAAAATAATGGGTGAGATTGCATCAGTTTTTTGTTTCAGCCAGGCGAGCCAGCCATTTGTTTCTCCTTTCTTCTTTCTTCATCTTTGTTGATTATTTGTAAGAGGGCCCTAGCCCAAGCAAGGTTGGAATACTAGAACTTCAACTCCATTACCGAGGTCAGACTACAAGTACATAGAAAAGAAACTCTCTAATCTTGGATGGTCTACAAATTGAGCCACTTTATCTCTCTCAGACAAAAAGTATTTAATGGGGTAATAATTCAATTTATTAACCCTGAGTGGGTACCTTAATTGGTAAGACCTCTGAGATCTATTCCAAATGTCCCAAGTTCGAGCCCCCTAAGGACCATTGGAGGTTTTCTTGGGTGTTAACTTTAGGGCCATGGGATTAGTCAGGCAAAGCCCAGATTCCCATGTTATTTAAAAAAAATTAAAAATAAAAATTGTATGGGTATGTTAACGAGTGAGATTGTTACAAGATGTTTAACTCCCCAAATCAATCAAAATCCCAACTTCTTGTTTGGGGTCAGTCAGGCTTCCACAGAGTAGCCTGAGAAGCACTTGGTGCAAGATAATTGACAAGTAAAGTTTCATGCTTCCTCATTAATTATAGGTGCTAGTCTAGTGATCACTATTCAAATGCATGAATAGCATGCTATAGGAGACCATAATATAAACAACTGATTTCTAAGTTATGTTTTTTTATGAACGGGCCAAACACCTATAGAACTCTATACCCCATTGAACCTTTAGCATTTTAACAATAAGAAAGAACCAGCCATCAACAAGTCACATGTTTTATGAAAATGTATCAATTAACATTGTCGGAAAATGCTTGGAAATGCAAACCACGAAATTTATTGCAAAACAGTCCTTGAAAAGTCATATGTATTGGGATTCTTAGAAGAAATTTAGTATTTTGTTATTTAAGCTGCCGATTGTGAGCCTCCAGCCCTCACTCCTGCCACAAATGGGTGGAGGATGGAATAGAATAGTTCATAACGTCCGAAGTAGAACGTTGTAGTCTAGACATACTCAATATCAAGTTGAGGACTGATCAGAGTGTAGCAAATGTATTAGATTGGACTCAATATTAATGATTTTGATTTCTTACCGCACGGTTTCTATATTTCACAGATAGACACAAAGGACATTCTTTTCATCTGTGGGGGTGCTTTTATTGATTTGGAGAAAACTATCTCGGAAAGGTGTCATTTCTGTTGTTACTTTTGCTTTCATTTCAGTGCAGAATTTTTTTAGATAACAGAAACTTGTATGAATAAAGCTGTTAAACAGCAAGGGAGGACAAGTTGTTCAATGAAAAAAAATTTACATGTTTGTTACAGGCGCCATGATTCTTCTATTGGTTTCGGTGCTCCTGTACGTGCAAACATGAGGACTGGTGGTCCCACAAGTGCTGTTATTACTTCGTCCTTGTTGGATAATGTAAGCGTGTGCTTTCATTGTACATAAGACAACTAGAAAAAGTTACACTGCTGAAACTCTAAAGAGGTTGGAACTTTTGTAGTGCTCATCCTCAAGCCTGTGTTGCTTTTTCAGGTAGAAAGTAGCGACCTTATTGCTTATGGTTTGATACCTGAATTTGTTGGAAGATTTCCCATCCTTGTGAATTTGTCAGCTCTTACAGAGGACCAGCTTGTTGAGGTGATACATTTACCGTTGTTATCATGGGATTTTAAGTTTTGTGTAATTGCTACTTCTCTGTTACATATATAGAAAAGTAAAATATGTAAACTTTTTGTATGATGTTTCCAGAGAAGTCCTGAAAGCTCTTAGACAACTTTATTTGTTCAGTTTTTACCGGCATTCAAAAAGGGAAGATTCATATAAGGGGCTTTTTTGGATTTATTTTGGTTTATCAGTTATTCTATTATCAATGTTTCATTCCTACAACTCTTGTGCTATAGGTTCTGACGGAGCCGAAGAACGCACTAGGGAAGCAATACAAAAAGATGTTTCAAATGAATGAGGCAAGTTATTCTTTGAATGTTTCCAAGTAAATATTACCTCTGGTGGTCTCGTTATGGAAAAAGATAGAATATGAAAGAAATTTGCCTATTTTTTCACTATTCTTTAGCTTTGGATTCGCTATTCTTTAGCTTTGGATTCACTATTCTTTAGCTTTGGATAATGATGGACTAAATCAAAATGGCTCATTAAACTATATGTGCGTATTAATTTTGAAGTTGCGTACATCTGACCCACTCTCTTACCCTGCCTGGGCGGAATCTTTGGAAGCTATGTGGTATTGTTGATGTTGATGATGTAAAGAAGCATGAAAGAGGTCGATAACTGTTTGCACGAGGATTGTTGGTTTTGGTACCATGTTTCTTTCTTTTGTGACAATGAACTCCCTTGTGGGACGTCGTTGGAGTGAGAGAATGACAAGCTAAGTACCAAAGCTGACAAAAGAGCAAGATACCCTGAAAAACCACCTTTTGAGGATTTTAGCATAAATGTTGAATACATGGTTCTTTAAAGCATGTAAAAGAGTAAAACCGCAACTTAAATTTTCATTTTGCTGAAGTAGTTGTTCAATTCATTTCTTGTTCCAGGTGAGACTGCACTTTACAGACAAAGCGTTAAGATTAATTGCCCGAAAGGCAATAACTAAGAATACAGGGGCTCGGGGGTTGAGAGCCATACTGGAAAACACCCTGATGGAGGCCATGTATGAGGTAAATTTATCAATCAATCAACCTCTGAGTGTGATTGCTTACTAAATGAGAACCTTGTTTTGGTACATTCTAGTCCTGTCATTATTGATGTCGTACGCAATAGGGGTTTTGCGAACATGGGACTTAAATATCAGCTAAAACATGTTTTGTACTCGATGGTTGTGATCCAGATCCCTGATACAAGAACGGGTGACGATATCATTGACGCTGTAATCGTTGACGAGGAAGCAATAGGGTTAGAGGGCAAAGGACGCGGTGCTAGAATTCTTTACGGCAAGGGAGCCTTGGACCGTTATCTTTCAGCGCAGAAATCGAATGAGGTGGACGGTTTCGAAGGAGAAGCTGAAGCAGAAACAGAGTTCCCATCTGTGGTTGCTAGCATGTAAACTTCCTTCCATGGGTCATGTATATCCTGACCATTGTAGTTTCATAATGTACAGTGTCCTAATATAAAATAATAATAAGTACAATCATCATCATAGTAAAAGGTGAATAGGTGGGAGGAAAGGGAAAAGATCAACAAAAAGAAAAGAAAAAGAGGGAACTCTCATATTTGTATCATTTCTGCACGTTTTTTCCTGCAGTTCTGACACCCTTTTCTTAGAGGAAATGATTATTATTATTTGTATTTTGTGTATCCTTAATTTCTGTTGTTATTTTCTGGGTTGTTGAGGCTGTCAAATTGTGCAGATAGTTGAAAAGTTCGACTCTCTCATGTCTCATGTCTCTGAGAAAACTAGGAGTAGGTGCAATGTTAGTATCGATGACTTCACTTCTGTATCTTTACGATTTTGTGACCAGTAGTCTTAAACTACATGAATGATGTTGTTTGATGGGAATAAGAAGAGAGGATAAGTGACAGAAGTTGGAGCTTAGTGACAAGTTGCTTAAGCAAGTGGAGAAGGGCCATGGCCGGGTTGGACCGGGTTGCGGTGATCCGGTCCAGTTCAGACCTGAGTGTGATGAGATGTGATCCTATCCAATTAATCCCTCCAATACCTCACAAATCATTAAAAAAATAAAAACATAATTTATTGGGGGAATTGATTGGATAAAATCTCATCTCGAGTGTGGTTAGGGTGGCTGATTATCTAGCTCAATTGATGTAGAAATAGTATAATCTATCTTAAAACTAAAAAAGAAAAACCGAAGAATGGATAATATTATGATGTGATTACAATAGTGTTGCATATTTTTCCATTTGGTTCTATTTTGTTCTTGTTTAGTTTTGTCAAGATTTGTGCATCAATAACTTGTAACTCACCACGGTAGAATTAATTCTCTGCACAAATATGTAGAAAGTATAATCTATCTGAAACATTAAAAAAGCAAAACCGAAGAAATGATATTTTTTATGAGGTGATTATAGTGTTGCATTTCGTGTCGTTTTATTTTGTTCTTGTTTAGTTTTGTCAAGCTTTGTGCATCCATAACTTATAACTCACCACAGTAGAATTAATTCTCTGCACAAATTATTTTCCATTCTACTAGTATTTTTGTTAGGTTTCTTATTAAAGGAGGTAGTTGTGAAATTATATCAGATTGCTAGAACTCGTTAGAACTTCAACCTCATGAAGACATGATCCTATCAGTTTTCACATTAAAAGATAAGGGCAAAACTTGCGAATCCATCTCCAAAATGTATGTATGTATGGTTGTCTTTTCTCGGTAAAAATAAGTGGCCTACACATGCCCACTCGCAGCTGGGCTCACAGCTAAAGAAATGACTCTTGATTTGGGCTTTGGCCCAAGTTTTCGTTGGCACAGCTTCTTATCATTATAGCCTAATAATTACAGTACATGTGACAACAGTGGGATGTCTTCAGCTCTTAGCCTTATTTGCAACTCTTATCGCCTAGATTCCGAATCCACGTAGTTATGTAAATCAAATAAAAGTCACCGGAACAGGTTAATTCATCTTAAATAAGTTGATGGGTATAAACAAAAGAAGCTATTTATCTTTAGGTTACGAGGGTGGAACTGAACAGTCCGACTTTTCTATCTCCTTTGGTGTCTCCTTTTCTGTCCCAAAGCTTCTTATTGGGCCACATAAGCAAACATATTACACTACAATTTTTTAAGAAAACCGGCTTGATAGCCATAGAAGAAAGTTGTTACTGCCCAAATTTGGATTCTTTTCCTTTTTTGTTATTTTTCTTTTTTGCCCCACTTTTTTTTAATTACTTTTGTTTATTGTCCACTTCCTTGTTTTATGTCTCCTTTCTTTATCAAAGTTTATTTTTTCACATTGTTCATGTCGTACAGCAAGAGATACTAGCTTAATTATTTTTGTTCATTAACCACTTCCTTTTACTTTCCCTTTTTTCTATTCAAGTTTATTTTCTATTATACCCACCTTCTTGTAAGCACATTCTTTTATCTTTCGTTCTGTGTTTGCAAATCCTCGGCCGTCGTCCAACTCTGCTCGTCACCACTACAGTAAGTCACATTCAAATCATTAAACTGATGCAGACTACTACATGTTAATATATGCCTCTTTTATACATATTTATTTGTACTCTATACAATAGTTCAATTCTATAACTTGTTTTGTGATTTGTTTTTCTATCATAATTTTTTTCGTATGTATGAACAACTTTGTATAATATTTGAATTTTACATGTTATAAGTTATCTTTCCACTGATTATTATATATCAGCATGTTTTATTTGAAAACAAAGTAATTGAATTTACTATGTTATTAAAGGTTATGGAAGCTAATGATTTACAACAAAAAATACAAATTTGTCGTCGGTTAGATTTTGATTCGGGTGGAGAATTGGGTGAATGTAACTCTCCAAATAAAGAGAAAGATGTCATTCATGCTAATATATCTCTGGAAGATATCCCAAGAATTGGTTTGGAGTTTGAAACAGAAACTGCTGCGTATGACTTTTACAATGCATATGCGTTGAAAATTGGGTTTTCTATACGAAGAAGCAAGTCTCACAGCTACAATGGTATAATATTAGATAGAGTATTTGTTTGCTCATATGAGGGTAAAGATTACGGATAAACGAGACAATGTCTATAAATCTCATCGTCCAGAGACTAGATGTGGTTGTTCAGCGAAGTTGAAGATTAGTTGTCGTCAAACAGGAAAATATCGGATTTTTGAGTTTGTAGCCGAGCATAAACATGATCTAGCAAGTCCAAGTAAATCTCATTTATTTAGATCACATCTAAAGATATGTAAGGCCCAAGCATCACAAGTAGATATGACTGATAGTTCAGGGATCGATCCAAGAAAAGGTATTGAGTTAATGGCAAAACAAGCAGGTGGTCGTGAAAATCTTGGATTTACTTATATTGATTATAAGAATTATCTACAAACCAAGCGTTCTTTAGAGATAAGGTTTGGTGACACAGGTGATGTATTGGAGTATTTACAGAAAATGCAGTTAGAAGACCCAAACTTCTTCTATGCCATTCAAGTGGATGAAGATGATTTGATAACTAATATATTTTGGGCTGATGCTAAAATGATGGTTGATTATGAAGACTTTGGTGATGTAGTTAGTTTTGATACTACGTATCGAAAGCATAAGGATGGTCGACCGATTGCTTTATTTGTTGGTGTCAACCATCATAAGCAAACCACTATTTTTGGTGCTGCTTTATTATATGATGAGACTGCTGCTACATTTATGTGGTTGTTTGATGCGTTTTCAAGGGCCATGGGTGGAAAAGTACCAGAAACTATACTTACAGATCAAGATGCTGCAATGGATAAAGCACTTGCTTTCCAGTGGAAAAATACTTACCATCGACTTTGTATTTGGCATATCTTTCAAAATGCAACCATTCATTTGAGTCATGTATTTGAAAAATTCAAAACATTTTCGACAGATTTTAGCAATTGTGTTTATGATTATGAAGATGAAGAGGATTTTTTAGATGTGTGGAATAAAATGCTAGGAGTATGATCTTCAAAGTAATGACTGGTTGAAGAGGATGTTCAAAATCAAAGAGAAGTGGGCATTGGTTTATGGGCGAGATACTTTTTGTGCAGATATGACCACTAACCAACGAAGTGAAAGCATGAATAAAGTCATCAAGCACTATGTGGGTTATAAGCATGATCTGCGTAGATTTTTTCAACACTTTCAACGTCTACTACAAGATCGTAGATATAATGAGATGGTTGCGGATTTCAACACAAATCAAAGTAAAGTGGCATTGTCATTCCCAGTAGAAATTTTGAAGGATGTAATTTGCATATATACACCACAGGTATTTAAACTCTTTCAAGATGAACTATGTAAATCTTATGATTGCAATATTGAGTTTTGTGGTGAAATTGGAACATTGGCAAAATATACAGTTACCCCGCATAAAAGGCGTCATTCTCATATTGTCTCATATGATGCCTTAGAGAACCTAGTATCTTGTACTTGTAGGAAATTTGAGTTTGCTGGTATTCTGTGCTGCCATGTTTTAAAAGTTTTTTCCACTAGAGGTATTACAAAGGTTCCCGATAAATACATTTTGAAAAGATGGACAAAAAATGCCAAAATAGGAGGCATTAGAAAAAGTTGTGAAGGTGATGATGATATAGATCCTAAAGCAATGATGGAAAGACGGTATACAGACTTGTGTCATCTATCTACTCGGTTGGTTACAACAGCGGCTGAAACAAAAGAAACACATAAAGTTGTGAGAGAAGGCCTACTCAAATTATTGAACGAAATTGAGTTATTGCATATATCTTCTGCATCTGAAAATGAAAATTGTGATGTAACTAAAAGTGACTTGGGTCACAATGTGGTCGTGAGTCCCGATGGCACAAAGAAGACAATAAAAGGTATAAAATTGAAGACAAAATCTGGTTCCCAGTCAAGCAAAAGAATGAAAAATGCTCTTGATACATCGAGAAGAAATAAGAAAAAGGCATCACCTTCTATGGATGAGCACAGTCACATACATGTTCATCAGCAAAACACAATCCCGACACAAAGCTCTCAGGGTTTTTTTTTCCTTTTTTTTTGTTGAAGTTGTTGTGATCGCAACATTTTTTTTTTTTTTTACTATATACAACTAACATTGACAATTTTATTCTTTCTACAGTGCCCATCATTATATGCAACAAACTTGGAGACATACACTGGATTTGATCCATTATATGTACAAAGTTTTGCTCAGGTGACGTCTAACAGTATGCTCTTGTAGAATTATTTTTTTGTCCCCATAGACATGCTTCAAGTGGTATCTTAATTTGCTTGACATACTTACTACCATCTATGAGTACAATTAATAGATAAAAACAAAACATCGTTGAGTTCATGCAAAAGAATGAAAAATGCTCTTGATACATCGAGAAGAAATAAGAAAAAGGCATCACCTTCTATGGATGAGCACAGTCACATACATGTTCATCAGCAAAACACAATCCCGACACAAAGCTCTCAGGGTTTTTTTTTCCTTTTTTTTTGTTGAAGTTGTTGTGATTGCAACATTTTTTTTTTTTTTTACTATATACAACTAACATTGACAATTTTATTCTTTCTACAGTGCCCATCATTATATGCAACAAACTTGGAGACATACACTGGATTTGATCCATTATATGTACAAAGTTTTGCTCAGGTGACGTCTAACAGTATGCTCTTGTAGAATTATTTTTTTGTCCCCATAGACATGCTTCAAGTGGTATCTTAATTTGCTTGACATACTTACTACCATCTATGAGTACAATTAATAGATAAAAACAAAACATCGTTGAGTTCATGCAGGTTAACAATATGAATACTCATACCCAGCAAACTCCATTTGCACCGTGGTCGGATCATTCGCAAATCTTTACCCAGCAAACTCCTATATCATTGTCGGGACATTCACCAATCGAAACCCAACAAACCCCATTACTACAGTTATCTGAACATTCACAGGTCTTTTTTAGTTATAACTTAATATTTGGTATTTCAAAAATAAAATCTATGATAATATATATGTAATACATTTATTGCCTAATCTTACTTTATTTTATACTAAAGGTAAGCAATGAAGGTCAAAACCACCAGAATTCATCGACTATGGAGTATTTTCGTGGGCAAAGTTTACCAAGTGAAGCAATATATAGATTACAAGAGGTAATGTATGTTTTATTTTTTTCCGGTGCAAAGCTGCTATAAGAGGGGATTATATATTTTTTGGAACGATAAGATATGTATTTGTTTTTTTTTTTTTGGGTAAAGAACTATAAGATATACCTTTAATTAATATAGTGTTTATTAACTTCTTCATTCGTTATTGTTCTCTTTAGGTCCAAGTACTACCTGGACAAATGAAAAATATCTATTTGCCCTCATTTCACAATGATCAAGGTACATAGGAAGCGCGGAAAGATAGACGAAAACTTGGGAAGACATCTTTTTGCAGTTATCGGTTTTTTAGTTTTAATTTGTTGGTATTTTGTCCTGCGAATTTGAGATTGTAATGCACTTGAGATTATAATACACTAGATTGTGTTACGATGATGTTATAGAACTTTTTTTTACATCTAGCGATTCAAGTGGATTTATTCTACTTTACAATGGTTAAGGTAAATCAGAATGACGCAAATATAAACAGAAATCAAGGTGTTCACCTATCATCTAGCCCATATTACAAGAAAAACGTTAAGAAATTGGGCGAATCTCATTAATATTAGATTAGTTTTCAGATATACATAACACGTTTATTTTCTGATCTTACATTTATTCCACTATCAGAATTTTTATTTAAATGAAAAAATAAGAAAAATAAACTTGTTGAAAGTAAAAGGAAGTGGGTAATGAACAAAAATAATGAAAAGCTAGTATCTCTTGCTGTACGACATGAACAATGTGAAAAAATAAACTTTGATAAAGAAATGAGACATAAAACAAGGAAGTGGACAATAAACAAAAGTAATTAAAAGAAAGTGGGGCAAAAAAGAAAAAAACAAAAAAGGAAAATAATTCAAATTTGGGGCAGTAACAACTTCCTTCTATATATACTTGGCTATCAAGCCGGTTTTCTTAAAAAAATTGTAGTGTAATATGTTTGCTTATGTGGCCCAATAAGAAGTTTTAGGACAGGGAAGGAGACACCAAAGGAGATAGAAAAGCCGGACTGGAAACTGAAACACTTACCACTTATACTCCCACTACATCCTAAAAAAAACTCTATAATCACTATTGTATATGACATTGTAGAACTTCTCAAAGTAAAATAGATAAAATCACAAAGAGAAGTCCTAATTCAAAGGCAAGCAACCAAATAGCCAATCATCAAAAGGGCAAAAACAGCAAAAAAGAATTGATTAGGTAAACGAAAATCTGAAAGGAAGCAAAGTGTCATCAGTCATCATAATATTCCACTTGTAAAGTAGCTCTCGCACGTCCCAGTTGCATTTCTGCAAAGTCCCCCAGTTATAACGATGTGTGTTTGAGTGGTAAAGATTCATCAGTCTTTAATTAAGATTGAGGTTTTAAATTGATATAGAGCAACTTTAAATTTCTTGACCAACTGTCCCACCTTTTAAGGTGCCTATAAACCAGCGCGCTGCGAAAAATAATCATTATAGTTGACGATACCGTTGGTCATGAAAAAAAAAAAAAAAAAGTCCCCCACCAACAATAGTAATAAATAAATAAATAATAACAACTAATAATAATAATTATATTGCCCCACAAATAACGTGGCATCATCCATTCCTCCTACTACTACTGTTACAACTTCTCCACATTTCCATGTCTAAAATGTTCCCCCCCTTTGTCCCTGTCGCCCTCATCATTCTCTCTCTCTCTCTCTCTCTCTCTCTCTCTCTCTCTCTCTTTTTCTCTCTCTTTCTTTCTTTCTTCAAATTTCTCCAAAAAACCGCAAAACGAGAAAATGCCACTTAACTGCCCGTTGGATCTCTAACAGTTAACCTCAGTTTGAAAATGAACGACGATCCTTGACCTTCTCTTTTCTCGTTAACAGTCTAGAGAGAGAAAGTAATAAGGATGAAAAAGGAGAGAAATAAAAGAGAGTGAATGCAAGAAAAGAACCTCTCTTTTTTTGTTTTTGTGAGGGGAGGTTTTTTGTTTGGTTCTTTGGAATCAATCCATCAGATCACTCTCTCTCCCCTCTCTCTCTCTAGATTTCTATCGCCTTTTCTCTCTCTCTAAGTTGCAGAGAAAAAGGGGAAGAAATCTTTAGAGAGAGAAATTTGAAATTACAATTGAGAGGTTCAATTGAGATTTGGTGATCTGGGTATTGCAATTCAGTTTGTTAAACTTTGTGGGCATTGATTCAATTTTTCTCTCTCTCTCTAAGTTCAACCTGGGACAGAGAAAAAAAAGGAGGGAGGAACTTTGTAGAGAGAGAAACTGAATTTGCAAAAGATAGGTTCGATTGATATTTGGTGAATTAGGTTTTGCAATTCGATTTGTGAATTTTGGTGGGCATCAAATAAAATTGTTTCTCTCTCTAAGTTCAAGTTTGGACAGAGAAAAAGGGCTGAAGAAATCTGTAGAGAAACTGGAAATTATAATTGAGAGGTTCAATTGAGTTTTGGTGAATTGGGTTTTGAAATTCGAATTGTGAATACTTGTGGGCATTGATCAGAATTCTCTCTCTAAGTTCAAACTGGGAGACAGAAATAGGGGGGAAGAAATCTGTAGAGAGAGAAACTGAAATATACAAAAGATTCGTGCAATTGAGATTTGGTGAATTGGGTTTTGCAATTGGATTTGTGAATATTTTTGAGGATTGATCAAAATTTAATTTTGGTTTGAAATGGACATTGATAGTATTGAGTGTGTATCTTCAGTTGATGGCATGGATGAAGAAGAGATCCCTCATCTTGATAATCACCACCCTAACAACCACCAGTTTCCGGTTAAGCCTAGAAATACTGGTGGTGTTCCCACGGCAATTGCACCAGCCACTAGTGTTCATGAGTTGCTTGAATGCCCTGTTTGTACCAATTCTATGTACCCTCCGATCCATCAGGTTTCTCTCTCCCCTCTCTCTGGTGAATGCTTGTTAATTTTACCCCCCACCCTTATAAAACTAGATTGCTTTGAAATTATGCATTTTGTTGGGTTTTTGTTGTTTGCACTTGTTGGGGTTGATCAAAGTTGTTTCTTGATTGGGAATTGGTTGTGTGATTTAAGTATCAAATTCATTCTAAGTGGGGTAACTAGTGTTTTTTGATTGGGAATTGCAATGTGATGATTTAACGAGGCTTTTGTGCCCACTATGCTTCCCTGATTGATGATGGATTGTAGCATAGGCATCCACTACTGAAATGTCTGGCCACATTTGGGTTGTTATTGATCAATCTGAACTAGTTGCCTCATTTGTAGCAGCTGATCAAAAGGATAAAATTACAATGATGGGTAGATCATGAAACTAAGAGATCAAAGTCCAAAATGTACTAGAATGCAACTATTTTAGCTTGCACCTCCGTTACAAATTGATTGATTGTATCACTTATTTTTGAATTGCCCTAGATCATACCCGGTTTCCTAAAATATACACTTTCATTCTCTCACGGCATCTTAACAGTTACTGTTCAATGAATGCTGTGGCAAGCCGAGACAATGGTTTCAGATGTAGAAATTAATTCTTGGGACCAATTTTATTTATTTTTTTTCATTAAGGTGGTAGGAGTCAAATGTGTGTCTGTTGTACTCTATGTCAGAGGCTCTGGTAAATACCTAGATATGCTTAGTTCCTGCGGAAGCTCAGAAAGCCAAGGACACCAAGAGGCTTTGGAGACGTCAGCTTATGGTCTATGGAAGTTACCGAGATTCTAAAATTAGATTATACACTACTTTAGTGTAGCAATTAGGACCAAAGACTTTGTTTACTCTTACTCATAAGTCACTAGATGCTTTGCTATGACAATCTTTGACTTTAGTTGTGAATTTGCGATACAATTCTCTCTTGAATTTTGCTCTATGTTGACGTAGTATTTAGTGGTAGAATACATGTAATTTATCAGAAGTAATACCCGTAACGAGCATAATTGGAAATGCGGTAAATATTTGGTGTCAGTCATAGTGTCAGCATTGATGAACAAACTTTTGAGGTGCTGGATCTGATACTGAAATTTGACTTGGGAGTATTGGTATTTACAGTGTTATGCACCATTTTATTGAGTAAAGCTACAGGTGAAAAGGAGAGGAGGGAGAGGAGATAGATGGGAATATTGTAATTTTTACATGAGCCAATGTAATCACAATTATTTGACTTTAATGTAAACTTGATTACGTTGGTTTGTGTTATCAATGGCCCTCTTCCTATCTCTCTCCTCTTCCTCTTTTCCTTTCCACCTCTATCTCTACTCAATAAAATGGTGCATTACATATTAATTACCATTACTCCCAAGTTAACGAGCCCTGAAAGTGGTTGCTTTCCGAATTCACTCAAACTTTTAAATTTTAATTGATAATCTGCTCCATTATGATATTAACAGAACTTTTTATGCTTTAGGTACAGAAGATAATTGCAATGTAGGGAAAAAAGGATAAATGGCTGGTTTTACTTTGGGGAGGGGGGCGATTTAGTAGCACGCATACAAAACTGTGTCTGTAATCTCTTAAGACAAGGTAGCATTTTGTTACATAAATATGACAAAACATTGCTGAAGATATCACCAGGTGGAACCTAAGTTTGAATTGGTTGCCAACAATATTGTGCTGCTGCTATGTGCATGAGCCGAAGGATCCTTCTGTGGACACTAAAGGACTTTGAGAAGGGATTACGATCTCAAAATCTGTGATCCAGATCTTTTATGGATCAGACTGATCTCTGAATATTCTTGTGAAGTTCAATGTCCTGATGATGCGGCAAGCAAAGGAGCTAGGAAAGTTAAAGATTAATGGCATAGAAATAGTAATTTTAGAATTATAATTTAATCCATGATTTTCTAATTTTGAAGTTTTATATTAGGGGTATTTTCTTAGGATATAATTTAAACATATTGTTAGGAAAGTAGTATTTTAGTTATTTTAGGATGTATGTTTTATTTCTTGTCCTTCAAGTGGTTAGAAAGACACCTCAATCTCAAAGGCAATGTCATTTTTCAGAATGGTGAATGGAATGGATTTTAAGTTTTGGGAGGACTTCTTTATGTTGGAGAGGTTCTTCATCAGTTTGTTGTCATAGGGGACTTGAACCAGTTCATTGTTAGGACTGATTTTATGATTTTTATTCCCTTTTGTCAGATGATTGCATAGTTGTTGTCATAGACCTATACTTATGTATTGTGTTGGAGGTTGTACAGTTTTCCTAAAAAGGTATGCTGCATTACATAGTAGAAGAGTGCTTGCTGATGATCAAATCGCTCTTACTATCTTCTGGACTGATTTGCTCCTAAAAAGTTTTATGACATCTTGGATAACGAAGCTCATAAGCTCTTTCTATGTCTTTTTGCTACTGGATAGAACTTTGTTATTTGCCTTTGGGTGAAAACAATGTTGTGGTTGCCTGCTCCCTTTACCTTTCCTTTTGTGTTTGTGTGGTCACACAGCCAAGTCTTCAGGTTAATTGCTATATGTTGAAATATGGATTATGGTATCTACTATTCTGGCTACATACATTGTGGATTCTTATTTCTGGTCTTCACTGGTTGAGGCCTGCAGTTTTTCTTTGCTAATATGCTTGTGAAGGGAAAAGAGTTCAGATAACTGAGATGGTTTGGTTTAACTGCAGTGCCATAATGGGCACACACTGTGCTCCACCTGTAAAGCAAGGGTTCAGAACCGATGCCCCACTTGTAGGCAGGAGCTTGGTGATATTAGGTGCTTAGCGCTGGAGAAGGTGGCAGAATCACTTGAATTACCATGTAGATATTACAATTTGGGATGCCCAGAAATATTTCCTTATTACAGCAAACTCAAGCATGAGGGACTGTGCAATTTTAGGCCATACAACTGCCCTTATGCCGGATCAGAGTGCTCTGTTGGTGGAGATATTCCCACCCTGGTTACCCATCTCAGAGATGATCACAAGGTGGATATGCACACTGGATGTACATTCAATCATCGCTATGTAAAATCCAATCCCCGGGAAGTGGAAAATGCAACCTGGATGTTGACAGTAAGTGAAATGTTCCTCTTACTATCAAATTTGGATTTGAATTTCATCTTCTGCCCTTATTTTGGATTTTAGTTTCATTTGCCGCATGTTAGTTCCCCTAGCTCAAGGCATCTTAACCTTCTTATGCGTTCTGTATTTGTGAGTTGCTTACTTTGCACACACAGTTGTGCATACAATTCTGGCTTGATATGGAGAAATATGTGAAACTTTATTTTGAAGTAAATGAATTTTTTCTACCAACGTTCTTTAGTCCATACGATTATACGTGTGAAAGCTGCTGGTTTTAAGCTTTCCATTTGTCGTTCAATTTTCTTTACTCCAACATGATATACGTGTGAATAGTTGTTGGCTTTAAGCTGCCAGTTTGTCCTTACAGTATAATCATATGTTGATAGGTGTTGGTTTTAAGCTGTCTATTTGTCACGTATAGGCGTATAGCTGTATAGGGATGGCTTAATTCCAACTTTTGACACTGACATCACTTGTTCAAATTGTTAGGTCTTCCATTGTTTTGGTCAATATTTTTGCCTCCACTTTGAAGCGTTCCAGCTGGGCATGGCCCCTGTCTACATGGCATTCCTCCGTTTTATGGGTGATGAAAATGACGCCCGAAACTACAGCTACAGCCTGGAAGTTGGTGGGAACGGGAGGAAACTTATATTCGAAGGTACCCCTCGAAGCATCCGGGATAGCCACCGCAAAGTGAGGGACAGCCATGACGGTCTTATCATCCAACGTAACATGGCTCTCTTCTTCTCTGGTGGTGACAGGAAGGAGTTGAAGCTGAGGGTTACTGGGAGGATATGGAAGGAGCAGCAAAACCCTGATGCTGCCCCCTGCATGCCAAATGTGTGTAGCTAATAGTGTCAAGTTTGTGTTTCTAGGGGGATTTTTTGTGGGTTTTTTTCTTCTTTTCTCTTTGTCATTCTGTCTCAGTTTCTCTGTTGTGTTGTGTGGTACCACAGGCCCACAATCAAATATTTTTGTGGAGCATGTATACTAGCATATATGGAGATAATTGGGATGGCTTTAAGTTTAAAGTCTTCAGCTGTTGTCTGTTTATCTGCTGTTGAAATGTGAAGTATATCATCTCTCTTGCCACATTTATGGGTAATTAGTTTTTTTTTTCTTTTTAAATGTCAAGTAATGGATACATCATACATGTATACACCTGGATAAATAGGAGATGCCCCTAGAGCTGACCTGGCCCAATTCAATGTCCAGCGGGTCATAACTCGATTCACTGTTCAGCTAGTCATAACCCATTTACAATCTTAAGTAGTCGGGTCAATTTAGACCAACCCATTCAAAAAATAGACAGTTATATTGGGTCAAAATGAGCAAAATCACTGATTACTTTATCACAAAAAAAAACACTTTTAAATTTAAACCGGCCAAAATAGGCCGGCCCAACCCATAAACGACATGACCCGACCCAACCCTTTACCCGGGCCTATACATGTATAAGCATCTGACTAAAGCTTGTTAACTTCACCTCCTCTATTACATTAAGGGGTCGTTTGGTTGGGGGTAATGATTAAGGGGGTAATGGAATGGGTTTTTAGGCTAAAATAGTAATGTGAAGTGGTGATGAGGGTAATGATTAAGAAGGGATAATGGAGAAAATGAAGGAAAATAGGAAAATATCATTACCCTATGAGGAGGTGGGTTTCAATTATCTCTCAAATGGGGGTAATCATTACCCTCCTCCTCACAAAATCTAATCCTCATTACCTCACATACCTCTCATTTTAGCATAAAAATTCATTTCATTACCCCGTTAATCATTACCCCCAACCAAACGGCCCCTAATATAACATTTTAGTGTCTCATCTTCTTAAAACATCATCAATCTATATAATTAGATTAAATCGCAATGATTAAATTAGAGCTCGCCATATCAGCCGCTAGATTGCTGAATGACGTGTCAATTTACTTATAACATATCATGTGACTCATGGCCAGTAAAAACAAAACAAAGAGGGAAAGTAGCAACAATAAGACGTTACAAAATCCAAGAAATTGAGTAGTAGCTAATTTCTCTCACATATTGATAAGCCCCCCCCCCCCCAAAAAAAAGATACTTCCTCTATCATGAATAGATTATGGAACCACACACCATCAATTCATCTCCTACATTCCCATATGTTCAACGTTCATCTCTGGATCTCATCACCATCGTCCGCCATCTTTCCGGCATCGTGTACAACTAATTCCCATTTTGGTAAGGTTCTTCATAATCTCTTTGCAATTGTTAATAGCCATTTGGTATCTACACCTCTTCTCTTTACAAGATAACCCTCCAACTTCATTAAACTTAGTACCATATATTGCTTATAATAGCAATTTGCTTTACACTGTTTTTGTTGAATAGTTATACCAAGTAGAATGTTTAACACTATTTAATTTAATTTTTAACAAAAAAGTTACGCTGAAAAATATCAAAAAAATAATTAGATATTGCTTTAAAAACAATTGGGAAAATTTTTGAGAGCTCACTCTAATGTTAGAGAGGGATTGGGGTAGGTTTTGGTGGCACAGGGTGGTGGGGAGCCATGTCAGGTACCCAAAAATATTGGAGTAGACATGCCCAGTGCATAACCTATAAAATGATAGGCGCTTCATGTCGCGTCGCTTAGCTTCCTTCGCCAATAAGCCCTCTCTCAAACAACTACTCACTAATTAAAGAGTCTTATAATTTTAAGTGGTTCTAACAGGAATAGACATGCGTAGTGCATAACTTTCATGCCGGGGTTTTGAGAGTTTGAAAAATTACTTTCCAAAAGTTCCACCTCAAACTTTTCAAGTATATTATTAAGTTACAGAAAAATATTTTGTTTCCTTTTCACAAATTGTAGCTATTTAATTTAATTTTTAATTAAAAAAGTACACTGAAAAATAGAAAAAAAATATCAAAAAAAAATTTAGGAAAAATTATGAGACCTCAGTATAATGGTAGCCAGAGGATTTGGGGGCAGGTTTGGCGGCACAGGGTGGTGCCGAGCGATGCTTGGTACCCGAAAACTGTGGATTAGCCTCTGATGTCCAGTAAGAGGCCCTTCAAGCCTACCAAGGACCCGATAACCTATCCCGGGTGCTTCCCATGTCCCCTAAGAGTGTCCGATGCAATGTGGTGCGAAAATATCCACCTTCGTTCCCGGGCTTCTCGGAAGCTCAAAAAACGTGGATTATAGCCTTCATTTTCGGCTTCCCGGGGCTCGCGTGTCATTTTTCCCAAACTTCTCAAGGGGATCTACTATGAACCTAAAGGACCCACGGTGCCCCGGGAGCATCATCCAGAACCCCGAACTTCGATATCACCCATGTCTTTGGTGTTCCGACTCTTACATCAGTGTCCCGTGAAAAACCTTTCCAAGCCTATTAAGGATTGGATAAGAGACCCCAAGGGCCTCCCATGTCCCTTAGGAGTGTTCCGTTCACTGTACTGTGAAAATATCCATCTTCGTTCCGGGGCTTACCAGAAGCCCAAAAAACGTGGATTATTGCCTTCGTTTTTGGCTTTCCGGCGCTCGAGTGTCATTTTTGCCCAAACTTTTCCGTGGGATCTATCATGACCATATAGAACCCTCAGTGCCCCGGGAGGGTTATTCGCATCCTTGAACTTTGATATCAGCCATGCCTTTGGTGTTTCAACTCTTACACAGTGTCCCGTAAAACACCCTCCCAAGCCTATTAAAGACCGGATACGCGACCCCAAGGGCCTCCCGTGTCCCCTAAGGGTGTTCTGCGCAATGTGGTGCGAAAATATTCACCTTCGTTCCGGGACCTACCAGAAGCCCAAAAAACGTGGATTATAGCCTTCGTTTTCGGCTTTCCGGGGCTCGGATGTCATTTTTGCCCAAACTTTTTCGGGGGGTCTATCATGACCCTAGAGGACCCTCAGTGCCCCAAGAGGGTCATCCGGATCCCCGAACTTTGATATCGCCCTTGCCTTAGGTGTTTCAACTCTTACATTAGTGTCCCGTAAAACACCCTTCAAAGTCTATTAAGGACCGGATAAGCGACCGCAAGGGCCTCCCATGTCCCCTAGGAGTGTTCCGTACGATTTGGTGCGCAAATATACACCTTCGTTCCGGTGCCCACAGAAGCCCAAAAACGTGGATTATTACCTTCGTTTTCGGTTTTCCTGGGCTCGGGTGTCATTTTTGCCCAAACTTTTTTGGGGGGTCTATCATGACACTAGAGGACCCTCGTTGCCCCGGGAGGGTCATCCGGATCCTCGAACTTTGATATCCCCCATGCCTTTGGTCTTTCAACTCTTACACAGTGTCCTGTAAAACACCCTTTCAAGCCTATTAAAGACCGGATAAGCGACCCCAAGGGCCTCCCATATCCCCAAGGAGTGTTCCGTGCAATGTGGTGCGAAAATATCCACCTTCGTTTCGGGGCCCACCAGAAGCCCAAAAAACGTGGATTATAGCCTTCCTTTTCGGCTTCCCAAGGCTCGGGTGTCATTTTTGCCCAAACCTTTTCGGGGGGTCTATCATGACCCTAGAGGACCCTCAGTGCCCTAGGGAGGTCATCTGGATCCTCGAACTTTGATATCAGCCATGCCTTTGGTGTTTCAACTCTAACACAGTGTCCTATAAAACACTCTTCCAAGCCTATTAAGGACCGGATAAGCGACCCCAAGGGCCTCCCATGTCCCCAATGAGTATTCCGTGCAATGTGGTGTAAAACTATCCACCTTCATTCTGGGGCCCACCAGAAGCCCAAAAAACGTGGATTATAGCCTTCGTTTTCGGCTTCCCGGGGCTCGGGTGTCATTTTTGCCCAAAATTTTCCGGGGGGTTTATCATGATTCTAGAGGGTCATCCGGATCCCCGAACTTTGATATCACCCACGCCTTTGGTGTTTGAACTCTTACATTAGTGTCCCGTAAAACACCCTTCGAAGTCTATTAAGGACCGGATAAGCGACCCCAATGGCCTCCCATGTCCCCTAGGAGTGTTCCGTGCAATGTGGTGCGACAATATCCACCTTCGTTCTGGGGCCTACCAGAAGCCCAAAATAACGTGGATTATAGCCTTCGTTCTCGGCTTCCTGGGGCTCGGGTGTCATTTTTACCCAAACTTTTCTGTGAGGTCTATCATGATCTTAGAGGAGCCTCGGTGTCCCTGGAGAATCATCCGGTCCTTCAAATTCTGATATCACCTATGCCGTCGGTGTTCCGACTCTTACATTGGTGTCTTGTAAAAATTCCCTTACAAGCCTATCAGACACGTGATAACTAACCCCGGGGGCTCCTATATTCCCCAAAGATATCTCGTACGATGTGATGCAAAAATATCCATTTTCATCTTGGAGCGTCTCAAAAGCCTAAAAAGTGTGGATTATACTAAGCGTTGAGTTTTAAACCATCCAAATGGACATGTAATTGGGCTTAATTAATCCTTCTTGTTGTTCGATTAGTATGTATACTGCATAGCGTAATCAGTGGACATCCTATTGTATTGGTCTAGTAATCCTGCATGTTCTAATTCTACATGAATTCCAGTAGATTTAACAATTTTATGGCTTTTTGCACCAAAAAACAATTTCATAGCTTTATCCTTTCATTGGAATATTATACATGTATGAAGGATCATGAGGGGTCTGGGTAGGCCATGGTCGCCCCTTATCCTTATGCATTCCCCTTACAATATGGAGAACATTTGATCAGTTATACATTGTTTTTCTTTCTTATGGGCCTCTTTAAGGTTATCTCCTGACTTCGTCTCTATATATTGTGACATGAATAATACTTCACGATTACCAACTCTCGTTTTTTCTTTTGTTGATTATTTTTAAAGTGGTTATTACCAACTTATCAAATTTTATTTTGTTATTATTAAAAGGGATTGCATATATCAAATTGGGATGGAAATTGATACATGAAGTAAAGACGGCGGACTTGTAATCTTCTTAAATGGTGAGGCTATGGCCGGTGATTTATAGGTCAATTGATATTACAACCCTTTAAACTTATGAAACCCTATGATAATCTATTGATAAGTAGAAGAAGATATCAACACTCTACATATAGAAAACTACCAATTCTATTGGAAAAAGCCAAGAATCGATACGCTAGAAATGAGAATATTCTTTGAGATATAGAGGAATATAAATGAGAGCATTACGTAATCTAATTTTGTAATTTCTCTGTTTAAGATTTAATAGCCAACTTGATCCTTAAAAACAAATTATAGTAGAACGTCATCTTTTAATTCTAAAATTAACTTCACCAACCAATTTTTCAAATGAACTCAAATGAACATTGTACAAAAGAGGAATCAAGTACATACGATCGATCAAATCACTACGATTGTAACACAAACAATTTTAAGTATTTTTATGGTGATATTGAACAATTCTAGTCAACGCCTATCCAAATTGTGTTTGAGCTTAATGTCATGAGTATTAATTAGAGCTTAATCTCTAAGGAAAACCTCATTTTGTTGTCTTATTCAATGAAATGATCACTTTCTTTAATCCTTGATTTGACTTTGAAATGGCCTGAATACGATGGAATGCATAGATGTAATGCAATTTGAACTTGGAAAACTAAACCCTAATAACTAGTTTGTTTTATACGGACAACTCAACATTTTTTTTCTTTTAATGATCTCGATCAACTTTAGTATATACAAGTGAATACAACAAATGATGAATTGTTCATTGAACCTAGACCAAGACAAACTTTCATGCATTAAGGTTGTATAATTTCAGCTCAAATGAACCGAATCAAATGGATCAACTAATAGTTTATAGAACGTGTGAGAGAAAAGGTATCAATGTTGTATATCGATCAGATTTGAACCTAGTTAGTGTATAGTTCATTTTCCATTAAACCGAACTCTACTACTCATTGTAAGTATAGTACTGAATAGATCGATTAGAACACCGCTGAATTGAATATTAATATGTGAGAGAATAGTATATATAGTAAATTTAAATTTATTGAGTTGAAGTGAACTGAAATAATTCTTTAAAGTGGAAAAGAATATTACAACCTTTTAATTAAAGTTATATCTTAATAAATATGAAATGAAAATTAGGCTAAACTATAATATTGACTCTTTTACTGGAGTGCTAGAATAGCTTAAATTATTGAGTATAGCATAATTATGATTTTGTGTTTTCTCACGGATTATATATGTCATTCTTCTTTTTGCCTAATTTGACTTCAATCTTTGATAATAATAGTATTGTACTTTTGAAAGAGTACGTAGTACATAAATTATAGAGTTTATTATCAGCAATTTGTGAAGAAACGTTTAGCTGGTGAAATAATGGGACTGAAATTTCGAACCTTTATCTTGATTCTTGATACGTAGCCCAAGTTATTAATATATGTACTTCCCCATATTGATTAAGTAACACTTGCTTGTTTTCTCCATACAAATTGTATCTTCATTAACGAAATAGATGTATATGCATTTGACGTATTCATGGTTACATCATTAATTATTAATTAAAAGACATAGGGTGTGTTTATTAGAGTTGAACTTATCAAAACTGAACTGAATTGAACATTAATTACTAAAGTGGATACTAGTGAACTGACCTGGACATAATTAAACTGAATTGAACACAACATGATATGTGAGACAAATAGTATATTACTTAACTTAGCACCACTTAACTAAACTGGACATTATTTAACTGAATTTGAAATCACTGAATTAACACATGAATTGATCAACTGAATTAAACTGACGATATAAGCTCTAACAAACACACTTATACATAAAAGAGTTGTTCCCAAATGTCGACAAGGAAGTTGTTCACGTACGAAAATCGGTCCCAGTTTTTTACAAACTTTGGCGCCAATTAATTAATTAAGTACCCCCACTACTTGGAAAACGTCACACTACATTGAGCTCGATTTACCAATTATTTAAAAATACACTATTTAAGTTCTGCCACTTATTATTACATTTATATCATTGATCTGATCTGCTAATTATTGAAATGTCATTTCTAACCTTAATAATTACAGTATGAATTAAATGCCAGGCCAAGATGATGACACGATGATGAATCTCTCGTTTTCGCTCTCAATTCACTTGTTGTGTTCTCTCTAGTCTCTATCACGTACGCACTCTATTTTCAGTGGCTAAAATTAATCTAAAACAAAACCCCTTATAATTGGTAGTTTTGAAAAGGGAAAAAAAAAAAAAAAAGAGTGATTGATACTCTCAAAAAACAATGTAAATAAAAATGCATAGGGTCCAAGTGTAATTAATAACATACCATCAGGAACAATTAAAAAGATAGATTGATGAAGTACAATAATATAGGTTAGCAATATATAACAGCATAACATATTGTCGTACTTAACGGATTTGTGATACAATTACGCGCTCTCTTATTTAAATCCAAATAATAAATTTCTCTAATTCTATGCACAATAACCAAATAAATTTTCAAAATATCACTTATAAAGCCGCCTCAAAATAAGGTTGATCACTTCTATAGCTAAGTATCACGGCATAGCTTAACGTGATGCTATCTTGAGAGTTGAGACGTGGATCCCTCTTCCACGACACGTATGTTTATGTCCCCTGTTAACATGATGGAAGATTAGACACTCTGACACTAGACAGTACGTATAATGTAGCATGCATATGATCTGTATCATTATTCATTCGTGTGGCTTAATCTCTTGGGCATAGTCCTGCTCATGATAGTGATCAAGATGCAAAATGAATCACACATATTCGATCTCCTACCTTTCAAAAACAAAAAAAAAAAAAAAAAAAACAAACATACACACACATTATATGTAGAATAGTAAATATTCTATTCGCAGTGCAGATCTTGTTTGTTAATGATGAGATGGTTCGGTGTCACTGAAATAATCAAATAAACGTTGTCATTTAGTAGACATGACAAAACACCGCACTGACGCACTCATCTGAGTACTACTTAATTTAAAAGGACCAAATTAGGCAATGGGATTAAAATCCTCATAAAAGTTGTGATCCATAGAGGAAAATCAAATGCTAGCTAGTTCATATATGACAAATTGCTGATAATTTTTATATGGTCAAAGTAGTATCTTGAAAATTGTAAATGAAAAGTCCGATGTAAGATTATTTATAATTCAGAGTACGTAGTAGTTAAATATCCATAAGTAAAGGGATAAAAAGTTACTAGACTATCAATCCAATAATTATGATGATAAATTATTACAAAATAGGATATCGGCAAAAAGTAGTGTATTAGCAAAAACACGATCTAGGGAGTGGTGTCTCAACGGATTCTTCACTATTTTGTGAGGTGTTTGCTCAAGGTATGGGAAGGCATTTCGATCATCATGCGGCTAGCAAGGATGGATTAGAGCGGTGTCCCATGATTTGAAGATGGGACGTATTCACAAAGTCCCTGAAAGACTGGTTCCGGACACGCATGTATTGGTCGCTAATGTAGTGTTTTAGGATAAATAAGTGTTTTTGTTTCTTAATAGTACATATATCCTTGTATTCGCTTTTGTAAAAAAAGAAAAAGGAAGCAAAAACATCGATCCGAGGCAGCTAGCTCTTTTAATTATTGTTTACTAAGGGAAAATGAATGTTTGTGAACCTTTTTGTGAAGTTAGCTAAGCTATGACGCGTGCCTTAAACCTTTTCTGACTCAATACAATCTTTGGTTGGACTAGGAATCTCATACTATAATTATAATATATAGGGCATAAATAAATCAAAGTATTGATTTATATAAATATATTCTTGGGTTGTCATCATTGATACTAATAAAAAGAGTTGTCCGTGGCATTATTAGCAGGAGAGGGAGTGAGAGAAATGCCAAATAGAACCCAATTAGTAGTGCTCCCGGCACATGCTTGTGTATGTTAGGTCAGGTGTATCTTCATTCTTCACTCTGCTTATGTTGTGTCATCTGCACATTAATATATTTGAATGGAATAATGAAAATAGTCCAAATGAGTATCAATACTGTCAACTATATATGAACATTATTGGCCGTGAGATGAGATCCTCTCCAATCCCTTCCAATAAACTCATTTAATACCTTACTAAAGATTAAAATAAAAAAGAAAGAACATAATATTTTGTGAGGTATTTGAGTGATTGGAGTGGATCTTAACTCTACGGCGAATTTTGTTTCAGTTAGAGTGAGTTCTTTTTCACTAATTCTCACTGAGTGGGTAAAGTTTTGATCGCCCATGAGTATATTTCCATTTTGCATGTTTTTTTTTTTTTTTGGAAAGTAAATATTTGTATTGAATTACTTCCAAAGTGGATGGGTACAGTTCAGTACAGATTACACAAACACACCAACACACCTACATCCTGCGTAGCTAGAGGTAGTCACAGCAACCATTTTGCATGATTAAGGGAGCGTTTAAGAGAGCTTACACGGTCAGTTCAGTTCACTTCAGTTCAGTTCAGTTCAGGTTTCAATTTAGTGATTTGAAATTCAGTTAAATGATGTTCAGTTCAGTTCACTAGTGCTCAGTTCAGAATCATACTTTTTGTCTCACATATCAAGTTGTGTTCAATTCAGTTCAGTTGTGTCCAGTTCAGTTCAATAGTGTTCAATTTAGTAATGTTGAATTCAGTTAAATTCAACTGAGTTCTTATAAGTTCAGCTCTATCAAATGCACTCTAATACTTGTACTTTTAGATTGGTTGACATGTTAGCGTATCAGATTTTTGCTGATGAATAATACAGCCAACCAACCTTTATGAATTATGATACATATTTTTTCTTTTTTTTTTTTGGGTGCGATTTATGACACATATATTATGAGCTAGCTACTTCTGTCTTCATTATTGATATCACTAATAATCCCTTTCTCCTTGGGTGTTGGGTAGATAACTAGATATATGTACCTTGGTCAATTACAATTTCCACTCCACCTCTAATTTTTACTGTTAAACTAACTTCTAAATAATTGACAAATCATCGCGCGAATACTCTCCCTTTTTTTTTATTCGAGGAACTTGTAGCCACGCGGCCCACGCATTATTTTTACGGTGAAAATTGGATAATACCCGAGTGTATGTAATAACTTGTAAATCATACACATCAGATAAGCCGGCCAACAAGACAATTCTTGCTGATAGACTCAACAAAGAAGGCTTATTAGTGGGATTTGAACCATGGTCTTTGCCATAAAATCCGACCTCGCAACCAACTATGATATCCCTTTTAGGGCAAAACTCTCCTTATTAAGAGCGATTATGTAACTGTTTTGGAAAGATTATGGTGGCATGGGTGCATGTGAAGGTACAAATGTTAGATTATATTACATAATCTCTGTATTTTAATTAGTCAAATATTCTCATGTATATTCTCCCTTAATTGTAGCCTAGAATATAGTTAGGTGCTATACTTACTTCCTAGATTGTAGCCTTATGGCTCTCTTGTACTTTATATATAATCTGTACAAATCAATGGCGAAGGCACGGATGATTTCTTTCATGGTATCAGGCCTTCAATCCTTCCTCACTGTGCCCTAGTCGTCCACCTCTGCCCCCTCTTCTCTTCTCCTCCTTTCTTTGTTCTCCTTTTTTCTCTCTCTCCATGGCTGAACACAAATTTCATCCTGCTCTTGCAGTTACTAACGTCAAAAATTTCATTCCCCTGACTCTTGAGATGGAAAACGGCCAATACTCTTCATGGGCAGAGTTATTCAAAATCCATTGCAGAGCATACCAAGTCATCGACCACATCATCCCTCCTCCACCACAGCCACCCGTTCAAGGCCAGGAAGAGGCGGTTGAACGTGATGAAGCACTTTGGTCACGCTTGGATGCTATAGTCCTTCAATGGAATTATGGCACGATTTCGAATGATCTTATGCACACCATCTTGCAGCCAGATTCGACTGCTCAACAAGCATGGGAACGTTTGGAAAATATCTTCCACGACAACAAACATTCCCGCGCCGTCTACTTGGAAAATCAGTTCACTAATGTCAAATTGGAAGATTTTCCAAACGTGTCTGCCTATTGTCAAGAACTTAAAATGCTTGCTGATCAACTTTCAAACGTTGGTGCCCCGGTGTCGAATCAAAGGTTAGTCCTTCAATTAGTTGCGGGTTTACATGAAAATTATGATGGTGTTGCTACAATCATTCAGCAGAGCAATCATTTGCCTCCTTTCTATGAGGCTCGATCACGCCTAATTCTCGAGGAAACCCGCAAAGCTTGTCAAACCGCTGTAGCCGCCAGTGCCGCCCTCCTCACTACTAATCTTTCCATTGATGACTCCAAGCTCTCCAATTCTGGTTCAAGTGCTGCACCAAATCGCTCTTCTAATGGTCAGAAACGTGGTCAGAATCGCAACAACAATCAAGGCAGAAATAATGGGGGTCGAGGGCGTGGTCGTGGTGGTCATCACCAGGCCAATGGTAGCACCAACCACCACCAACAGTCACAGCAGCGCCCGTGGCAGCAGCAGGCACAACAGTGGGGGCAGTACCCACCATGGGTTTGGGCATCACAACCCTGGGCAGTTCCCCCATGTCCGTATCCCACCTCCTCATGGGCCAAGTCAGTTCCTTCCTCTCAACCAGGTGTCCTTGGCCCTCGTCCAGCACAGGCGTATGCAGCATCTACCACATCCAACTCGACCTATGCTCCTACTGACATAGAGCAAGCAATGCATACTATGACACTTGCTCCTCCAGATACAAATTGGTACATGGACACCGGCGCAACCTCTCACATGACGGGATCCCAAGGTAATCTCTCGTCTTATTTTAATATGAGCAGACTCCGTAATATTATTGTTGGTAGTGGTCATGAAATTCCCATTCGTGGTCTTGGACAGACAACTCTCCCCCCTCCTCACCCGCCTTTACTGTTAAAAAATGTACTTCATGCCCCTCAGCTAATTAAAAACTTGGTCTTTGTGCGTCGTTTTTCTGTTGATAATAGTGTTTCTATTGAATTTGATCTTTTTGGGTTTTCTGTGAAGGACTTTCCGACAGGGATGCCAATAACGAGATGCAATAGCACTGGGGATCTCTATCCCATTACCACCACTACCATCACCATCCCACCATCCGCCTTTGCTGCTCTGTCTCCATATCTTTGGCATAATCGTTTAGGTCATCCGAGAGCTCCTGTTTTGCGCTCCCTTAAGCATAATAAGTTTATGGACTGCAAACAATTATCTTGTCCCTCTGTTTGTCCGTCTTGTGTTTTTGGGAAACATGTTAAGTTGCCATTTTATTCTTCAACTACTTGCACTACAATGCCATTTGATATTATTCATAGTAATTTGTGGACATCGCCTATTTTAAGTTTGGTTGGTCATAAGTATTACATTCTTTTCTTGGATGATTATTCTAATTTCCTTTGGACTTTTCCCATTGGCAAGAAATCACAGGTTTATTCCATTTTCTCTCAATTTAGTGCCTACATCCGCACCCAATTTGAACAATCTATCAAATGTTTTCAATGTGACAATGGGAGGGAATATGATAATGACAAATTTAAATTATATTGCCACAAAAATGGGATGATTTTCCGTTTCTCTTGCCCTCATACTTCTTCTCAAAATGGCAAAGCCGAGCATAAAATACGAGCCATAAATAATCTCATTAGAACCCTTCTTGCTCATTCCTCTATGCCACCATCTTTTTGGCACCATGCTCTTCAAATGGCAACTTATCTCTTAAACATCCTTCCCACCAAGTTACTCTCTCACCATTCCCCCACACAAATTTTATATCATCGGGATCCTTCATACACACATCTACGGGTTTTCGGGTGCTTATGCTATCCTCTCTTCCCTTCCACCACCATTAATAAACTTCAAGCCCGCTCCACTCCTTGTGTTTTTTTGGGGTACCCAGCTAATCATAGGGGCTATAAGTGTTATGACCTGTCAAGCGGAAAAATAATTACATCTCGCCATGTTGTTTTTGATGAGTCCCAATTTCCCTTTGCCAATATCCATACTCCACAATCAACAACCTATGATTTTTTGGATGATGGGTTGCATCCCCTACTGCACCATCATCTTCTCAATCCTCCTGTACTCATAGCTGAACCACAACAACAACAACACTCTCCTACGGCCCAGCAAGCTCGAGCCCCCTCCAGCCCACAACGGGCATCCTCCCAGCCTACTGATGCAGCAGAGCCCACTTCACCACAGCCCATCTCCTCGCCACACTCTCAGCCCAGGCCACCACCCGCTTCTCAGGCCTCCCTTATCCACTCTCCACGACCCTATACCTTCACACCAGCCCGACCTTCTACCCAGCGGTCACTCACCACCAGACCCGGCCCATTACCCGACCGTCCACCTCAAAACCAGTCAGGTCAATCCACCTCATGGTCCATGGCAACCCGTAGCATGCATGGGATTTATAAGCCCAAACGTCACTTTAATTTGACCACTTCGGTTACTCCTTCCCCACTACCCAGAAACCTGAAAGTTGCCTTGTCCGACACGAATTGGAAAGCGGCCATGACCGACGAATACAATGCTCTTATTAAAAATAAGACGTGGGATTTGGTCCCCCGTCCCTCGAATAATAATGTTATTCGTTCTATGTGGATTTTTCGTCATAAAGCAAATTCTGATGGTTCGTTTGAGCGGCACAAAGCCCGTCTTGTTGGTGATGGCAGGTCTCAACAGGTTGGTGTGGATTGTGGTGACACTTTTAGCTCGGTGGTGAAGCCTGCTACTATTCGGGCAGTTCTCAGTATTGCTCTGTCTAAATCATGGCCTATTCATTAGTTGGATGCAAAAAATGCTTTTCTGCATGGTCAGCTTCATGAGACAGTTTACATGCATCAGCCCATGGGTTTCCGTGATCCAGTACACCCAGATTATGTATGTCTTTTGAAAAAATCGCTATATGGCCTCAAACAGGCTCCGATTTTGTCTCCACTATTGGTTTCTCACATAGCAAATCTGATCATTCTTCATTTATTTATCGTCAAGGTAGTGACATGGCATATATACTTCTTTATGTTGATGATATTATACTCGCTGCATCATCTAACACTCTTCGTCAGTCCATCATGTCACTCCTGGCCTCTGAATTTGCTATGAAAGACTTGGGTCCTTTGAATTATTTTCTCGGTATTGCAGTTACCCGCCATGCAGGTGGATTATTTCTCTGTCAAAATAAGTATGCAGAGGAGATTATTGACAGAGCCAGTATGTCTTCGTGTAAGCCTGCTCCAACACCTGTTGATACCAAAGCCAAATTGAGTCCCTCGTCAGGATTTCCATATGCCGATCCTACACATTATCGCGGCTTAGCTGGCGCATTGCAATATCTTACCTTGACAAGACCAGATATATCCTATGTTGTCCAACAAATCTGTTTACATATGCATGACCCCAAGGAGGATCATATGGCAACTCTCAAAAGAATTTTGCGCTACTTAAAAGGCACTCTCACTTATGGTCTGCAACTTTCCCCGTCTTCTATTTCTGGTCTCACTTCTTATACAGATGCTGATTGGGGAGGATGCCCGGACAACAGACGATCTACCTCCGGTTACTGTGTTTTTTTAGGGGACAACTTGATATCCTGGTCGTCCAAACGCCAACTCACCCTTTCTCATTCCAGTGCTGAAGCTGAATACAGAGGGGTTGCAAATGTTGTCTCTGAGTCCTGTTGGATCCGGAATCTTCTCTTGGAATTACATTGTCCAATCCAAAAGGCTACCTTAGTTTATTGTGATAATGTTAGTGCTGTATACCTCTCCGGTAACCCTGTGCAACACCAGCACACTAAACACATCGAGATGGATATACATTTTGTACGTGAGAAAGTAGCACGTGGGCAAGTTCGAGTTCTTCACGTTCCATCACGTTATCAGGTTGCCGATATTTTCACAAAAGGGCTTCCTCGCATACTTTTTTGATGATTTTCGAGACAGTCTAAGCGTCCGTCAACCTCCCGCTTCGACTGTGGGGGTATGTTAGATTATATTACGTAATCTCTGTATTTTAGTTAGTCAAATATTCTCTTGTATATCCTCCCTCAATTGTAGCCTAGAATATAGTTAGTTGCTATACTTACTTCCTAGATTGTAGCCTTATGGCTCTCTTGTACTTTGTATATAATCTGTACAATACGTCCCTTGATAATCACATTGAGACAGGTCGTTTAATTGATCGGGTTTAATTCATTACATAAATCAAAGACGCTAAGCTAGTTAGTTCTAGAGTATATGGCATGCATGCCTTTCATGAGCCCTTTTTCAAAAATCAAAGTGACATTGGAATCAACTTAATCTATAGTTGGGAGTGATTAGATTGTCATGACTTGTTTAATACGAAAGAAGTTAATCCTAATTACACTGTAAAGCTGTTACCTAATTTGTGCACGTCCCTTGATTTCCTTTCTTGGGTCGATAATGGGGTCATTTGACCTTACTTGCTCAAATGGGATTAAATTAATTAATTAATTAAACTAATTAATTAAGCTGCTATATATATGCTGCCCCACTTTTTGGTGTAACCAACACAGTTTCTTCCACGGGTCTGGAATCTGAATGATAAGAGCTCTTTCTCTTTTATACTCCCATTATGTAACATGGATTTTTTTAACAGAAGATAATAATCATGCACACAACTTATAATGATAATGCATGCACTTATTACCTAACTCGTTATTTCTTAGTCCAAAAAGAGATCAATCACTACTTACTATACTTGCTCAAACGAGATTAATTAAAGTAAGCTAGCTAGCCTACTAATTTTTTTTTTGTCTGAGACCGTCCGGTTGAATCCGGACTGAGCCGGGTGGGAGTATAAGGGCGGCAAAGCTCTCCCAACAAGTATTTAACACTGCTGCATTCACAAGGTCTCGAACTCGAGATCTCTGCTTAAGCTAGAAGAGTCCCTCACCAACTCATCTAAATGCTTGTTGGTTGGCTAGCCTACTAATTTGCAGACAAGTTTGTGGTGTTATCAGTCATCACGTATGAGATTATTGGTGTGTTTATTAGGTGGGTTGTTGACTTTAATTGAGCTGAAGTTAACTTAATTTTATAATGGTAAGCGTTTTATGTCGCGTCACTTGTCTTCATTCGCCCACAAGCCCTCTTTCTAGCAACTGCCTATTAAAGAGTCTTATAAGGTTTAGTGGTTCTAACAGGAGTAGACATGCCAGTGCATAACTTTCATACTAGGCCGATTTTGAGAATTATTTTCCAAAAGTTTCAGCTCAAACTTTTCAAGTAAATTATTAAGTTATGGATGAAAAAAATTATAGCTATTTGATTTAATTTTAAACTAAAAAAATAGGCGGAGAAATTGAAAAAATTGAGAAAAATTGAGAAAAAATATGAGACCTCACTATAATACTAAAGAGGGTCGGGGGTAGGTTTGGCGGCATAGGGTGGTGGGGAACCATGCTTAGTACTCGAAAACCGTGCGTGGATTGACCTCTGATGTCTAGTAAGATGCCCTTCAAGCCTTCCAAGGACCCGATAACCTACCCCGGGGGCCTCCCATGTCCCCTAGGGGTGTCCTGTGCAATGTGGTGCGAAAATATCCACCTTAGTTCCGGGGCATCCCGGAAACTCAAAAAACGTGGATTGTGCCTTCGTTTTTGGCTTCTTGGGGCCTGGTGTATTTTTTGCTCAAATTTCTCCGGGGGCTCTACCATGAGTCCATGACCCTAGGGAGGCCCTTGGTGCCCCGGGAGGATTATCCAGATCCCATACTTTTGATATCATCCATGCCTTTGGTCTTCCGACTTTTACATCAGTGTCACGTACAATGCCTTTCCAAGCCTATTAGGGACCAGATAAGCGACCCCAAGGGCCTCCCATGTCCCTTAGGAGTGTTCCGTGCGATGTGGTGCAAAAATTTTCACCTTCGTTCCGGGACCTTCCAGAAGTCCAAAAAGCGTGGATTATATATATAGCCTTCGTTTTCAGGGTTCGGATGTCATTTTTGCCCAAACTTTTTCGGGGGGTCTATCATGACCCTACAGGACCCCCGATGCTTCGGAAGATTCATTCGGATTACCGAACTTTGATACCATCCATCCCTTGGGTGTTCCGACTTTACATCACTGTCTCGTAAAAAGCCATCCCAAACCTATAAGGGACCAAATAAGCGACCTCAAGGATCTCCCATGTCCCCTAGGAGTGTTCCATGCAATGTGGTGCGAAAATTTCCATCTTCATTCCGGGGCCTTCCGGAAGCCCAAAAAACGTGGATTATTGTCTTCGTTTTCGGCTTCTCGGAGCTCGGGTGTCATTTTTGCCCAAAATTTTTTGGGGGGTCTATCATGACCTTAGAGGACACCCGGTACTCCGTGAGGGTCATCCGAATCCCCGATTTTTGATATCACCCATGCCTTGGGTGTTTCGACTCTTACATGAGTGTCCCGTAAAACGCCATTCCAAGTCTATAAGGGACCGGGTGAGCGACCCAAAGGGCCTCCCATGTCCCCTAAAAGTGTTCCGTGCGATGTGATGCAAAAATTTTCACCTTCGTTCCGGAGCCTTCCGGAAGCCCAAAAAACGTGGATTATAGCCTTCGTTTTCGGCTTCTCGAGGTTCGGGTGTTATTTTTGTCCAAACATTTCCGGGGGATCTATCATGACCTTAAAGGACCCCCGGTGCTCCAAGAGGGTCATCCGGATCCCCGAACTTTGATATCACTCATGCCTTGGGTCTTTCGACTCTTACATCAATGTCCTGTCAAACGCACTTCCAAGCCTATTAGGGACCGGATAAGGGATCCCAAGGGCCTCCCATGTCCCCGAGGAGTGTTCCGTACGATGTGGTGAGAAAATTTCCACCTTCGTTTTCGGCTTCTCGGTGCTCCGGTGTCATTTTTGCCCAAACTTTTTTGGGGGGTCTATCATGACCTTAGAGGACCTCCGGTGCTCCGGGAGGGTCATTTGAATCCCCGAACTTTGATAATACCCATGCCTTGGGTGTTCCGACTCTTACATCAGTGTACCGTAAAACGCACTTCCAAGCCTATTAGGGACCGGATAACGACCCCAAGGGCCTCTCATGTCCCCTAGGAATGTTCTGTATGATGTGGTGCGAAAATTTCCACCTTCATTCCGGGGCCTTTCGGAAAGCCAAAAAACGTGGATTATAACCTTCGTTTTCGGCTTCTCGGGGATCGGGTTTCATTTTTTGTTCAAACTTTTTTGGGGGTCTATCATGACCTTAGAGGACCCCCGGTGCCCAGGGACGATTATCCAGATCCCGGAACTTTGATATCCCCATATCTTTGGTGTTCCAACTCTTACATCAGTGTTCAGTAAAACGCCCTTCCAAGCCTATCGGGATCGGATAAGCGGTCCCAACGGCCTCTTATGTCCCCTATGGGTGTTCAGTGCGATGTGCTGCGAAAATATTTAGCTTCGTTCCGGAGCCTCCTGTAAGCCCAAAAAACGTGGATTATAGCCTTCCTTTTCGGCTTCCGGGGGCCGGGTGTCAGTTTTTCTCAAATTTCTCCTGGGGTTCTATAATGACCCTAGAGGACCCTCGGTGCCCCGGGAGGGCCATCCGAATCCCCGAACTTTAACCACCCATGCATTAGGTGTTTCGGCTCTTACATTGGTGTCTCGTATAAATGCCCTTACAAGCCTATTAGGGACCCGATCACGGATCCTGGGGGCCACTTTTGCTTCCCAACAGTGTTTTGTGCGATGTGGTGCAAAAATATCCACCTTCGTTTCGCAGCCTTCCGAAAGCCCAAAAAGCAAGGATTACAAACTTGATTTTCGGCTTCCGTGGACCCCCTGTTTTTGTTTTTGCTCAAACTTTTTCGGGGAGTCTATCGTCAGCCTATAGAACCTCAGGTGCCTT
Source organism: Tetragonia tetragonoides (assembly GCA_038025085.1). Taxonomy (NCBI): domain Eukaryota; kingdom Viridiplantae; phylum Streptophyta; class Magnoliopsida; order Caryophyllales; family Aizoaceae; genus Tetragonia; species Tetragonia tetragonoides. Next base: position 36,236,767 of record CM076154.1, on the reverse strand, counting down.
GAGACGGTCATCCGGGTCCCCGAACCCTAATTTCACCCATGGGACATGGGACTTGAGACATTAGACATTGAAGTTGGGAAATAGCTCTTGCTAGGCACTAGGACATGAGACATGAGACATGGGTCACCCAGATTATAAAGAGTCCGCATTCGTATTGCAAACAAACCCCTTTTACGACACTTTAAATTTTGTCATTCAAGACAAAAATATATGAGCTAATCAAATTACATTATAGGGTTTAAATAAGGAAAATGTTTGGTTGACTTATGGGGTGGGCAACCCACCTTTTCTATGTATGTATTTTTCTCGTTCCTATCTTAAATGTCATTTCTTGGAAATAAAAGAGAGAGAATCTAAAAGTAGAGCAGAAAGATAAATACAAAAGAGGAATGGATTGTCAACCCAGTGGGTAAATATATCATTCTGTTTTAAATAAAGTATTATGACCTGATCAATAAATTAACCCTGGGTATAAATTGTGTATGTAAATAGATATATGCACGATTGTTGGAGGGAACTTAAACCTAATAAATAATCGAGGACCTACTATTTGTAAGATCTCAATTTCATCTTGAGAAAACTTTTAATTAGAATATATGAAAAGTTGTTTGCCACTCATAAAAGTGCCACCATCAACATCATGCTTATGCGGTTATGCAGTGTGTGAAATAGAAAACCCAAGCAATTTGATTAATTTGTTGATGTCATATTATTCAGGTATGTTGCTTCTGATCGCAGCTTCATTGGTTTCCACCAGCGTGGGCCGTTTTGTGTCAAATTTTCCTAACGTTTTTTTATAATGGTTGTGTTTTTTTTTGTTTATATTAGTTGATAATTAATTCGTTGTACTGTGTTATCTTTTCTTCACCTCACTCTCCCGGGAGGCCAGGATACATCATTACATGGGTGACCGAGTGAAATTAATTTTTTGCCGAAAATGTGGAAGAATAATGTGGTCCCTTAATAACTAGCATGTTTTGTGTGGTACAAAATCTCGTATGAGGCGGCCTTAAGGTGAGACCTTTTATATAAGTATGACGTCGGCAACAAACATAATGTCAAGCCGACGTCGTGCTTGTATATAGAGGTAGCCTCACCTTGAGGCGGCCTCATACAAAACTTATTGTTTGTGTAAATTTGGTTTATCCTATTCTCTTCAACGAAATAGTGTGCAGCGAGAAGAAACTGAACGGAGCGGATTTTTAAACAAAATATGAAACAAAATAAATTACAAAACGGAACTGCGTGAAATAAAACAAAGTACAGCAAGATGATGACGAAAAAAAAGGGACCTTAGTCCGCACAAGTTTTTGCGAATATTTATGAACATTCGGAGGTAACCTCAGATCACTTCATGTGTGATCTAGCGCAATGAAAAGCTTTGACCTAACATTATAGCACACTAGTTTTGTTTGAGTGAAGTTTGAGTTTCTGACTCAGACTCAAATGTCGTAAAAAGGATTATTGGTGTCAACCCACAATGCAAGTTACATGCAAAATATAGTCAAATAGACCCACCTCAATAAAGTAATGTAGTAAAGAACAAGAGGTAAAACTTACATATTACAATGCTTTGTATATATGGACATCATATATCACATTAATTGATTGGACTTCTAACCATCATCTTAAGTTTCTATCAGATTGGTTCTTTCATACTCCAAGTAAAATGGCCAAGAGGCCATGAGTTTATATTATGTGGAAATTCCCTTACTCTTATGGACCATGATAATCGATTTAGAGGTTCTCATTGATGGATGACCAAGATTAGTTCCTACAATCACATTTGTTATAAATACTAATCACATCGCTAGTTTAAGTTAATGTCATCCAACTGAAACCAACGACAGAAATTAGGTTTACAATGTAAACGGTTTTGCTAATGACAGCCCTTAGGGTTGTCGTTAAGGTTTAATTGCAAACCAAATACACTTTTAATATTATGGCATTTCTTAGGTGAATCATTAATGGTTAAATGAGCATTACCAATTTTACAATATTGCCCATTACTGCATTAAATGGAAAAAGATCCACAACCCCCCTTTGGCACCATTCAGACATTCACCAATAGTCATCAACAGTTCAACACCTCAGTATACTTCTATTTTTAATCCAACCCCAAATATGATGAATCCTAGCCTAAGGTGTAGGATACATGAGCATGGTTTCCTGGCCGTGTCACCGGAAAATTTTTGGATCTAAGCACGCTTGCCTCGCCGGTGAATTTTTTTGATCTGAGCACGTTTGCCTCGTCACCAGTTATTGCCTCGCCGGTGCCGTGGTGGTGTTAGGCGACAATTTAGTGGTGCAATTCTGCCATTGTTGTCGACGAGTGGCGACTAGATTTGAGTGGTTGGGGACGAGTTGTTAGTAGTGATGGTGGTGGAACTGATGGGTCATGCCATTGTTGCCATGGTCAATAAAAACAGAGCAAGAGAGAGAGTGTATGTCTTGGAAATTACAAATTCTTAAAAGTTGGGATATACGGGACTTGGGGTTGAATGGGCTAAGGGGTAGGATTGGCAATAGAAAATTCATAGTGGGTGAACATAATTAAATGTAATCATAAAGTTTTTGATTTTTTTTAAAGGCTATTATTAATGCTTAACGACAGCCCTTAGGGCTATCATTAGCATTTGCCATATATATATATATATAGGTGAAGGCTCCTATACAAACCCCTCTTAAAATACAAACCGTACAAACTAATTACTAGCCATTAGATTTCGATATCAATGGCCCAGATTCGTTTTGGGAAAATAAGGACACGGGTGGAATATTCAGAAAAGTCTGGGACAATTTTGTAATTTGCGCGATATAAACCCTTTCTCATTTCCCTTTATTTTGCCTGCTTCACACTCTGTCTCTCCTTCTACCTTCTCTCTCCGGAGGCAGACCTCCCATCCTCTCCGGCGACCTCCCTCTTTCTCCTTGTCAGCCTCCCTCCTCTCCGGCGGCCTCCCTCTCTCCTCGCCGGCCTCCCTCCTTCTCTCTCTCGTGGCCACTCTCTCTGTCCTTGATCGTCGCTGGTCTCTCTCTCACTCATCTATCACCGTCGATTTCTCTCTCATTTCCTCCGGTCGTCGGACGCTCTTTCTCTCTCCTCTCTCTAGCGACTCCGGCGTTTTTTCTCTCTCCTCTCTCTGGTTTCTCTATCCTCTGTTCCGTCGTTGGTTTCTCGAGAAGCAATGGCCACCGACCACCGCTTAGTGGCCGGAGACCACAGATCTGAGGTCTCCGACCTCGGAAATGTGAACTCCGGCCACTAAACCATGGCCGACGACCTAAGGCGTGGTGCGTGGTGTGTGGTGTTTGATACGTCACGGTGGTTGGGTGGTGATGATGGAGAGAGGAGAGGAGAGAGAATGACAAGTTGCGGTGCACAGAGCGGTGGCGCCGGCGTCCGGCGAGGCAGTGGAGGACTGGAGGTTGGGTAGGGTTTTTTTTTTTAATGAATTTACAATTAAAGTTTAATGAATTTGCAGTTATTATTTAATGAATTTGCAGTTATTGGTTAATGAATTTCCATGTGAGTGTAATGAATCTGCATTAAAAAAAAAAAAAAATCCAATGAAGCTATGGTTATATTGTAATGAAGCTGTAGTTTTATGTTAATGAAGTTACGGTTTAATTTTAATGAATTTGTAATTTTATGTAAAAGAATCTGTAATTTTATGTTAATGAAGTTGTGCTTAGCATTTTAATGAATTTATGATTTATAATGACCGTCAGATCAAACTGATCTAAAGGACTCTCATTAATTAAGGAGGTTTGTATGGTTTGTATACTAAGGGGGGTTTGTATGTGACCCTTGCCCTATATATATAACCAATCAACAAGGTACCGCTTTGCACCAAAAAAACAAAAATTTAAAACGGTAATCAACATTTCCTTATAGGTACCTAGTCACTTCGCATGAGTATACCCAATAATAAAGTTCATGACTTCATGTATAGTTTATCATATTATGAGAATTTTATACTAATAAAATAGACCAACTAGCTTAATTCACGTGATTTGCTATTTTTTACACGTCATAAAGGAGGATATGAGGAAATGAAGACACATTTCGCATTTTCGCTATTCAACATCGTAACATATTAGACTGATTAAACCCTGCCTGGCCCCGTTGACGCTATTTGCTAGTTGATTGCGACCATTTCTTATCTTGTTATCTACAGTAAAACAACAGTTAATCACCACACAATATTAGGAAGAACCTGACGTTATATATATCAGCAATAAAACCCCCATTATAAAGACAACCATGCAATGCAACTATGATTGTGACCATGATACGTTGCTCTAATGAAGAAAAGTCTATATTGATATGATCATATACACTCATGCTTCAGCTTTCATTGTCATCTCATTAAAATGATTGTTTAAAAGTACTAGTCCCTCTTCATCAGAGATAGATAGTGAGAGTCTATGTGACATAATTACATAAATAGTACTATATATGATCTTTTGATTTCCTTTTGGATAGATCTCAGTACAGAGTATATGTTCATTATCATTATTATGTCCTAAATCCAGTAAATTTTCAGGAAACCCAAATTGGACGCAAAAAATTCTCTACTAATAATTTGAGATTAAAGACATAATACATAATGTTATGGAAATGATTTTGTCAGATGTTAGTCTCGTCTATTCAGTAAGGTCCTATTCAGCGATTTTCAGTTCAGAGAGCATGTCCGATCGAACTACAAAAATGCGAAAGATTTAATGGAGAGTGATATTTATAGCATTTTATATACTACTTCATAATGACTGTATTGAAAGTATAAAAAGAAAAAAATCAATAATTAAAACTACTACTCCCTCCAGTCTACGGAAATCTTTACGCTTTCCTCTTATGTTTGGACCATGGAAATCTTTACGTTTCCTTATATAGTAATGTTTTTTAGAACCTTTTACTATTCTACCCCTCCTACTTTCTCATCCCCATGTACCTATTTTCACCACTCTCTCTCCTCCCTTTTCCACCATAATCCTATCCCCAGATACTCTATCTCTCTCTCCTCTTAATCTCACGTCTGAATTTCTTTGTCACAAAAAAAAGAAAAAATTTGATCTATTAACTCTGCCTCTCTCTCCTCTTAATCTAACATCTGACCACTTTGTAAGTTATTAAAAAAAAAAAAAAAATCTCACGAATTCTCTTTCCACAAATTTATTAAACCAAACACAAATTTATGAAATGAAATGACAAGGCTTGGTTGATTTGCTGTTCACAAAACTCACGCACCACTAGCTAAGTTACCAAAAAAAAAAGATTCTTAGGCCACTTTGTAAGGAAAGTAATTAAAAAGTAAGGAAAGCAATAAATACCAATTAAAATATTATTTTCTCTCTCTACTTCATGTGCTCTTTTAGGGGTAAAATAGGACTTTTTGTGTTAAAAAGTGGTTTTCTTAATTTAGTACAATTCTCCAAACGTCAAAATTTCCGTAGACCGGAGGGAGTATGTTATTATAACAATAATAACAAGGGCTAAAAATTACATGTAATGTAATTTAGATTGTATGAATACGAATTCAAATACAGAAACGAGTACGACTACGAATTCGAATACGAAAATAGATACGGATATAAGATACTGCGCCACACTTTAACAATTAGAGCAAGTATTATGTGAGACCAACTTATAGAAAAATGGGGTAACTATTTTGTAAATCCGGAAAATGGGTCAGTCAGGTCGGGTTCGAGACGAGTCAAATACTGGTCGGGTCAAATACAGATCAAATACATCGGGTCAAATACGGTTTATTTCGGGTTACCCAACGGGTTTGACAAATGTTGTCTCACAAATTTTAGGTTCGGATCGGGTCATTTAGGTATCGGATCAAAACGGGTCGGGTCATTTCGAGTTTGAAACTTTTCGAGTTGGATTTCGATCGGATTTATGGCGGTCGAATTCGGGTCGAGTCAGTTGACTTATTATACATAATAACTCTTATTATTCTAAAAAATAACCCCGTCTCATAAAAATTACAAAAAAAAAAAAACATATTAAACAAGTTTCTGTGTAACAATAATTAATGGTTGACCAAGCTCATCAATCCCACCATCACATACATTTACTGCTCAACTGTACCACAAATTATGAATCAATGAAGTGGTGATAAGTTGAGGAGGTGGGGACACGTGGCGATTGAAACATCTGCAAATTCCACACGTGTGACAATAAGGTTGCCTCTTGCCTTCTTGGCCATTGATTCCACGTGCGAAACACGTGTGTCCGCCAACCATATACGGAGTAGTAATAGGTGACTGAGTAGTAGAGTGGTTACTAACTTGATACTCGTATACGAGACAACGAGTTCGATAATAATAGACAAGTATAGTCACTATAGTGTTCATCATTATATATTCTTTGATCACGTCAAAATCAGTAAATATCAAGAAATAGAAAAATGGGGACCAAATTTCTACTTAAATTAGAGTGACTTGTGACTTTTGAGTGTACGTGAGTGACCCAATATCGATAAGATAGATTTAAATTCTCTCCCAAAATCTCATTTTCCGCATTTACACATCTTAATAATAAAATGATTGGTTGGTGTTTTTATTGTTAACTAGTGATCGCGATATGTATGGAGTTCAAAACAGCTAGCTAGTCGTCTTTATCACAGGTATGATCTGATAATCTTCCTAACTAATCCTTATTTTCATATCGTTATTAGCATTACTCTATTAATTAGAGTTGTAGATTCGTAGATGCTGTTTTGGTTTGCGTTTGGCACACGTTTATACGCATTTTCGGCGACAATGTTCGTTTATTATGTCTCCTCTAAATAACTTGGTCAAATTACTTTAATTTGCTCATGAATTTCCATGTCCAAAGGTAGATGATCTTGATAATAGAGTAATTTACTTTAAAATGATGTGTTTGAGTTTGTCACGTATGTTCAATAAGATCCTACCTTCTTTAATTGCTTGAATTATGCTCCAAAATCTTTGTCCGCTCTGCATCGTTATTAGGAACTTGGAGTAGATGACTAATGATACATCATAACTGAAAGAAAATTGGAACTAATTAAAGATAGGGTGCGTTTGTTAGAGCTGAACTTACCAGAACTGAATTGAACTTAACCGAGCACCACTAAACTATACTGAACTGAATCGAACACCACTGACCTGAACTGAACACCATTGATAATAATAATAATAATAATAATAATAATAATAATAATAATAATAATAATAATAATAATAATAATAATAATAATAATAATAATAATAATAATAATAATAATAATAATAATAATAATAATAATAATAATAATAATAATAATAATTGAACACCACTGAACTGAATTGAACACCACTGAACTGAATTGAACAATACTGAACCGAGCCGTACTTATGTGTGACCACAATACTGAACCGAGCCGTACTTATGTGTGACCACAATACTGAACCGAGCCGTACTTATGTGTGACCACCCCTAAACTAGACTGGACTGGACTGGACTGACCGAATAAGCTCTAAAGAACGCACCCATACTCATATATATTAAGGGATATAATAGTGATAAGGTCTCTGGCCCTTTTGACTCTACACAGTAAATCAAATCCTCTTTTAGTGGCTTAATCAATTGCCCCTTCGTAGGGGGATAATGTGTCAGGATCTTCACTATGGGCTCTAATACCGAGAGTAGTAGACAACACATTAGCCCATTGAGATTTCATCCTGAAACTAGTTGGTGCTAGTAGGTGGAGTAACCACTAACTTATATACAATCCAACACTCCTCTATTCTTCCAATATGAAACACTCTCATGAGGATCCTCTGTTGTTTTAAAATAAATAGTAGAGTACTCTTCTCCAACCCTCCACCTTTGAATTAGAGGGGTGTGTTTGGGGCTCTTAGATAGAGGAGGTGGATTTTTTTATTTAAAAATGTAAAGGAGAGATATAGAGAGTAGAAATGACATTAGAAAAGAAAACAGTAGAGGATCCAAACACCTTCGGAAGTATAAGGAGGAGAATTGTGTTTGTTCACTAAAATGGATGTTTTGGAAACTATTGTGATAAAAAAATTTGCGTTTAGTTTCACTCTTGAGTTTCATCTTGTTACTTTGTGGTGGACATTTTTCTTGACCCAAAAGTCACCACCCGGGGTACTCAGTAGTCAGCACGTTAATAGAAGCTCAAATTGGCCTCAATTACCTAATCTGTCATTATCGAATGACATAATTGTGACTATTACAAAACTTGTCAATTAACTTTACACAGCAACCAAAAGGTAAAACTCTTCAAAGTTAGTTGGACAATTTGGCCAAAACCCCAAAAATGTTTACACATTTTGATAAGAACATCCAGAAAAGATGAAGTTTGTCAAGAACCCCCAAATTAAATTAAAAAGCCGTGGTTTTCCCCCCAAGCAGTACTTTTCGGGCAATTGAAAATTTTTTAGGACCGTTTTACCCTCATGTGCAGAGCACGTGTTTGACTTAATGAAAATTGACTTTTTTTTTCTTTTTTTATTTATTGCTCTGTTGATTTCGTGCAAATCCATCTGTTTACAATATTGATTCATGGTATACAGTGATTGTTCCCATCTCCCATCTCCTAATTAGCACGCGTTCCCAGTCCCATCTCCTATCTCCCATCTCCCATCTCCTATCTTCGATCAGTACAGACCCATACCCATAACCAAACAATATCTTCTTTCAATTTCCTTGAGCTCTCTCTCTCCACAACAATGGCTCTTTCCGTCACAACATATACCACCCCACCACCAGATGGCAGCCACCAACCTCAGCAGATTTATGCTCAGTTTCATTAATCAAAATTTCGGATTAATTAGCTTGAGTTTTGTTTGTGAATCGTAAATTGAGTTCGAATCATGTGTTTTTCTTCGAGGTTAGAGTTTCACTTCATTTTTGCATCTGGAAAACTTCCATCAAGGTCCTTTCGATTTCTTGCTTTTTGGGGTTACAATCCCTAAATCTCAAATGGGTTTCGTCTAATTGGAATAATTTCATCTGGGTAACTGTTTGTTTTTTCTGGGTATTTTTGATGTTTATTAACAGTAGTTTCGGATTGGGCAAAAAAACCATGAACCCCCTTCAACCATACAACAACAATCTAGAAAAAGATGAAAAAATCAACAACAGCGAAGAAAATGAAGAAAACAACAACAATAACCATGATCTCTCTTTCACCACTCAATCTGATAAATAATGAATGTACCCATAAGTTAGTTTTTTGGTCTTTTCTTCACCGCCACTAGAACATTTTTAAGAATTTCAATTTGTGGTGAATAATGGTGACACGGAATTCAAAGTTGAACCGCCGTTTTCGACACCGTGTGGGTCCCCTCCGTACTATACGCCGTCGTCATCTCCGTCAAGAGAGAGAAAGTAGCACATCGGAAAATTCGGTAATATGGTAATATGGTTTGATCTGTGTTTTTCCTCCATTGCTTATGTTGGCCGTCAATTCTTCTGTCTCAATCTTAATCCGCAGGTTTTGTTCTCAAATTCTCTTCCTCCATAGCTAACATTCATGCTTTGATCAGTGTTTTCTGTGTGGGAAAATTGGAAATAGAGCAAACAATTGGTTGGGAGTAAAAAAAAGAAAAAAAAAAGAAGTCAATTTTCATTAAGTCAAACACGTGCTCTGCACATGACTGTAAAACGGTCCTAAAAAATTTTCAATTGCCCGGAAAGTACTGCTTGGGGGGAAAACCACGGCTTTTTAATTTAATTTGGGGGTTCTTGACAAACTTCATCTTTTCTGGGTGTTCTTATCAAAATGTGTAAACATCTTGGGGGTTTTGGCCAAATTGTCCAAGTTAGTTAGATAACTTTATTTAGCCAAGCAAAAAAAAAAAAGTTTGATAACTTTATTTGGCAAATCTAGCGGGATGATGACATCAGTAAATGAGTCTATCACATTTTCCACAGGGAGCCGTATAGGCGTAAGAGTATGAGCCGATCGATGAGGTTTGAACTTACGATTGTCTTAAATTTAGGATGTGTTTTCCTTTTTACTTATTTTCACTTTTTACTGATTGAGTAAGGTTGTGCTACTGATTGAGTAAGATCATGTTACTGATTTCCAATGATTCAATAAGGTCCTGCTACTAATTTTATGAGTAGGAATGTGAGCCCTACCACTGATTTTCACAGATTGAGTAAGATCTTCCCACTGATCCTCACTTATTCAGTAAGATTTAACCACTGATTTTTACTGATTGAGTAAGATCTTATAAGTGAAAAAGAACACACCCTTATTTGTCTTTACTTAGTTAGTACTCGTATATCTGCCCTAATTCCTACCCAAAGAAAGAAAGAACTCAAAATTGTTCACATACGGACGTCATCAATTTTAGTAAGTTACTCATAATTTAATTTATTTATTTTAGTGAAACTTTATCGTTTGTCTTGGCTTGGTAAACATTGGCTGATTATTAATATCCCTCAGAAAAAAGTTCAATATACTCCATCTAAAAAGTGAAAATTTGGCATTGTGACACTAATTTTATGGAGTATCCTCAATTCTTGTAGGTAGCTATCCTCAATTTTGATTTGTAGTACATTGTGGTATTGTGAATAGCATACTCTCGTTAAAATGGCTAACATGCTTGAGTATGGTTTATTTATGACACGAAAAGAAAATTGAACAGCAAGAGGTTTTGATCATAAAATTCCAAACTGTACAATGAAAAACATTGTATGTAAAATTGCACTAGCATTTAAGGAACACACGTGAAAAATTAGAAATAGCAAAATTAGGTTGCACTTTTCTAGTGGTCGTGAAAGGAATTGAAATGTCAAGAGATTTTAAGAAGGATTATGATTTAGGAGTTAGTGGGATCCAAGTTAGAAACGACAATACGATAGTGTTCTAGTTTTAACAAGAAAATCCAAATACTCTCGAGTACATAGAGTTGGATATATATCATTGAATTGCGATCGTGTTCTCTTCAACGAAATAGTGTGAGACGGTAAGAAACGAAATAACGAGAAACGAAACAGAATGACGTGGATGATAAAATTAAACGTGAGACAAAATAAAGTATTTAATGAAGAACAAAATGGATCAAAATAGTACGGAATTAAATAAAACATGGAGATAACGAAGAAAACATGCTTACATTTTAGAAGTACTCCATGGACAAGGGAACAAAGCAACAAAAGATTTCCAAAAGTAGCTAGGTCGGTGAGAATCGCCAATCTCATAGTTGAACTTAACTATATACCCCTTCATGGAATGCACCAAGTTTAGAAGACCCTACTCACTCACTAATGAGAGGAAAAACTCCTCACACTATACTTACCAAAATTAACCCAACAAAAAACAAAGAGATAAAACAAGAAGTACAGCAGTAGTCAGCAGACAACACCCATCCAGCTATCTTGGACTCTTGAGTCTTGTTGAGTTGAGTTGAGTTGATGCATTGTTTTGCTAGGTGCCCATGGCCATGGTACTCTCCTAGTGTCCTTCCTCTTTATTTCGGGCCATATCATATGTAGACATGCCAAACGGATCAACTCAGCGAGTTATAGGTAGGGTTATTTCGAGTTTGGATCGGATTGCTTATGGGTCCTTTTCCTCCTGTCGTAAACGCATTCGCATCGAGAAAGTTGTATAAATATCTTGAAAGACGGATCGGTCCGGATCGGATCAACATTTGACAGCTCTAAATTCGTGACAGCGGGCAAATAATAAAAAAAGGTTAATAAGGAGAAGGTTGTTTTTATGAGGCTAAAATTTCACAATTGGCTGCTTGTTTTTGCTTCCAAGCTGGCCACAGAAAACGACACCATTTTTATTTTTCTAATTTTCTTTGAAAAAGGAAAACGACGTTATTTTGTCCTCTAAGGGAGCCAAAAAAAAGGGGGGCTATGCTATGACTTTTCTCTTCTTTATAAAAGAGATTAAGAGAAACGGGGTTCCTAGTATCCAAAGATCCATTTGATACTGGGGGAACTGCAGCAAACAACCCCCCTTTAACCAAAAAAAAGAGGAAAAAGATTACCCCAAATCAAGCAAAAGGCGAATATTTTCTATACAAATTCTGAAGAAGAGAAAAAAAAAACAACAACCCACATATAAAAGAAGGAAAAAGAAACAAACTTTGAGCTAGATTTCATTTCCCCATTTGTTCTATCTCTCTCTTATTCTCTCTCATCATTTCTGTTTTCCCAGGTTTGTTCTTCATTCATCAACCCCTTTTCTGTTCTTTTTCTGTCAATGCCATTGGTTTCTGGGTTTTCTTGGTTTCCTATTTTGTTTTGGTTTCTTTCATGTTTTCGTGTTTTAATAAGATGATGAGAAAAATAATAAAGGTTGGATCTTTATGGGTTTTTCTTATCTTTGATGAATTTGATAGTTTCAAAGTTTTTTTTTCCTTTTTGTTTTATTATTGGTTGCAATCAAATGTCCTTATTATCTCTCTGACAAATCTTCTGTAACCCTTCTGTTTTCTGATCACGCGTTTTACAGTTTATGGGTTGTTGCTTCCTGTATAAGTTGACGATTGCTTTTATCATCTTACTGCTTGCTATTTTTGTATCATCACATTTATTTTTTTTTAGTTTCACATTCACTCACGCAATCTCTGCATTTCCAGTTCATTTTCTGGGTTTTTTTTTGGTCGGTCACTTATCTTTTTCTTGAGCATTTAATTTCATTTCACTTTCCAAAATTATGATTTTGCATTATTTGCTCTTCTGCCCAGAATCTTGGAGCAAATCAACAGTCACAGCTTGATACTATAGATAAATTAAGATTTTTTTTTTCTTTTAAGGTGCAAATCCAGGATACGTTTTAGTTGAGGTGTGATATGGACAGGTAGATTTTGAGCTCAACAAATCATCCCTGTAAATGTATTGTTATTTATGTATTTATTTATTTTTGCTAGTTTTCTATAAATTTAGTTTTGCCAGCTGAAATTTAGAATATTCCAGAGCCTCAAAAATTGGATTTTTACTTTTTCTCCTTTTTTTTGGGTGGTAGGTTGGTCCAGTCAGATACAGATTGATGTCATTTTTGGTAGATGGGTACTGTTGGGGGTTAAGGACAAAATTTCTTGTCTAGGAAATTTCCCTTTCAATAGAATTTTTTTTAGCTAATTTTGATATGACTTATGAGTTCCAAATTTCTTTGGGATTATGCTAAATTTTCAAGCCCATTTTTGTCGTCCTTGAAAAAGTATCATCTGATTAATCTGTATGTAAATTCACATGGCCATGTGTATGATGTATCCCAAACTGGGTAATACTTCCATGACAACTCTGCTTATTCTTTTTCCTGACCTTTATTTAATCGTTGTTCTTGTTTGTGTTCGTGTTCGTATTTGTGTTTTCTACCGCCACGTTTTTTTTTTTACTGGTTTTGAGATTGTTTTATAGTAGTAATTTCTTCCTGTCTTTACCATTGAATGGACTAATGCAACTTTTTGCAGTTGCTTCATATTTTAGTTAGGGAAGTTGAACATCTTAGATCATAAGTAAGTGTTATTTTTGTGAGCTTGATAAAGGAAGCCTGCCTTTCTTATTCCTTTGCACTCAATACTTTTTTTGTTGGGGTAAAGCTATAGTTAATCAGCAATCAGTGTTTTTTTGGCTAGTGGTAGATGTATCACTATCCAAAATTCTATTGGTGGCTCGGTTGTTGACACTCATGCTCAGATACCAATTCATTCAGTAAACATGGAATAAGTTTCTATGTCATACCATACCATAATTGATGTACATGCTGGTTTGGCACTTTTCTCATGGTTCAAATTGTTGACACTGTGTTAGTGGTGTACCTTTAAAAGTTGCAAAAAGTTATTAAATAGTTCCAACTTAATATGAAGTGCTCTTTAACAGTCATGGTGAATGCATATTATGATGTTAGTTGTTATGTAGAGCTAGACAATTGTATCTGCTGAAGCTGTAAAATTTATGCAGTATCTGTTATTTTCACTGTGAAGTATTGCTCTTTGGTAATGGAGACCAGTTCTTTCTAATATAGAACTTTGATATTACACATAAATGTCACTCAATGGTTTCTCAAGAGACAAATATTCTGATCAGATTATTGCTTTGTTGCAGGTTTTACAACTTTGTGATATATTAGCACTTGTATGAGCTTGCACTTTGCAAGGATAAGCATCGAGTTAAGTATTGTTAGTTTCTATGGGCTGCTGCTCTTCAAAGAAAGTTAATCGGACACCAGGATACGAGGATCCTATTATTCTTGAATCAGAAACACCTTGTGAGTATGCATCATACTGCAAAATTTTAGCATCATTTTCTATACTGGTTTTGCTTCTCTTGAGCCTATGTGTGGTTAAATTTACTGCTTTGCTTGCATTAGTTGATTAGAAGGAAATAAGGGGGAAAATGAAGGTGGACAGAGAACGAAAGATGAGAATGGTATCCCTCAAAATCTCTCCTCTTTCACGGGGATTCCAATTCCTTCATTTCCATATTGATCACTATTTCTTCCAATACTTACCATGTTGGGATTAGTTACTAGCTCAAATCTGATGCAAATTTTATATCCTTTTGGGGAATTAGTTGTTCTTCATTTCACTTGCGATCCATACATGGGAACTGGAATCCCTCTACTGACCTTCCCTCCATTTCTTGCTATGGTTAAAGTTAATCATTCTAGGTTGTTTGGGTGCATGTTGCTAAAGCAATGACAACAGTAGGAAAAAGAAAGGATTAGCTTGAGTTCTTGACAGTCAGCCCACTACCCCTTTCCCATGTTTATCATTCAGGGTTCTTCCCCTGACTTGATCTGTTACAGATTCGGGCTTAAGTGGTTGCATTATGTATTGACATACTTTCGATCTGCCCTGTTTTTGCAGTCACAGTGAGTGAAGTGGAGGCCTTACACGAGCTTTATAAGAAATTGAGTAGCTCCATTATTGATGATGGCCTGATTCACAAGGTACATTTTTCATGTGAAATTTACATTTAAGTTTCTGATTTGGGTTTCCCCTGTGGAATTCAGTTACTGATTACCAAGTTCTATTCTTCTTGGGCAGGAAGAGTTCCAACTTGCTCTCTTCAGGAACAGTAAAAGAAAGAATCTCTTTGCAGATAGGGTAAGCACTAAGAATGTATTTATGCTGTGTAATTTTTTTTTTTTACTTTTAAGCACTTCTAATGAGATATATGCTTAATAAGTATTGTTCCAATCATTATTTAGGATGCTTGTTGATCATATCATATGTAAAGAGTACATTTTTTCTCATGTCTGAAGATCTATCTTGGGTATTAATGCAGGTCTTCGACTTATTTGATGTCAAGCGCAATGGGGTTGTTGATTTTGGAGAATTTGTTCGGTCATTGGGGGTGTTCCACCCAAATGGACCTGTGGAGGCTAAGATCAACTGTAAGCACCTCGCTGACGACCCTGACATCATCCTTAGTTTATATTTTGATCTACCAGTCTTATATAACCGTTGCACAAACTTTTATTGTTAAATTGCATGTTCACTGACCCGAGAAATATTTTAACTGTGCAGTTGCATTTAGATTGTATGATCTGAGACAAACCGGGTTTATTGAGCGAGAGGAGGTGAGCACTAAGAAGCTAGCATGAACTTGGATTCCTCAAATTTTGCCTTTTTATACCTGTGTTTTTGTGCAATTAGCTCACATTATGTTCTCTTTGACAGCTAAAGGAGATGGTCGTGGCATTGTTGCATGAATCAGATCTCGTACTGTCAGATGATGTTATCGAGACTATAGTGGATAAGGTACAGATAGCTTTCATTGTGTGTTGAATTGCACCTTTCTTTCTGCTGCATATGATCAATAGTTCGACATTTCTTTTACAGACATTTAGTGAGGCAGATTTGAAAGGTGATGGGAAGATAGATCAAGAAGAATGGAATGAGTTAGTGAAGCAGCATCCAGCGCTGATAAAGAATATGACACTCCCATATTTAAAGTGAGTATTTTCATCCATATGCTGGTTGCAGTAGAGGACTCTATCAAAATCTTTTTTCGTTGTCACTTATTAATATCTTTGCTTACTTTAGTGCCATGCTTGAGATGTTCATAAGAAATTGTTGTCGCATTGTAAATGTCCCTAGAATGCACTTCTTATGAAATTACTTTTCAGATCAAAATGGGCACATAAGCAACAACCCATTTATCTTTTTCTTTGAGCATTTAATTTTATTTCACTTTCCAAATTTATGATTTGCATTATTTGCCCTGCCCAGAATCTTGGGGCAAATCAACAGTCACAGCTTGATACTATAAATAAATTAAGATTTTTTTTTTCTTTTAAGGTACAAATCCAGGATACGTTTTAGTTGGGGTGTGATATGGGGCAGGTAGATTTTGAGCTGAAAAAATCATTCTGTAAATGTGTTGTTTTTTATTTGTTTATTTATTTTGATAATTTCCTATAAATTTAGTTTTGCCAGCTGAAATTTAGAATATTCCAGAGCCTCAAAAATTTAGAATATTCCATATTTAAAGTGAGTATTTTCATCCATATGCTGGTTGCAGTAGAGGATTTTATCAAAATCTTTTTTCGTTGTCACTTATTAATATCTTTGCTTACTTTAGTGCCATGCTTGAGATGTTCATAAGAAATTGTTGTCGCATTGTAAATGTCCCTAGAATGCACTTCTTATGAAATTACTTTTGAGATCAAAATGGGCACATAAGTCCTTCGGTTTTCATTGTCACTAGTCAATACTCGCGTTGCTGGAGTTCTCATCTTGACATCTTCTTTCAGGGACATTACACTAGCATTTCCAAGCTTTGTTCTAACTTCCGAAGTTGAAGACATAGTAGTGGAAAGTTGTGACACGAGCATGACCTTAGGGTAATGAAAGGCACCCTATGAACATGGCAATTAACCACTTCGATGAGTCCAATTTGCAGCTCTCTAGTCGGGCTCTGAGGCAGTGACCTCAAATCTGTTGAACTTCATGTTAATCAACCAACTGACATGATTGCACCGAAATGAAGAGCTGGCATGATCAGATGGGATAATGGTTCGTGGTTTGGATCTCCAACATGCTACAGCGGAAATGTTTCGTCCTTCAGATGCAAGAATGAGCAGCGCATGACAGCTAGTCTCTTGCATATCTACATACAAGGAGAGAACAGAACAATGTGGTTCGGCCTCGTGCTAGTCTCTTGCATTTTTAGTGTATGTACACCAAAGACTAGGCATAGTGGTGTTGGTGAATTTTCTGGGGGGTTGTACTCTCAAAATAGAGAGATCTGTACATGTTACTTGAACATAGGAAAGGAAGAACTTTGCAACTGAGCTTGAGTTATGACTTATGATTCGATCATGTATGAACTTTGGCTGACCTGATGTGTGTTTTTACTGTTATTATCAATGTGCTAAACCCATTAGCGTTTGGGTTTCAAATTTGGATCTTCTTTAAATTTGGATTTCAAACTATTGAATTCAAATCCTTTGTTCAGCTTCAGATGTACAATAGTTGAATTTGCTTTTTTTGATGTTTGTTTAATTGAATCGTACGTTTAAGATAATCTACTTTTCACTCAAAGATAGTCTTCTTTTTATATTTTGTAGGGGAACAGGAAAAGCGGGTTAGGCACTTAGGGGGCGGTTTAAGTGACGAAATTAGGCCCGTCTAAAATTAAAATATTTAGACTAACGCAAATGGAGTACTTTTTAACTAATCTATGGAGTAATTTGTTTGCCACTTGTGAGATTACGATATGATTATTATTAGCCGTCATATACGAAATTTTGTGTTGATTATATTTTGCTTTATTATGATTGATCAGAAAATCGAGAGTTCATATGAGATTTTTTTTCCATGTCAAAAATTAAAATGCTATGTAGAGGGACCAATTTGAGCATGCCATGCCATTTGGCCTTTCTAAAAATTTCCAAAATCTAATCAGTATGTGCCAACAATTGGATCAAACCATAGTAGTACTACTTGTTAGGTACTACTACTCCGTAGTTGTGTTTTGGACATGCCATTTATGAGTTCCATAATTTTCAAAAGATTTGGCCCATGGGTTTAAAAGAATTTAAATATTTGCATCTTATTTTGAATTGACCTTGATTTTTTTTCTATTTAATTTGTTTTAGCAATAAGAAATTTTATTGGGTTGTCTATCATAGACATAGACATTACCAAGAAGAAATCTATAAAATGATTGTAGCTTCCTCGAGAGCTTTGAGTTGTTACAAGTTCAAGGAAATCAAGTAACATTGAACCGCTCTGAAAGGGGTAGTGGAATTGGTTGTGGGGTTGAAATTTCATGACAAAGGTCATGGGTTCAATTCCCACTAGGCCTCTTTGCTGAGCCTATCGAGGTTTATCCGGTGCATACTCAAAGAGTAGTGGCTGAGGGTTTCTCGCATAAAAAAAAAAGTAATATTAAACCAAGACCCTGTTATTTTCGGCGTCTTCATGTTATATTTCATTTCAATCAATTTTGCGCCATTTTGTTACTTATCATTCCAAGCCATTACGTTAAAAAGAACAAAATGATATAGGAGTATTTCATAACTCTTGAATTTGATGACTCCAACAAGATGAGAACAATACTTGTTTGGATAAATGTTCCTTTTGAATTTTAGAACATACTTGTTTGGATAATTGAGCACAAATATTACAATTATTTTGATTTGATTTGCACCTGTTTTGGATTTGCAACTAATAACTTTGTAGTGCATAGTATTTATATAGTTCCACTATACCACGACAACATAACATCTGCAACATGAAATTTTAGTCTCTAATTTCAAGATTTTAATTTCACTTCTCGTTCAGTAAAAAAAAAGATTTATGTTTATATGGTCCGCCACGAATTAATTCGTATAAGTGCTTTTCAGAAGATTTGAACCCATAACCTAGTGAGAGGTGTATAAGTTGCAACTTGTTTACCAATGAGCTAACACCTTTTAGGTTCCACATTTACTCTTTTAACTCAACTGACCAAAACCTTTATTTTGCAACTAGTGGCCGTGGCCCGTGATGCATTGTGGAGTACAAAGCGCAATAATGAGATCGCTTTCCTCAGGTTTTAACTTTTGTCAAGAAAAAACACAAACATGCAATTTCATGTTTGGGGATCATGAATTTGGGGACTGTTTTTCTCAAAATTAAAACCCCCTTATCCACAAATCCATTTATCTCATTTCCATTTTTGGTTACTTCTCTCCAAATTTGAGGCCCCCAATAATTCATTTATTCACATTTTTAGCTTTCTTACTTAATTAATGATGGAAATTCTCTGCAATTTCTCATCCCCTCTATTGATTATATTCTTCTCATTGAAGGCAAATGTGTGTCTTTGAAGTACAAGAAACTTCAAATATAATTTTTTTTAAAAAAACTGTTCTTTTTGCTCTACCCTTTTCTTCGCTAAACCATCTGTTTTAACCTACCTGGAAAATTGATTGATTCTCTAATAAAGTCTTATCTGGGTGTCTTCGAACTCGATTCCAAATTCTTAATCTAGCTTGTCTCTCACTCACTCTCTTTCAAATCTCCATAAGATTAGGCTTTTTTCTGAAAAAAACCCATCAATTTCTCACCAAGCAATGCCATTTTACTGCACTTTTCTACCATCTAATCAAACCCAATTGAGACACACTTCTCACTATAACAAGATATCTTAGCACTTGATTGACCTAAACCCCTTTTAACCCTTTTTTTGATTTAGGGTCAATTGAGAAAAAACCCATTTGCCCAATTTGTGAAAAATCATCCCTTTATTTTTATTTTGTTTGATTTGGGGTCAATTGAGACAAAACCCATTTGCCCAATTTGTGAAAAATCATCCCTTTATTTGATTTATTCATTGTCCAAATGTTTCTGTAATGCACCCAGTTGGAACCAATAAGAGCCTTAAGCGTTCTAGATCGTTCCCATTGGATATGCCTGTAACTGATACTAATAAAACCATGGTTTCCCAGAAGCTTGATGATGATAATTGCCCTTTATTCCCTATTGAAGAAATTGTTCAGTATCCATTGCCTGGTTATGTTGCCCCAACATGTGTTAGTTTTAGCCCAGATGATAATTCCATTGCTTATTTGTTTAGCCCTGATCATAATTTGAGTAGGAAAGTTTTCTGGTTTAATCTGGAAAGTGGTAAACATGAAATGGTGTTTAGCCCAGCAGATGGTGGGCTTGATGAGAGTAATATCTCGGAAGAGGAGAAGTTGAGGAGAGAGAGAGCGAGGGAGCGAGGATTGGGAGTGACCCGGTATGAATGGGTGAAGATGGGATCTTCGAAAAAGATGATGATGATGGTGCCTTTGCCTGATGGGGTTTGTTCTCTGATTTCCCTTTTTAGTATTAGTTGCAATTAAGGGATTGTATTAGTATTTGGTGCTTTTGTCATCTTTCTAGTGATAAATCACTATGGTGCTCTCTTAAGGTTTTTTATAAATTATGTGAGTAATTGTGTTTGCTGCAAGCTCTTGTTATGTAAATTGGTATCTAGTAGGTGCATGAACTTGATGCAATTAGGTGACTGACTGTTGTCATTTGTATGGGTCTTTTAGTTTAACCTATGATTGTATACATCTTGGCTTCCCCAGGTCTTACCAGCATTGTGACCATCCGGGGTGGTTGTTGTGTTTTTTGTGGTTCCTTGGAAAAGATATGCCAAGTGCTAGATGCTTCTGGAATTTTTGGGGGTCGGTAACCTTTCAAATTGAGCATTTTGTACAATAACACTTGTTACAGTCCCATAACTTACCATTACCAAATGTGCTGACGCAGTGAGAAATACTTCCACCTCTAAACGGAAAAAGTGCTTTTGAGTTGCTTTGTATTATAACATACTTCCAATCTTGGTAATGCTATTTATGACTTACTTGTATTTTCCTTCTTCTGACTCTTCGGTCAATTGCTGTGAGGAGATCTGACGCTGAAATAGGTTGCAAATAATTTGGTTCTGTTCTTTATCCTCGTGTGGTGCTTATGAATCTATGTTTTCACCTTATTTGAAGAGTAAATGATTTTGTTTCCGAGAAGTTACCTGAGATGATCAAGTATATAGAGTGGGAGAGTCACTGGGCTCTTTGCTTAGTTTCATTGTTAAAAAACCAGGGGGATCAGAAAAGAAGCATGACAAACGTGACAAAGTTACTCTGGTTGTAGTTTCAGGTTGTTACAGTTGGTAGTGTTCCTTTTGAATGTTCTCTATTTCTCAGAATCTGGAATATGAAGCTAACTGATTGCGTGCCTCAACACAGTGCTACTTGGATGCCAAACAAAGCTTCTGTGATCCTGTGACCCCTATCTCCCAGCTCGCTTGCACGGTTTGCACCTGCTTGCATGGTCATGTCAGCCTCACAATTATGTGATGACCTCTAGGCCACATTATTATTCTCGAGAATACAAGTACCAACAGGGGTGTTGTATGTAGATGGGTTGATGGTTCCTCGTATCCTGCTTGTGTTAATGGAATTGCTTTAGGTGTGTACAAAATCAAGGCTAGCCTGGACAATCATCTTGCAAGATATAAACATGAGCCTCATTTCTTGGTTTTCGTAGAGCTCGGCCACCACAACATAATTATCTGTAGCAGGGCACCACATTCTCATTGCCTAAATTCATTAGCCACCCAGCGTCTCTATTGAGCACATCCACCAAAGGATTTTGAGGGAATCAGGCTGCAAAATTTAAGCTCCTTGGGTGGTGCATTTACCCTCTAAATGTACTGATGACATCTTAACTTTTCCCTCCAATACCCAGCAAACAGAATGATATCCACTTTTCAAACTAGTTCCCCATTTTTTGAGATAGTGTTTGTTCTCGCCCAGGCTTTTCACATATTCTTTCTAGTCCCAAAGATCAGCAACCCTGATGTGAGCAGTGGCACTAATGTTTGGAACATGAAAGGGGACTATTTTTTTAGTAAGCTATGCAAGAATTTTCTTGAGTAGCACATCTAAAGGTTCATGATCCTTGATAGTTTTCTTTAAATACATTAACATTAACATTACCCCAGTGCCTCCAAAGAGGCTCCCGACTAGGCAGGGTAAGGGGGGGTTGGTTGTACGCAGCCTTACCCCTGTGAGAGTCTCACAGAGAGGCTGTTTCCGTTTGACCCGAGATCCGAAGTGCGACGACTAGCGGCAACTTCGCAATAAATAAGAAGTGCCGACAGTTTTATGAGCTATTTTGCTTTAGTCCATTACATTCCGAAGCCAAAAAATAGAGAAACTTTTGGCTCCACTGGAAATAGTCCATTCTGATAGTTTTCTTTAAATGAAACTGTATATTGCAGTATGTTTCACTTATCCATGTCTTCATACTTGAAGCATACTTTCTGGTGCCTCTTTGCTTCACAGTTCATAGTTGTGGTCTAGCCTATGGGGATTGGTGAAGATTATGGCGGTGTAGTGGCTATTGGCATGTCCAGGGAGAAGTCACTGTGGATCTTTTTTTTACAGCTTACTTTTATAGTTTTTGAGAAGGAAGTTCTTTTTTCTTGTCAAAGGTCACCTCTTCTTGAAAGTGGCCTGAGATCCCAATAGTTGCCGTCTGTGTCCAACTTGTTTGACATACTTCTAGAAAATATGCAAAGTTACACAGAATAATGCAGAATCTTGTGAACAAGTAGTGAGACTAGGCGTTGTCCCTGCCGGATTTTAAAACGTCATTGCCTCATTGGGTAGTCTTCAAAGCTTGCAGTTCTACTGGATACATTGTTTTAATTGGCAGTTCTGGTTGGTTGATATATGGTTATGGAAAGCCTCCCGCTTACTTAACCAAATCGTTGGTTGGATCCCTACAGGGAGCTGTTATTTTGTGGAAACGGAAAAAGGATGTTGCCTTGCATTTCCTTAAATACAAATGAAGGAGAGAGGGTTCTGGTTCTAGGAGATCTTTTTGAGGTTGAAATTCGATTGCAATTGCGACTTCGTTCTTCTTCTTTTGGAACTTCTGCAGATTTTGCCGAAGATGCACAAAACTAGATTCCTTTTTGGGTGCTATATCTTGGTCAGATATGCGAATGCACAAGGTCATCCCCTTGTTTGGAAAATCAATTTTTGCATCTCAAATTCTTCTTGATTCTTGGGTTTGGTTCATGTTCAAATGTTTTAGGGTTTGAAACCTTATCACAACATGAGTTAGTGTAGTCATGGTTCTTGCTCTGAATCTTATGTTCCTTTGACTAGTCTGTAGAATTCTGAAATCTTGATTGCTTCCATGTCTGTTGGAGCTAGCTGCTCTCTTGAATTTCCATCAACTATTAGTGTTGCTTGCTGTGTTGTGGGCATGATGATTCTGAAGTTCCTTGGTGCTTTCTTATTGTTGCTATATAAATCACATTGTCAAAGGAATGCTGGTTTAAATCCTTACCACTGTTTCCATGACGCGTACAGGTCTACTTCTATGATCTTTCGTCCTCAAAAGTTGATCTCAGGCTTCAAAGCAGACCCTCCTCACCGATCATAGATCCACATCTTTCTCCAGATGGTAGTATGCTCACTTTTGTGAGAGACTATGAGCTGCATGTTCTTGATCTCTTTTACAATAAAGAAAAACAATTAACTTGTGGCGCCAAAGGAAATGCCCTTGTAAGTTGATAATTTATTGTGAGATGGTGGCCTAAAAGTAGTTTGCCACATTCTGGTGGTTAATTTTATGTAGTGTGTGCATCATAGATAGATCTCTTTATCATACTGTAAGTCTAAGCATGTAACTGATTTGGTCTGGTTTAATCTCTAATCTTGGCTATCTATTTATTTGAGGTGTGGAAATTATCATGTTGTATTTTCCATATATACTTTCATACATTGTGATTGTTGCTTCTGTACAAGGTTCTCTTACTTAATAGTAACAGTTTACAAGCAATAGCTACGAGTACTGACCATAGAATATTGTGGAATCAGAATATGTAATGATATTTGACGTAGTTTCTCTATCTAAAAAAGATATTTGACATAGTTTAATGAAGTAGTTTCAAATTGACCAAATATATATATATATATATATATATATATATATATATATATATATATATATATATATATATATATATATATATATATATATATATATAATGATAACTTGATAACTACATGGAAGAAGTTAATTTCATTATTCGTCCGTGTGAATGGTCCTGATTTTTTTTCTTTCTCTACCATATGTTTATATCATGTTGATCAAATTTGAACAAACTTTTGCCAATGATACTTCATACAATTTTACTTTCGTGGTCATAACTTGTTTCTCTTTTTCCTTTGTTTCAGACTCATGGTCTAGCAGAATACATAGCCCAGGTAAATGTTATGTCATCTCTTGTTGACTCTCATTTTGACATCCTGCTTTTTTAGGATGTAGGATCATTTCTTCCCTTTTCTTTGCCCCAGGTCCCAGGATAATCTTGTTCCTTTTATTTTATTTTATTTTACTCTGGGGGTGGAGGGGAGGAGAGTGCAGGGCAGAATGCATTCTCTACCAAGGTTATGAGTTGCTAATACCTGTTCCTTAATTTCTTGACCACAGACTACAATAGCTTTTGACCTTTACATGCATCTAAACATTTGCTAGTCCAGGAGTTGCAAGGTTGCACTTCATTTCAATCCCTTCATTCCACCAATTAACTGTCACCACTCACCGCGACCAAACCTTTTCTTGCTGGCAGCCACCACTGACTTTGAGTACTGCCATAGTTTTGAGTTTTTTGACAACTCAACTTACGAAATGCTGCATTGCCAGTATCTTGGCAAGGCTCTGTCTTCTGCTATTGAGGCCCAATTACTAATTTTTGATGTGAATCTAAATCAAGAATATTGTTTGGTTTCGATTTCGTGATCATATAGTGAAATGACCAAATGGCTGGGTTGTAAATACTGATTTTTCTTTTTTTTTTTTTTTCTTTTTTTCTTTTCCCCTTCAAATTTCCCTAGTGTTTAGTCTGCCTGATTCCAGTAAACTCTGGAAGATTTTAGCTCTTAGATGCTAGAGGAGTCCAAGGTTGGTAATAGTAGTTTCCTTTTCATTTTCTGAGATTATCAGAATTTTTTTCCTCAGATCTTTTTACTTCTATAATTTTAGGAGGAAATGGATCGCAAGAATGGCTACTGGTGGTCACTTGACAGCAAGTTTATCGCATTTACACAAGTTGATTCATCTGAGATTCCACTATACAGAATCATGCACCAAGGTAAAGGTTCAGTTGGTCCTGATGCACAAGAAGATCATGCTTATCCTTTTGCAGGTGCTTCAAATGTAAAAGTGAGACTTGGTGTGGTGTCTATTGCTGGGGGTCCTATCACATGGATGGATCTTCTATGTGGAGGAGAGGGTGGGGAAAACAGTGATGAGGAGTATCTTGCTAGAGTTAATTGGATGCCTGGTAATATTCTCACCGCACAGGTTCTGAACCGGACACACACAAAGTTGAAGATTCTGAAGTTTGATATCAAGACTGGTCAAAGAAAAGTTATGCTGCTGGAGGAGAACAACACCTGGGTGAATTTGCAAGACTGTTTCACACCGCTTGACAAACCGATAAGCGGATGTTCTGGGGGCTTTCTCTGGGCTAGTGAGAAAACAGGATATAGACATCTTTACATACATGACATAGATGGAAAATGTTTAGGTCCCTTAACAGAAGGTGAATGGATGGTTGAACAAATTGCTGGAGTTAATGAGGCTGCTGGACTTGTGTATTTCACCGGGACTCTTGATGGACCCTTAGAAACTAACCTTTACTGTGTTAGGTTGGTGCCTGGTAGGGACCATCCCTTGCAGGCCCCTGTGAGATTGACCTGTGGCAATGGGAAACATGTTGTGGTGCTCGACCATCAGATGCAGAGTTTTGTTGATATTCATGATTCTCTGGCTTCTCCACCCAGGGTTCTTTTATGCTCTTTACATGACGGAAGCTTAATTACAACCCTATATGACCAACCATCTGGTATTCCGAGATTTAAGAGGCTTCAGCCTGAGCCTCCAGAAATAGTTCAGATCAAAGCAAATGATGGGTCTGTGTTATATGCTGCGTTGTATAAACCCGATGAAAGAAGATTTGGACCTCCGCCATACAAAACTATGGTTAGTGTTTATGGCGGTCCAAGTGTACAGCTTGTGTCTGACTCTTGGATCAATACAGTTGACATGAGAGCTCAATACCTGAGGAGTAAGGGCGTCTTGGTATGGAAGGTAAAGTGATCTTTTTTCGAATTTTCTGCTGAGCTTTATAGTAACTAAAAAAAATCAGCCTATTTCATTTTCTTCTTTTTCAAATGTATCTTGAATTATGAGGTTGCTAGTTATAGGCTTATAGCTGTATTAAGTTTCAATAGAGGATCTTGCTTTGCCCCTCCTTCCAAAGAAAAAGAAGACACTCTCTGCTTTGAGGTGCTTCTGTTTTTGGTAAAAGTGAATGAATATAAGCCCATGCCAGTTTCTGACATGGCCTTTATTATGTTTTAGTTTTGCATGGTTATTGGTATATATTGAGCGTGAGTGGAACTAACGTATTTTCTACGATTATATACTTGGCTCTGTTGCTCATACTAAGAAGATGAAATTTAGGCATTTATTGGCTGATAGTATTAATGGATAAATTTCATTTTGTCACAAATTATTGCCTAGGACCCAGGGGGTCTAAAACTATGCCCCGGAAAAGAAAAAAAAAAACTAGGACTGAAAAAATGAAACTATGCCTGAAAAAAATAAACCTTAGATAGTTTCATCTTTGTAGTCATAGTTTCATTCTGAGTTTCATTTATTTTAGTCATAGTTTCATTTTATTCAATGCATTTTTTTTATTGGATCCCCACGGTTGAGTGGACCCGGGGTCTAGGCAATAAGAATTGCTATCTGTTACACTTTTGTTCATCCATATTGGGATTTGTCGGTACTTGAAAATTTCAAAGCATTACATATTACCCCCTTAAAAAGAGTTTTGGTGTACTAATTTCCTCCCTGGTACTAATAAGGTGTACTATCTTTAATCCATCATTTTGCACCGTGACATCTGCTTTTTATTGCGGAGATGAAGTGAAAGTTTTATTTCTGAAATACTTGTATTTGACATTTTCTGGTTTAAAGAGTCATCTGCCTGATTGTTTGCTTGCTGCAGTTAGATAACAGAGGATCAGCTCGGCGTGGATTGAACTTCGAAGGTGCTGTAAAGCATAATTTTGGTCGTGCTGACACAGAGGATCAGTTGGCTGGTGCTGAATGGCTCATCAAAGAGGGGCTAGCAAAGGTGGGTAGGATTGGGTTGTATGGATGGAGCTATGGTGGATATCTTTCGGCAATGACCATGGCCAGGTTCCCCGATGTTTTCTGCTGTGCTGTGGCAGGGGCCCCAGTTACTTCTTGGGACGGTTATGACACATTTTACACAGAAGTACATGGGACTGCCATCTGAGAACCCAGATGGCTATGAGTTTGGGTCCGTGATGCAGCATGTTCACAACATCAAAGGGAAGCTGCTAATCGTACACGGAATGATTGATGAAAATGTGCATTTCAGGCATACTGCAAGGCTTGTGAATGGATTGGTTGCTGCAGGTAAACCTTATGAGCTTCTTATGTTCCCAGACGAGCGCCACATGCCCCGCCGCCACAGGGACCGGATATACATGGAAGAGAGGATCTGGGAATTCATAGAGAGGAACCTTTGAAGGAGTAGTGCTTCTGTTCATGTGCTCTATTCCCATTGAATGGAGCTATAGTATTGTCTATAGCTTTGATGCTCTCTGAGCTTAAGCTCCGTTTGCTTCGGAACAAAGAGTTTGATTAATGAAGATTTTTAGGTTGGACATGGAGGATTCTCCCAGAGGGTTTGTAGCTTAAATAAAACCGTTCTCTCCGATTCTTGGTTTTGTAAAATAGTCCCTCAGCTTAGAGTTAGTTCTCTATCCTGTGATGTTGTAAGAATATTTCCTAATATGTTCATCCCTTTTTCCCCTCCCCTGACTACTACATAAGCTTTGTTCTTGACCATTCATTGGTGAAAATGATGATACACATATAGTGCCTTTCTCATGTTCTTTTTTGCTGTGTTTTTGAGCTCTTGCCTTCCTTTACAAAAGTCATTCACAAACCGACTGTTTGGCATGAAATGGTGATAGACCTTAGAAATTCCTTGTCATGAGCTGAATTGGGTAGTCCAGATGTTGATATCTCAACTTTGTACACATTCCATAAACAGTTCACTTCACTTTTTTATTTTATTACCATTATTTATTACTCATATGAGGCGACCTCAAAGTGAGACGGCTCAAAGAAACATGGCGTTAGCCTAACATCATACTTGGCTATACAGGTGGCCTCATGTTGAGGCGACCTCATAAGAAACATTTTGTTGTATGTAAATCGATTTGTTATACATTACAACACTCTTGTTGGGTTGGAAATGGTGAGATATAGCTAACCAGCCTAACCTTATCACTTGGTGATGAACAAGCCTCAATCATATTCATGCACATCTTTAACTTGTAAGCCTCATAGAAATTTGTATTCGATGCCAAAGAATTAGTGATCCAATAAAAAGAAGGTACAAATACCCATCAAAGAATTTGACAATGTGGTGATTAGCTGGAGAGGGACCAAGGATTATGAAAGGGGATATGCACCCTGTGCCCTGAACCCTATGAATCTGCAGTCACTATTGAAATAATGGAAGGGTCAATATTTCTTACCCTTCTGCCTACTCCAATCGGTGCTTCTCTTTTAATAAGCAGTAGAATTTATTTTTACCATGATCAAACTGTAGTGTTTGATGCTTTTGATGAAAGCATTGTGGGGTTTTAGGTGTGGATGCATTGTCCTTATGCAACTTTTTAAATTATAGCAAGTTAGCAACTAAATGGCTAGATACTTATGCTAAGAATTCAGAAATTTGATTGCAAGATTTGAGGTTATAAACTTAAATTACAATTGTAATTACTAGAGCTGGCAAAATCTGATCCGATCCAAACCCGATCTGCTTTAGACCCTTTTAAAATTCAACCCGAAAAGGTTCCACTTGCTAATGATCCGAACCCAAAACACCCGACCCGAAATTTGTGAGGAAAGAGCTATTTTAACCTGATGACCTGATCTACTCAAGACCCGATAATGACCCTACTTGCCAATGATCTATACTCGAAGTGATCCGACCAGACCCGTTTGCCAAGTCTACTTAATAGTCACAAGTAACAAGGATTATTTAATGTGTTAAGAGATGTTTATTATTTGCCCTTGATGACTAAATTCATGACTCATTGGGTTATAAGGAAGTAATTTTTTTGTTAAAGAACAAGAGCTAAAAGCTTATGGCATTATTTCATAGAAATATATCAACAAACTCATATATTCACTTTATATCAAACACTATTCTAAGTATTCCCTAAGTTAGAACTGGTTACTTTAAATACACTGACAAGAAATTAAAGAAAATCGTCACAACTTTTCCTCTTTTCTCTCTCAAAAAACCCTAGTCTTCCTTTCTCTTTGACTCATCTTGGGACTACTACCGGTAAATTTTGCCAGTGATTAGCCCCTTCGTTGTTGATTTCTTGTGTTCGATCTAGTTTTTTAGTTTGTTTTTCTTAATGGTTAGTAATAAACTCTCCTTTGGTGAGAGATTGTGGAGTTCTCCGCGTTTGTTGGAGGGTCGTCGAATTTCTTTTTTTAGATTCTGTTTGATGAATCAAGAAAACAGGTTCAATCTACTATGGCAAGGGGATTTGTTCTTCCAAATAGCTGCATCACGTTTCGTGCTTACCTCCGATCGTAGGAAAAAGGCGGTGGCTTCCCGTTTACTGTATAACATATTTTTTGCTATATCAGGGCATTGTCAATTATCGACGAAGCTGATCAAGACGCCGATTTTTAACAGTGATGTTTGGATCGGTAGTCACTTATCGACGGAGCTGATCAAGACACGAATTTTAAGCAGTGATAGTAGAAATCATATTCATCTTATTATATTAGATTTATACTTGGTTGTGTTAGATTTAGATTTGTTTAGAGATGTTCACCGTTGTAGATGCCGAATGACTTTTTATAAATGAATGAATTCTCTTTATTAAAAAAAAAAAAAAGGAACTGGTGATTATCAGTAAGTAATTTTTTTTTTTTTTGAGAAGAATCAGTAAGTATTACATATACCGTATACGCATGACACAACAAAGGAAAAGACATACTTACTACATCTTTTAATTTTTTTGCTAAGAAATCAAGGACACACGTACATATTACATCATTGTTAGTATTTTTAGATGAAAAGTTACGTTTAGGTAACAAAGTAAAAATGTACGAATTTACATTTCGAACCTGTTTTTCCCGATATTCTACCCTTTTTCTTTTTAAAATGTGATCAAAGATGTATAATAAGTCATCTTTACTCATTTAATGTTGTAATCTGATCAAATCAAAGACATACCAAAGGAGGAAAGGGGTGGCAAAATAAAAAAGAAAAACAAAACTTTTTGATATTTTCTTTTTCTTTATACATAAACAAAATAATTTGAATTAAGCCTCTTTTTTTCGTCGTTTTCATGCTGCATTGTATTCAGTCCCGTTTCGTTTCGCATTCTAAACTTTATTTTCTTTCATATTTTTTTGATTTACTCGTGCCGCGTCGTCTCGTTCTGTTCTATTCCGTTCCAATTCATTTCATTTTATTTCTCACCGACCCATACCATTCCATTGAAGAGAAGATGAACTGAGGTTTCTAGAAGTAGAACAATGAATACTTGAAAAATGATTTAAACATTAGAAAAGGACATAACGCCGTTAATAAAGGTTCGGGGAACCCGTCATTTAAGTTGAGTGGGTCCAGTCCTCTATAATACCCCCACATCATTCACCTTCATCTCCATACTTGTTCTCTTCCAGAGCTCACTCTCTCTTCTCTCTCCCTCTCCTCCCAGTTTTCTCTCTCTTTGATCTTGACGAGAAATTAGGGTTCTTAGAGAGAAAAAAATCAAGTGAAATTTACAAATGTTGAAGACGATTATGATGATAAAGGCGAAACTTTGAATTTTTTTTGATCAAGGTTGATCTTTACCTTCGATCATCATTTTTTTTTTTTCTGTCTTTGAATTCTTGAGATTATGTCATTTTAGAATTTTTCTCTCTCTTTTTTTCAGCGACTTGGAGTTTCTTCTTGCTGTCTTTCACTCGGTGAGTATATCAACTTCATTTCTTCAATTGATTTCACAGAATCATCTACATTGCTGAGATTTTTTATTTGTTCTTTTTTTTTTCTCATTTTATTTGAATGAGTACGATCACTTTGAAGTTTTTGATCAAGATAATTAATTGTTCAATGAGGTTTACTTTTCAGCTAGTTGAAGATTTGGTGAATGATTTTTGAGATTTTGAATGTTTCTTTGTGATCAAATTGCAACATTGATGTACGGCCGGTCAATATTTTTCTTTTTTTTGGCTGTTTATTGTTTAGGTTATGGCAAAGAGTGCTTTGATCTTGAAATTGAATATATTTTGTGTTTAATTAGAGTTGTTGTGTATGTACGGACATTTTGATTTCCATTTCTTCTGGTTTAGGTAGAAATGGATTTAATGATGCTTATTTTCTGTTGATTTTCTTACATGATAGTTCATTTCTTGCTTTTATTTGCAAGTTTTATCTCTAAAGTAGACAAATATAGAAGCATGTGCTTAGTTAGGGTTTTAGGAATTTGTTCCAAACTTCCAAGGAAGGTAACTTTGATGTGTAGTTGACATTTGGTCATTTAAGATAGAAATTAGAAACTAAATGCTGATTGTGTTTTTTAAGATATCTAGAAGTTTCATGATTGTCTGTGAATTCTGGAATTTGAATATTTGTTTATTCTGTTCTGGTAGAGGAATTTGTTCAACTTCGGAACTTCCAATTATTTGGTCATTTTTGTGTATAATTGGCATTTGCTCATTTTAAATCCAATTATAAACCAAGTACTACTCCACTCTTTATGTTTTTCAGATCTCCAGAAGTTTCATACTAATTTCTGAATTCTGGAATTTGAATAAATGTTTATTGTGTTGTAGTATAGGGTTGAAGGATTTTGAACAACTTGGTTCGAAATGTCGATGGCAAGTGTTGCTCTTGGTCCAGTTCGTAAGGATTCCTCGAGTATCCCAAGCTTTTTCTCAGGCAGCATGCACATCTGGCTGATGAATCAATCTTAATATACCTGACTGTAGCTGGGTCAGTGATTCCAATTCGTGTATTGGAATCTGATTCGGTAGCTTCTGTCAAGCTAAGAATTCAAAATCACAAAGGATTTGTTGTGAAGAATCAAAAGCTGGTCTTTGATGGAAGAGCACTGGCTCGAAATGATTCTCCTGTCCGGGACTATGGGGTGGCTGATGGGACTGTCCTGCATATGGTCCTCCGCCTATCCAATCTTCAAGCTATTACTGTTACGACAGTGTGTGGAAAAGAGTATGAATTCCATGTTGAGAGGAGCAGACATGTAGGGTACTTGAAACGGCAGATTGCTGAGAGGAACAATGGTCTATTGGAGATCAAAGATCAAGAATTGATTTGTGATGGTGAGGAGCTTGAGGACCAGCGTTTAATCAATGAGTATTGTAAGAACGATGATGCGGTCATTCACTTGCTAGTTCGAAGGTCTGCTAAAGTAAGGACCAAGCCTGTAGAGAAAGATTTTGAAGTGTTGATTGTGGCTTCTGATCAAAATGAGAAGGGAGTTGATGTAGGAGCCAAAGGAGTGGACCAATGGGAGATGCAGCCCGTTAATCCTCTGGCCGCACTCCCGAAAAAGTTTTGTAGAGATTTTATCCTAGAACCCCTGGTTGTTATAAAGATTGAGCTTCCGTCGGTGATTAGGCAACTGATTAGATCTACGTTTAGTGGGTTAGATAGAGGAAGCCAACCAGTTAGGTCTTCTGAGGGCTGTGGAGGGGCATATTTTATGCCTGATTTGGCTGGGCAAGAATACATCTCTGTTTTTAAACCAGCAGATGAGGAGCCAATGGCTGTGAACAATCCTAAGGGACTACCCCTATCAAAAGATGGTGAAGGATTGAAAAAGGGCACACAAGTAGGTGAAGGAGCTCTCCGTGAAGTTGCAGCATACATTTTGGATCATCCCAGGAGTGGTCCTCGATCACTTTACCATGCTGAGGTTGGCTTTGCTAGTGTCCCACCTACAGCTTTGGTGAAGTGTTTGCATGGGGGGTTTAATCATCCGGAAGGGTACGAGGGCTCCCTTAAGAATTTGAAGATAGGTTCCCTGCAGATGTATATGAAGAATTTTGGGAGTTGTGAGGACATGGGTCCTGGTTCTTTTCCAGTTGAAGAGGTGCACAAGATCTCTGTGCTGGATATTAGACTGTTAAATGCAGACAGGCATGCTGGAAACATTCTGGTTAACAGAGACAAGGAAGGTCGAATTGTCCTCATTCCAATTGATCATGGATACTGCTTGCCAAGCAATGTAAGATTTCCCTTCTCTGTTACCTCAGCTTGCATTTGCTATTTGACATCTAACTTGCTCCACTGATTACATGAGATGAAAGTCGCTCAATATCATAGATGCTCTGTGAATAATTATTTGCATCTTCATTATGAGTTCCAACATGTTCCGTATATGCATCAGCAAATTAGTGCCTACTAAGAGCATGAAACTAGATAGGATACTAAAACACTTCGAAATTTCATGTGAAGGCTTAAAAATTGAAGTTGGAAGCACAAATTTCTTATCTAACTTTCTTGTGGTTTGTCCTGACTCTGTTGCAAAATATGACTGGAAGTAAATTGTCATAGACCAACTAATGTTGTGAAAAAAATGTCATAGACCAGCAGTGAATACTGTTTATTTCTGTTCAGTGGTGATTACCAGCAGCAGCGTTGGCCCTTATAACCCTCACTTAATGGTGAGTTTGCTGTTGTTGCCTTCAACATATAACCCCAGTTTTAGAAGATTGTTGGGTGTATGTCAAAGTGTAACAAATTGCTAATCGTATAATGACGTTTTTTTTCTTCTTTTCTGATTAGACATAAGAAACAATTGTTTTGTGTCCTGTCTTTCATTAAAAAAAAAATTCTTATCCTACTAATAACAAACATATTAGTCCATTACTTCTGCAATACTTTTGAAACGACGTTACAATTGTCTAACTGGTGCTCTAATTACATTTTGCAGTTTGAGGATTGCACATTTGACTGGCTCTATTGGCCTCAAGCACGCCAGCCATACTCCCCTGACACCATCAAGTACATAAAATCCC
Source organism: Tetragonia tetragonoides (assembly GCA_038025085.1). Taxonomy (NCBI): domain Eukaryota; kingdom Viridiplantae; phylum Streptophyta; class Magnoliopsida; order Caryophyllales; family Aizoaceae; genus Tetragonia; species Tetragonia tetragonoides. The sequence continues at coordinate 36,202,612 of CM076154.1, read as the reverse complement.
TTGATGCTGAAGAGGATATTAGACTGCTGAAACTTCATGGATGGAACATACCACTTGAGTGTGCTCGTTTATTTCGAGTTTCCACTATGCTCCTGAAGAAAGGAGCTGAGAGAGGGTTGACACCCTTTGCCATTGGAAGCATCATGTGCCGCGAAACCTTGAAGGAAGAGTCTCTGATTGAGCAGATGGTTCGAGAAGCAGAGAGCGCTTTGCTCCCTGGATCAAGTGAAGCTGCATTTCTCGAGGCCATCTCGTCAGTCATGGATCGCCAGCTTGATGAGCTCTCCTCATCAAGCCCATGACAGTAGATATGACTATAGCTTTAATACCTTGCATTATATTGCATAATGCATATAAATGTAGTATAATATGACTAATCAAATCCACTTGGCTCTCTATCCTATATTTGATGGCAGTAGAGTCTATATAACTGTGTGTAGGATGCTGAAAACTAGCATCATGTCAGAGTCCTCTTTCACATACCACTGTATGGTGAACCTCTTCCAAGGAACTAATCCTTCTGTCGTCAGTGTTCCTTGCTGAAGATGCGTTGAAATGGACATTGTGTTGAATGTTGTGGAATGTAGTAATATGACAGTATCAATAATATCAATAATGTGTTTGATGAATGCACTCTTTTAAAGTTTGTTGTAGTTAGTGAGCTTACGTGAATCTATAACTCTGTTGCGACTTGCGAGTTGTCTACAGACTACAAGCAGGTAGGTGTTGATATTGCTAATTGCAACTGAGCTTATATTTTGGTTATTTTTTTTGGCCATTTTTTAGAATTTTATGAAAGTTTATCTGAAAGCGGTAAACAAAAGGTACTGCTGCTATGAGACATACTTTGGATCAAAATGGGTTGAGTACAAGGCCAAACCAAAGTCAAATTTTCAAATGTTGAGAGTTTGAGACCAGATCTAATCAAATATCAGAAAAGTTCACTCTAATTTGGCAAATTCCTGTTTATTTACTATAGCCAGATCTAATCAAATATCAGAAGTAGCTGAGGTTGGCTAAATCTCACACATTATACTGAAATCAAATGATATATGTCAAAGTTTAAAGCAGCAATCAGAATATATACATCATCATATGTATAAATCTGAATTCTGAAGGTAACATAAATTAATCTCAATTTGATCTGTAAATATATATCCTACTTCACAAGTACTGTGTTTCAGCTGAAATACTCCTTGAGTAACTCCGAACACCACAAACATATGTAAACTTTGCGATATCTTCGCCTCTTGCTGCAGGCGACAGGCGAAGAGCCACCCTTCAGGCAGGCCTCAATGTCTTACTCTGCATTATCGATCACGACAACCAAACAAATTTCAGTTGCATTACTACTTTGAAGTTATTAGTAATGATGCCAAATTGAATATGATCATGAATATTGAAACCTACCATAATCTTGCAGGTTCGGGTGGGTAGGCTGAAGTCGGTAGGGATAGAACTGTTGGGGTGAAGACGATGTTGTAGCAAGCTGAAGCACTGTCCTGCTACTTGGCTGGTCTTCTCCATAGAACGGTGCCATTGGCTCCATCATTGGCTGCTGCTGTTGCTCCTCATGAATCTGCCCTCCCCCCATCAACTGATTCATGCATTTATGTTATATAATATGATCAGTAATCAAGCTCTGAAACAAGTTAAGTGTGTGGCTAAGCTTAACTTGTGGTTAGTCCTATTCATTACTAAGATTTGCAACAGCTAAATTATGCTTACCCAGCGATACATGTTACCATTGTCAGCTTGCAACATTTGCTCCTGCAGGCACATTCGACGAAAAGGGAAAGGAGATTAAAGTCATCAAGATCAAAACAGGAACAACATGGGTTTGAAGAAGTAAACAAAAGAAAAGAAAGAACGAAAACAGTTGCAGAATGATTTGAGGTTAAAATCAGTATAAGAATCAACATTTTTTGTTATTTTGGGTTTTGTTTTGGGTAAACCTTTCTTCGAAGATTTTCTAGCTGCTGTTGCATGAGCTGGTTCTGCAAGTCCAAAAAACCAAACAATTTGAAAATCATCATGATATTGATATCTTATTATCTCCATGTAACTAAATTAAGTAAATAATCAAGCAGATTAAGATATTTTAAAACAGTTCCCCTCATTTTCACACAAAACTTATGACAAACAAGTAACTATCAATTAAGACTAAACATTGTAGAATACCTTTCGAGCTCGAATGATGTTCAAGGAGGACTCGAGCTGCTGTTCGTGCTTATGCAACTCTTCGAAGGGGAGCGGGCCCAGATCCTCACCCAAGTAGTGTCTGATGTTCTGCTCAGTAGTGTGGATTGCCTCTCTCAGTGTTTGCAGCTCCTGGTACACTTCTTCCTGCACATAAATTCATACTGTATATCATTAGTAGCACAATTCACAATTTGCTCAGATAAAAAGAGATTTAATTATGTAAGAAAATTGTACATAGTTCATGATTTAGTTACCCGGTTATCATGAATTGGAAGCTGAATTCCTTGAACATTCAGATACCTCTGTAAGGTTTGGTCCAGGCTTTTTTGTCAAAATGAACAAAAGCAAATGTTAGAACTGATCAAATCATTATTCAAAACCAAATCATGTTATATAACTCAATGACTGATATCTTAAGGCTCTTAATATGCAAGTAGAACATACTCCTTATCCTAAATGTACACCTCCATTGGATGTCATGGAGAGTGAACTTTAATCATCCCGGTATTTACAAAGATGAAAATTATTCGAAACGGGTGCATTTTCATATGACTCCTTTTAGCAGATGGTAAGAATTCATGTAATCATCACCTATGTTCTTATTATAGTCTTACAATAAAGCTCATATTCACTTGATTAAAACTAAACTCAACACATTGAACAGACAAATATTCACTTAAATTACAGCAAAGATGCACTCAACTAACATGTTGTATGTTTAATTAAGTTCAGCTAGCAACTCAATTTTACACAATAACCCTGTGCAAGTGATTCTCATATGAGCTAATAAATCATCAAAAAGCTGTGCATAAAAACTGAACTAACATACTATATGAAGAAGACCAGTTTTTTGATCAATTTCATGAGATTCACCAATTTCATGAGATTCAATTATCTTCAAAAGACATAAGAAAATAGTCAAACTAGAATATTTGTTGAGGGGCAGAGATCTGATCTGCAGCCATTAAAACAGAAACTGAGAGAAGTAATCATTACAAAAACACATGGGAATAACATCAGAAAATAAAACCCTAGGTAGCTACTTGCTTGAACACAGAAAGCATGTGACATTATTTTCATAATATTTCTTTCTTTCTCATACATTAAATTGTTGAAAATCAAAATTCTAATGCTTAAAATGACTAAAAAAAACCTCTATATAATACTAATACTCAATTGAAAAACTAACATACATACCTTATTATTATTATTATTATTATTATTATTATTATTATTATTATTATTATTATTATTATTATTATTATTATTATTATTATTATTATTATTATTATTATTATTATTATTATTATTATTATTATTATTATTATTATTATTAAAATCTGACCTAGGCCTATATTTACAGAATATATATGAACAAGAACATAAAAGAGAGAGAGAGAACCTGGAATCAGGGCTGCTATAGACATGGAGCTTGCCAGTCCCAGAGAAGATGATCAGCCCTATCTGGACATCACAGAGGACAGCTAGCTCGTTCGTCTTCTTCAAGAGCCCTTGTCGTCGCTTCGAAAATGTCACTTGTCTGTTGGTCCTGTTCTCTATCCTCTTCATCTCTATCTTTCCCCTTCCCATGATAACAATGATTATGATAGTAACAAGTTCAACAACCTTCAATTCTCCTACACAAAATAATACCATAGCATAGTTAAATAATTAATACTCAAATCATAATATTGGAAAAATAAAAGCAGTAGCAAAAGAACATATCATTTGTAAACTTCTTTTATTTTCTTTTTTTTACTAAAGATTATTATTGTCTTATAGATGGAGAAGTAGAAGAGAAGCTGCTAGAACAGGTGTGATAAAAGAGAAGGGGAAAGAAGAGGGAAAGTTAAGGTAACTTAGGAAAAATTGGTGAATTTATAAGTTGCATTTATGGTTTGAAATATTACCCAGAAAAAGAGAACTCACAAATTCCAAGGTTTAAGGCAAGGCTATGTTGAGTAAAATTTGTCAAAAATATCCCCTAGAACAAAATAACCTATTTTTTTTTTTTTTTTCAAACAGACTGCCATAAAGCCCACATTTAAGACTGGTAATCATAAGACAACAGGAAAGAAACAAATAGTATGGTTCATCACTGCAAATTAAAAGAAAGGAGGGTTTCAAATTCTGGAAAAAAAAAACTTTGGTGTAAAATATACTCATATATAATATGATCATAACAAGCCCTGCTAAATAAAATCACCATTTGAGGAGTGGATCAAGCTACCAGCAGCAAAGTCTAAGAAAGTTACCCTTTTTCTCTCTCTTTCTCTTTCTCTTTCTCTTTCTCTCACTTAAGCTCTCTTCTATCCTCACAAGGAACCTCAAGAAAGAGAAAACATTTATAAGAATAAATGCTGTGTTTGTAGGTATGTATGTTTGATACTACTGTGGTGTATACTGTGACGGGTTTAATTTCTTGGAAGAAGCCTAAAGAAAAAAGGCAATGTTCAACAATTATTTATGGCTCCTTGTCTTTTAAAGCTAACCAGCTTTTAAGTGTCTGAAATGTAGCCTTTCTATTTTGGGAAAAACTTTGGTTGAGTCTAATAAACCCTAGTTAATTTTACACCTTAGGTTTAATTTAGTTTTCACATCATGAAAATCAACATTCAACCGACCCTGTAATACCCCGTAATTTTTATTCATTTTAGAATAATAATTATTTAAAAAGAAAATGCAATTTCGTATTTAAAATAATTAATTGGGCCCATAAATGTTTTGAGTGCCTAATTAATATTGGGTTTTGGTTTTGGACCTAATTAAATTATAATTGGGCCAAATAAATAAAAAGGGATTTATGGGCCATAATTTCGGCCATATGGCCGAAAATATGGCACCCAAATTCAGATTTTATTTTGCAAAATTTGGTCTCCTAAAATAATTGGTAAGAGGAGGGAATTAAGGAGAGTTTTTAGGAAAAAGCAGTTTAGTAAAGAAGGAGTAGATTTGGGGATTTCTAAATATACTCAACTTCCTCACATAACTGATTCTTTACCAAACAAAAAAAAAAAAAAAGAAACATCTCTCTCTCCCCCTACACACGGCCGAACCCCAAAGAGCAAAAAGAAGGAGAAGTTCATCACTTTTCCCTTTTCATCTTGCTCAGTATTAGTTCCTTGAATTTTTCAAGTAAGTATGCTAAATTGATTTTCTTTGATTATTAAAAGCCTTTTGATTTCAATTCAAGTATGTTTTCATGAACCCTAGTTTTGTATGATAAACCCTAATTTAAGTTTTATCTAGGGTTTGTTAGATTCTATTTAATTTGCATGATAGAATCATGATGAGGGTTTGATTTGTGATTTTTACTAAATTGAATCAAGTTTGAATGAAAAAGGTTAGATCTTTATAATTTAATTAAATCTGGAAATTTATGTATTTTAGATTTAATTAGATTAAGGTTTGTTATATTGATTAACAAAAAAAAAAAAAAAAAAAAAAAACGTTTTGGTTCGGTGCACCACGGCAGGGCCGTGTGCTGCACACGGCGGCACGCTGCCGGCTGCTGGCTTGGGTGATGGGTGGTGATGGTGATGTGGTTTGGGTGTTGACTTGCTTTGACTAGTTGACTTGTTTAGGGTTTTGGAAAGTTTTCTATTTTGTTTATGCAAATTCGTTTTTGGAAACTTTGAGCATGCATGAGTAACTGAAAATTCCAGAAACTTAATTAATTAAATTAAGGGTACTAAATCATCTTTAAAGTTTAATAAAGTGGTTTAGAAGTCAAGGTATTGACTATTGTTACATTGTGGATTTGTTAGGACCCGTTGACTGCGCTTAAACGTAAGGAGCTTACGTTAATTGATTGTGTAATTGCCTATTGTGAAAGGTAATTCATGTATCTATGAATTATGTAGTCTCCTTGTCATAATTCATATTGCTTGGGAAATTGTGTTCATTTGTCTAGTATTGAATTAGGTGTGTGAATTCATATTTGGACTTGTGAATAGTTGAGAAGGAATAATTGATGTTTATTTCCTTGTGATGATTCGTATAGAATTATATGTTGTGAATGCATGTATAATGTTGGAAATTCACTTGTGTAGCAATGTCTACTTGATTAATATTCATGTGAGGAGATACATGTTTTATTATTGGTTATTGAACGAAAATTATGTTAATAATGGTTCAATTGGATATAACTCGGAATTGTTATTTTGTATCATGTTAGTAAGCATGTGGATTCATGTTAGAAGCATGTTACTTCAATAAGTTGATATGAACTTTGACTATTGATTAGGTGGTTTTGAATTAAGGCCTGGATGCCCTTTCATGTAATATGCCATCGGAAATTTGTCACCATATTGGGTTACTTGAGTGCCAAGATTATGTGTATTACTTGTTATGTGATCACCATATTAAATTGAATTGAGAGTTAAGACTTCTTTGTGTGAGAGATCCACCAAAGGATGCGAATGGGAATTTGTCACTTGTAGCGTTGAGTGGTTCCATTGGTTATGGCCTCAATGCTTTGGAAATCTTGTATCCATACTGAGTAATTGGGCGAGTGGTTCTCCGGAACAGTTCTTCTTGTAAACCTAAAGGTTGAGATAGGGTATGCATACTTAGGAACATCTAGAAGTACTTTGGGAGTCATCTATACTCCGGGACGGTTGATCCCTCTTTTGCCACTGTGCACGGGACTAAGATCCTATTGAATCGACTGCGGTTGGTTTGACAATTCATGCGATTCTCTTCTCACTACAACAAAAGCATTCTTGCGCCATGGGAATAGTCGTGGCAAGCATGCCCTCTTCCCGTGGCGCAAGTGATTAGCCACGGGACGCTTGGTCGTAGCCTACCGTGGCACAAAACCCCGTAGCAAAGGTATTAGCCACGGGAAAAGTAAAGATCGTGGCTAATTCAATTTACCTGTGCCACAGGATAGCTCGTGGCTACCCATAATAAGTACCCATGGAAAGAGGCATGGCAACTAGTAGCTAATAGCTATGATGATAACCATGGCAATTGTTTATATCTGCCACAAAAGTACCGTGGCAAGCACTTGTAGCTAGCTGCAACTATGCAATCATGGCTAGCTGAGACGAAGCGACGAGGATAACCGTGGCTAGTGTGAGCATGTAGTCACGACTATAGTTGTGGCAAGTTTTTACACTCAGCTATGGAGCTGCCTGTGGCTGCGTTAGATAGTTAGCCACAGTTCAGAATCATATGTGGCTACTAAAAACATCAGCTACAACAAAATAGTATCTAAAATAATTGAACATCCATAGAATTAGCAAATATACTGTCATGAACAACACAAAGGCTAAAAACAAAAATAATTTGTTAAAATAATAATCCATGTAAGATTTCTTGTGTCAAACAGCATCCAAATTGTAAGTTCTACAAAAACTAGCATACACTTGCAAAATGCTCAGTATTGTTTACAAACAAGGCAATTAGTTATGTTTTGTATTACAAGTATCTCAATACACTAGCTCAAAGCTTGACAACTCAACAGGAGGTCATCGACATACAAAAAGACTTAAAAGTTTGTTGATCAAAAAATAGTCAAGCGTTCTTAATTCCAGCACATGCCATCTATCTTCGGTCCTGCATGCCCTCCCCAAATGCGACCACAAATATGTGCATCTGCATGGAACATAGGATGTATTACAAATATCAACAGAACAGTCATAGAGCGGAGACCTACACCCTATTCAAAGATGTTCTCAAGAAAGCACAACTAATTATGTCAATTTCTTCCAATCTCAGTAATCGAATAACTCCTAAAAGCCCCTCCCACCTTGGCACACAGAGAAGCTAGATAAGTGACTCTATTGCGCAGTGCCTCAGGTGGTAGGGAACCCCTAGAGAATATTCTGGCATTTCTCACAGCCAGCAACACCAGAGAAGACAAAAACAGCATTATGCAACAGTAGATTTTCCATAAAAGTGTGAGTCCATGATGCGAAGTATAATGTTCCACCACTCAGCTCCCTGTCACAGATAATGTAACTCAGAACGTGAACTAAGTGGGATCTTAAATTCAGATGTACAAAATTGACCATTCTCCAATTTCAGCTTGCTAAAACATGAGAACAAAATTCCACCCTGACTGACCAAGTTTTGGAATTATATCTAATTTCCCCTAGTACTTAGTAACGAAAAAAAGAAAAAGAAAAAAGAAACAACTTGTAACAGCCCTTTCAACCCAAAAGAAAAACAAAGAAAAAATATTAAAAAAAAAAACAACAAATCAGCAAACCAAGCATCTAGTTTTCCCACTTTCCCCAAACAATGAGAAGCTTATGCCTTGTTACATCTCTTCTGGTGTCTCTCTGCAAATGGCAATTTCATATGAAGAGATGGATTTTGTTCAAAGCATGAACACAAGCACAATTACACGCATACCAAAGAAACAAAATCACCCTGGATTTGCATCACTACCCAAAACATCCGATTATCACCAGTGGATGTCCTACACAGGGATGTCATGTCCAGACTCATTACTTCATCTCCCCCCTCCCCCAAAGACCAAAGTCAAACAGCAATAACACAATATTGCCCCCTTATCTGCACAACAAGTTTGCTATATGAATTTTAATCAATTACACAAACTCAAAAAAGGTAACACTCCAATGTACATGACTAATCACAATTAGGGCAAGGTCCAGATAGCATAACTAAAATACTCCATCCAGCCAGAAATAATAGTCACTCCTACAGTGTAAATTGAACTACTGAAGGACTGATGTGACTACTACCTCTTGAAGATGAGTATAAATTTCTTATATAATCACTTTGCCTGAAACAGTAGAAAAATATAAACACCAACACTAAATAAATGGCAGCCTGTTACAAAAGATATCATGTACCTGAAGCTACAACCGCTCTACAAGTTTGTGAAGCCACTGTCTGGATACTTGGCAATTGCTCCTCATTGGTTTCCTCAGCTCTTTCTTGATCAGATGACTCAGAATCAAATTCAATAGCTTGTTCAGGTAGAATTAGACCCTCAACTCTAGAATTGTTATTAGGTCTTTCCAAGTCTTGGCTTGCATCTGTATCAGCTCTGTGACTATGCTCTATGCCACTAGTAGATTGTACATTTGTCATAGATGGTGTTTTGCAAGTTTTCCTTGGAGGAGGAATACTACCAGCTGACAAGCATCATTAAAAATTAGTTCATTTGAATAGCAAACAAGAGTAAACAATAACAAGACACATTAATTACAATGTGCAAAAATTACATACAAGCACCAGTAGCCATGGTTCCACCATTTCTATCGATTCCTCTGTCAACGTCAGGTTGCTCGACATCTGTTTTCTGAGAAGTCGATTGAGCTATCTTGGCACTGGTGTTGAAGTGTCTATTCCTACCCATCAGTATTTTTTTTAACTCTATACATATAGTAACATTAGTCAGAGTCAGTCACTATACATATAGTATCATGGGATCAGAGAGGCGGTGCCACATGATGTTATGCCTTTGACCCCTTCTCTAGTCTACAAATACTGAGCAAACAGAGCAAACAACATCAACTGAGAGGTACTAGATTAACTTGGTTAAACACAAGTGCCAAAAGAAATCTACCTACCAATACTGTCATGAGCAATACAACTAGTTTGTTATGTTCGCACACATTCAATTATTCTGCTCTACCTTCAGGTAGGTCTTCAGACCAAGCAAAATATATTTTCATCTGACATAACTTTATGTCATTTACTTATTCTGCTCTGAATTGAATTGTATTGTTAGATTATGCACAGAGACACATTCAATTATTCTGCTCTGAATATTTGTTATTTACTTAATGGAGAATCAGGAGGAGAAGAGCCTAAATGTAGGGTCAAGCAAGTATAATATGTCACAAAATTTACTTCTAGCTATTAAAGAATATGAAAAAGGATTGCTTCAGAATATAAAACAATACACTAGTAAACATGAACCAAGTGCCAAAAATCAAATTATGAAATGCAACAAAACTACTTCTTAGTTCTTACACTTTCTTACTTCTATAACATATAATTATAAAACTAGAACATGTTAGAAATGATAATCATTCGATGGGACACGTGAGATAGAACTCAATCATCGGCGATATCAACGATAAATATAAATTAGGCAACAAATCTCACTATAAAATTCCAAATGAACAATCACGCTTCTAAATATTGTTTTCGCTTGAAATTAAACAACAATTAGGGGAAAGAGAAGTTTAGATTAGGATTTACTCACAACTAAAACCCTAAAAATGATTAAGAGCTTGAATTGATGCCGAATTTGTAGCTTGCATTCATCTGTTGAGAGAATTTGTAGCTTGCATTCGTCTATCGAGATCCAATTAAGCGATTGTCGAGATCTACATCGCCTGAGGAGAGAATTTTTCACTCGAGGAGATGCGAGAGGAGAGAGAGTTTCTATGTCGAGCGAATTCGTGAATTTTGTTTGTGAGAGCAGACAGTGAGAGGAGAGAGAATTTGTATGTGGAGAGACTAGAGGAGGATGTTTTCTACTGTGAGGGTTTTCAATTAGAAAACATAGTATTTATACTAAGTTTATAAAATCTGGAAAAAAAAGAGGAAAACAAAAATGTCAAAATTCAGATGGCTAAAAAAATCCGGTTAAAGCCAATATATGTACCTAGCCACGATCCAAAAATTTCCCGTGACAGCAAATTCCTGCAAATTTCTAGATGGGTCTAGCCACAGTACTACCGTGGCTAATAAATTTACTTGTGCCACGAATTTGGCATTCCCGTAGCTAAAAGCGTGGCACAAGAGACCTTTTGTTGTAGTGTCTCTCTAATGAACTTGGCTAATGGATAATAATAAATATTGAGATTTATTATCTGGTGATTATTGTGTCTTTATTTTTAAAGCATGTTGCCTTTATTCTTAAAGCATGAATAGTTTATTTGATTAAGCATGAGAACTTAATATTGGAGATTGAGATGGATTATGTGGTTATGAATTACTCAGCATCGCTGATTAGTTGTTTTTCTTTTTACTTGTGTTTGTTGTCCATTTCTCTTCAATGGTGGGCCTATGATGAACCTATATGGAATTTGTCTATATGGGGGAGTAGATTGACAGGATTGTAGCTCGAAGAGTTGAGCTAGGGAAGGCGTACCAAGAAGATTGTATACCTTCTAAAAACATTTATTTTATTGCTTAGTTGGAACTTCTATTATTGGGATTTTTATTATTGTAACGAGATTAATTCTCTTGCATGAGAATTAATAAGTTTAATACCTTTATTTCATTTGGACTAATTGTTTTAAGTTAGTTGGAAGATAGTTAATATTTAATTATCTAGTATGTTGGGTTGAGGTTTCTAGCACTTGTTTTTATTTCTAGCCTTGTATTTGATTTGAACATTAAATATGGCGGTAACGCTTCGGATTTCCAGAGTTTTTCCGCTGTAACTCGTGATTTTAAATGGTTTTAAATTGGACGGAAATTCGGAGTGTTACAGACCCTGACTAATCTGATTTTATGAATGCAAGACTCTCAAGTGAGGACATGGGATCACAATCAGATCCTCACCATTTCTAAATCTCAATCGTTCATCTATTATAAACGCGTAATCTTGAATTAAAATCGATAATCTTACATATTATGCTACATTTCAGTAAATTAAACTAGTTAAGTGATGATCTTGACTTCTAATAATTCACTCATTATTAGGGGAATAATTTGTGAGAATGTTCTTATCTACTTTTCGTTCATAAATGACTTTTATATATGTGTGAGCCGCCGTACTTGAGGATTTATCCTAATTAAGTTGATATATATATATATATATATATATATATATATATATATATATATATATATATATATATATATATATATATATATATATATATATATATATATATATATATATTAAGTTTTGAGTGAATATGTTCTTTCACGAATTAATAGTGTTTGTACATTTGAATGAATACAAATACTAACATTATTTTGTTCATGCAAAGACTGGTGTGTAACTTGAAAATTAAAATGTTCAGATGACATGACTTTGCCTAATTTCAAACGTATGATCAACTTCACTTTAGTAAAGTCATGAAACCAACATACAGTACTTAAGGAACAATTTTGTAATAAATATAGAGTAATTAATTTCATCAGCAAGGCTAAATACTAATTTAGAAGTCATAATAAATGGGAAACAAATCAAAAAAAGAGGGACGGAAACACGGAGGTGATAATTGCTTATTTTTTACTATGTCAAAGCAAACATAATTGAACAAATTAGTATACGACTAATAGCTATGTTAATATAAGTATGCTTTATTTATACCCTCTTAAAATACACATCGCCAAATTTACGTATTTTTACTGTGTTGGTTATTCTTTGAATATATATGATCATCTAATAATGGGTCATAGTCATGGTCAATAAAGGTCCATTATTGAAATTGGTTACATTTCCAAACCCTAACTAGTTAACACTTAAGAGTGCGTGTTACGAAGATCTAAAAATAGAAGAATTAGATGACCTACTTACTGCTCCAGTGGTCCCCTTCTATAATTTTCTTGCATATCCTTCTCAACATCGTCAACTCCCATTCACTTGCTTTGCCATCCAATTTACATGTGATTGTATATATCTTTACACCCAAGCACAAGTGCCAATTTGACTAAAAATTTTGGACCTTATGTTTTATCATGAATTGCTATGCATAAAAAGTTGATACATATATAGGTGTTTTTGCATCATACATACATTACACCCCTAAATTAAACCTCTTACCTTAGGACAATATTGATTGACCTTCATCATATATGACATGTTTGGTTGATGTATGTGAATAGCTCAATCCTCAATCTAAACTGTTGTATGTAGGGATGTCGGACCACCCTCTTGGACCGAACCCGTTTCGAAGAAAGTAATACGATATGTTTTATTAAATTACCTTCTCTCGTCACTCGTCCAACCGGTCCAACACAGGTCGGATCGGAATACGAATTGTCTAGTTTAAAAGTCGAATCAAACTCTTTCGGTCCGGTTAAAAGTTTCGATCTGAACCGATTAGTGAATAGCTCTATTTGTATGTGCTAGATAACTTTTATGCTAGCCAAACACGACTGTAGTACCTAATTATTTGTAATAACTGAATTACAAACTATGAAAATGACAATGATATGTAAATTGTATGGAAGAAATCACAAAAGGATGATTCATGTCAATTATCATAATCTCCATGGATACATGGAAAAAGGATGTACTCATTGATCCATTGATGATCGATCAAGTCCATGGATTATGTATGCTTATCCATTGATGGCCCTTGGGAGAAGTTTGGGTAAAAATGGCATTCAGGCTCCGAGAAGCCGAAAATGTAGGCTATAATCCACTTTTTTTGGGCTCCCGAGAGGCTCGGAAACGAACTAGATATTTTCACAATATATCGCAAGGGACACCTCCATGGAACATGACAGGCCTCCAAGATCCTTTATCGGGTCCCCGATATGCTTGTAAGAGCGTTTTTCCGGAACACCAATATAAGGGCCTGAACACCGAACGCAAGGGTAATATCGAAGTTCCGGGATCCTGATAACCCTCCCGGTGCACCGATGGTCCTCTAAGGTCATGATAAAACCCCCGTAGAAGTTTGGGGAAAAATAACACCTGGGTCCTGGGAAGCCGAAAACGTAGGCTACAATCCATACTTTTTGGCTCCCAAGGGGCCCAGAACGAAAGTGAATATTTTCGCACCACAACGAAAGGGACACCCCTAAAGAAAAATAGTAGGCCTCCGAGATCCGTTATCGGGTCCCCGATAGGCATGTAAGGACGATTTTTACAGAAAATACCAATGCAAGGGCTGCTCGAATACCGAACGCATGGTTGATATCAAAGTTCAGGGATCCTGATGACACTCCTAGGGCACCGAGGGTCCTATACGGTCATGATAGACCCCCTGGAGAAGTTTGGGCAAAAATATTACCTGGGACCCGGGAAGCCGAAAACATAGGCAATATATCCACGTTTTTATGGCACCCGGGGGGCCCCATAACGAAGGTGAATATTTTTGCACCATATCGCAAGGGTCACCCCTAGAGAACATGGGAGGCCACCGAGATCTGTTATCAGGTCCCCGATATGCTTGTAAGGGCGTTTTTACGGAACATAATTGTAAGGGCCCGAACACCGAACGCATGGGTGATATTGAAATTCGGCGATCCCGATGACCCTCCGCGGGGCAACGAGGGTCCTCTAAGGTCATGATAGAACCCCTGGAGAAGTTTGGACAAAAATAATAGTCGGGCCCCGGGAAGCCGAAAATATAGGCTATAATCCACGTTTTTTTGGCTCCCAGGGGGCCAGAACGAAGGTGAATATTTTCACACCACATCGCAATAGAAACCCCTAGAGGACAGGGGAGGCCACTGAGATCCGTTATCGGGTCCCCAATTGGCTTGTAAGGGCGTTTTTACAGAACACCAATGTACTGGCCCGAGTGCCGTACGCATGGGTGATATCAAAGTTCGGGGATCCTGGTGACCCTCCGGGGGCATCGAGGGCCCTCTAAGATCATGATAGACCCCTTGGAGAAGTTTGGGCAAAAATAATACCCAGGCCCCGAGAAGCCGAAAACGTAGGCTATAATCCACTTTTTTTTTGGCAACAGAGTAGCCCCGAAACGAAGGTGAACATTTTCGCAAGACATCACGATGGACACCCCTAGATAACATGGGAGGCAACCGAGATCCGTTATCGGGTCTCCGATAGGCTTGTAAGGGCGTTTTAACGGAATACCAAGGTATGGGCCCGAACACCGAACGCATGGGTGATATCGAAGTTCGGGGATCCTGATGACCCTCCCGGGGTACCGAGGGTCCTCTAAGGTCATGATAGACCCCCCTGGAGAAGTTTGTGCAAAAATAATACCCGGGTCCTGGGAAGCCGAAAACGTAGGCTATAATCCACGGTTTCTTGGCTCCGGAGGGGTCCCGAAACGAAGGTGAATATTTTCGCACGACATCGCAATGGACACCCCTTGATAACATAGGAGGCCACCGAGATCCATTATCGGGTCCCCGATAGGCTTGTAAGGGCGTTTTTACGGAACACCAAGGTAAGGGCCAAAACACCGAACACATGGGTGATAACGAAGTTCGGGGATCCTGATGACCCTCCCGGGGTACCGAGGGTCCTCTAATGTCATGATAGAAACCTTGGAGAAGTTTGTGCAAAAATAATACCCGGGCGCCGGGAAGCTGAAAACAAAGGCTATGATCCACGTTTTTTTGGCTCCCGGGGGGCCTCGGAACGAAGATGAATATTTTCGCACCACGTCGCAAAAGACACCCCTAGAGAATATGGGAGGCCATCGAGATCCGTTATTAGGTCCCCGATCGGCTTGTAAGGGCGTTTCCACGAAACACCAATGTAATTATGTAAGGGCTCGAACACCGAACGCAAGAGTGATATCGTAGTTCAGGGATCCCAATGACCCACACGGGGCACCGATGGTCCTCTATGGTCATGATAGACCCCCTGGAGAAGTTTGGGCAAAAATAATACCAGGGCCCCGGGAAGCCGAAAACGTAGGATAGAATCCACGTTTTTTTTACTCACGGGAGGCCCAGGAACGAAGGCGAATATTTTTTCACCACATCCAATGGACATCCCTAGAGAACATGAGAGGCCATTGAGAACCGTTATCGGTCCCCGATAGACTTGTAAGGGCGTTTTTATGAAACACCAATGTAAGGGCCTGAGTACCGTACGCATGGGTGATATCGAAGTTCGGGGATCCTGATGACCCTCCCGAAGCACCGAGGGTCCTCTAAGGTCATGATAGACCCTCGGAGAAGTTTGGGCAAAAATAATAGACTGGCCCTGGGAAGCCAAAAATGTAGGCTATAATCCACGTTTTTTTGGCTCCAGGGGGCCCCGGAACGAAGTTGAATATTTTTGCACGACATCGCAATGGACACCCCTAGATAACATGGGAGGCCACCGAGCTCCGTTATCGGGACCCCGATAGGCTTGTAAGGGAGTTTTTTATGGAACCCCAAAATAAGGGCCCGAACACCAAATGACCCATGTAATTATGTAAGGGCTCGAACACCGAACGCAAGAGTGATATCGTAGTTCAGGGATCCCAATGACCCACACGGGGCACCGATGGTCCTCTATGGTCATGATAGACCCCCTGGAGAAGTTTGGGCAAAAATAATACCAGGGCCCCGGGAAGCCGAAAACGTAGGATAGAATCCACGTTTTTTTTACTCACGGGAGGCCCAGGAACGAAGGCGAATATTTTTTCACCACATCCAATGGACATCCCTAGAGAACATGAGAGGCCATTGAGAACCGTTATCGGTCCCCGATAGACTTGTAAGGGCGTTTTTATGAAACACCAATGTAAGGGCCTGAGTACCGTACGCATGGGTGATATCGAAGTTCGGGGATCCTGATGACCCTCCCGAAGCACCGAGGTTCCTCTAAGGTCATGATAGACCCTCGGAGAAGTTTGGGCAAAAATAATAGACTGGCCCTGGGAAGCCAAAAATGTAGGCTATAATCCACGTTTTTTTGGCTCCAGGGGGCCCCGGAACGAAGTTGAATATTTTTGCACGACATCGCAATGGACACCCCTAGATAACATGGGAGGCCACCGAGCTCCGTTATCGGGACCCCGATAGGCTTGTAAGGGAGTTTTTTATGGAACCCCAAAATAAGGGCCCGAACACCAAATGAATGGGTGATAACGGAGTTCGGGGATCCTTATGACCCACCCGGGCACTGAGGGACCTCTAATATCATGATAGAACCCCTGGGGAAGTTTGTGCCAAAATAATACCCGAGCCCCGGAGAGCCGAATACGTTGGCTATAATCCACGTTTTTTTTGCTACGGAAGGGCCCCAGAACGAAGGTAAATATTTTCGTACAAAATCGCAATCGACACCCCTAGAAAACATGGGAGGTCACCGAGATCCGTTAATGGGTCTCTGATAGGCTTGTAAGGGCATTTTTACGGAACACCAAGGTAAGGGCCCGAACACCGAAGGCATTGGTAAAATCGAAGCTCGGGGATCTTGATGACCTTCCGGGGGTACCGACGGTCCTCTAAGGTCATGATAGACCCCCTGGACAAGTTTGTGCAAAAATAATACTCGGGCCCTGGGAAGCCGAAAACAAAGGCTATAATCCACGTTTTTTTGGCTCTCGAGGCCCGAGGGGCCTCTGAACGAAAATGGATATTTTCGCACCACATCACAGGAGACACCCCTAGAGAACATGGGAGGCCATCGAGATCCGTTATCAGGTCCCCGATCGCCCTGTAAGGGCGTTTTTACGAAACACTAGTGTAAGGGCTCGAACACCGAACGCAAGAGTGATATCGAAGTTCAGGGATCCCGATGTCCCGCACGCGGCACCGAGGGTCCTCTAAGGTCATGATAGACCCCCTGGAGAAGTTTGGGCAAAAATAAAACCAGAGCCCCGGGAAGCCGAAAACGTAGGCTATAATCCTCGGTTTTTTTACTCACGGGGGGCACAGGGACGAAGGCGAATATTTTCGCACCACATCCAATGGACACCCCTAGAGAACATGAGAGGCCATTGAGAATCGTTATCGGTCCCCGATAGGCTTGTATGGACGTTTTTACGGAACACCAATGTAAGGGCCTGAGTACCGTATGCCTGGGTGATATCAAAATTCGGGGATCCTGATGACCCTCCCGAAGCACCGAGGGTCCTCTAAGGTCATGATAGACCACCTGGAGAAGTTTGGGCAAAAATAATAGCCGAGCCCCGGGATGCCGAAAATGTAGGCTATAAACAACGTTTTTTTGTCTCCCAGGAGGCCCCGGAACGGAGGTGAATATTTTCGCGCCACATCGCAAAAATGGAAACCCCAAGAGAACATGGGAGGCCACTGAGACCCGTTATCGGGTCCCCGATAGTCTTGTAAGGGCGTTTTTACGGAACACCAATGTAATGGCCCGAGTGCCGTACGCATGGGTGATATCGAAGTTCGGGGATCCAGATGACCCACACGGGGCATCGAGAATCCTCTAAGTTCATGATAGACCTCCTGGAGAAGTTTGGGCAAAAATAATGCCCTGACCCAGGAAGCCGAAAACGTAGGTGATAATCCACGTTATTTGGCTACGAAGGGGCCCCGGAACGAAGGTGAATATTTTCGTACGACATCGCAATGGACACCCGGCCTAGATAACATGGGAGGCCAGCGAGATCCGTTATCGTGTCTCCGATAGGCTTGTAAGGGAGTTTTAACGGAACACCAAGGTAGGGGCCCGAACACCGACCGCATTGGTTATATCGATGTTCGGGGATCCTGATGACCCTCTTGGGGTACTGAGGGTCCTCTAAGGTTATGATAGACCCCCTGGAGAAGTTTGTGTAAAAATAATACCCGGGCTCCGGGAAGCCGAAAATGTAGGCTTATAATCTACGTCTTTTTGGCTCCGGAGGGGCCCTAGAACAAAGGTGAATTTTTCCGCACGACATCGTAATGGACACTTCTAGATAACATGGGAGGCCACCGAGATCCATTTTCAGGTTCCCGATAGGCTTGTAAGGGCATTTTTAGGGAACACCAAGGTAAGGGCCCGAACACCAAACGCATGGGTGATAACGAAGTTCGGGGATCCTGATGACCCTCCCGGGGTAGCGAGGGTCCTCTAAAGTCATGATAGGACCCGTGGAGAAGTTTGTGTAAAAATAATACCCGGGCCCCGGGAAGCCGAAAACAAAGGCTATAATCTACGTTCTTTTAGCTCCCGGGGGGCCTTGGAACGAAGATAAATATTTTCGCACCACATCGCAAGAGACACCCCTAGAGAACATGGGAGGCCACCGAGATCCGTTATCAGGTCCCTGATCGTCTTGTAAGGGCGTTTTTACGAAACACCAATGCAAGGGCTCGAACGCAAGAGTGATATCGAAGTTCAAGGATCCCTATGACCCGCACGGGCCACCGGGGGTCCTTATGGTCTTGATAGACGCCATGGAGAAGTTTGGGCAAAAATAATACCAGGGCACCGGGAAGCCGGAAACGTAGCCTATAATCCACCTTTTTTTACTCACGGGGAGCCTAGGAACGAAGGCGAATATTTCGCACCACATCCAATGAACACCCCTAGAGAATATGAGAGGCCATTGAGAACCGTTATCGGTCCCCGATAGGCTTGTATTGCCGTTTTTACAGAACACCAATGTAAAGGCCTGAGTACCGTACGCATGGGTGATATCGAAGTTTAGGGATCCTGGTGACCCTCTTGAAGCACCGAGGGTACTCTAAGGTCATGATAAACCCCCTGTAGAAGTTTGGCCAAAAATAATAGCCTGACCCCGGGAAGCCGAAAATGTAGGCTATAATCCCCGTTTTTTGGCTCCCAGGGGGCCCTGGAACGAAAGTGAATATTTTCGCACCACATCGCAACGGAAACCCCTAGAGAACATGGGAGGCCACTAAGATCCGTTATCGGGCCCTCGATAGGCTTGTAAGGGCGTTTTTGCGGAACACCAATGTAATGGCACGAGTGCCGTACGCATGGGTGATATCGAAGTTCGGGGATCCTGATGACCCTCCCGGGACATCGAGAGTCCTCTAAGGTCATGATAGACCACCTGGAGAAGTTTGGACAAAAATAATACCCGGGCCCCGGGAAGCCGAAAACGTAGGCTATAATCCACTTTTTTTGGCTCCGGAGGGGCACCGAAACGAAGGTGAATATTTTTGCACGACATCGCAATGGACACCCCTAGATAACGGATCTCAGTGGCCTCCCCTGTCCTCTAGGGGTTTCCGTTGCGATGTGGTGCGAAAATATTCACTTTCGTTTCAGGGCCCCCTGGGAGCCAAAAAACGGGGATTATAGCCTACATTTCCGGCTTCCCGGGGTCAGACTATTATTTTTGGCCAAACTTCTACAGGGGGTTTATCATGACCTTAGAGTACCCTCGGTGCTTCAAGAGGGTCACCAGGATCCATGAACTTCGATATCACCCATGCGTACGGTACTTAGGCCTTTACATTGGTGTTCCGTAAAAACGGCAATACAAGTCTATCGGGGACACCGAACGCATGGGTGATAACGAAGTTCAGGGATCCTGATGGCCCTCCCGGGGCACCGAGGGTCCTCTAATGTCATGATAGAACCACTGGTGAAGTTTGTGCAAAAATAATACCCGGGCCCCGGGAAGCCGAAAACAAAGGCTATAATCCACGATTTTTTTTACTCACGGGGCCCAGGAACGAAGGCGAATATTTTCACACCACATCCGATGGACATCCCTAGAGAACATGAGAGGCATTGAGAACTGTTATCGGTCCCCGATAGGTTTGTAAGGACATTTTTACGGAACACCAATGTAAGGGCCTGAGTACCGTACGCATGGGTCGGGTGATATCGAAGTTTGGGGATCCTGATGACCCTCCCGAAACACCGAGGGTCTTCTAAGGTCATGACAGGCCCCTAGAGAAATTTGGTCAAAAATAATACCCGGACCCCGAGAAGCCGAAAACTTAGGCTATTATCCACGATTTTTGGCTCCAGGGGGGCCTCGTAACGAAGGTACATATTTTTGCACTACATTGCAAGGGGCGGGGACATCCCTAGAAAACATGGAAGGCCACTGAGATCCGTTATCAGGTCTCCGATAGGCTTGTAAGGGCGTTTTTACGAAACACCAATGTAAGGGCCGGAACACCGAACGCATGGGTGATATCGAAGTTCGGGGATTTTGATGACCCTCCCGAGGCACCGAGTGTCCTTTAAGGTCATGATAGACCCCCTGGAGAAGTATTGTCAAAAATAATACCCGGGCCCCCGGAAGCCGAAAACGTAGGTTATAATCCACGTTTTTTGGCTCCCGGGGGCCTCGGAACAAAGATGAATATTATCGCACCACATCGTAATGGACACCCCTAGAGAACATGGGAGGCCACCGAGATCCGTTATCGAGTCCCCGATAGGCTTGTAAGGGCGTTTTTACGGAACACCAATGTACGGGCCCGAGTATTATACGCATGGGTGACATCGATGTTCGGCGATCCTGATGACCCTCCCGGGGCACCGAGGGTCCTCTTAGGTCAAGATAGACTTCCTGGAGAAGTTTGGGCAAAAATAATACCCGAGCCCTGGGAAGCCGAAAATGTAGGCTATAATCTACGTTTTTTTCGCTCTCGCGGGGACCGGGAACGAAGGTGAATATTTTCGCACCATAGTCCACAACGCAAGGGACACCCTTAAAGAACATTGGAGGCCACCAAGATCCGTTATCGGGTCCCCGATAGGCATGTAAGGGCGATTTTACGGAACACTATTGTAAGGGCCCGAACACCGAGCAAATGGGTGATATCGTAGTTCGGGGTTCCTGATGGCCCTCCCGGGGAGGAATTATTGTGTAGTCCAGGAGCACTGCTCCCTCCTCTCACAAAAAAGAAAATTATCAATTTGAATTTAGAGTGGGATCCACTTATTTTGTGAGAGGAGGGAGCAATGCTCCTGGACTATGCAATAATTTCTCCCTCCCGGGGCACCGAGGCTCCTCTAAGGTTATAGTAGACCCCCCGGAGAATTTTGGGCAAAAATGACATCTGGGCCAGGGGAAGCCGAAAACGTAGAGGCTATATAATCCACGTTTTTTTGGCTCCCGCGGGGCCCGGAACGAAGGTGAATATTTTTGCATCACATCGCAAGGGACACTCTTATGGGACATGGGTGGCCCCTCGGGTCGCTTATCTGGTCCCTGATAGGCTTGGAAGGGCATTTACAGGACACTGGTGTGTAAGAGTCTAAACACCGAAAGCATGGATGATACTGAAGTTCGGTGATACGGATGACCTCCCGAGAAACCGAGGGTCCTCTAGGATCATAATAGACCCCGCGAAGAAGTTTGGACAAAATCGACAACTTGACCCC
Source organism: Tetragonia tetragonoides (assembly GCA_038025085.1). Taxonomy (NCBI): domain Eukaryota; kingdom Viridiplantae; phylum Streptophyta; class Magnoliopsida; order Caryophyllales; family Aizoaceae; genus Tetragonia; species Tetragonia tetragonoides. Next base: position 36,180,540 of record CM076154.1, on the reverse strand, counting down.
GATAAACCAAAAACGAAAGTTGTAGCTTTATCATCGCATAATGAAAGAAAAAAAAAAAGGGAAATTATAAAATCAGCCACATCATTTTATCACCAATATGTTCAGGTCCATAAAAATTACAACCCATCACACAGAAGATGGGGGTAATCATTAAAAGAATCAGAAGTTATGGGGAAAATCAGTAGGTAGGAACATGGGACCTTTCCCAAAGTAGAAACTCATAGTCATAGAGTGGCTGGTACAAGTTCAGTGGTGAAGGGGTTTTCATTTGGAGGGTGGTCCTTACAACTTATGGACTGCCAATGCCATATATAGTTCTGTGCAATACATTGCATAGCATTTTTGGTACGTCCAACTCATTTGTCTCTTCAAAGGTTTCATCAGTTAATTCACATGCAGCCTTCAAGACTATCCCCCTCAATGCATGTCTCTTTCATGGCATGGTCATATTGCATGTAAAAAATTCATACAAATATTACAAATTTTTGCAAATTCCTATACACAGTCTGCTGAGTAGTTTTTATGGATTCGTTAGGTAAAGATCGAGGTCTCCTTTAGCAAGTAAAATACTTTGTTGATCTGAGTAGTAATTTTGATGTTTTAACTCTTATAGTATGTACCCCCAGTAAAAAAATGTAAAATGGTCGTCCAAATTTAATATGGCCTCGATAACGTAATATGGTCTTGATAATCTATTTTGAGGTCCTTTTATATCCCTTAGGGATGTTTCCGCGACATAGAGCAAAATGATTATTTTCGATCTGAGACCCTTCAAAAGTTTGAAAATTTTGGATTATAACCTTCATTTTCAACTTTTATATATGGGTCCGATTAAAATTTTTGCTCAAATTTCTCCAGGAAGGGTCCATTGAAACCCAAGAGGACTCGATACCCTTCGTAGGCCATACGGGTTTCTGAATTCGTATTCATTAATGATTTCTATTTTTTACCCTTTTAGAGTTGGTGACCAATAAAACGGTCGTACAAGCATATATAATAGGACTCGATAACCGACTCCGAGGGTCTCACATGTCCCCTAAGAGTCTCCCGGAAATAATGATGTAAAAATAACAATTTTTGTTTGGGTCATCCAGAAGTCCAAAAAACATGGATTAACCTTCATTTTCGGCTTCAAAGCGTCCAATTGGAAATTTTCCCAAACTTCTTTAAGGGGCAGAATTGTGATCCAAGAGGATCTCTGGTGCCTTGAGAAGGCTATTTGGATCCCGCAACTCTGCAACCACCTATGATTTCGATGTTGAGACACTTAGAGCAAGTGACTAGTATAGTAAAATAGGTGCCCAAATATAAATTAGACCCAATAATCAACCCCTAGGACCTTACATGTTCCCTAAGAGTATACAGTGTGATATATAGCAAAAATAACAATTTTTATTCCAGGTCCTTCAAAAGCCTAAAAATATGGATTGTAACCTTCATTTTTGACTTCCTTGGGCCCGTTTGAGATTTTTGGCCAAAACTTCTTCGGGTGATAAATTGTGACCCAAGAGTACCTTGGTAAGCCATACAGATCTATGAACTTCAATTTGTATTCACCCATCATTTCAATATTTGGCCTATTAGAGTGGTTGACTAGTTAAACAATCATTCAAACCTAACATGAACTTGATATAACCGACCCATGTTTCCTATAAATATCCGGTCCAAAATATTCTAAAAGATATAATGTGAATATTCTAGATAAACTATAATATTCTCTAATATCAACGAGAACTCAGAACTGTGCCATTGCCAAGGTCCGTCCTTTAATTAGCCTTGTAGCAGCTGTAGGAAGCAAAAATGACTACTCAAAGTTACTATAATGTTCATAAATAGTGATGACGTTTGGGCCAAACCCCAAAAATAACTAGGCTATACACTGCGTGGTCTACTTCTATATGCGGGCTTTTATAGAAACAATGAATAATGCAGATCAGGCCTTAAGTGGGTTGAACGAGCACAAACATTCGACAAAATCATACTTTTTCCATTCCATTCACTCCTAATTTTTGTCATTTGTTTTTTCATGATTTACAAAATATCGATTTGACGAAAAATTGGTAAAATAAATGAATAGAGAAAGATAAAAATATAACTTATTCAAACTACTATTAAAAATGAATCTAGCAGAAGTATTATAACATTGTAAATCTTTATCATTTTCACAAGTTAACCATCAAAATTTAGAACTAGTCGGAAATTTGATTGAGACTACAAAAAGAAGGACTTAAAAAAAGTAAATGACAGGATTATAGTGGGAGGGAGAGAGTAAACCAAGAGGAGAACATGCTCTTGAAAATGAGGTGCTAAAGATATCTCATAGAGACAAAATATAAGGAATAATTTGACTATCTCCTGTACAAAAAAATTACTCCACAATTTACAATTACACAAAATTATCTTTTTATTAGTTAGGACACATAAGAGTGAGTTGCGCATTATATATATATGCATTTTGCATATAAACCCTAACTATGCTTAATTTGACCAAGAACACATTTGTTAAAGCACATATTAAACATTGATTTAAGCTGATAACCCTGATTGGTATGCCACTCCAGTGGAAGTTATCCAAGCTTGGCCAAAGATAAATTGAGCCACAGTAAATTTCTCAGCTTCACCCTTAGGCATATTCACATGCAAACCGGGCCACTTGACCCGTTCGGATGTATCGGCCCGTGGGCCGACATTGCCATATTCACCATAATAAAGTTTATCTAATGGAATTGTTGCATTCCACTCTATCCATCCCTTAGGATCAATATGGTCACCCATGTAGCACTCCATGTAGACCACCCTAGAATATGTCTTCCATGGTCGGCCCAAGTACGTCGGGTAGCTCGATTGGGCCAATTCAAGATCCGATGTCGCTCGGGCTTGGCAAGCGTGGAACGACATGCCCGTGTTCTGATTCGGATCCTTTCGATTTTGGGCCGTGATTGTGTTCTTTTGTTGTAACATGGGCTTACGAGCCCACATTGTGCAATTTTGAAACACAACAGCTGCATTGCCAAATATGAAATCTACAGTTCCGTATATGTCACACTCCCTATAAAACTGTCGTTGTGAATGTACATAGAGTGTGTCTTGGTATCCTTTCACCTCACATCGGTTGATTACTGACTGGTCTGCTCCAACACGAAGTGCCACTGCTTGATCGTTGGCCGGACCCGCTTCATTCACGAATGTTATGTCCCGAACCACAAACCCGGTTCCCGTGGCCGCTGCAACAAAAAAGTAACTAAATGTAAGGGTCACTTATTATGAAACGTGAGTCCATAATTCTACTTGCACTAAAAAGTAACTTTCGTCTAGCTAAAAGTTACAATAAGACCATCTTAAACAAGTTTTATGTTAATTTAGAAATTCCTTCTTTTTTTTATCACCACCAAATACACATTCAAAATTTATCGTCCACGGCATAAATCGGACACCTATATAAATGGACACACACATTGACGTTAAATATCCCGCCAAGGGCGGGGTCGGAAAAAATAAAATGTTAATTACCAAAGGAGGCAGTGTGGAAGGTAGTGATATTATCAAGACGGACACTCTTTTTGCCAGTAATTACAGTTCGGCCCTTGCCTTCACCTAAGAACCACAAGTTGGTTTTCTTCCTCCCCACCTTCAAGTTCTCCTCTGCATACCTACATCACAAATCTTTGTATAGTTCCAACAATTTAACAAAGTATATACCATATAGTATTGTGGTATGAATTTTTCCATTATTATTAGTGCTAATCAAAAGTCTATCATGTCACAATAATTAATTGGTGATCTGATTTCTGAAAAATCTTTTGAAGCATTTGTAGCGCCAAACTACCGCCACACTACTGTGAAATCAACCAATCATATCATGAAGTCTACGTACATAATAGTAAGGGCCGTTCACCGGTCCAAACCCGGACCAAACCGGCCCAGACCTTAGTTAGCTAGTATCAAAATTTAGGTCTAAAATTTGTGTCATTTGCAAACGTAAACATAAATGCGGGACAGAAGGCATATTATTTGAGTCATTTCAATTTGAGAATAAAATGAAGAAAATACTAAGCAACTTACGTTCCAGCCTTGACATGGATAATAATGCGACGTGGGCTATACTGTGGAGCCTTCTTGATAGCCTCAGTGATGGTCTTAACGGTACCCGACCCGTCTTGTGCTACAACAATATCCGCCTGTATGCTTTGGGTCGGACTACTTTGTAGTAGCTTCCTTTCGGCCCTTGACATCCATGTCGGAAACTCGAAAGATACGGGTTCGGATATGGATACGGGTTCGGATTCTAGAAGTAGCCTTCTTCGGTTCTGAATTGGGATACCCGCAAAATCGTTTAGTCTGTTACTCGCAGCATATATAGCTAGACAGTTACTAACTAGCTCGGATAGGTCTTGTAACCTCTGAGCCATCTGATTTTTCATGGCCCCACCGCTACCATTTAATCCTTCCGTACACGTGTCTTGGTTTGTCATGGCCCCACTTAACCATGTCATCACATCTTGCTTGGACCCTACCTAGTTTTTTGTCATACAAAGGATATAATCCGTTATTGACATTGTTGAGGATTGTGACTTGTGAGTAGATAAAACACTAGTAATAGGTCTAATTAATTCAAAGCTTTCATAATTATATAGAGACTAAATAAATGTGAACCAAATTCACAAATTGATTGGTATTTACTACTATATGCTATTAGTTGCTAGTTTTGGAGAAGTCTTGTTAGACATAAACAATTGTGAGACAAACTCAATGCAAATCTTGTTTCCTAAGAAATCATCATAACTCAGTTTGAAATTTAATTTTGCAATGCAAATGTTGTTATAAACGTAAAACATCAAAACTTGTATGAGGCGGCCTTAAGGTAAAACCCTCTTTAACAAGCATGATGTTATGCTTTTGTCATATTTAGCTATAGAGGAGCATGTAAATCAACTATTTGCTTATGTGGTGTTACCCAACTAATAAAATACTTTCAAACCAATTTTTTTCTTTTTTCTTTTTTCTTTTTCTAAATACTCCAAAACCAAACCCTCTATTTTCAAGAGTGTATTAGAAGTTAACAAATCCAAATAGTGTTATCGTAACACCAGAAAATTTGCGTAGGATTCTAGGAGTATGGAAAAGCTAGAGAAATCATAACGTTAATTTAATACCATGATAATATTACACGTGGAAATTAAAACAATTAAGCATTGTTGTCAAAACGTAATAATTTAAATTTGATTAGTACGATGACTAACCTTGTTGCCGCCATTACTCATCATAGTACTCTGTTCCGCCACCGACGATGATGAAGAGAAAGAGAAAAGCGAGCGTGTGAGCAAGTCCACTGAATCCTCCAACAGCTCCAAGCAATCCTCGTACGCTGACCGTGACATTGAGTCCATTTCCCAATTCCCTATCTCCACCGACGTCGATAGGGCCCGCCCGAACTGCCGGAGCGTCATGTTCACCGAAATGTGGGCCAGCTCCGGCGGGCCCCCTGCCGCCATCGCCCCCGGAAACTCCGCCAGCGACGACACGCAAAGGTCTGGGTACCGGGTCACCCCGCACGCCTTTCGTATTGCTCTTGTCGGGCCTGGCCCGGGCCCGTGGGCACGGGCTCTCTGGGCCGACATAACGGCCACCGGGACACCGCACGCTACCGCAATTATCAGCAGTCCCCCGGCGAGGAGGGATAGGAGACGGGTTCGGGTGCGGGCCAATGTTGGGTTCGGGTCGGATGGGTTGGGCCCGGTGGGACGGGCCGAGGAGACGGGGTTGAGACGGCCGTAGTTCATTTTTGTTATTTTGGTTTTGGTTGTGTGTTGTTGAAGAGAAGGGTAAAGAAGGGGGATTAATAGAGAGAAAAAGGTGGGTGGGTGCGAAGTCTTAGTCTAATTTCTAGTACACCACTAGGATTTTTAAGACTACTTTATCATTGCCATGCTCATGAAATGATACAAATAGTGTTGTACGTGTGTTGTAGTATGTAAATGTTGAATCATGAATGTGGATGGTATAGTTTATAAAGGGAAATATAATAGAGGACTTGAAAGAGAATCAATATGACTAGTAACGACAGTTGGATAATGTAAAGAATGTTACGTTTGAATCGAAAGATGTGATGGAAGCATGAGAGAATATTATTTAGTTTTTGGTGTTAGTAAAATTTAAGTGGCTAGAAAGTAGTAGTACTACTCTTAGGATGAGTAGGTAAGCTGTGTCATCAAACTAAGAGGATAATTTGCACCAAAAACTAAGAGGATAATTCACTAGTTTAGTTGCTCTATGTCGAATCTCGCGTTAGGCATGAAACAACTTTAAATTTCTTAGCTAGTTGTCTCATTCTTTGAGCTACCTACAAGCTAGCGCGGGAAAATAGTCATTGTGGTCGACAATGGATACCCTTGGTTGTGAACTAGAAAAAACAAAAAAAAAAACTAAGAGGATAATGCAGTGGTGTTTGGCTCGGTTATTATTATTTTTTTTTCCAAATCGCAAGAATTCACCCTCTCTGAGGGTAAGGAAAATCGACTTCGGATCACTACGCTATCCACCTGAAACTCACTAGCATCTAACTAAACAGTTGTGATGTTTTCCCTTCTTGTACCTCTTAAGAAATTAGCAAACAATGACGATATAATTTTTTTGTTGATCCTTTTATGCTATAAAGTACAATTTGAATAGGTCTTATGTGTGACGAAATATCAAAAACACAAAATAATTACTGTAAAAAGAATCCCATAAAACAACAAAAAAAAAAAGTGAACTAAAACTATTAACAATAATTTGAAAGTCATGTTACCTTTTTACCATCCATATTGGGTTCTTTCTTTTTTTTACAAAGATAAAGTACTCAATTATTATAGCATTGAGGCCAGAAAGATGAGGAAAAAGGAAGGAAAGCAGAATAAATTGTAGTCATATTTACTGTGTGGGGGGTCGAAACTCGACACTCGAAAGAAAGTGAAGTAACAGCTAACAATGAACAAGGACATAGTTTCCTTTGATGCTGAATATTACAATGTAGTACTATTTTATTTTTATATGCTTTTATATGAATCAAGCCAATGTTTTCATTCTAGCAAAAACGGAGAAAGAGCACTTTTTCTTAGGTGTTGGGAAGGTTCAATCCAATTTCTTAATCTGCATAATTACAAAAGTTTCTGCCTAAGGACTCAAGACTCAAAGAAGGACAACGGGACCAAAAACTCTCTTATGAGGCGACCACTTTTTTGCTCACAGTTATCATGCCATGAATTTACATTCACATATCTTCCTTCACAAATAGATTACTAAACATTTCAATGAACATAAAGAGCAAAAAGTTTAATAAATCCAATTTTGAATCTATATTTGCAAAACCAAAATCATCCACACATTAACTCAGCTGGTAGAGTTTGTGTTCAAAAACTTGGTTTGATGAGTTCCACCATTGATGGATCCCATGAGCTTGTTTGAAACCTTGTACTTCAAAACTCCTATTGATAGTGAGAGAAGCAGAAGGAATCAGATGTGTTGCCTCAATATCTTTCCCAATTGCCCATGACACTAAACTTACTAAGGAGTTTTGTGATGCAAGCCTCTCAATTCCTGCAGCACCCCTTGCCACCATCTTCTCCCTGTGCTCAAAATACCCAACGTACTCGGAACAAAGAGGATCACTCGGGTTGACAAACAAGCGAGGAAACCATGACAACAACATCAAAAAATTAGGGTCATACTGATCTCTGTTAATACGATGTGAACCAATTCCTTTTACAGCAACTGTGAGCCTAGCTGTTATTAGGCTTCGTGCATAGCGTATCCCATCCTTCAATCTTTGGCTCTGCAATTTCTCTATTGGAGTTGACGGAAATGGAGGGTTGAAGAGATAAGCTTCTAGGAAAACCCCCTTCTTCGCCATGTCCTTACCCACCTGTAAAGCTATAGCCGAACCTAGTGAATGTCCAGCTAACCATATATTTGCATGCCCAATATTAGCCACTATGTTCTCGACAGCTTGTATGGCTACTTGATACCTTGAACTCGTGCATAGCCGATTGAGGATAACCCTGATATCCAATCTAATGTCACTAGAAAATGTACGCCGTCTCATGATAGTGCCTCGAAAAGCAAATACATACCGAGGGACATTTTGGTTCAAGGGATAACACTAGGTGAAAAGTTTGTTCTCAAAAATTGCCCCAAAAATGGATGAATCATTGGGGTCTATAAGGGTGTCAATTAGATGAAAACCAAAGAATTCCCACCATGTAGGGGCTAAATTTTTGAGTACATGGTGTTTCCCACAACATTCTAAGACGCACACTCCTCGAACCAAACTAGCTGCAATAGATGTCCTGTGAGCTGCTAAGCCCCTAGCATGGCAAAACTGCAGTAAGTTAACTGAATGAAAGGGCGATAAAGGGTCAACTGGAAACAGCATTTTGAGAGCTTGGGATGGATAGCACAATGGTGCATCCCCCACTCGTCCCCAAGAATGACATGGATTCGAGCCTCATTTTCCTCAAAATTCTTGCAATTTCAATAAAAAAAAAAAACATTTTGAACCTTGAAGCCATCCAAAAACTTTCAGATCTGAACGAGATTATAGATTATTAAGCTTGCATATGGTAGACAATGGTCTTAAAGCTAGTTGGCAAAAAGGCATAAATTAGTAAGTGCTGAAATTTACCAATCAACAGGATCGACGTGCAGGGGTCCAGAAATATGAAATGTATCCCTGCCACAGGCAACCTTCTGACCTCCAAGCATAGGAGCTAAGATAGGTACCTGTTGAAACTTCCAAATTAAGACACATTACTTGGCAAATATTGAAATGAAAATCAAAATAAAAGAAAACTCAAATAATCAGCAGAAAGATGAAGATTTGAGTTGATAATCTTGCTCACAACAATTTTCAGAGAAATTACATAGTAGCTCAGGCCATTAATTGGTGTAAAGTTCTTTAATCATTCAACAGATTTGTATATATTGATAGTATCACAATTTAAGGAACAGACATGAAGAGCATATATCGAAGCGAACCAAGCAATGGATCGATAGCAAAAACCAACAGGAAGAAAATGAACACAATTTTTCACAGCAGTATCAAGATTTTATTCAAAACTTACCAAGGAGCAAGGATGCTCAACCTGCACTAATTGGATGGATTGGCGGTTGGCGCCAGTGTGCAGCCCAAGCAAATGAGATTTTAAGAGAAATATGACAAGCACATTGGAGCCCCATTTGTTGACGAAATAAGCAGTCAGTCAGTCAACAAGGAAGAGTCGTAATTTAAATTTCGTGGTAATTCTTTTCCCCCCTTGTATATCTTCAGTATGATAAGAACAAACGAATAGGACTTGTCAATATTTTGGCTTCTTCAGCAAAGGGAGAGCGGACCTAAAAAACATGTTACTTACCATTCTCAGAAGCAAAAAAAATTGCTCAGTGCAATACTTTAAAAAAAGAAAAAAAAACTTGTATGAGACGGTTTTACCGTAATTTTTGGTGAGACAATAGTCACTTTTTAGTAAAATAAGGGTCATGTAAGGGTCACTACTCATGTGACCCCTATATTTCTAAATAGTGGCCCTTGGTCTCACACAAGACTTGGTCTTAGAAAAGGAACAGTAACTAAGATTATTTTATGGCTTGACATTCGGTGTCCTCCTTCAGTCAATTATAATGATACAGTCTTTATTATGACCCAGCACTGCAGGCCAGCACTAGGAACTGGAGGAGGATAAGGACTTGATTAAGACTTCTGATGATCATGAAAGGAGAGATCATGTTGGGAGCATCTTTGATCATCATATAGGACTAACCAAATTTATCCTCAAGATACCTCAAAACGACAACACAGGTTATTGACTGTACACTTAAGATGGAATGTCATGACAAGATGACATTTAGTACAAAATCAAGAGTGATCAAAAAAATAATAACAATAATTCAGAATCAAGTATCATATCATGATTAAATGGTTTAAATTTCTCAAGGTAATTCAGAGTCTGGAAAAATTAGCCCTTTGCCATATGTGCTGAATGATGTAAAAATTACTACATACCTTCACTAAAATAACTTTTCAAGAAAGAATCTATAAGAAAGGGGAGGAAAGGGAAATTTTGTTTGCCAAACCAAAATGCTGGTCCATATTTCCACAATATGCAGACTTTAAGTTAGCTGGTAGAGTTTGTATTCGAGATCTTGATTTGGCTTCCACCATTGATGAACCCCATGAACTTGTTTGAAACCTTGTAGTTCAAAACTCCTATTGATAGTGAGAGAAGCAGAAGGAATAAGGTGTGTTGGCTCAAGATCTTTCCCAATTGCCCATGACACTAAACTTACCAAGGAGTTCTGTGATGCAACTCTCTCAGTATCTACATAACCCATTGCCTCCATCTTCTCCCTATGCTCAAAATACCCAACATACTCGGAACAAAGAGGATCGCTTGGGTTGACAAACAAGTGAGGAATCCATGACGACAACATAACAAAATTAGGATTGTATTGATCTCTATCAGTACTATCTGAGCCATAGCCCTTTATAGCAAGTGCCAGTCTCGCTGTTATTAGGCTTCGTGCATAGAGTATACCATCCTTCAATCTTTGGTTACGGAGTCTCTCTATTGGTGTGCATGGAAATGGAGGGTTGAATAGATAGGCCTCTAGGAAAATCTCCTTCTTCGCCATGTCCTTTCCCACCTGTAAAGCTATGGCTGACCCTAATGAATGTCCTGTTAACCATATGTTTGCATCCCCAAAATTAGCCACCATGTTCTCCACAGCTTGTAAGGCTACTTGATACCTTGAACTCATGCATAGCCGATTAAGTATAACCCGAATATCCAATCTAATGTCACTAGAACATGTACGCCGTCTCATGATAGTGCCTCGAAAAGCAAAAATAAATCGAGGGACATTTTGGTTCAAGGTATGACTCTCAGAGAAAAGTTTATTCTCGAAAATGGCCCCAAAAATGGATGAATCATCAGGGTCTATAAGTGTGTCAATTAAATCAAAATTGAAGAATTCCCACCATGCAGGGGCCAAATTTTCAAGTCCATGGTGTTTCCCACAACGTTCTAAGATGCACACCCCTTGTGCTAAGCTAGCTGCAACAGATCTCCTGTGTTCTGCTAAGTTCCTAAAATGGCAAAACTACAGGATGTTAATTTAAGTTGGCGATAAATGGTCAACTACAAACAACATTTGAGCCTTAACCCATCCAAAACATCTATTCTATTTCATGTTTGTAGTCCATATGATTAATAATGGTCATGTTGATTCTAGTTTAAAAAATTGCATAGATCAGTAAGTGCAGAAGTTTACCAATCAATCGGGTCGATGTGCGCAGGTCCAGCAATATGAAATGTGTCCCTGGCACAAGGATCTACCTTCTGACCTCCAAGCATAGATAGCTGAGAAGGGTACCTGTTAACAGTTAAAACTTCCAAATTTAGATACACAATCATACATTAATTAACACAGGGTACCTGTTAACAGTTAAAAATTCCAAATTTTGATACAAAATCATACATTATTTAACACATACTAATATAATGCAACTATGTAAGGTATTGAACAAATGATGATATGTTTTTCAGAATTTCCAAAGCGATGTGTTTGCTCTGTAAATTAAGCTTGAAATTTAAATAGGGTTAAAATGGAGTTCCAAAAATTTGTTTTTCAATTTGCAATGAAATTAGTCGAATAAGACTAATAACTCAAAACTAAAACAATTAATCGAACAATTGAATGAAAGAAAGAATACGAAAACGAACAATCGGAGAAACCCTAAGAATTCTCAAAGGAACAATTGAGAATAGCAATTGAGAGAGAGTGTTACTAGTTTGATTTCTCGCATCTTTGCGCACTCTTCTTTGCAAAATCTAACCAGCATCAAAATTCAAATTTCAGAGAAAAAGTAAGGAAATTTGATAGAGAATATTAGGGTTCAGAAAATTACATTGTGATGGATTGTTGTTGGTGCAATAAGAATTCGCCTTGATAAAGGATAATCCTACAAATGAGCTGAATCAAATCTAGAGAATTAGATTATATTGAGAGCTTAGCAGCTTCGAATTTTGAGCAACAATGGCGAATGGAATCTGAATCTGCTATAAGAAAACAATCGCTACTCGTTAGTATTGACTCTCTCTCTCTCTCTCTCCTATTTTTATTTATTTTTATTTTCCGTGACCAGTAAAGATTCCTATAAAAAATGGTGAATGAGTTTTATTTTTATTTTATTTCTTTTTTGGTGAAATGAGTTTTATTTATTTTAATTGGACATGAATAACATGTCTAGTATTAAAAAAGAAAATTACATGGTCCACCATGAGAAAAATAAATTAAATGGAGTGACCAAGACTTTGTGATATTATTGAATCTAAAGCAAAGAATATGAACGCAATTCTTCAAACAGCCAAAGGACATTATTGAATTGACTTGTGCATCTTTTGTGAAAATGAAATATGAATAGAAGAGTCAAAGATTCTAACCCATAACTTACAAGAAGGATGCTCAAACATGCATTAACTTGATGGATTGGTGCCAATTTGCAGCTCAGCCAATGAGCGATTGAGCGTAAGGAAAAGGGTAACGTTAGGAGCATCTCTTCTCGAGTACAACAATTAAAAGTTAGAGCTCAACCCTCCTCACATGAACATATAATAATAACTTAATAAGTGTACTTGACAATTGCAAGTTGTAGCTCTTTTTGTTTATGGAAAAACGAAAAACTAAAGGAGGCAGTCAAGTCAACGAAGAATAATCGTTGCATTTGACAACCCTTTTGTTGCAGTGTGCAAGTGTAATACTCTTCAATGGGCCATAAAACTAAGAAATGGGGCTTGGTCAAGATTTTGACTTTATTAGTGAAGGAAGAGCTCAAGTAGTCAATAGTCATGTTACTTGCCATCAATCGTCATCAGAAAATAAATTTGCTGATCATCAGTATTTTTCTACTGAAGAAAAGATACTAGGAGTATAATTCAGAATTACGGTTCTAACTATTGACGACGTTTTTGGTTCAGATGAGTCACAAGGCCCGTACAATGAATATATACATATATATGGGGGAGGAAGGATTCAAACATGTGATCTAACGTACCAAACAACTCAATCTTAACCACTAGGCCACGGAAATTGAACATACCTGAACATTTTACTGGACAAAGATTTTGACTTACAAAATGGTATATATGATTACATATGGTACCTTATGATTATGAATCAACTACATACACAGAATAATAGAGATCACCTCAATTGGTAAAGTTTAGAGTGCCAATATTGATGTGGTCTACACCACTGTAGTAGGCAATGAGCTTGCTTGTGATCTTGTACCATAGGAATCATGTTCTTAGTAAGAAAAGCAGAAGGTATTAGATGTAGTGCCTCACCATCTCTCCCTAATGCACCTGATAATAAACTCACTATTGAATGTTTAGTAGCAATCCTCTCAATCTCAGACCTTCCCATCTCCTCCATCCTCTCTCGATGCTCGAAATACCCGATATACTCGCAGCAAATCGGGTCCATCGGGTTCACAAACAGGTTAGGGATCCAAGAACAAAGTATCGTAAAGGGACCATATTCTTGTTTTGAAGTATTCTTGCCATGTATAGCAACAGAGAGCCCTGCAGTTACAACACTACTAGCATAACGGATCCTGCTTTTCGTGTTCGGGTCCTTGAGCTTCTCAATTGGGGCAGAGGGAAATGGAGGGTTAAATAAGTACGTTTGTATGTAACATCCTATTTTGGCCATGTCTTTGCCTGCTTGTAGTGCTATAGCTGCCCCTAAAGAGAGTGCCCTGCTAACCAAACACTAGCAAAGCCTGCCCTGGCTGTTATAGCTTGGACTACTTGAAATGTTGTTTGGTACCTTGATCTTCGGGTTAACCCGTTTAAGGCGAGATGCATATTCAAGTACAAATCCTGTTTTCGAGTGTCACGTTCGATGAGGGTGCCCCGGATAGCAATGACATACCTAGGGGGAACATTATTATGGGGTGGTATGGGATAAACATAGTTGAGGGTGTAGGGTTTGTACTCAAAAATAGCTCCAAATATGGAGGAATCAGATTCGTCAACGAGGATTTGGATGCATTGGAAATGGAAAAATTGCCACCATATTGGAGCTAGTGCTTCGGGTCCTGTTCTATTATGTTGGCGATCTCGTTCTAGTGTGTACACTCCTTGAACCAAGCTAGCTGCAACTGATATCCTGTGGTCTGGGATTTCCCTGTACAAAGCTCATAGAGATGAGTATGAGTATGTAAATCCAAAATTAAAATCAATAGTTCATATGTACAAAACTCATTACTTGGTCTAAAGACCCTTTTCGTTATGCTTGTAAACTAGGTTGCACACTTACAAACATCAATGCAAAGAATAGGTCGACATAAGAAATTGTCGTCTATAAAAGGTGAAAAGCCTGATATAATCTGTTGGCCACACGTATCATGTCATGTGGTATCTAGTGTACACGGGCAACCCCGTCACAAGACATCTATTCAAGTCGCGCGTGCCGCTTAACTTATTGTAGTCATGTAAGCTAACATGTAGAATCCATAAGAGACTGAAACAGCATTAAGAGCGTACTGAAGCTTAAGAATGATTACCAGTCAACAGAAGTGAGGTGCACAGGGCCATTAACGGCAAAAACTCCCTGCTCAACGGGCTTGGCCTCGTTATCTTCCTCGTTTCGGCCCTTCATTGTTTCATCATATACCCTGCCAGGAAGTAACCATTAAAATCCACAAATGAATTCAGTTGTTTTCAAGAATATTAGCAAAGACACAATATGATCAAACTTACTCTGATCTCTTGATACGTCAAAAACTCTTGCTCATAGGAATTGCTAGTGTCGATGCTAGAAAGAACAAGCTGTCATTACAACTAAAGTTTGAGTGCTTAACCAAATTTGTGCAACTTTTATGTAGAATGTCAATAAGGTAATATGCTCCTGCCACCATGGGAGAGGAGTGTTTATATAAAGGCTATTTTTTTTCCTGGAAAGCTTACAAAGATTCTCTAACTAAGAACACAAAATCTTGTTTGAGACGCTTTTACCGTAACTTTTAGTAAGAGGAAAGTCACTTTTTAGTGACTCATCATAATAAATGACCTCCACATTTATAAATAGTGACCCCATTTAAAATCGTTTAAACACCCATGTCACCCAACCAAAAACCAAAAAGAAAACTCATCTTCTTTTTCTCTCACCTCCTTACACGGAATTAGAATCCATATCACTAGCATATATGCTGCCATGACATATATTGCCATGATTCGATCTTGATGCAACAAGTTTCAATTTTTGAACTATTATTGTCTAATACTATTCCCACCCATATATTCATTCCTTTGTATCAAATGAGCTGTATAATAGGCGTAATTGCCCCGACAAAATTGTTCTTCGTCTGGCGCTAGGAGATAGTCACCGTGATCGACACTGAATATCCCTGATGTGAACCAAAAACTTCTCATTTAAGATCAAACAAAAAAAAAAAAGAAGCAAATTCTCATTTACAATTTCACCTGACAAAGATCCAGGGTCAAAACTTGCACTAGATCAAGCAAATATTACAAAGAATAGTCTAAGAATCAAAATTGAGATTCACATAAATAAAACTCTTTAATTTCCCTTGTTAAGGTTACATACATGATCACCTGAATTGGTAAAACTTAGGATGCCAATACGGATGTGGTTGCCACCACTGATGAATGCCATGAGCCAGCTTGATATCTTGTTGCATAGGAACAATATTCTTAGTAACAAAAGCCGATGCCAATTAGATGTGATGCTTCACCATCTCTTCCTAACGCGCCCGATAACAAACTAGCAAACGAATTTTGGGTCGCAATCCTCTCAATTCCACCCGCCCCGATTGCCTCCATCCTCTCTCGATGCTCGAAATACCCGATATACTCGCAACAAATCGGGTCGTTCGGGTTCACAAACAAGTATGGGATCCATGAACCTAGTACAGTAAACGGGTCATGTTGTCATGACAAACAATTGTTAGTACTAGTACTAGTAGTACTCTTTAGGATACGTGATAGTCCTGCTGTTACAACGCTACTAGCAATACGAATCCCACCTTCCAAATACTTGCCTGTGAGCTTCTCAATTGGGAGGGAATTGTATGGAGGGTTAAAAAGGTAAGTTTCAATGTAACATTGTCTTTTAGCCATGTCTTTGCCTGTTTGAAGTGCTATAGCTGCCCCTAATGAATGCCCTGCTAACCAAACATTTGTTGGTCCAACTTTTGGCTACTGTGTCTTGTACAGCTTGGATTGCGGTTTGGTACCGGGTGTTGCGGGTTAGCCCGTTTAACGCCATCTGGATATCCAACAGGTGTGAGATGAAGAGGGCCAGACATGCCAAAAATTTCCCTGTCTGAAGGCTTTGCCTCTCTATCTTCCGCTTTGTTGCCCATCGTCATTGCTTTAATTTACACCATGAAATTGATTAAGCCCACAAATTATTTCAAGGGAACTGAAAATTGCTCAAAGAATTAACTTGTACAAATTAAACCACAAATCTTCCATATAAGCTACTAAAATTTATTGGTATTGGAAATTAGATTAGGCTACTAATTAATTAATCATGGCCAGGATTAAACTCAAGTCAATTAAGCAAGAGAGAAAATTATGAAATAAGACTTGACATACAAAATACTATATGATTCAATTATGTACATTATTCATCATATAGTATATGAAATGCAAACCATAACAGAACAGTAATCTTTGCGAAAATGCAAGATCGAATATAACTATTTAGATTCCCTTGCGATGCACGGTTGGATACAAAAACCCTATCAAAGAAATAATAATGAATGATTAGAGATGAAGATAAATACCAGTGAGTAATGATCAGTGGTTACTAGCTATAGCTTGGATAATGATGATCAAGCATTATTCTTGCTATACGCAGAGAGCTTTAAAGACGCCATTGTTTTGGCTTTGAGGGGTTGACATTGACTGAACCAGCATTTTTAAGTAAAAGTCAATGAGATAATTTGTCTCCTAATACCACCAAAGAGGAGAGAGCCACATATACAGAGCTTCATTCTATTATCAGGAAGTTGTTGCGAGGTTTCATTCTATTTTCTGCTTGTTTGGTTATTCGAGGTAAAAAAAAAAAAAAAAAACAACTGTTGAATTTATGTGAAATGGTCCAAAATGGAGCATAGTAATGTTTTTTTTCGCGTCAAAAAAAGGCATAGGTGAATAGCGACCGAGGCATCCCTTGCTATGTTATGTTCAGACTCTCGTGTTCAATAGCGAACATTTCAGACTAGCTAAACAACCAGCGCAAGCACTAAGCCAGTAGACACAAGGCATGGGGGAATGGAGATTGAAACCCATGACCTTGCCTTACCAAACCATTTGGGGGTAAGTTTGGAAGCAGTAAATGGAGCATAGTAATGTTATTTGAGTATAAAACTTACTAGGAGTACTTTACAACCTTCGTGGATCGACCCGGTGCAAACAAAGACTATGACTTAAAGAATTTAGGTAAACCTGTAGTTAAACCAAAAGAATATATAAAACATGATTTTGGTCAAATATGTAATTTCTCCTTACCTGTTTATACTTTTCCTCTGATTAAATAAACTATTAATGATCTCCTACTTTTCTTTTTTGTGTTCTTTAATTACATATAGCTTTAATATGGAGCTTAAATTGAGTTTTTTTTTTTTTTCTTCTCAAAAAAAAAATTGAGTTATTTTTAGGGATTACATAAATAATTGCTATTGTACACATTATGGATAATTTCAAATTTACGAAGGCTCCGTTTGATTCACCTGGATAAAACTTATCTGAACTGAACTGATCTGAACTGAACTGAACGTAATTGATTTTTTAAACTTGGTCGTTAACCATTTAGAATTCGTCAAAACGTAGTCAATATTGGACTCATTTGAAAGTATGCTTTGAGATCTTTCCAATGACGTAGTTATCATCGTAAAATTATTTCGGAATCAAAAGTTATATGAGTGATAAAGTTACACATGAACTGAACTGAACTGAATTTAAATAAAATTAAGGTGAATCAAACGGAGCCGAAGTCACTCAATTATATGTGACAAGCAGTTTTGAATGTTGAAATGGAGGGAGTAATCCCTTTGTTCTTTGAAGATGTGGATTGTATACTCCAAATTAATTAGAAAGATGATAAAGATGTTAAGTTGGGTAATATGCCCCCTAACCTATTCTTTTTTTGGTAAATAAGATTAATACACCCATTATAATATCTTTAAGATAAATGTAAAAAGGTGATAATAAAAGATAAATGTAAAAAGGAAAATATTAGAAGGCTGTGTTTTTTTTAGCTGGAGAAAACTGAATTAGAATGAATTAAATTGAATTGATTTTTTTAGATTAAAATCAGTGACATATTCATTTCCGCGGCAACTTTAAGGAGAACTAGCACGAATTAAGACATCAAATGATCGAAGTGGGTGACTTTGAAAAGTCAATATAATCATGTGAAGATACGTCAATGAATCAATGAACTGGTTATTTAAATTGGACATCATTTAATTTCTCATGATGGAATGATAAAAAAAAATTAAAAAAAATTGGGATCATGCAAACCAACTTGAATAGATGACAAAACAAAATGGCGCAACTTGTTAGAACTTAGAACAGGCTCCCTCGTTGAAAGAACAAGGTGTGACTTTCTTTTACTAGGAGTATTTAATTTGTTGTATTTAATTATGTATAGTCAGGAATTTGTGGTTATAAATTACCAACTTGAAAACAACCTGTTTCTAAATCAATGTGTTGTACTTTAAATTCTATACTACTTTGAGTGTGAATTTACATCTTTCAATTTGTAGTTCTCCCAATCAATTGACTTAACATTTCATTTGTAACATAATGGGGCTTATGTCTTTCTCCCAATCGATTGATGGATTGGTATCCAATTTTATTTTATTTTATTTAGAGTTTTGTGACGTTTGAGATAGATAACTCATTGTATACATCGATAATTAGTTATAAACAAGTTACTGTACAGGGATTTCTTTGTTTTGGGAGCTTTTGAGCACTTCGGCTCTATGCTGTACATGAGAGTCTAAATATAACGTAATCCGAGTATTTCGATTCGCTATTTACTTACTCCCTCTAATAATTACTTATAATGACTACTAAAAAAAAGTATTTGGGTTCTCATCTTAGTCAAACGTGGGTATACTTCTCTGTAATTTCGCCAAACCTTAATAATCAGTATACTGTATACCTCAATGTAATTACAAAAATTTGTGTGGACTTAGTCCATGGTAGACCAATACTTGGAGTCACCCCTACTTCATCTGGAGCCACCTCCTCTAAAAGTGGAGCCACCCCTACTTCACCTAGAGTCACTCCTCGAAATTTATACTTGGCACCACCCCTACTTCACCCGGAGCCACCCCCTACTTTTACCTGGAACCACCCCTTACTTTACCTGGAGCCCCCTCTCAAAATTACTTTACCTGGAGTCATCCCCCTACTTTACCTGGAGCCACCCCCTACTTCACCTGGAACCACCCCTCAAAATTACTTGGACCACAGTGGACTAAGGGCTTGTTCTCTTCACATTCTTTTTACTGAACTTATGTGCACAATACTGAACTGAACTGAAATTTACTGATCTGAACTTATTTTTACTGAATCTACAATTACAAAGAGTAAATTTATTCTTTGGTTTACCGAACTCTACTGAATTTTTCTGAACTGAACTTCTTTTACTGAACTGAATTTTACTGAATACTACTTCAGGGGGAAGTTGAGGAGAACAGGCCCTAAGTCCGCACAAGACATGCTGAAAACTTACCCTACCTTTTTTTTAAGGCCATCTTAAACCAAATCCTATAGTACTACTTCAATACAAGCCCAAGCCCAAGCCCAAGCCCAAGGCCACCATAACATGAACCGGGAACCAGAAAGTAAAATGCCTTAATCCAATTCCAAGCGGCCCACAATGTCGGCCCGGGCCAAAATAATGATGGAGCCTTTTAGGGTCTTAACAAATCTGGAAAACTATAAATAGCCGAACTACTTTAGCCGTAATTTTCTCTGGTTTTTGTTCTGTACTTGTTCTGTTGATTGGCGAATGAATTCCAGCTCTTAAATATAGTCAAATTCAAGCAATTCTCTCTCCTCTCTTCACCGTCTGACTGCCAGTATCGCCTTTTGCCCAGGTATCTTCAATCCCCTTTTCTTTTCACCATTTATTTTGTTAGTTCGCTTGCTTGTCTCATTTCTTTTATGCATGAATCAATCAATATGGTTACTTTCCCCAGATTAAATTATGTATACTATAAGCTTCCCGGTATTTGTTTGGTTCTCTTTGGGTAGAGTAACACAAATTCCCTTATAAACTGCAAAATTGGTTGGTTTATGATGTGCTTAAGTCATAACACACTTTTTTGATTGGGTTTATTTGTTTAAATGTGTGATTTATCCAAGTGTATAATTTATGAACATACTACTCCATGACATCTGAAGTACACCCATGTATGAATTTTGATTTGACAAGTCCTTGTGTTCATAAAATTTTCAGTTTTCTTCATTAAATATCAAATCTTTTTGTTGTTGCAAGTAGATTGGTATCTCAATTATGCTGTGGAAATGAACTTTAGCTTTTACTCCCTCCAACATTCACCTTTTGTATGATGTGGGTATATTGGGAGAAAAGGACCCATAAGTTGTTGGACCCATATGTTCCTTGAGAAGAAAAAGCATGCTTTGTGGTTTCTCTTACTCTCAACACTTTCCTTATGTTGTATGCTTGTGATACTGATATTGAGTACTAGATTGAGGTTACTGTCCACTATTTTCCGGGAATTTTGCAGCTTCTGTTTCCTTTTCCACATTGGTTGAGTGACCATTCTTATAACTTATAGAGTAACCAAGTTCATGCATTCTTCCAACATGGGTATTTGGAGTAACTTATATTCAGTATTATGCTGAGGCATCGTATGATTGATTATGTGTAATTGTGTGAATCAATTCTAATTCTATGATTGAAGTTCCATTTTTATGCTTTGATCCTCTTTGTTTACATTGAAAAGGCCATGGACAACATTGACTCTTATAAGACTGACCTCTGGGAAACGACAGATTCTGAAGGTAATGTAAGCTTAACCAGCTCTTTTCCACTTCTCTTTACTAAGAAGTGTTTCAAGATCATTGATTTTAGAAACACTGAAGTTGTTCTTTCTGCAGATGATGCTGTTGATGTTTTTAGGGACAAATTAAATGAAGCTCATTATCTGTGTGCAGAAGATGATGATGCAAAAAGCTCTGGTGAATCAGAAAGCCTTTCTGACATTGACGATGCGGAGGTCCGTAGTACTTACCCTTCACTCCATAAAATTTTTGGTCAATGACATTTTGCTGTGTTTGCTTCTCGTCACAATTTCGCAAGTCCATATGCCTTTTGAATGAACAATTTATTGCAGAAACTAGATTTTTTTCTAGTAGTAAGCTTTAGCTTCTTCTAATTCTCTAACCGTGCACCTCATTCTTTGTGATTGTGACCCTTTCTGTCTCAGATGATTAACTTACCGGTTCATTGACGAAAACTTCATTTACCGGTTCTATGACTGAGTTTTTGCAGATCGGCAGCTATTTAAACAATCAGAAAGAGAAGGATTACAAGAAGATAATATGGGAAAAACTGAATCAGAAGTATCTACAGGTGACGTATTTTTTAATTCGGTAAATTACCTTTGTCACTGTCATGTCATTGTCCTAAATTAGAATATGAAAGAGGGGATATCTCCTGAACATGGATACCATACAACAGACTTACTTTTATCAAACTACAGGCTACAGCAACATGAAAAGTCATATTATGCTAGAATTATTTCCCCCTGCTTTTGTTTTTTTTTTTTTTTTGGGGGGGGGGGGGAGGCACTTTCACAATAGGATCCTTTTCTCCTTGTGTAAGTACACAATCTCATTGAAGACCATCCACCGGCATTTCCATAAGATATCCACTCAGCCACCCCGTGTAATCTACCAGAGGAAACAAACTTAAAATAATAATGCTGAACTCCAAGTCATTGGAAATTGTTACATTGTTCAGCAGATACTGACATTCAGTTATGACTTATGATCAGTATTATTTGACTGTACTAGTACTCAATGAGGATGCGCAATGTATTTTTGTTGTATTGAGAAAAACATTAAAACAAACGTACTCAACATATGCTTGCTAAAATATCTGTTTATTTTACAGGAACAAGAAGCCAAAAAAAGTGCAGCTGGTGCAAATGTCCCAAAGCCCAAGAGGGTAAGTTATTGTTCTAGATGCTTAAGCAACATTTTCACTGCAGTTTTGCACTCTAGTGCATTGTATAGAATTGATCAAGCATTGAGAAAAGTGCTTACAGAACATTCAGAAGCTATTATATCTTCTACTGGATCATAATAAGCTCAAACCATTCGTTCAGGTTTTCTCACCTTCCGGATGGAGGTTGTATCTTGGTCCTATGGGAGTCCAAAGCCTGGAAATAGTTCTCAGAATATCCTTGAGTCTTGGCCATGTGTAACCAGCAATAGAAAGAAGCTCCCACAGTCCCACTTGATTGTAAGGATTACTATTATCAAAGCTGTACTGACCTGTGAAAACTGAGCACGTACATTCCTTTTGCAATATATATATATATATATATATATATATATATATATATATATATATATATATGTTTGGTGCTACAGGGTTCTATTTTGCTTTTGGGGAGAATGGTGCTGGGGGACAATTAAGTTTTTCCTTTTTCAAACATTAATTCTCACTCAGGGGTACTTGCTTCTCTCTTTAAGTTATCATTGAGATGTTCCCTTGGCTAGGCCTTTAAACCCATGTCTATATCTCCATATTAGTACTTTGAAACAAGAGTGAGATATTAATGTTGCAAGTGTTGGTGGAGCAATCGTTACTCTGTATCAATTGATAAACCTTGGTCGGACCTGAGTTTAAGAGAAGAATGTAGACAATGCATTAGGACGACAACTGAATATGATAAGAGAACTACTGATTTATGAATGTCAGCATTTGAAGCTTGTTTGAATTGCTTATCCTCAACCTTTGGTCCTATGAGAAGAGGATAAAAAAACCGGCGCAGTTACGTGAGTGGTTTTGTTTCATATAGGACGCGAGAGCACTTAGAGCTCCTCTCCTCTCTTTTTCCGCTGATAATTATGCAGGCCGTGTGAGGTGTGACAGCTGTGCATGATGGTATATCCAATTCAAATTTATGTAGTTATAAGGTCACAATGATTGTGGTGTAGATTCTCATTCAGCTGCTTTCTTCTGCTTATTGTGGTTATTTTCAATAGGAACAGAGGCATACAAGAGCTAAAGGAACAGATAAAGCCCAAGCTACTGCTAAAACAGCACCCCCATCATCAGCTAAGAAGGTATGGATTTTCAATAGTAAAATGGAGATAAAGAAATATACCAAAGGAAAATAAATCTCCCTCCACAGGATAGTCTGGTAATTTTTCCAGAAAGTAAACCTGCATACACTTTGATATTTTGTATTGTATAGGTCTGATCAGTGGTAGAACTGCAAATGACTGAGTTGTAACTCACAGTGTATCACTTGCATGTATCTCCTAAGAGTCCTGCCTTCTTTTTGTATAAATTATTTCATTGAAGTCAGCTTCCCAAGTTAGTGAGCTGTGAAAATTTAGCTTATTTGTAATGACATGTAAATGCGCGTTTTTTCAGAGAGCCAGTTCCAGAGTCAACTATGATGCTCTAAACAAAATGCTCGATGAACCTGTAAGCTTTTGGATCTGATACTCCCCCCCCCCCCCCCTCCTCCTCTCAGTGTGTGTCAGTGTATGTGTTGCTTGGAGCATCTTAAGTGTTGAATGTCACGACATACATTGATCAAGTCTAAACAATTTGCTCAATGGGTAGAATAGATGAATAACAACTATATCAAGGCCAAACACGTAAAATTGATACAGCTGGATTAGAAACAGGTGGCATTTCTCTCGAATTCTCCTGTCTGTTTGCCATTTTACCTACAATTGCCCTCCTATATTTAATTCATCATTGTTGTCCTAATTGCAAAATCTTATCTTGTCACTTGCTGTGTGTTAGTTGCCTTCAGATAATCCAAAGAGGAGAAGAACTGAATCAGATACTGACCAAAATCTTGACAAAACTTCAGTTGGATCACAAGTCAGTGATGATGAACTGGCTTCAGCAGGTGATAATGAAGATGAAGAAAATGGCTGGCAAGAGAACCAAGATCATTATCCATATGGACCGTATTATAACAACCAAGAGGAAGAATACAACAATTTTGATGATGACGGATTCTATTAATCGACTTCATTTGCCTTGTTTGGTTTTTAGCAGGGAGTTGATTACATTTTGACAGCTTCATCCTCAATGGTCATTTGCCTACAGTAGGTCTACCATTTCTCTGATGACTTAGGGAATTGCGGCAGCTTGTATTATGTATTTCGAGTTTTGAAAAATATTCCTTTATTTTTATTTTTTTTGGAAAACCAAAGGATGGGCATACCAGGCTACCAGCCGAGGGTAATTGTATACTTTTTTTGAATACGCAATCTCTTCTATATGAAATATGCAGTGTTCTATGGTTTCTTCCCTCCACTGTAACAACCTATTATACATTTTAACTTAAAATGGTTATTCAGTTTAGGGCTGTGTCATCTTAATCCCACCAAAGAAAAAAGGAAATTTGCTATTCAGTGGTTAACTTTTCTGCTAACTGCCTTCAATTTGTCATTCAAACCTACAGTTAACAGAAGAACAGATGTTCTGCATAACAATTCAAGGTCATCTAATCTTCGAAAGGATGAAGCTCATGCATAATTAGACGATCCTTTCACTTATCAGTCTCTGTACCTTCAGCAACGAAAGGCCTGACAGTTTTAAGAAATAAGTAAATTGATTTCAGTAATCTCACCTACTACAATTGCATCGAACTTGGGGTTAGGAAAACCATAATACTCATGAGGTCATGACTCGTGATAGTGTTTATACAGTGGTGAACTTTTACAAAGACTGATGATCACCAGTGATTTCATAATTGGATACAAAATATATTCATATATTTCAAGGCATCAAGTACAAGAGTATACATACAAAGATTATGTACAATACTACAAAACCGACTGAGCCCACGCAAAGTGGGCATCCTTCAGCTCCTGTACGTATTCTGAATGTGAGACTAAGATTGTGATTCAGTTACAAAAGCAGGAGCTTTAACGTAGTTGTTCAGTCGTTTTAGTCGGACAGGCTTCAAGCTCCCTTAACCTTATCATATATGGCAGAAGCATATTTGGCAATGGTATCATCAGGTGATTGACGTAGCCGTGCTACCACAGGTAACAACTCTGAGGAACGAATGAAATGCCTGCAAGGCGAGTGCGCACACATCTTTGCCAAAGCAAAAAGAACTATCTTTAGTGGAGAATCATTCACGGCGTCTCTTCTTGGGGGGTTCAAGGCTACTGCAGCACACTCTGATACCACCTTAAGTAATGCCTGAACGTGAATGCAGAAGTGAAAGTCATAAACATGGAAATTGTAAGGCGGATAGTTCATTCAACCACATGACATGACACATCATTCTGAATAAAGTCCAAAAATATTTAACCTTCAAAATTGTGTAAAGTTCTTATTAGAAATTCAGAATGAAAACAGTTGGAACATTATCTTTTTTTCCTTTTTGGTCCAAAGGGAGTCTCACAGACTATTAAAAAAAGAAGAATTTGGGGCTTAGTGTTGTTAGCTCAGTGGCACACACCCCACTTGCTCTTAGAATGAGCTTGCTTCGAGTCCCATTTCCCTAAAAGAGGAGAGGATTCCTAACCAATTCAACAAAAAAAGAGAGAGGGGTTTCAACTTTCAACCTAAGGCTTAATTTTACACGCCTATACGATTTCAAGCTAAGCAAGTTAGGGGGCCAGAGCTACCAGCTACATCAATCTAGCTGAAAACATATAGGGTAATGAGCATTTGTGGCTATGGTCTTTCCTCATACAATGGATAAAGCCCGACACACCCGGCACCCCAATTAAAAAGAAAAAAGAAAAAAGAAACAGCAATGGTGCCACAAATGGCTAACAAACGAAGCACATTGTTGTTCAAACTCTGATGGTTATGTTATCGATCAACATACCTGAATAGCCCCATGAGACACAATATCTTCACAGAGCTTGTTGGAGTTGCGAACAAGATTACTCAGAGCACCTGCAGCGTTTGCCTTTGTCTTATCCTCCTCAAGTGAAAGCAGCAGACTTGTTAGTTGAGGTATCGACCTCCTAAGATCTTCATATAACGAATCGTTATGGTAGGCAGCATTTCCAATCTGAGGGGAGAAAGTGTGAAAATAAAATACCAAAAGCCAGTTTGCTGACAAAGCATAATAATAGATAAAAATACATAATAATAGCACGAGTATGCAAAGCATAAGCTAGGACATGGACATTAAAGTAGACGTCTCTTACAGCAAAACAGGCAAATTTCCTTGTTCGCTTGTCTGGATCAGCGCATCGATCAATGAGGAGACTAATGATACCATGCCTTGCCTGGATCAGGTAATTAATAAAGGCAGATAAGCATTTGATTTACTTATTGGAAAGAGACTGACAAGATTTCGCACGATAGAAAGGAAACAATGAACCATAACTTGTCTTTAGTCATGGAGTACAAATAATACATATGAATTGTCAAGCAAAAGCTAAATGCACACCAAAGCAATTTATAGTTTATCACCTACCAGTGAATCGTAGAAGTGAGAGCTATGCCGACACATATTCCCTAAGGCACTGCAAGCCTTTCCGCGTAAATTAGGATCTTCATAGGTGAGGAACTCCTTAAAGCGGTTCAATATATTCGCCTTGTCAATGTACTCGTAGAAGCCCTGCAAAGCATACATAAACACAAGAATTGGAGCAGGAATCCATCACGTGGCTTTAGTTAACACCTATAGCTATTATTAGGGGCTAAGATTTATTTACATCAGAATTTCAGATTCAAGCATATTGCAAACGTTGATTCAACCTTCAGTTTAACCAAGAATATCATATATGTGTACATTTTAGGTGGGCAGTGAAAAGGTTTAGTTCAAGAAAAACAGTGTCATTCACTTATTTGGATAAACAGATGGACAGATAAGAAAGGGGAAGAGAAAGTCTGTGTGCACTAGAACTTTGAAGTGCACATCATCATTCCAGATATGTAAGACAGTGGAATTTGATGCTTGTGGGAGGCACTGACCAATATAGCATATCGATTGTCCTAAAAGCAAAATCACGATTAAGAATGCCACAAGAATAATTTGGTAGAGTAAGGAATTGACCTTGTCCATACGAGCCAGTTCAGACACTATCATGAGGACATCAAGGATGACCTCTTTTGGGCTTGAACTATCAAGCAATCTTCTTATTCTGGTGGCTTCCAGCATCCCCTTGCTTACAAGATGAATTGCTAATGGTTTATGGCTAGTCATCTTCGCAACAAAAGCTACTGGCCTTCCTGTGTCCCTTAATTCCAAGCCATCAACACATCTCAAAATTATGATGGGCACCCCTGCCTACAAAATTAGGAGAGAGAGCATATTATGCAGACGTTATGCAGGGGGGAAAGCAGCTGAATATACATTGAATGGATTCATGAATTTTAACTTCAACGTGATACATTGAAAACTTCTCTCTACAGTTAACTCTACAAACAGTGAAATGTGTACAAGCAACAACAGTCTAACTACTCATAACACATCCTCATCAAACAGTGATTTGTAAATTCTTTGCTGAAAATCTTTGCTGAAATGCAGGCAAAAAGGAAGCCAGTTGCATTCTCAACGCAACGCCTTGCAGGATGGTAATCAAATGAAAGATCATAAATTATATCTCAAGGTTCCTTACCATGCCCAACAACAACAACCCATTGAGTACCCCACCAGGGACGGGGTCTGGGGGGTCCAGCTGCACATAGCCTTACCCCTATCTAGTCGCTTGGTAGAGAGGCAAACTTCTATACCATGGCCGACCACAACTAAATCTATTTCAAAAAATAAAAGCTTTGAATCAGTATATGCAAGGGAAAGACCCAGGGCTCATCTAACCTCAACTAAAATCTTTATAAACCTTTCCATGTTTTCCTTCACTGCTTTCATAGTTTCTGCGTCCTCCCTGCATACTTTTGCGCCTGGTGAACCCACATTGAGAAGATTCCCACTGCTCACAGAAGCAGTGGCAGATGGCAAACCAGGGGCATTTTGAGCAGCAACAAAAGGGAAGGCCAAGAAATCAATTGATGCATTTATAATATCCCTCACTCCACTTTTGCCTCCAAATGGGCCAGTCCACGATATAACTAGTTTTAGATGAGCATCACATACCAAATCACGAATGCATTTGACATTGTCACTCTGCAGCATTATCTGTCGGAAAATTAAAGCGCCACCTGAAAGGCAATGACTTAAAGCTGAAATTGCCCATACAACTCCAATTGGAGACAGGCCAACCAGATCTTGTACATCTGTAGCTTGAGAGCCATCAAGAGAACTTGTTCCCAATAAAGCGATGAGAAGTTGTGGGAGCCCACTAGCACAAAATTGTTGAACAGCTAAAGGTCCTCCCCACTTCAATCTAGATTCGAGCAAGCCAACACATCCATCCCTCAACCCATGCCAATGTGAAAGCATTATGTTTCTGGTAGGGCAGTCCCTCTCATGTTCGTCTTTACGATATATCTTCAGGTGATCATAGAGAGAAGCAGTACGAGGGACTAAAGGCATTGCGATATCAGATACTGATGACTCAACAGAAGCTCCAGTCTCAAGGAATAGAATAGACGCAAATGCTAGCATAGCTGCTGCACAATGAGGTTGGAAGGAGTTATGCACTCCATCATCAGAAGAAAAAAGCTGGGCAAGTGATGAAAGCCTTGATTGTTGTTTTCTTGAAGAACTTGTTAGAATATACTGGGCTGATTTTCTCCCTGCAGACTTGAAAGATTGTGCTATAGTTGCAAGCAGCAGGCATGAATGCAAAGTGAGCCCATGGGGATCGAATAACTTGCACTTCAAACCACTAGCTTCACCAGTCGGGGAATCTTTGTTGAAGGATAACCCGCATAGAGATATTATGGAAAATATCTCAGAAACAAGTGTATTATCCTCTCCACCACTTACCACAGTTGTGACAGGCAAAGAACTGGGAATGCCACAAAGAACATGTGGCATTATTCCATTGTAAATACAGCACCTTAATAAAAGCTGAAACAAAAGAAAATTTGACGCTTAATTGATAAAGGTATCACTGTGACAACACTAGTAGTCAATTAAACAAGTACACGAAATATTTGACTTCTTAAGAAATCTGAAATCATGCATTATTCTGAACCACTATGCCCCATACCTATCTACAGATTTTTGGCTGATTGTCATATCCCATACTAATCTTATTCTAATTCTAGCCTTCATGAATAATCATAGTCTATTTTGGAGGACATCTTGTCCTCCTTTGCTATAACTTTTGACTCTTCAATCTTCATTAATATATTTTTTTCTTGATCTACAAAAATAAACATAGCCAATTCCATTATTAACCTGTTCCAAGAAGCCAAGTACCAAGAACTATCAAAATCAGTTGGCCTTTCTGGACAAAATCAAACTACTTAAAAGTAAGAGATTATATGGATTGTCCTACCTGAATTTTCCTTTGAAAAAAGGTAAAAATTATTGAAAAAACTGCAAGGCGATTTTACTATCCTAACCATCAGAAATTAAAATTCATATATAAGTATGAAATGAATGAAGTTGAAATAAAGGTACTTTAGAGAACCTGGATGCCAGCTAAAAGCACTGCCTCAATACGCTGGCGAAGGCAGTAGTATATAGCAACTTGAACTGGTTTGGATTTAAGGAATTCTCTTGTTATTGTCTCTAGAACCTTTTCACATTCTGTTCCTATATCTGGAGAACGGTCACGCTCCCTGAAGTCAAGTCGAACTAACGAATGGCTGTGCAAAGAGGTGAGTGGAAAGGTGCAAGATTTTCCCCTGAGGGAGAGATGTTCCCATGCATCTATCAAGAACCAAAGAGCTTTACACCCCTCAGAACCAGCACGTGACAAATTAGCTGAGCCCGATATGAGACTCTTCCCTGATGCTGCTAAGCACTGGCATAAGTGATCAACTAAACCATTTGTCGTTGCATGGTCAAGGATTTTCTTCAGGATATTGTCAGCTTTATGAGGTCCAGAATTGACAGGTGCTTTAATAGCCAGCATAACCTGATTTAACATGGCAGCAATGCAAGAGGTGGACTCATATAGAACTCTGCCACTAGAATCTTCTGAGCCACTGACAACCTGTCATATCATATATGCTTGTCAAGGTATAGACTGCGGGCAAACCAGTCTTAAATATCTGATGAGAAAAAGAGGATGACCTGCAAAAATTGTTCCACTAGAGCGAACCATTGTGTGAAATATGAGCTCCCGAAGCTGACTACACTGCTATCAATCAATTTTCTAATGATTGAAAAACTCTGCAGAGACAACAAAATTACATATAATAGTAATCCTTAGAGCACAAAAACTTCAACGTTCTTGAGAAGGCAAACAGTATTCCCTCTTGGTATATGACCTCATAATCTAACGTAAATTAGGAGAGTGTGATAGCTGTAAGGTGGCTCCACAGTCACCAAAAGCCACTTTCTCAAATCAAGAAACAGTTTATGCAGTACGCAGGGAAGCTTAAATGTCACATAAACTAAAACATGCCTCCCACCAGCATCAGAATGAGTGAGCCCCATGCCACCAGCCCCGGCATTTATACAAAACTTGAAACCCTAAATGATGTGTCAATTATGTATGATAATGTCAAATAAAAACTACTTCTAGAACCACAGCAAACGTTATGGATTTTTTCGTCTATACCGTCTGGTTTCTTGATATATAAATGTAAGCAGGGCCACGAAAAGCAGACTATAACTCTGTCTGGCGGCGTAGGAACGCCTATGGTATCAAAATTTGTCGCAATGTTTACAGAATTTCTGATGCTGCACTTTTTTTTTGTTGGCAAGG
Source organism: Tetragonia tetragonoides (assembly GCA_038025085.1). Classification (NCBI taxonomy): domain Eukaryota; kingdom Viridiplantae; phylum Streptophyta; class Magnoliopsida; order Caryophyllales; family Aizoaceae; genus Tetragonia; species Tetragonia tetragonoides. Next base: position 36,149,470 of record CM076154.1, on the reverse strand, counting down.
TAATACTGCACTTGAGGTGAACCTTTCCACCCTTTCACAGCTGAGCATAGAAGCATGAGGTCCAAGAGGATAGCATTATCTTAAATCACATCTTCCAGTGCACTTTTTTCATTCTAGTTTTTCTTTTCTCTTTCTAGGTCACCCACAGGAAGTCAAAGGGTCAGGAGAGCATAGGCATTTAGAATTTAGAGAAGGTATGTCACTATCTAGCTAGGTGCATCTGGTGGTTAACTGTGCAGTATGAACTTGCTCTATGGGATTTCTGTTCCTTCCACAAGGGGATCCTAGGTGTGAGTTCCCAACAAAATTACAATCGCAGCTATCACCCCCCAGCTCCCCTCCTCTATTGAGGTGGATTTATATTGTTCAGATAAAAACACTATATACCTTTGCAACCAAGTCATGAGCATCAATCTTTTTCTGGCTAAGAAGTGCTGACGTCAATCCAAGAAGATCCAATATAATTGCTTCCCTCTCAGTATGTACGAGAGCATCAGCTGCTACTAAGTTCGAAAGAATTCTGAGTGATTGATTCAAATTAAGAATGTCTTCGTTCCTGTGAAGGTTGCAAATAAATAAATATATAAGGATGTTTTTATTCTGCGGAAGCTCAAAATTGTTAACTTAGCAATATCTCCGTTCCCCTGAAAGTTCAAACAGAAAGCTACTACTTTCTTGCATGACTTTTCTTTTACATATATTCTGTATAATTTTGACATCCTCTAGACGTACTCACAGCATGAACGTCTCAGAAACCTATTGTTCATTACTTAACAAAACCAATGTTTCATGTTTGATGACGGAAGCTAAGTTATACGTAGCTAAACAGATCTTTGAATTTGAATCACCTAGTCAAAGCTCTAATGCAACCATACTTAAAATTTCCTTTTTAAACATTTTGAAAGAACGTCTATTTCTGTATGCAACGTCAGACGGGCTTACTTGATCCTGTTATATTTATCAATATCCAAGGTTTGCCAAAGGTAGAAGATAAAAAAGAATGGTTATCTGTTGGATATCAACTTAGTGGAGAGGAGGAACACAAATGACCAGATGAGGATATGAAAGAGTGATATGGAGGCAAAATTTTGAGACAGGGACATAATACAAAGAAGAAATCCGTGGTCAACAAATATTTATCATTCATAGAAGCTGTAGACAGAACAGTATGGGATCTCCGTTACCTACTGAAGCTCCTCATGTCTTTAGAGAAACTCTGAACTGGTTGCAGAATGAGTGATAAGGCCTCCTTCTCTTGGGCCAAAACTTTTGCACCTTTTACAGTACGAGAAGCATTTTCTAGTCTATCCAATGGTTGACCTCCTGAAAAGAGGGTACACATATTCTTGGCATAAGTGAGTGCATAATGTAACTAATTTTGAAATAAGATGCTATTTGTGACACTATTAAGGATTAAGTATTAACAGTTACTGTTAATATAAGAGATATACAGCAGCAGCAGTGCAGTAATATTAGATATTGCACTATTGCAGCGCTAATAGAAATGAGAAGTGTATCCATCGAAGTAGATTGGTTTTTGTATACTTTGACAAGACAAAAGATACAGCTAGTTGTCCTTGTCTTCGGTAAGTTTGGATAAGGATGAAACTAGAAGGAGAAAATCAGCCTGGTCCGAGGGGTTGACGGGGCAGTTGAATGGCGCATTCACAACTTGCTTCCAGGGAAGACCTGACTCCTGTATTTAAGTCCCCATAGCATCTCGGAGAAGAATTTTCCCTCACCTTCCCCCTATGCAAGAGGCAATTCTTACCCTCTCAAAGTTATAAAAAGAAAAATGATAAGCCTAGCCAACTGGGAGAATGTGTCCTCACCCAGAAACTCTCAAGCGTCAGGGTACTCAGGGATCACTTTACGTTTTCTGATCAAAAGAGTGGGTAAGCCTGTAAGAGTACATCAAACTTCAGCATCCGAAGTGCCAAACTCCAAGTCCCAGCGAGTGATCAGGAAGATAACAGTTCTACCTTTGCAGCAGCAGCAAAGGATGATCATGCAATCGATTTGAAATGACATGTTGAAAATAGCAACATAGAAAAACTATCTGATTTAAATGCTATACAGCCAACATCTGACCTAAACATTAGAAGGAACAATTCCAAGTGCAACAAAGTAGACTGGACAAGGAATATACAGACCTGAAAGTTCAGGACACCCCACTGTCAAAGCCAAGTCAGATGCACCAGGTTGTCCATCACAAAGTCGGCCTGAAGAACTATCATTATCAGAAGGACAAGGACACTGATTTTTACCTGTAGCAGTATCCAATCATCAAGAATATTAAAAAATACCAACACAAAGTTGAAGATTGGATCTATAACTGAGGCCTTACTTTCAGGTGCCGCAGAGGTAGAGCGTGGCAGAGGAATCTTCGGAGCTTCACGCTTCCTGGCAGCTTCGCACCCCACTGTCTTTGCAGCAGAATGCAACTCCTGCAATAAGTTAAAATAGTGAGATACACAATACATTTGAAGCACCTTTGATGTTTGTGAGAAGGATCAGATTACCCTTTCCTTCTCCTCAGCTGAAGTTTCTCTAATGAATGGGTGCTCAAGAAGGCCAGGCCAAGAGAGTCTTTGCTGTGGGACCTGATTCACAAGAGTTTTACCAAAGACATCAGCACTTCTATAAAACTCAACAAGGATCATACCATGAGGCTACCTTTAAGAAGACAAACCTTATTAAGCAATCCCTTTAAGAAGCTCTTGAATTCTGCACTCATTTTTTCTGGATATTTAACAGGGTCCTGCAAATAGGACGAGATCAACTTACAATTTTCCACGGCACTGATAACAGTATGAGCTGTTCGCACAAATACCTTGATAATATGTCTGATGAGAGCATACACCGAGTTTGTATAGAATGGAGGTTGACCCACAAAAAGCTCATATCTGTTGCAACACAAGGATCAGCAAAGTAGCAAACTCAAGTTTGATTTGGGTTTTTTTTAACGAGTACATTAAGGTCTAAGGAAATTGATTATGGTGATTTTTCAGTCTACTTGCAATATTACGTTTTACCCACTAGGCCACTACTTAAAAATTAAAACAGTTCCCTATTTGAGTTAAGCAGTTCCCTATTTATTTTTGTTCTTTTTAGTGTATAGAAACAGCCTCTTTGATCGGCAGTGGGCGGGGGTAAAACTGTACGTCCCTAATTACCAAACTCAGCCTCATAACAGTCCACCCCAGATGGTGTTGTTCCTGTTAGTCTAGTAATTCTGCACAAGGTACATCAAGAACGTGTTGCTTGGAATGAGATAAAACTGGAATTGCACTGAACAATATGAAGATAATAAGAAGGTACATACAAAATTACTCCAAGAGACCACAAGTCAGCTGTGTGATTGTACGGTTGTTCACGAACAAGCTCAGGAGCCATGTACAAAGGAGTGCCTGAATACAACCGAACAGAAATGAGCCATAAAAGTGGGAAGAGAGAGCGAGAGAGACATAAAGCTGTTCATGGGTATATGAAAATGTTATAATTTATAGCCCATATGATTGTAATGTTTCTACCTATTCAATGTTTAAGGTGGAGGGCTAAAGAAAGCATTCTTAAACAGACAGCAAAGGTACTTGACCCTATAATAGAATCATACTAGGATCAGTGACACATTGACAACCAAAACAGAAAGAAAAGCCACCGAATCACGAGCAAAAGGTAATTATCAATGCTGTATGTGTGAAGCAAACATTTGCAGCAGGAAACTACTAAAGTAATAAAGAAGAGGTCTGCCCTGACCTTTAATAGAGCGAAGAACAACAGTGTTCATTGACATGGCACGTGCAAACCCGAAATCACAAAGCTGAAATTAACAATGAAGTAGATGATAAGTAAAAGCAAAACCCTGAAAGAAAACATTTCAGGCCGTGATACGTTAATATTTTACACAACACGGATATGAGGAGTTCAAAGAGGAAAAGGTTCTTCAGACCAAATGCATAAACTAAGAATAGCTAAAGCTGCTATATCACGGAAATGAAGGAATGAAATGATCAAATGAACAGCTTCTGACTACTTCACCTTAACGATGGAGCCTGAGCCAATGAGGATATTCTGTGGCTTCATGTCCCTATGAATAATTCGATTGGAGTGCAAGTAATGCAACGCCCTCACCTGGAATTCAAATAATTAACATTCAAAAAAAACATAATATTCTCTTCATGCAGGAAAGGCGATTAAACATCAAACACCACACCAGATGCCGATACAAGTTTGCGTCCACTCTGACAACATTATGAAGTGTTTAAGACAACCAATGAAATAGAAATTTATACCAATTGCTTTGCAATTGCCTGAACTTGTTCTTCAGGTAGGCACTTATCATCTTCAAGAATCTCGAATAGTTCCCCCTGGATAAAGAACATTTTCCCTTAGTCAATCATGCTGAAAAGATAATATAATGAAGCCCATCTAGACTCTAGTGTGCGCATTTAGAATGCTTCTGCAGATATTCTAGTTTCTAGGAGTTTGGGTTTCTCCCTCTCACACCTGTCTTCCTTATCCCCTTTATCCTTCGCATCCACCTCCACTTCTAGGCTTCTAGCTTCTAAGAAACCCAAATATAATGAGAATTTGAAGGTCCACTATATGTGGTTCAAGCCCCTTGTGGGTCTCTTGAAACTAGAGGTGGAGGGGAAAGTGAAGAAGGTGGAGAGATATGAGAAGGAAAAACTAATATTCGTAGAATCTAAGCCAAACACCCTATAAATGAGCCTATTCATGTTTATTGCATCATCATGTAAAGTGTTAGGACTACTATTTTCACATAATGTCAGTACTCAATAACATGCATGTGTAGTTAGGTTTTGAGATCATGAAAGAGTGTGGAGAGAGTTAGTGAGTTACCTGAGCAAATTCAGTGACTACACAAAACTCCTGTGCAGTTTCAAATGAATCAAGCATTTCAATTATATTTTCATGTTTCAGCTTTCTGAGGATCTGCAGTTTACACAAAGAAAGAGTCAAGTGTAAACATTAATAATAAAACATCAGTAAATCATTTGAGCAGAAACACCAAATTTTAGATAACACAAAGCACAAACAAAACTGAAAGTGCTAACATCGTTAAAAAAAATAAAAAGAGGGGAAAAAACAAAGGCAGCCAAATCAGACTCTAAACATTGGCTTTCATGAGCCATTAGCCATTTATCAGAGGAAACCCATCCCAGAATCTGTAGTTCTCCATCATAGTATCGCAACCATCCAAAGGTTTCACTCAATCCTTTGTCCTGGAATCTTAAAATTTCACAAATAGACTACTAACCTTTTGTGTTTACTTTCCCTATAAGCCAAATTTGAACACGTACATTCATCATATCACTAATCAATAATTGTTTTCTCCCTAACCAGCATCACACCCATTTTCATATAAAATGCAATAGGATTAATAGTTTACATGAAGAGTAGGAAAGAAGGATTTAAAATGTGCGAGATAGATTATTCCAGATTTTTCTCTGATACTTTTAACAATCTCACTCACTCCTCAGTCTTGTCCATGTAAACGTTTACCCCAAAACTTACAGTTCTCTGACTCTGAATTTCACCTCAAGTACTTTTGTCGGACGCTCAATAATCCGACAGTATGCACACTTGATATTTGATTTTAGACCAAAAATGGGATAGTCCGACACTGACTGATTTCCCTTGGATAATTGGAGCCGAATTTGAGTAACATACCCCAGAATCAAACACAAAACATCCTGAAGAATACCTCACATGTTATTTACTATATTATTTACTAATATTTCACCACATCTATGATCAGTGTTATTCATTTGTCAAAACCGGAATCATCAGATCATAATCTACTATTTTTTCCATTTCCACCATTAGCCATATTGCACCGCCTGAGAAACCCAATACTGATGAATTCTAATTCATATTGGGACAAACTTACTATAACAAAGTCTAAAATCACATGCCCACCCATTTTCAAGTTGTCATAGCAGCTAAATACCAAATTTAGAAATATGAAATCCTAGCTTTAAACTCCAAACAGCCCAAAGATCATATAATAATCCATCATAACTCCAAACAATGAAGCACATTTTTAATTAAAAAAAAAAGAAAGAAAAAGGAATCACCTCAATCTCCTGCCTTAGATTGTGAAGGTCTTTATCACTCTTCCCATGTTTCATGATAAACTTCATAGCAACAGTCTGCAAATTCACAATGCAGTTTATCAATCAAATACGATACGAAATCATACTAATTAAACTTAAAAAATAACAAATTGAGTACCTGGCCAGTGTATTTTCTCCTTCCCTTATAAACCTTCCCGAAAGAACCCTCACCAACTAGCTCAATAACGTGGTAATTTTCAACCCCCATTTCTGATCTTCCGATAAATGTATCTAATTATACAGGCTTATTCATGAAACTGCTGCAAAAAAGCAACATAAGTAGGTACAAAATCGTTGAGAAATCGAAAAATAGGATTGGATTTTGAATTTCAAATTTCTAAAATTTTCAAATATCCGTACGGTTGGGGAAAACTACAGTATTTACCCACAATCACAACTACAGATAAACGAAAAAATAAAGTGCAAGAACCTAAAAACAACACAAACAATTTTACGTGAAAAACCACGGTGCGGATCTCCACGCACTAAACAATAATCCACTATGATAATCAAGAGTACAATCGGCAACAATCACAAGAACAAGCAACAAGTAAACAAACTATCTTTGGTATTAGTACAAATTGACAAACTCTAACTCAATTTGGTACTCCCACAAAACCAAAGATACACCCACAAGTATCTGTCGATGACCGATCCGAATACTCTGATTACCTTCACCCGAACAAGCCGAATCAACCGTGAACTGGAACAAACCTCTTTGGAGAAATACTCTATTTCTCTCACTCTTTGTTTGTCTCTCACTCACTTGGCTCTCACTCTTCTTTTGGTTTGTTTCGGCTCTCTCTCACATACCGTACTCATTTTGTTTGCTACGGCTGTTCTTTTATAGTCAATCAAAGGGTTTTTTTTTTTTTTTTATTATTATTTCCAATCATCAACTATCTTCTTTCAATACTAAAGAAAACCAAATGGCTAAGACCTTTTGTTTTCCCAACCTTTTGACTTCTTTTCTTTTTCTTTTGTTTTATTTTATTTCTTTACAAACTTAAATAAAATAAAACACAACTTAATAATACTATTTGGTATTTGGGGCGCTACCTCAACAAATCCTCCCTCGACCCAAATCACCAAATACTTCCACCTTGTCCGAGAAACGAACCTTCTTCTTCACGGTCTTGCTCCTCCCTATGCAATGACCCTCAACATAACACAAGTTGTTCTCCGCCTTCTTTCCTTGCACAATCAAAGTAGCACCACGATACACTTTGCACCACCTTCCCGTACCAATGTATCTACACCCTTGCGATGTCAACTCACCCAACGAAATCACGTTAACAAGAGCATCGGGTACATACCTCACATTGTGGAAGGTTCTAGTCACACCACCATGGAGCTCAATTCGGATGCTACCCATCCCTTTCACCTTCAACTTACCACTCCCCATGTTGATGTCACCATACTCACCATCTTGGCACAAAGTATCAAACATAGCATGGTCTCTACAAATGTGAACCGAAGCGCCGGAGTCCAACACCCAACTCTCTTGGCTTTCCTTCCCCTCATTGTTACTAGCCAAGAACAACTCCTTATTACCATCACAAGACATAATTACATTAGAGGAACCGCTATCATCATCAATTTTGGTCTTACCCATCTTCTCTTGCAGCTGCTTGAAACTCTTCAAATCATCTCTCATCTTTGGGCAACGACTCTGAATATGACCCTTCTCACCACAATAGTAACACTCCACATTACTAAAGTCTCTCGCGCGCGTCTTCGACCTACTTCTCGGGCCACCACCTCTTCTCTCATGATTCCTCCCTCTCTCGGACACCTCCGCAGCTAGTACTCTATCTCCTCCATCACTAGGAGATACACCATCAACCTGCAACATCATCCGATCATTTTCTCTCAACACTGTCATTGCTTCATCTAGTGTATCTCTGTCCTCCCTACAAGTAATGTCTGCACAATTGGCCTGTAGGACTTAGGTAGTGAAGCCAACAATAACAATGCCTCCTCTTGATCGGAGATCTTCTCATCTGCATTTCTCAACTGACATACTAGCTGGTTAAAACTGTTAATGTGGTCCTGCAACGCTGTACCTTGCTCCATCTTTAGCTGGTACAACTCATATCTCAAACAAAGCTTGTTAGTCAGTGACTTTGATGCATATACACTCTGGAGCTTATCCAACAACTTCTTTGGATCTGTCTCAGTCAAGTAATTATACTTAATCTCCGGAGCCATAGCTAATCTAATAGTACTGACAGCTTTCTTCTTTTTCGATGTCCATTGGGCATCGGTCACCTCACTAGGCTTTGTCTCATCTAAAGCCTCATCTAAATTTTGTTGAACCAACAAATCCTCAACCGTACTCTTCCACACAGTAAAATTAATTTTACCATCAAACAAAGGGATTTCAAATTTGGGCACACTACCAGACATGTTAATTGCAATAAATAATTCCTCCTTCAACAAATACAATAATTTTCCCACCACCGATCCTAATACCAAAAGCTCTGATACCACTGTTGGGGAAAACTACGGTATTTACCCACAATCACAACAATAGATAAACGGAAAAATAAAGTGCAAGAACCCAAAAACAACACAAACAATTTTACGTGGAAAACCCCTCTCAATTAGGGGAAAAACCACGGTGCGGATCTCCACGCACTAAACAATAATCCACTATGATAATCAAGAGTACAATCGGCAACAATCACAAGAACAAGCAACAAGTAAACAAACTATCTTTGGTATTAGTACAAATTGACAAACTCTAACTCAATTTGGTACTCCCACAAAACCAAAGATACACCCACAAGTATCTGTCGATGACCGATCCGAATACTCCGATTACCTTCACCCGAACAAGCCGAATCAACCGTGAACTGGAACAAACCTCTTTGGAGAAATACTCTATTTCTCTCACTCTTTGTTTGTCTCTCACTCACTTGGCTCTCACTCTTCTTTTGGTTTGTTTCGGCTCTCTCTCACATACCGTACTCATTTTGTTTGCTACGGCTCTCAATCTAACTATAAGCTTGGTGTCTATGTCTTCTTTTACTTTACTACCTTGCAATATACCCTTCTCTTCTTGGGTGAGAAAATCCGATTCGATTATTTGACCGTTTGGCATGTTTAGTCAGTTATTGCCTATATGTACATCACTGGCAGTGATCTCTTTTTCTATCACTAACTTTAATTCCACCTCTTCACCAGCAATCTTCTCTATTTCTTTCCTGAATTGTGTTTGTATCATTCTATCATTAAAGTTGGTTGCTTTTTTGTTACTTTCCTCGTTCTGTCCATAATAATCTGCATGTCTTTTGAACCTTGATAATGATGATCCCAATTCCCTATGCATGTGCTCCAATTCGACCTACAAAGAAGAATTATTATATTCATGATGAATTACGATATGTAATCTTTAAGTATACTCCATCGTTTCAAATTGAGCATCTTATTTGATTTTGCACGGAATTCAACAAAATACTTAGTTTTGACCACCAATAACTATAAATTTATAAATATATAAATACAAAAAAATAGATATTGTTAAAATGATATTTTAATTGAATCTAAGAAGAATATTTTAATACTACAAATTTTCATTTATTTTATTTAACACATCAATGATCAAGTTTTATTAAAGTTTGACCTCAAAAGTCAAATGTAAAGCTAAATTTAGAATGAAAAGAGTAAAATTATGATAGACTATTGTGTCGATGGTGTAAAAACGTACCTCTCGAGTCTCTTCTACTTGGCTAGGCATTGGCTTCTTCAAGAGATTCTCTAGCTTCCCCTGATCAGGTTCTTTATCCATATTATTCTTGCTCTCGAACATTTCAGTCAATGCAAACAATACAAAATTTTGCAAATACTTATTCCCTTTTCTACGAGCTGGTTGATGATTATTAGTAACATCATAAGGTTTATAACGTGAATAGGTACTCAATAATGCCTCATGATGTTTGATGTACTCTTTGGGTTTTTTGAGTGCATGTAGAAACTCCGCTCTTGGCAAGTTCAGGCTCTTTAAAAAATACGCTTCCCTTTCCCATTCTTCAACTAAATTTTTGGCAGATATGTATGATTCCATCCTTGAATTTCTTGTACTACCGCTTTCTGCCTCTGTAGATTGAGAAACAAAAATGTTAGAACATACTTAGATGAATCAATTTGTACACTAACTAAGCTTATCCTATAATTTTATACTCCTTTTATTTCACACTAATGTTATCACTTCTTTTTGAGCACATAGTCTAAGGAAAAATAAAAAGGGTGCAAAGTTCGGCAAATTTCTCCCATTTTTCCTTGATTAAGGCTCTGTTTGATTCACCTTATTTTTACTTAAATTCAGTTCAGTTCAGTTTAGTCCAGTTCAGTTCAGTTTAGTTTATGTGTAACTTTATTACTCATATAACTTTTTATTCCAAAATAATTTCATGATGAAAATTATGTCATCAGAAAGATCTCAAAGCATTCTTTCAAATGAGTCCAATATTGACTATGTTTGGACAAATTTTAAATGGTTAACGGTCAAGTTCAAAAAATCAATTAAGTTCAGTTCAGTTGAGATCAGTTTTACCCAGGTGAATCAAACGGAGCCTAAGTTGTTTTTATCATGTGTTCTACACTTTTAATTCAAAAATTTTAATTGAGAATAAGAGAGAATTTTTAGAGGCTATTCTAGTAAAAAGACTATCAAAAAAAAATTGAGAAAGACTATAAGACACACAAAACACAATATCTGAATTGAACCCCGATAATCCCCAAGATGAAAGTGCATTGCATGGAAAATTAATCATAATAATAATGTGTAATTGCTAACTGCCAAGTTTAGGAATTTGTCCTAAAAAATAAATAAATTGAGATTTAACTAATTAACTAGCATGCATGAACAATTGACAGTGAAGAAAAGACAAGAAGTCAACACAAATAATTTGCTTAATCAAACTGTATGTACTAACTAATATTATAAAAAAATAATAAATAAATAAACCTGTGCATATCTTCATATTCTCCTTGTTATTTGCCATGAATGCAGCTCTATGATTCTAGTAATGTAAAGTGAACAACTCTTAATTAGACGGGTTTATATAGCCCTTCATGGTAATATAGAAGTACTACTTCATTCCTAAATCAAATTGGACAAGAAACATAATCCCACTAGGAATAGTATTAATTTTTTTGTGCAACGGAATAGTATTAATCTTTTTATTTGTCCAACTGAAACTAGTTTATTTTTTGTCTTTAGATTTCAGTTTTATCTGTTATGTTTTCGAAAAGTTGTACCTATTGCCTAGGTTGCTTACTTTTCCTTAGCTCACCTTCTGATTACCTTGATAATTTTCAGCAAACACATGAAAATGCGTTTATTGTTGACCTTACTGATGAGGAACTTAAGCGGGTACTAGCGTAGGTAGGCCGTTCTCGATCTCTTATAGTCATAATGTTCATTGATCGTACGTACAGAATTTGGTATATGAAATTTGACAATGAGCTATGTAAATGGTGATTATTGGTTTCCAGACTTAATTAGCTTGGAAGGAGTGAAATTGGCTGAAATTGATACGGATTATCACACAGTATTCTTGTAGAACATGAATCACATTATTCACAATTTCACATGGAGGTGGAAAACAGTCTCTTTTCTTGTCGGATGGGAAGTTCTGAAGAGCGAGCGAGGATCTGAGATACTGCTGTGAATGGAAGAGTTCATTCGTTGCAGTTCTTGGATTTTGCACCATTATTACAATTGGGCGGTTATGACAACTTTTAATAATCTGCCGAGAGACAAGCAAGTTGGACGAAGATGTGAAAAGAAATGCCACTGGAAATGGTTTACAAGGCAAACTTCTTTATTACGTTGTTCAATCTTCTGAAGTGCATTCATACAAGAAGTTTTATGAGAGAGGCGTACGTACTTTTTGTTTCCAGCAGTTTTACATTTCTCATAAGATAAATCTCACTACAAGTAGTTTTACAATTCTGGTTAGTCTACTCACATGCTTACCCAAAGACAATCTTCACAATTCGAAACTCTGGAAATTAACTCCTTTCCATGTTTTCTTCTTCGTCACAGCTTCCCATCCAGTAAGAAAAGAGAATGTTCTCCACCTCCATGCATGCGATTCAGGTTCTACCAAAATACTGAGTCACTCTTTACAAGTTCAGCTGATTTCACTCCTTCCAAGTCTGGGAAACAATCACCATTCACACGGCAAAATTTCAAATATCAATTATGCACAAACATTCTGTTGAGCTTGGTATCCATTGATGGAGCTAGAGAGAGAAGTGAAATTGAGAGAAGCGAGAGAAAAGGATTCTATTAATCTGAGTATTCAGTTATTACAGGCTATGCTTATATAGGTACAGTGCTCTCTGACTCAATGAGAAGCCAGCTCAGCAAAGGCCCTAACAAACTTTCTAACAACCTGACTATTACAAGTAACAAACTAACAACAGAAAAGATGACTCAGCAGCAGTACATTCAACACTTCCCCTCAACGTTGAGAGTGAGAAAACTCCCAACTTGGCTAGAAGTTTGTGATGCTGATCCACAGGCAGAATTTTTGTCAACACATCTGCAAGTTGTTGTTTGGTATGGACATAAGCTGGTTTGATGAGGCCTTCTTGTACTTTATCTCCGATGTGTTTAGTCCTTTCATGGAACACTGGATTTGCTGCAATGTATAAAGCTGCCTGGTTGTCACACTTCAAATCAGCAGGAGCTAATTTTGTCAATCCAAGATCCTTAAGCAGGCTAACCAACCAAGTAACCTCACAAACTGTCAAAGCCATTGCTCTGTACTCTGCCTCTGCAGAGGATTTGGCCACCACATGATGTTTCTTAGACTTTCAGGACACTGGTGAACTACCTAGAAGAATGCAGTAACCAGCTGTGGACCTTCTTGACATTGGGCAGGATTCCCAGTCTGAGTCACAGAAAGCTGTGAGGTGAGCCACTGAACTATGAGCCATTAGGATACCTTGATTTGAATTGTTCTTCAAATACCTCAAAACATGAATTGCAGCTTCAAAATGACCAGCCCTGGGTGCCTGCATGAACTGGCTCAAGAGCTGCACTGAGTAGTTTATGTCAGGTCTTGTAATGGTCAAAGATATCAATTTGCCAATAATTCTCCTATAAGTTTCTGCATCAGGTAAGGGACTTCCAGAATCTGCCTGTAATTTTATATGTTGATCCAATGGCAGTTTGTAAGGCCTGGCATTTTTCAGATCATTTTCCTCCAAAAAATCCAGGACATATTTCTTTTGAGAAATAAAAATACCTTGCTCACATCTTGCAATTTCCAGACCTAGAAAATATCTTAGTTTACCAAGATCTTTCATGTGAAACTTGGATCTGAGAAGCTGCTTGACTTCTTCAATATCATTGAGATCATTTCCAATAACAAGCATATCATCCACCTAGACAAGAATAGCAGTAAAAGAGCTTGCTTTCTGTCTAGTGAATAAAGAGTAATCAGATTTGGATTGCTTAAATCCAAAAGATAAGAGAGCAGTAGAGAGTTTTGAGAACCATTGTCTTGGGGCCTGCTTGAGTCCATACAGTGATTTTAGGAGCTTGCAAACTTTTTGAGATCCACCAGATACAGCAGCAGTACAACCAACTTGGATCCTCTCCCCCTCACCAGAATACCCTTTAGGCAATACCATATAAACTTCTTCAAAGAGGTCACCATGCAGAAATGCATTTGTGACATCCATCTGACAAGTATGCCATCCTCTCATGGCTGTAACAGCAAGAAGTGCTCTAACTGTAGTCATTTTGGCTACAGGAGTAAATGTTTCTCCAAAATCAATGCCCTTTCTTTGACCACAACCCTGTATAACAAGTCTGGCTTTGCACCTGTCCACCTTCCCATCTGACCTATACTTGGTTTTATACAACCATTTACTGCCAATAGCTTTCCTACCAGGTGGTAAATCTGTAATAGTCCAAGTACCATTTGTTTCCGGTGCATTCAACTCTAGATTCATTACATCACATCACTTAGATTCCATGACAGCCTCATGAAAGGAATTTGGGTCAGAATTTTGTGGTGATATTGGCCAGGAAATGATCAAAGGCAGGTTTGAGAGTGGTGTTTGTGACATGGCCAGCAAAGGTAAAAGGTGTAGCAGGACTATTTTCATCATTGTTAACAACAGTTTTAGAGCTCAACAGGGGGCTAGCATATACAAAAGCACTAACATAGTCATCTAATCATGCTGGTTTCGACTATCTGAGTCTTCAGAGTCCTCAGTAGCCACAGGAGATGTGTTTTCCAAAGACAGTTCATCAGATGAACCAGAGTCAGAAGACTGACCAAGAAACTGACTCAAATGATCATCTATCATAGCAGGATGGGAGAGCATAGACACTTCACTAGAAACAGGATGTAATAATTGTTTGTGGCAATCTAGATGAAAAGGAAATATATGTTCCTCAAACTTAACATCCCTAGAAACAAATATTTTCTTTGTGACAAGGTTCAAGAGTTTGAACCCTTTTTGAGTATTGGGATAGCCTAGAAATACACAAGGCACCCCCCTAGGTGTAAATTTATCAGTTCCTGAATCTGGATTGACAGCAAAAGCCAAGCACCCAAAAACTTTAAGGTGATCATATGTAGGAACTTTCTGAAAAAGTCTCTCATAGGGGGTTTGATTGTGAATTACAGGGGAGGGTAATCTGTTTATTATATGAGTGGCAGTCAAAATGGAATCACCCCAATATGAGAGAGGAACTAAAGCATGAAGTCTAAGGGCTCTAGCAGTGTCAAGAATGTGTCTATGCTTCCTCTCAACCCTCTCGTTCTGCTGTGATCTCTCAACACAAGTTGTTTGATAAATAATTCCATGGGATTTAAAAAAAACTTGACATGGGCCACTGTCAAATTCTAGTGCATTGTCTGACCTGATGGTCTTGATTTTGCACTGAAAATGTGTATCAACAAAAGCAAGGAAATTTTCAAGTGTAGACAAGGCTTGTGAATTGAACTGCAACAGAAAAGTCCAAGTGGCCCTACTGTAATCCTCAACTATTGTTAAGAAGTATCTATAGTTATGATGAGTAGGGACCCTGTATGGTCCCCAAATATCCATATGTATAAGATCATACAAGTTCTTAGACTCAGACAAACTAGAAGTAAAAGACATTTTAGCCATAGGACAGGAAACACACAAAGAATGATCATTATTTTGCACTTCTTGAGAAATACAAGGAATGTGTTTCAATTTGTTTACAGAAGCATGACCCAATCTGAGGTGCCATTTACTAAACTGAGTAAGAGACTGAGATAAAGAAGCAACAACAGGAGTCTGATTGTGAAATGTAGCACCAGAAATGTGTGCTTCATTTTCAATCAGAGTAGGAGATATGTCACTGAGAGGAACATCCAGTAGGTAGTACAGACCATCTTGCTTTCTACCAACCCCTTTGAGACTCTTGGAGACAGAGTCCTGTATGATGCAAAATTTAGGATAAATAGTAACACAATAGTTATGATCTTTGGCAAGCTTGGGAATGGATAAGAGGTTAAATATGAAAGAAGGAACACACATGACATCTTCTAACAACAAATTATTTCTCAATTTAATGTTGCCAACATGTGTTATTTCAGTGGTATGTCCAGTAGGTAAGGTGATTTGTGGTTTATTTTCAAGGTTTTTAGGTTGTTTGAACAAATGAGATTGAGCTATCATATGATCAGTAGCACCGGTATCAGAATCCATGAGTCTGTCCTAGTTGAAGCACTGAAAGCAAAAACTGTACCTGAAAAAGAATCACCTAGCTCATCATCAGTATCATTTGCAGTGGATTTGTGGTGTTGAATTTGTGGCAAATATTTCAGCAACTCTTCAAATTGGTGAGGACTGAATGTCACCATACCATTACCATCAGATTTAGAGCTGGAACCCTCAACATGAGCAGCAGCAGGATCCTTGCCCTTTCCTTTGTAACCTGACCTAGATTGAGGATTTCCTGATTGGAAATTACCTCTTCTCTGAGGAAATTGTTTAGCCTGTGGATGCCAACTAGGATAACCTATAACTTGCCAGCATCTTTCCTTGACATGCCATTTACCACCACATTTGCTACAGATTGTGGGACTACCACCACTACTATTACCACCAATATTGCCATAGCTATGATTATTGCCTTTACTGTAT
Organism: Tetragonia tetragonoides; assembly: GCA_038025085.1. Classification (NCBI taxonomy): domain Eukaryota; kingdom Viridiplantae; phylum Streptophyta; class Magnoliopsida; order Caryophyllales; family Aizoaceae; genus Tetragonia; species Tetragonia tetragonoides. Next base: position 36,133,175 of record CM076154.1, on the reverse strand, counting down.
CGAGCAGTACTCTCCACCCGAGGTTTACTAGAATTAAGAATAGCTCTCTGAGATTCTTCTTGCTGGAGCATAGCACATGCTGTCTCAGCAGAGGGAAGAGGAGACATCAACAGAAGTTGACTCCTCAAAGGTCCATAATGATCATCAATCCCATTGAGAAACTGAAATAGTTTCTGCTCCTCAATTTGTTTGTTCAAGGCATTTAAAAATGTTGTAATCTCAGTAGACCTCTCAGTAAACCTAGGTAACTCATTCATGGCCTCTATTTCCTCCCATAATCCTCTCATTTTAGTGTAATAAGCACAAATTGAACTATGATTCTGGCTAACATCATAAGTATCTCTATTCAGTTTGTACTTTCTTGATCCATTGCTTAAGGCAAAACGTTTTTCCAATTGGAGCCAGATTTCATTAGCAGATTGCATGTATAAAACTGATTGAGCAATAGATTCACATACAGAATGTATAATCCATGCTATAACCATATTATTGCAGGTATCCCATACCTCAGCAGCAGTAGCATCAGTAGGTCTTGGAATCACACCAGAAATGAATCCTAATTTCCTTTGGGTAGCCAAAGCAATCTCCATAGATCTTCTCTATTTTCTGTAATTCTCAGCTCCAGTGAGTTTTACTCGAATAACCAGTGATCCTGGACCATCCGAGGGATGAATAAAGAGAGGATTATTGAATATTGAACCATTCAGTTGTTGTTGTTGTTGTTGTTGTTGTTGTTGTTGTTGTTGTTGTTGTTGTTGTTGTTGTTGTTGTTAATCTCCTGACATGATGAATTCAGGAAAGAGAAAAGAAATCCCTAGATTTTAGGAGCTAAATTGTTTGATGAAGTAAATCAAACAATTGATAAAAGAAATGAACAATTGTGTTTGATTATGAGCTTGAGTGCTAATGAAGACAAATCAATTACTCGATAAAATCAATTGAAGGATTTCAATGAAAAATTTCAAAGAAATCAGAGAATTACTAGGGATTTGATTGTGATTTGAGTGAAATCCAATATGAATTCCAACAAATTGAACAATCAGAGAAAAGCGGAAGAATTGTGTTTTTAGTTGATTAATAGAGGAATAATATCTGTATCGCAATAACTCTCAATTGAAGCTCTAGAGCTTTCATCAATGGAGGTGCTCTGATACCATGTTGAGCTTGGTATCCATTGATGGAGCTAGAGAGAGAAGTGAAATTGAGAGAAGCGAGAGAAAAGGATTCTATTAATCTGAGTATTCAGTTATTACAGGCTATGCTTATATAGGTACAGTGCTCTCTGACTCAATGAGAAGCCAGCTCAGCAAAGGCCCTAACAAACTTTCTAACAACCTGACTATTACAAGTAACAAACTAACAACAGAAAAGATGACTCAACAGCAGTACATTCAACACATTCGAACATGACTATAAGAGAAAACAACCTACCTAGTACCCGCTTAAGTTCCTCATCAGAAAGCCTAACATAAAACGCATTTTCATGTTCCTATTCCTCACCACATGGTAATCCCCTGAAAAGTGAATAGCCGTTTAGTGTTTGTACTAGAAATCATCAAGATAATCCGAAAATGAGAAAAAGAAAAAAAGCAAGCTCAGTACCAGTATACTTCGGCCACTCTAAGAAGAGATTCGTAGGTGGAGCTTGCATGTTTAGCATCCTTTGGATCACCATGCAACCAAATCTTGTACTGCACAAAAAGAAGGATAGTTTCTTTCCAAGATGAATTACACAATGATAGAATGCACTTCATGAGACACAAGAAGGGGGGGTTGAATTGGGTCTCCGAATTTCGGCTAATTTTTGTTTCTGATGGAAAAGGACCAACCACAGGAAGGGTGTCTCTTGATTGTTCCTATTGGACAGAATATAGTGCGGAAACGTGATAAAGATAGAGTAAAGGAGACACGATATTTTAGCGTGGAAACCATCGAAGGCTCAATTTGGATGTAAAACCACGACCCACATTAGTGGGATTTCTCAAATACTTTCTCTTATTATTCAAGCCAAACTCATGTACATAGCTTCTCCTCCTAAGACTAGGTACACACGCACCAACAAGCTCTTGTTGGCCAAAGAGTTACTTCTCATTCACTTTAATGTGTTTCACCTCCTTGTTACTCCACACACTCGATCTTGTGATTTTCACTCACCAAGCTAACTCTAACTTGGATTTGCGCCGAACTCCCTCAAGCTCGCAAAATCCACAAACTCCCTCAAGTTTTGAACTCACTCTTTTACACAACTCCCTCAAGTTGGTAAGACTCACAAACTCCCTCAAGTTTTGAGCACTCTCTTTCTCTCACAACTCCCTCAAGTTGGAAAGGACACAACTTCACTCAAGTTGCCAAGCACTCAACAACATACTCACAAGTTGTCAAGCTACAACTTCACTCAAGTTGCCAAGCCCTCACAAGCTAACTCTAGCTTGGAAAACACTCTAAGAAAATAATACAATTTAACCTTTGAATGCTTCTAGCAAAGCTAATGAAAGGTTACAAATAAATCCTAAGTGCCAAAGAATCGGATTTGAGAAGTGAACAATGCAGGGGAACAGCTGCTGGAACAAGGTCAGAAAACTGTTTTACTTCACTAGAAAATATATGACGATTTTACTCAAGTGAAGGAAGGAGGATTTTGCCTTGAAAGATTTTCAATGAAGCTCTGGGCATTCCTCCTTGAAAAATCAGTAGCACAAGCTCCCATTTATAAAAAAGAGGCCACAAGCACTTTATGTTAAAGTAGCCAAAAGTTAAAGCACTCTATTATCAACTTTACACAATGCTAAAGCTCTCATGTAATGTCTAGCCCACATTTGGGAGCCAAATGTTGGTTAAACCACCAGCCAAGAATCTTTGCATTGGGTAGATTTTATGGACAAACTTTTGGCATTCTTAATGAAAAAGCATAAAGTGAATCTTTTGAAAACAAAACCTTAACCTATGCTAATACTTTCATGTGATCTTAGACCACATTTAGAGAGTTAAATGTTGGCTAATAAATCAGATGAGAATATTTGCATTGGGTAAAGTTTATGGGAAAGCTTTTGACATTTTTTATGAAAAAGCATAAAGTGAATATATTGGAAATCAAACCTTGACATAAGCTAAAACTTTCATGTGATCTTAGGCTACATTGGGGAACCCAAATAGCCTTTGAAAATCAGAAAGTTTAAGCACATGTGAAGGTTGCTTGTTAAACATAAAATTAGCACAAGGCTCCATAAAAAGATTCTCATAAAGTGTTTTATTCTAACCCATTTTAACACTCAAGCTTTTGCCTTGTAAATCAATGTTTTTGTAGCTTGAAATCTAGTGAATAAATTTAAGAAGCCTACAAAAACATTTTAAAGAAAAGTTGAGTTAAAACCGAATTTTTATTTTTAATAAAAATGTGTACCACGTCTGGGCAGGGGAACAGAGCACTGACGCTGGTCCCTTTGCACCAGAAACTTCGGTTTTGATTTTTGTTCCCAAAATCAATTGTTCCACTTCCATGATTCCGAATCTAAGGCACATACAAGACATCTAGGAAGCCAAACAATTGATCTTCATTTGTATCTTCATACTTCCTTGGTCTTGTCATCATCTAGTCATCCTTTAATGTTGTCACTCTTTTGGTTTCCAAATGCACATCTTTGAACTCCATGTATATTGAGTTCTACCTCTTTTGGGCTACAACACATTGCTCATACAAGACATTAGTACATATGTGCATAAGCTCATTGGTTTGTCAATCATCAAAATACATATAGTTCAACAAATTCCCCCTTTTTGATGATGACAAACAAATGTGCTTATGCGCCAATTATAACAATCAATATCATGTAAGCAACATGTGAAGCACAATGTACAATAGATCTTCATTCCAAGTATACACAAGAATCTCCATGAATTCGTAATAATGGAATATGATTACCCAAATAATCATTCACAAAAGAGTAATTATAAGAAAAGTTTAGCTTATGAATTAACACATAACACAAACTAACATAAGCACATACATCTTCCCCCTTTTGGCATTAGCAAAAACAACTTTTAATGATCATGATGCAAAAAGAGCAAGCAAGATGCAAATATGTAAAATCCAGCACCACTTGGGTACTATCACATGAGAAGACAAATCAATCAAAGTAGCTCAAACTATTAATCCCATGATATTAGCCATTCAAAAACGTCCAAAAGTAATATTAGTCCAATAAAGCAAATCAACGGGCCAAATAGGGACAAGGGAATGAAATAAACTTGTCTAAAGATAAGGATATATCACCGAGATAATGGCAAGTGAAGAGAAGTGATGACATCGTCAAGCCAATAACAAAAGGAATGGGTTAAGGAACAATGTCTTGGCTGGATGGAAGAGTTGGCTTAAGAAGGATCAAGAGCTCATAATGCATTTTCATGTGATCAACTTTGAGCTCCTTGAACTAACTTTCCAAAAGTGGATGACTCTTTTTCTGATTATCTTCCAAGAACCCATTCGAAATCTCTCGATGTTTCTCAACTCATTTTCTCCCTCTATTTTTTGTACTAGGTCGATTCTCACTTTCAACAAATCATCATTAACCATTATTCTCCCCTTTCTCCATAGTCATTAGAGAATGACACTTTAAAGCATTGCAAGAATATGAGCAAGTGTATGAAAGGCCGAGAAAACTTGATTCTCCCATCTTCTTCAATTTAGGAATGACACTCCTTACCACAAGCAACATGAAAGTTTGGGAAAGGAAGACATATCATTTTTAAATATGTTGCACTGGGTTATCAAGTCTTCTTTTCGATCAAAGTTTGAGACATCAATATTGACATAAAGAACGCTTCAAACCGAAACCACCGTAAGCTACCAATCTTATCAACTCATAAAGCGATCTTCAACCTTCAACTTAATATTCTTTGTATTCAGTATCTCCTCAAGAGCTTATACTTTGCCTTCAAGTATGTCCATCTTGTCCATGTTCCCTTGAGAACTAGAAATGTTCTCGGTAGGAGAGGGAACAGGCGAAGGAACAGATGGAGGACCAGTGTAAAATCCAGGCAATATAGTTTCAAGAGCAATTGGTGCAACAAGATAAGGACATAAATAGAGACCATCAGAATAGATATACCCATCTTTTCTCCTTTAAGAACAATGTTGCTTATGATAAATGAAAGCACCAACTTCAATAGCAATTTCCTCGTTCTCCATGTTGCACATCTCAAAAGTTCAAGAGTCTCTCTCTTTGTAAGTCATGACTCATAACCACTAAGTATAACATTCACCCTTGATTTTATCACTCAAAGCATCACAACCAACAAAAATAAAGAACTCGAGAGTGAAGGTATTACCATGGCCACCTTTCATATGAGGAATAAGCCGAGTTCTCCACATCTTTCCATATCACCGTCTCTTTCTTCATTTTTAACGAACAATAAGGTTGGAGGATCAAGTGTTGATGTCTCCTCTCTTTCCTTTGAGGACGATATCTCTTTTAAGGATCAAGATAAATGGGTTGTTTTTCTTATCAAGGAGTCTCTTCTTCATAGTGGATAATGTCGGAGTCGTTTCTTAGCCGATGAGGGATTCTTCTATGAAATCATGTGAGATGTTTCTTCTTCTTTGAGGATGATATAGCGAGGAATAGGCTGAGTTGAAGGGATGTAAAAGTCATACTTCATGTGATGATCATAGAAGATGTTTCGTGAGAGTTGAAGTCTTAACCATCTTCTCAATTGGTTGCCTTCATGCACTTTTACTTCTTACTTCATGTATCTTTAGTTCCTAGAAAGAGAGTAATTCCAAAACTAGACTTGTTGCTCATTCTCATTGTATGTAGAAGATATGAGGTTTATCTTCATAATGATTGTCATTTCAACCTCAAGGGAACAGGGGAAGGAACACATGCTTTGGGTTGTTCCTATTTGTGACATATCTTCCTCCTTTCACATTCTCGTCCTTCTTCATGCCTCAATCTATAAATCTCTCTCTCTCCTTTTTCAATTTTTTTTAATCTCTCTCTCTCCTTTTTCTATTTCAATCACTCTCTTTCCTCTTTTTTTTTTTATTTTTTAATTTTTTTTTTAATTCTCAAATTTGATTAAGTATCATTCCCCCTCAATTAATGGCCAATACACTTTATTGCCATCCTTGTTTCATTTCGTTTGAAGGGGTGAGTTTCATTTAGTAAAAGGGTGAGAGGTGAGCATGAGAGATAGTCTTTGGATTTGATGAATGAAGTGGTGAAGGTCAATTTTGTGAAAGGTTTTGAAGAGAGTAAGATCATGTCCCACACAAATGCAAAATAAATATTAGACTAACACTTTGGACGAATTAAGAACATAAGGACAATATCCAAGGATCAAAGTGAGTCCTTTAGCAATTAGCTCATGCAACAAAACTTTTAACAAGTTTGGAATTTGGACATGCATATGACAACAATGTTAGCTCATATATGCATCAACATCACAAATTATTCACACACAATTTTTTTTTTTATTTCTCTTGGAGGAAACAATGCATGAACCTAGCTAATCTTAGTCATGCAAAACTCTAACCTTATTTTTTTAAAATCAATATTTGCTTAGAGCTTTAGTGAACACACATCTGCAATTTAATTTTACGCATACACTCATGGAAATATATCTCTTTTCAACATAACTATCAAGAAATGATGTCTAATGTCACCCCCTTGAAAATATCTCAAGATATGCTCTAATGATTATCATGTGTGTCTTATTTAAAAACAAGTTTGTAAACAAACACACAATCCAACATTTAAAAACAATATCTAGCATACTTGTGATAAAGTGAAGGAGAAGTAAATGTACCTCACTAGGTTCCTCATCAACCTTCTTACCAAATTAATCCGGCCATGTCGATTTTGGTTGATGTGACAATTATTGTATCCATTTGCTTGATCGTCTCCTTTACATTCTTGTTCACAAGTCTTTGAGATATTTAAGTTGATGATTCATGCAACTTCATGCTAGCTTGATTTGTAAGTTCAAAAGGAAATTAAGCTTACGCATCATACTCATTTCCATATCATCTTCATCAACTTGGCACAATCTCTACACAAATACTTGTTAGTGGCATCAAATATATTGCATACTTAAGTTACCAAAAACAAAAATTATATAGGACCATGAGAGATAATATGTGACCAACCTTTATTCTTTTCAACTTATTTTGTATTAGGATAATCATACAAGAATTCCAAAGTTTAGAGTTTTTGAATCTCGATAAAAGTTTGTCCAAATTAAAAACATGATTAGCAAAATCTTGATTTTCAAAGTAGAGAGATTGTTTCACAAATACATCATCTTTTAAGTGGGCATTTAAGAGAGCATGTCAGATATACATATGATAGAGTATGATATCCATGTTTGTGACAAACAATTAAAGGATACGGATGACTCTTGGGGCAAGGGTTTTATCAAATAAATTTTCCCTCATTGGTTGTACCCTTGCACCGTTTACCTTGTTCTTTACCATGATCCCATTGTCATCACTTTGTTTATGGTTCCAACCACATAAGGCCAAACATTGTTCTTTTGAATTTGTTAAGCTCTTCTTATGTGGGTTAACCTGAATGAGATTCTGCAAGAACTCAAGGTACACCTAAGGTTCAATGTTAGAAAAATATACAATAAAAATCACAAACATATGAACCAAAGAAGTTTGAATTTTCTTGATGAAGTTGCTAATGATTTGATCCAAAGGAAGTGAGCTCTTGTGCTTGTAAGATCGAACACTTATGATAAGTGTCATTTTTTTGCTGCTCACAATTTGTAACATTCTGTTACACAAGGAACAGTGGAGGGACAAAGTGTATGAGTTGTTACATTTCCCCTGTCTATAATACTCTACTTTCTGTCATGGAAGGAACAGCCATACAATCTCTTGTTCCCTTCCATGTTCTCATAGAGTTGAGTCCTGGCACAATATTTTCACAATAAATATGATCTCTTACAAGTCTAATAATTCATGCAATACATTCTCAAGCAAGGTATTAGTTTTATCAAAACACAAATTTGATAATTTCACAATCTTATTTAAGTGAGTAAACATGTAAACCAATTATATCTTCTTGCAACAAATTTCCCTAAAACATATTCTCATTACTATGCACAAAACACATTTAACCAAATGTTCGGAGATGCATAATTATAGAAATGATTCCATTAAAAAGCACATAGGGAATTCATTTATGCAAGGATCAATAAATGCAATGGTTCTCAACATAATGTTCAATGAATTTCACATAGTCAATTGTGGTTTTATGATGGATAAGCATACTTTGATGTCCGAATAATATTTGAATCTTCCTAACAAATACAACAAATGTATCAATGGTTCCTTATTTGCAAGAAAGAAACAAAGTTCACGTATCACTCAAACGACATCAAAACACATACATCATTTGATACCACAACTTACCATACTCATAAGATCACAAAGTACATGTGAATGAATTCAAGTGACTATATGAGTATTAACCATGTAAATTGACTTGAAAGGAGATCTCATTTGTCAATACGTAGCACATGCATCACATAACTTATCATTTGTAACTTAATTGAACACAAAGTAACAACTAAGTTTCATGAATGATCAACTTGCAAAAATGTTATGATAAGTTAGCATGTCCTAATCATTTGTGTCAAACAAAGGATCATTATCAACAACAATACAAGTATTTCAAACTATGTGGGAAGTTGAAGAAAGGTTTTTCTTTTTAAAACCAATGTTGTGTAACTTCCACTCAACCACAACATTCACAATTATTTTTTTTGAAATTTTATTTTATTTTATTTAACATTCACAATCATGTAATCATTGAAAAAATAAAACATTATGCCTATGATAACATAATTGAGAATGCTCAAGAGATTATATGCATTAATCCCTTGGCAAGATGCACATAGTTAATGAAGTGTAATGGTGATTTACCTATGAGCTTGCTTGTAATTCCATCACCAAAATTCACACTTCCATCATTCAAGGCCATTAGTTAGAGAATATAAGAGATGACTCCATTACGTTTCATGAGCAACACTAACCATGTGCCACAAGTAGTTGCTCTCTCCCACTAGCGCCTACACACTCAATTAGTTGTGAGATTTAGGAACCCAAACATGTTTGGGTCCATTTTCAAATAAAATAGCAAGCAAAACACTCCATTTGATACACATGAATTTCACATGTTGACAATTCACTTCATGAGTATTTTTTCTTGCCTCACAACTTGAGTTGTAAAGGCCAATTTTACCACAAAACATGCAAGCATGATTACAAGGCAACATAACACATTTAGAACTTGAATTCCATGTAACTTTATTGCCTTTTAATCTTAACTTCATTCGAATCTTATTGTGGTTAAGAATTAGCCAACAGACTTTCTGACAGACATTGTTCCATGTGTTGTTCTATACGTTGTTCCCTGTGACACATTCATAAATATGTTTTAAGTAATCTTGGAATCTTTCTTCTTTGACCTTTTCAAATTTTAATGCATCATTTACAAGAATTAGGTCAGATGTTAAAGACTCAAAACATGTATAAAACATATTAGTGCATATAAAATAGTCACAAGCATCACGTACTTTGAAAACAATGAGTACACTCAACAACATGAAACTTAATGTTACTGTTCCTACACTTGTTCCTGTCAATGTTCCCTTAGGGACTAGACATTGTTTCCTAGGAATTGTGTTCTTATATTCAAATCTTTTTTCTTCCTCAACAACATTTCTTAGGTAAAATATCAGCCCACAAAAAGTGTAAAGCAACATGTCTTTTTCTTACCACATATCAAGGAAATAATCAAGGAAAACATTCATCAAATCAATCAAATTAAATGTACAAGAAACATTAAACTTTTCTTTGAACATGTGAAAGTTTACCTCAATCGATCTCCTCTTTGATTTGGTGTTGCTTCTTGCTGTCAAGTCGATTCTCGCCTTAGTTTCTTTCACTTCCTTCTCATTCGAGCCTTTCTCAGCTGCTATCATAATTTGCAAGTTGGAACAGCTTAAGGAACGTTGTTCCCTCTGTCGTTCCTCTGGATGTGCAACTTTAAAAGCATTCCGAAGTTTCTTTGAGTTGTTCCAAGAGGCGAGGTGGTTGTAATCTTCTGGATCAAGGCCACCATGAGGGAATCTTATGGCCTCGACATTCTTTTCAAACTTATGGAGGTTGTTGTCGTTGATCTTGCTTTTTGGCTTGTGTGCGTTTTCTTCTTTGTTGTTCTTCACTTCATCAATGATGAAAGGACCTTTAGCAACAAGTTGCCAAAGTCCATAACTTTCGGCTTGGATGAAGATCTTCATATAAACCATCTACCAACTTATAAAGTTGGTAAACAAACAAAGGAGCTAGAAAAGTATTTGGATCTTGTGTTTGAGGTGGTGCACTCACTTTTGTCGATCTCTCAAAAGGGGTTAGCTTTTTGTGTGAGACCTGCTCTGATACCAATTGATAGAATGCACTTCATGAGACACAAGAATGAGGGGTTGAATTGGGTCTCTAAATTTCGGCTAATTTTTGTTTCTGATGGAAAAGGACCAACCACAGGAAGGGTGTTCTCTTGGTTGTTCCTATTGGACAGAATATAGTGCGGAAACGTGATAAAGATAGAGTAAAGGAGACACGATATTTTAGCGTGGAAACCATCCAAGGCTCAATTTGGATGTAAAACCACGACCCACCTTAGTGGAATTTCTCAAATACTTTCTCTTATTATTCGAGCCAAACTCATGTACATAGCTTATACTCCTAAGACTAGGTACACATGCACCAACAAGCTCTTGTTGGCCAAAGAGTTACTTCTCACTCACTTTAATGTGTTTCAGCTCCTTGTTACTCCACACACTCGATCTTGTGATTTTCACTCACCAAGCTAACTCTAACTTGGATTTGCGCCGAACTCCCTCAAGCTCGCAAAGTCCACAAACTCCCTCAAGTTTAGAACTCACTCTCTTACACAACTCCCTCAAGTTGGTAAGACTCACAAACTCCCTCAAGTTTTGAGCACTCTCTTTCTCTCACAACTCCCTCAAGTTGGAAAGGACACAACTTCACTCAAGTTGCCAAGCACTCAACAACATACTCATAAGTTGTCAAGCTACAACTTCACTCAAGTTGCCAAGCCCTCACAAGCTAACTCTAGCTTGGAAAACACTCTAAGAAAATAATACAATTTAACCTTTGAATGCTTCTAGCAAAGCTAATGAAAGGTTACAAATAAATCCTAAGTGCCAAAGAATCGGATTTGAGAAGTGAACAATGCAGGGGAACAGCTGCTGGAACAAGGTCAGAAAACTGTTTTACTTCACTAGAAAATATATGACGATTTTACTCAAGTGAAGGAAGGAGGATTTTGCCTTGAAAGGTTTTCAATGAAGCTCTGGGCATTCCTCCTTGGAAAATCAGTAGCACAAGCTCCCATTTATATAGGAGAGGCCACAAGCACTTTATGTTAAAGTAGCCAAAAGTTAAAGCACTCTATTATCAACTTTACACAATGCTAAACCTTTCATGTGATGTCTAGCCCACATTTGGGAGCCAAATGTTGGTTAAACCACCAGCCAAGAATCTTTGCATTGGGTAGATTTTATGGACAAACTTTTGGCATTCTTAATGAAAAAGCATAAAGTGAATCTTTTGAAAACAAAACCTTAACCTATGCTAATACTTTCATGTGATCTTAAACCATATTTAGAGAGTTAAATGTTGGCTAATAAATCAGATGAGAATACTTGCATTGGGTAAAGTTTATGGGAAAGCTTTTGACATTTTTTATGAAAAAGCATAAAGTGAATATATTGGAAATCAAACCTTAACATAAGCTAAAACTTTCATGTGATCTTAGGCTACATTGGGGAACCCAAATAGCCTTTGAAAATCAGAAAGTTTAAGCACATGTGAAGGTTGCTTGTTAAACATAAAGTTAGCACAAGGCTTTATAAAAAGATTCTCATAAAGTGTTTTATTCTAACCCATTTTAACACTCAAGCTTTTGCCTTGTAAATCAATGTTTTTGTAGCTGAAAATCTAGTGAATAAATTTAAGAAGCCTACAAAAACATTTTAAAGAAAAGTTGAGTTAAAACCGAATTTTTATTTTTAATAAAAATGTGTACCACGTCTGGGCAGGGGAATAGGGCACTGACGCTGGTCCCTTTGCACCAGAAACTTCGGTTTTGATTTTTGTTCCCAAAATCAATTGTTCCACTTCCATGATTCCGAATCTAAGGCACATACAAGACATCTAGAAAGCCAAACAGTTGATCTTCATTTGTATCTTCATACTTCCTTGGTCTTGTCATCATCTAGCCATCCTTTAATGTTGTCACTCGTTTGGTTTCCAAATGCACATCTTTGAACTCCATGTATATTGAATTCTACCTCTTTTGGGCTACAACACATTGCTCATACAAAACATTAGTACATATATGCATAAGCTCATTGATTTGTCAATCATCAAAACACATATAGTTCAACACACAAGGAACATTCTACAAACAAAGGTTACTTATACCTACGAGGCAATGACCAATGAACCCAATCGGAAGACCATAGAAAAGACACATACTACTATAATAAATAGGCAACCTAGACAATATATAGGTACTTCACCTTTTCAAAAACTACATAACACAGAAAACTGAAATCTAAACAAAAAACTAGTTTCAGTTATAAATATTTTCATAGTGGTACAGTTAAATTCACCATAGTTCGCAGTATATGATAATTAGCTCTAACCTCTGGGAGCAATAAAGCACTACGTGCTCTAGCAAAAGCCTCATCTGCTAGCATTTCATCTTGCTGTTGATTAGCAACAACCTCCTCTTGCTGTTGATTAGCCTGAACCTGTTTTCGCTGTTGATTAGCTTGAACCTGTTTTCGCTGTTTACCACGTGGTTGTTTAGCTTTAACCTGCCTTCGCTGATGATCACGTGCATGATGATTATTACCCTCTTTCTGCTGTTTACTACGAGATTCATCAGCTTTGACTTCTTTCAGCGGTACTCGAGGTAAATCAATTTTGATCCCCTTTCTGCTGGCATCCCAGGGTAGACCATTTCCCACGACTTTTGACGGTTCACCACGAGGTTGATAAGCTTTTCCACCCTTCTTAGTTCCCTTGAGCTTGAAGCCTATAAGGCACAGCAGATTAACAACAACAACAACCGCCCATTAAGTATTCCGCCGATGGCTATGAGGCACCGCAGATTAAACATCCAAAAAGACAAGGAAATAAAATAAAATGAATGTAAAAAGATTAATTTATGAACATAGTTGGAGGATACTTCAAACTTCACAAAAGAATGAGAAAATATAATTTAATGAAGTAAGATTTTAACATTTTAGAGTTACGTAACTTAAAATATTTTATTTTGTAGTTTGAAATAATAAGAAAATAAATCATATAATATAATCGAGTGATATTGATCCTTTGGCACTTGGATCATGATTTATTAATATATGTGACAAAGTTGCACATGTGACTTCAACATGTCATCTTTACACGAACATTCCCTCTTATGTGGTGTTTACATATTATCACTGCATTGTAAGGACCCAAGTTGTAAAGGTCACATATATCTCCATTGAAAGAACTAAAATTATTTTATTTTTTAATATAAAAATATGCTAATAAATATGTAATAAAGTTAACTAATTTTAAGGCATTAATGGGGAAATACTTGGATGATGAGTTGTTAGGCTATGTGGCAAGCTTTGCTAATATGGCGACTTCGGTGTCACTGTCACACGATTTTGGGCCTCTATGTGGTGTCTTGCATGTCGTGCACACACGGAAAGAAAAAGAGAAATATTTTTACTAATATATTAGGATTGACACACAAGCATATATTGACACGTAGGATTGACACACAAGCATATATTGACACGTAGGTTTGGGCATGTCATCAAAATAGTATAGGTGCATGTATCTTCTATTAGTAATATTTAATTATTATCTTAATTTCATAGTATAGGTGCATGTATATTCAATTAGTACTATTAGTATAGGTGCATGTATCTTCCATTATGCATATGTATCTAATAAATTATTACCAAACATTATTTTTATTGGAATTAAATATATTCATATAAAATCGTCTATTACGCGGGGCATGCAATTAGAATTAACACAGGAAAGTAAAAAAAGTTGATTTGATGAGTATAGAAAAAGATAGGTCCACATATTAGAAATTTCATAATAATATGTGCCATGGGTGAATAATTTGTTTCAAGTTTGTACTAATGATAATATTTTAGTTGTTTTAAACACACAAACCGTGCATCATGTTAGGTTCCGCCCTTCACACCTTGTAATTTACAGCTTTCCTTTACTTTCTTTGCAATGTAACATGTCTCTAAGGCGCTTCCTGCGTGTTGACCCTTGGACATGTCTTTACGCTTTCTAGTTCTTTACTTTTAGGAGTAGATGTCGAGTATGAAAGTTATGCACTCTTGATGTATACTATTGATGTGTACTTTTAGGAGTAGATGTCGAGTATGAAAGTTATGCATTCTTGATGTATACTCCTGTCAGAATGAATAAACCTTTTAAGACTCTTTATGGGGGAAGTAATCCTCCATATCGATGTATTGATGTCAATGCTTGTTGTTGTTAAACTGTGTTGATTGCGTGCATCATCCAACCTCTCTCTCAAACTCCGTCCCTCCCTCACTCTCTTGTGTGTCCACGAACACCCCAAAGATGTTCCTTGTGTACGGCTGGCACTCTTGCCGCTAGGAGACAAGAGCGCGCCGCACGTTCCGTAACTTGAAAAGGCGGACCGTGACAGCTGGTATCAGAGCGCAGCGAGAAAAACACGCTCAGTGAAAAGGTTGCTAGATTGAATTCGAAACCATGGTGACCATGGAAGAGCTAGAAAAACTTGTGATCGGGTCGGATGCCCGGATCGATGCACTAGAGGCCCAAGTGCATGATATTTCCTCCGCAAGCTTGCGGGAGGAGCATGACCACATCCACAATCAACTCCAAGCGTTGTGGGATCAGTGTACTACGATCAACCGAGCCGTTGCTAGTGGTGGATCAGGGTCGAGACGGGAGAAGCCCCCTAAGCCCCGGACCTACAGTGGAGCCAGAGACTCCAAGGAAGTAGACAATTTTGTCTTCGACCTAGAACAATACTTCCGAGTCAGTGGACTGGAAGAGGACCAGAAGGTCGATACCATGGTCATGTACCTAGTGGATGACGCGAAGTTGTGGTGGCGTTCGAAGTATGCCGAAATCGAAGTCAAGACGCTGAAAATAGACACATGGGAAGAGTTTAAGAAGGAACTCAACGACCAGTTCAACCCAGAGAACACTGAGTTCATTTCCCGAAGGAAGCTAAAGGGCGTCAAGAACACGGGTACCATCCGAGACTATGTGAAGGAGTACTCGGCGTGCATGCTTGAAATCAGGGACATGAGCGACAAGGATCGTATGTTCAACTTCATCGATGGGCTGAAAGAGTGGGCTCAACTTGAGTTGAACAGACAAAAGCTAGACACCTTGTCAGCTGCTATAAGCGTGGCTGAACGGCTCTTCGACAGCCAGCTAGGGAAAGAGATCCCACCAAAGAAAGGGCCAACAGGGCCAAGTTCGATGGCGAACCGATCAGGGTCAACTGGCTCTCAGACAGGCTCGAACAACACTCGAAGCTACAATGGGGGTAACTTCAGCAGAGGTAATAGTAGGTTTGGGAACGTTGGAGGTGGATCTCCTAGACCGGCACCCTACCGGCCCCCAGGTCCAACCTCATCGTTCAATCGGATAGAGTCATCCGCAACAAGGTGGCCGTCGAAGTTGAGTTGCTACAACTGCAAAGGGGCACACAAACACACCGAGTGCCCCATCGAGATTTGAGTGCCCTCCAACAGAATCTATCTAAGATGTCTGTGGAGTCTGATGGCACCAACGAAGTAGAGACAAGCAGGAACAATGAAATGGATGAGGATGAGATACCCCACATGGGAGCTGTCCATTTACTGGGCGCCTTGAGGAGTGATGAGACCTCCCTAAAACCCAAGTCAACTGAGCTCATGTACGTCGACGTAATGATCAATGGACGTAGCACTCGAACATTGGTTGACACCGGTGTCACCCATAACTTCGTGGCCGGAACTGAAGCAGAGAGATTGGGACTGAAGGTGGTCCGCGCAGGCGGCAGCATGAAGGCTGTGAACTCGGCAGGAAGACCTATTCATGGGATTTCGAAGGGAGTCCTCACTCAAAATAGGGGAGTGGAGTGGTCGATTGGACCTTACGGTGACTCCACCAGATGATTTTAAGATGGTACTGGGTATGGACTTCCTCCGCACGTCTAAAGCGGCGCCCATGCCACATTTGAGTTCCTTGTTATTGATGGGTGACAGCCCATGTCTTGTGAAAGCGTCAAATGTGAAGGTTGAGAGTAAAAGGGGACAGATGCTCTCGTCGATGCAATTTAAGAAGGGACTTCGAAGATGTGAACCATCGTTCCTAGCTACTTTGTCGATGAAAGAAGATTGTCGGTATGAGAACACTCCTCCGGAAGTAGTGAGACTGCTTGAGGGATTCAAGGACATCTTGCCCGATGACCTACACCAAGTCCTCCCTCCTCGCCGATCCGTCGACCATCAGATCGAGTTGATCCCGGGAGCCGTACCACCTGCTCGTAGTCCTTACAGGATGGCACCTCCCGAACTAGCAGAACTGAGAAAACAGTTGGATGGACTCTTGAAGGGAGGTTTCGTCCGACCGTCCAAAGCGCCCTATGGAGCTCTGGTGCTGTTTCAGAAAAAGCAAGATGAGACTCTCCGATTGTGTATTAACTATCGAGCACTCAATAAGTTGACGGTGAGGAATCACTATCCTATTCCGTTGATTGCTGACTTGTTCGATCAACTCGGTGATGCTGTGTACTTCACGAAGCTTGATTTGAGGTCGGGGTACCATCAAGTTCGTATATCAGAAGGGGACGAGCCGAAGACATCTTGTGTGACGACATATGGGGCTTTTGAATGGTAAGTGATGTCATTTGGGCTAACGAATGCTCCTGCAACATTCTGCACCTTGATGAACCATGTCTTCCACGGGTATTTGGATAAGTTCGTGGTGGTATACCTCGATGATATTGTGATCTACAGCAAGACCATGAGCGAACACTTGGAACACTTAAGACTTGTGTTCGAAAAGTTACGCGAGCACCACCTCTTTGTGAAGCTAGAGAAGTGTTTGTTTGCACAAGAGGAAATTAGTTTCCTTGGTCACTTTGTGGGAAAGGGAAAGATGTGCATGGACCCTAAGAAAGTCTCTGCCATCAAGGAGTGGCAGCCTCCGAAGAATGTCTCCGAGCTTCGTTCCTTCCTTGGCCTTGCTAACTACTACCGGCGTTTCATTGCATGGTATTCTGGTACTGTAGCTCCCCTTACAGACTTGCTCAAGAAGTGTGAAGGTTGAAATTGGGCCGATTCACAGAATGAGGCGTTTGAAAAGTTATAGAAGATGGTAACCAGGGAACCGGTGTTGGCTCTCCCCGACGGCACAAAACCCTTTGAGGTCGAGACTGATGCCTCAGACTTTGCCCTCGGGGGAGTACTACTTCAAGAAGGGCACCCAGTTGCTTTCGAGAGCCACAAGCTGAATGGGGCCGAGAGGCGGTATGCCGCTCAAGAGAAGGATTTATTGGCAATTGTACATTGCTTAAGGGTCTGGAGACACTACCTTCTGGGTTCGAAGTTCCTCGTTCGCACAGACAACACAGCAGCGAGCCACTTCTTAACCCAACCAAGACTCACTGGTCGACAAGCTCGGTGGCAGGAATCTCTGGCAGAATCTGATGTGGAGTTTACCTACAGACCTGGAGTCAACAACAAGGTCGCGGACGCTCTCAGTCGTCGGGCTGACTTTGCTGCCTTGAAACAAATGGCTCACTTGTCAACAAGTCTTGTGGCCACGACGATCCGCGACTAGATGAAGCAACATCCGGGTCAGGATACGATGACAAACACCATCAAACAGCTCATTGAAGAAGGGAAAACGCGACAATTCTGGATAGAAGATGGCTTCATCTTCACAAAGGGACATAGGTTGTATGTCCCAGGGCCGAGGGCCTTCGGAGGAAATTGTTGAGTGAATGTCATGACACCCTTTGGGCAGGACATCCGGGGTGGCAGCGAACCTTGAGCTTGTTAAAACAGGGGTACTTCTGGCCCCATATGAAGGATGACGTAATGAGCTACACTCGGAGTTGTCCCGTGTGTCAACAAGACAAGCCGGATCGACTCAAGCAGGGCGGCTTACTAAACCCCCTCGCAGTGCCGACGAGACCATGGGAGAGTGTCTCCATGGACTTCATCAACGGGTTGCCGAAGGTCGGGCCCTTGTCCGCTATTATGGAGATAGTGGAACGATTCTCGAAGTACGCCACGTTCATCCCTATGCCGATAGCTACTGGAGCAGAAGAGACAGTCGTCCTCTTCTTCAAATACATTGTCAAGTACTGGGGGCTACCTAGGAGCATTGTGAGTGACCGAGACGCTCGGTTCACAGGTACCTTTTGGGGTGCACTCTTCAAGCTTCTTGGGTCAGAGGTGAACCTGTCTTCAGCATACCATCCCCAGACAGACGGACAGACAGAAAGATTCAACGGGCTCCTCGAAGAATACCTTTGACACTTTGTGAGCGCCAACCAGAGAGAGTGGGTGAGACTACTAGATGTAGCCCAGCTCTGCTTCAATTCTCAGAAGAGCTCCTCGTCCAACAGGAGTCCCTTCGAAGTTGTCACGGGACAACAACCTCTCTTACCACACACTGCGGATGATCATTACAAGGGCAGAAGCAAGAAGGCGTATGAGTTCACCAGAGAATGGAAGCAAAACACCGACATTGCTCGCAGATACTTAGAAAAGGCTTCGAAGCACATGAAGAAATGGGCCGATCAGAAGAGAAGGCCACTTGAGTTCGAAGTGGGAGACCTAGTGATGGTGAAAATTCTCCCAGAGCAGATGAGATTCCTGAGAGGAAGCGACAAGCAGTTAGTCCGCAAATATGAAGGCCCTATCCTTATCACCGAAAAGGTGGGAAGTACGGCTTACAAAGTGGAACCCCCGATTTGGATGAAAGTACACCCTGTCTTTCATGTGAGTCGTTTAAAGCCGTATCATCCAGATCCGTAAGATTTCGCCCGCAACAAGTCTACTCGGGCGAACATCCGCACCAAGCCGTCACCGACACTTGATGACTGAATCACGTCGCCGAGGACGTCGATAACTTTAGTGGGGGAGAATTTTAGGTTCCGCCCTTCACACCTTGTAATTTACAGCTTTCCTTTACTTTCTTTGCAATGTAACATGTCTCTAAGGCGCTTCCTGCGTGTTGACCCTTGGACATGTCTTTACGCTTTCTTTACGCTTTCTAGTTCTTTACTTTTAGGAGTAGATGTCGAGTATGAAAGTTATGCACTCTTGATGTATGCTCTTGATGTGTACTTTTAGGAGTAGATGTCGAGTATGAAAGTTATACACTCTTTATGTATACTCCTGTCAGAATGAATAAACCTTTTAAGACTCTTTATGAGGGAAGTAATCCTCCATATCGATGTATTGATGTCAATGCTTGTTGTTGTTAAACTGTGTTGATTGCGTGCATCATCCAACCTCTCTCTCAAACTTCGTCCCTCCCTCACTCTCTTGTGTGTCCACGGATACCCCAAATACGTTCCTTTTGTAGGGCTGACACTTTTGCCGCTAGGAGACAAGAGCGTGCCTCACGTTCCGTAGCTTGAAAAGGCGGACCGTGACACATCGCACGGGGAATGTAACTAGTATATATATATATATATATATATATATATATATATATATATAAGTGGATTTGCACTATTGCTTGATGGACACGTGGGCGTCCACATAAACAAGTTATACCCACATTGCTTGTCACGTCATCAAATAAAAAATGCATGAATCTATACTAATGCATGAATCTACATTAATGCTTGAATCTACATTAATATTAAACACATTTTCTTAAATTTTTATAATGATACATGTATATAATAATCAAAAATATATTTATTTTGCTATTAATACTCTTTTTTTTTAAGGGGGACACCCATGCTTTAACAATATATAGAGCTCACTATATTCGAGTCAAAGTGTACATCATTACTATTTCAATTTTTGCATATTTTGTTCTATAATAGTAGAAACAATATGTATACTATCTTCCAATAATGGGTATATATAGTTGTTAACCACTTAATCATACTTTTATTGCATCCATTTGATACTTAAGATATGATTTTCTGGGTATTTGGAGTAAATTGCAGAAACATTAGTAGTATTAGGAGTGATCTTTTGGACGAATATTGGACAGTAGAAATTAAGGTAAATTGCAACAAAAATAGTAAAGCTTTGGTTATACAAACCAGGTTCATATCATGATTGTTAAGGAATGAGTTATTGTATATTTTGGTATTCTACCCTACAATTAATGCAATGTTGTAAGTTTGTACCATATTAAGCAAGAGGTTTCATAGAAGAGGATTTTTATACCAAACCCGTGCATCGCACGGAAATGTAACTAGTGTTATCCTAAATCTCAAGAGTATGTACTCCCAAGACCCCCAAGCATAAAAATATGTATTTTTAGGCCCAAGAAAATATAAAGCCCAAAAAAAAATAATAAGAGGAGTACATACTCCTGAGATTAGGTAAGAATTTGTGCTCAACCGCAGAGTTGTGAGAGACGGATTGAACGAATTCGACCAGAGTAAAGATGGATAAGAGCATCCATAGTTAGGCTGCGTTTGATTCACCTGGATAAAACTGATCTGAACTGAACTGAACTGAATTGATTTTTTGAACTTGACCGTTAACCATTTAAAATTCGTCCAAACATAGTCAATATTGGACTCATTTGAAAGTATGCTTTGAGATCTTTCCGATGACATATATTTCATCATGAAATTATTTCGGAATAAAAAGTTATATGAGTAATAAAGTTACACATGAACTGAACTGAACTGGACTGAACTGAACTGAATTTAAGTAAAATTAAGGTGAATCAAACAGAGCATTAGCCATAAAATCAGCTTTATCTGAAGTAGTGAAGAACCTCCACATTATCAAACAAATGCAAATAATCTTTTTTGGTATCTATGATCAAAATCTCTATGTCCCATGGAATGCCATTCAGCTCTAACAACTTTAATCATTGTTAGATTGTCATGCTCTATAGTAATATTTCTAATTCTAATACCTAGCTCTCGACTCTTCCGAACCCCTTCTCTAAAACTGATTGTTTCTTCCATAAGAATAGAGGTTAATTACAAGATTTAGTTCCTAATGATATTACTTCACCTGAAAATTACGCATACAAAATGCGGTTGCGGTATCTGAAGAATTTTTCTTTGAACTATCAAATTTGAGTTTAGCATAACTACCTCGATGGTGTTTTCACGTAACTCATGTTCACTTTTGTTTCTCATGATTTTTGTTTTAATTTGCATATACTCCTCTTCAATGTTAGAATCATTCTTAGCTAATGCCTTCCATTCAACAAAGTAGTTCCTAAGTAAATTTGACTTGGATTTGTGACTAAATCATCAAGAAAAATTTAGTTACATGCAAACCAAAATGACCACCAAGTAAGAATGAGAAGAACGAACTCATTCTTCAATTTGTCATGAAAAAGTAATATTGTCTAAAAATGAGATAAAGTCGAATATCAGGTTCTTATGAAGAAGTTCTTGTACTTTATCCCAAGTGTGGAGGAAATAAATGTACTCTGTCATTTGTTGGAGGCACTTCTTTATAGGGAGGCCATAAGCCATAAGGCATAACTTCCAAATAAATATTTTGATTTTATTTGCTAAGTTTAAGTTCCAAAACGAACTATAATTACAAACTTTTTTTATAATCATATTGTATACCTTGTGTTAGATAGGACGGATAGTCACGTAGCTGATTTAGATGAAAAAATTCAACTTAGGTGAAGTGAGCACATTCAAGTGTTATTAAAACAAACAAAGTACTTGTAGTTTATTACCAAAAAGTCATATACGATCTAAGGACTTTGGCACACTAAATAAGCGGAATATGCATTTGCTCGAGATTTATCCTAGTTCTTAATTCTGACGCGCAATCTAAACGACTGAATAGGTTTTTCTTGGGTGAACCTCAAACACTCTGGGGACACCACCAATTCAGTCGAATACGGGGGAGTATATTCTCAAATTGCGCAGTGTATTCGCACAACTCACATTCACTCTCAACGAGGGTTAACCTCCTAATGAGTCCATAATAAACGGGAGTTTGGTTTCCCAATGAGGTTGTGACGGTGGGTAGGTAGAGGTCGGAGGGATGCAACGAACATTTTCCATTTTCTCAAGCTAATAAATAGCTAACTTCTTGATTGTAACTCTAATAAGTTGGTGTTTCAAGAATCTCACGTACTATTTGTAACACCCCGAATTTCCACATCATTAAACTAAGAGTTGCAACGGAAAAACACTATAATTAAACTTCAAAGCGTACGTAAACATTTATCATCATTTATTAACTAGTTTGTTGGATTGAGTTGTGTTGGGTTGAGATATGTTATATTAGGTTATGTAATCATACACAACCAAAGCACATTCAAGTGAAGTCTATCCTAGAGCACATTCAAGTGTCATTAGAGCAAACAAAATACTTGTGAGTTATTACCAAAATGTCATACACAACCAAATCAAGAATCCGGATGAGTATTCTCAAGTTGTAGAATATACGCCTAGAACTATAATTTTTCTTTCATATACCATGATTACATGTTTTATCTTTCTTATTCTGTAAATTTTTTTTGGTTGTTTACCATTTTTTGGTTTTTTTTATAGTAGTGAAGGCCCTAAAACAAGCTTGAATCTAGAGGGCAAGATTGTGGTGTATGATACTGACTACAAACGGGTGAGGGGACTAAACGTCTTGAAAGGCAAAACCAAGGGAATCATCGTCATCAAAGTTTAATTGGATTGGAGAATGTATGTGTTGCCCAGAGCATGTGTTACAGAGACCGACGACAATGTGATACTTGACTACATGAAGAAACAAAAAGTATGTAAAAAATTAGAATTCTTTCACTTTACTGTATTTTAATAACTCTCTTATTTTATTTTTTTTGTCTTTTTTTGTGGTTGAAATGTAAGAATTGGCTTGTTTCTTTTCTATATAAGGAACGTCGAGGCTCAGATCTTTCAAACTGAGGAGATAACAAATGATGAGACACACCCTGCTTTAGCTAGTTACTTATCAAGAGAGACACATACCGTAGGAGAGAGCATAATGAAGGTGCGTGAATGAGAGTATTATGTATTTCTAATTAGTTTAATATTATGATATAAATATCATTCATCCTAATTTGCTTAATAAGTATATGAAAAATGTGGCAAAGATGGTAATGGCTTAATAATTGTTTTTTTTTTGTTTCTGGTCTGTTTTCCTAGCCTGATATATTTGCCCTCCAGGGACACTTTTTGTACCTTGTCCCCACAATTCTCGGGCACAATAATAACAGAGCATCTATTTAAAACCAAGAGTTGCAGCGAAAAAACACTAGAATTGAAATTCGAAGTGTACGTAAACATTTATCCCAATTTATTAATTATTTTGTTGGATTGGGTTGTGTTGGGTTGAGATTGTAATCAACAATGCAATTCCTCAAGTAAAGTCTATCCTAGAGCACAGTCAAGTGTTATTAGATCAACCAAAGTACTTATGGATTATTACCAAAATGTCATACACAACCAAATCAATCGGATCAATGGTGGTCATCAAAGCCGATTTCACTGCAGATGCGAACCATTTAGGGTGATTTTATTTGACAATAGCAGCCAACGCCGCTACCATGGGCGTTGACATAGAAGTACCCGAAGTCACCACGTATGGGCACTTCCGGTCATCCTATGACAGTTTGATGATGGTACTAAAAGTACCCCGATGCACAAAAATCAGGTTGTAAAGAAATATAAGATCAAAATTCAATAATAGAGTAAGACACATACATATTGATATGGATTAGGGAACCCAATATGACTTGCATATTGAATAATGTTCTGTTACGATATACTATAAATCTTTAGTGATTATGTATGATTCAAATTAGGATTGTTTCCTAGTATGTCAGTAATGCTAAAAGATATGCCACTTGTATATCTTTTACGCTAAGTGATGCCTTTTTAAATTGAATGTGCCCCTTTTGAGGAATAGTCTTCGAAAGCGGGATTTGGCTCATCATTTTTTATCTCTGTAGAGCAAAAGATCTCAGCTAATGCTTAACAAGAGAGTTCTTTTTTTTTTTTGGCAGGTAGTTAACAAGAGAGTTAAGTAACCAGGGTTATCAATCCAAATAATTTCTTTTTTAAAAAAAAAAGCATTAAATAAAATAAAAGTAACTATATATATATATATATATATATATATATATATATATATATATATATATATATATATATATATATATATATATAAAAGTGAGTCTATTTCGCGTGGTCACGACATGTGGGACGCCACGCAGGAGCCTTAATTGTGTGAGGACAACATGTGTAATGTCACGCAAGCAGCTCTTCCATATAGTGATGACATGTAAGCACATGCACGCCACGTAATATAACACATCATCCGCCATTAATGCCTAATCATTGTTTCATTTAATTACATATTTATTATCAAATTCTCAAATTTTAAAATAATATAATTTTAGTTACGTAACGCAAAAAAAATAATTGAATCTTACTCTATTGGATTGGATTTGAAAAGTACTTCAAAATGAGATATATATATATATATGTCCTATAAAAGTTTGTTTTTTTATGCAGTGATTACACGTGGGACGCCATATAAGAGAGAATGTTCATGTGACCATGACACATATGCACAATTTTGCCACATAGCCTAACATATCATTGAGCTGTCCCAAAGGCATTTTTACTCCATATTATCATATATTTATTAGTATATTATTTCAAACTACATAAAGTTGAGTCAATTTCGTGTGGGCAACGCCGCTACCTTTTGGAGACCCAAGTTCGTGTGGTGATGATACCTAAGCGCCACGTAAGCGGCCACATAAGCAAGTCGTACAAGTGTAACTAATAAATGTGTCTTTATTCATGACATTCATATAGTAATTAAATATAACATCTATATTTATTAGCCTATTTGTTTCAAATTAGAAGATAAAATAACTTTAGTTCTGTAAAAAATTAAAGTTTTACGTCATTGCATTGGAAATGAAAAATACTTCAAAATGAGATGTATATGTCATATATACAGCTTATAAAGTTTGACATCTTCTAGCTAACTCGAGTGGTGATATAAAAGTGAGTCGATTTCATGTGGGCACGCCACGTGGGATGCCACATAAGCACTCAAATTTGGGTGGGCTTGACACGTGGGTCACCACGTAGAGGCTCAAAGTCGTGTGGCGATGACACCTAAGTCGCCACACAAGCAAAGCTTGCCACATAACTTAACAACTTATCATCATCCAAGTGTCACCCATTAATATCTCATTATTAGTTGGATTTATTGCATATTTATTAGCATTTTTTTATATCACAAAATAAAATAATGTTAGTTACCTAAGTTAAAAAATTATAAATCCGACTTCAATGGATGGAATTTACAAAAAGTTTAATATGAGATATATATCCTATACAAATTGGATCCTTTGGGTGCGGTGATAACATGTAAACGCCATATAAGAGGGAATGTTCGTGTGAAATGACACGTAGACGCTACATGTGCACAGCTTTGCCACATAACTTAACAAATATCATCCAAGTCCTAGGGGTGAGCGCAAGCAGGTACCCACCTAAAATTTTAGGATTTGGTATTGGATTTGGTTAGACCAGTTCCGAGCAGTATTGGAATTGGTTGGACCAGTTCCTCAAAATTGATACCCAAATTTGAATTGGCAGGTCCAGTTCCAGGATCAGGTACCCATCCCCCTATAAAATTTCTTTAAACGAATGAAAAAATTGTCTAACTACTAAGAGTTTACAGTTGTAAAATAGTACATCCGCTTTGAAATCAGTAAAACAATATCAAACACGGAAATTGTAACCTATGTGATATCAAAAGGTAAGTTAACAGTAGCATTAATAGTATGGGGACCAATTTTATACCAATTCGATGTTTGGGAGATACCCAATATTAGTCCTAGCAAGTACCCACTGGGTACTGGGTCCGAAAAAATGATACCCAGAATTGGAATTGGTTGCAACCAGTTCTAAAGTTTGGGACCCAGAATTGGTATTGGCATGAGCAGTTCCAGATCCAGACCCACCATGTCCAAACCAATTTCAGTACCAAAATCAGGTACCCAGGACTCATGCTCACCCCTACCAAATCCCACATGATCATCCAAGTTCAATTCACGTGGACACGACACGCGTAGGACGCCACATAGAGGCGGACATTCGTGTGACAATGCCACCTAAGTCGTGACATAAGCAAAACTTGCCATATAACCTAACAACTCATTATCCAAATGTCACCCATAAATGTGTTATCATAAGTTGGATTTACTACATATTTATATATTAGAATATTTTTATTTTACAAAATAAAATTATTTTGGTTACGTAAATCAAAAATTTATAAATCTTAGTTCAATTGATTGGATTTGTAAAAAAAATTCAAAATGAGATACATTTGTCTTATACAAGTTGGATCTTTTGCATGCAGTGATAACATGTAGACACTACATGTGCACAACTTTGCCACATATAGCTTAATAAATATCATCCAAGTCCCACATGATTATCATCACTCGACTTTATTATTGATTTATTTTCATATTATTTCAAACTAAAAAAAAAACATATTTTTAATTACATAACTCTAAAAATTATAAATCTTACTTACCTTCATTAGATTGAATTTTCTTTTTCGTTTTGGAATTTTGAGGTAGGCCTCATGTTCATAAATTAATCTCTTTTACATTCATACTATTTTACATATAGATCGATCTAAAAAATATTTCATACCAAAAAAAATTAAAATAGTCAAATGTAAAACCAACATGAGATATCACCTAGAAAATTATCTCCATTTTTGAGAGATATTAATGAGTCCGTGTGAAGCACGGAATTAAAACTAGCTGTAGATCTAAAACTATACATTTCTTCTTTAATATAGTGAAGAAGTAAATCGCCATCAGTTTCACTAATGCATGCAGCCGATAACACGTGCTTTCTCCACGTATTTGAATTTCTAATGAGGATTATGCCCTTAGGCTTTCAAACCTTTCACTTTCACGAAATCGGTGTCATACACCACAATTTTTTCGTCTAGATTTAAATGTGTTACCGTGGTGTCCTCAGTGTAAATGTATAAAAGAAATACACATAAAAATGATTAAACAATATTACGACTACATACATAAGTTAGACTATATTGAGCGTGAAGATCTTTGGTCCAACAATAATCAAATTCTATTAGAATCTCAACAATACTTTATTACATAAACTAGATTATATTGAGCGTGTATGTAGATCTTTGGTCCAACAATAATCAAGTTCGATTGGAATCTAATACGAGTACAAACATTATTGATAATGCTATGCATATCCACACGACCACACTAATTCAACTTTGCGAAAATTGAGTATCCTCTCCTCACTTGAGAGTGTGACTTTGCAATTCGGTTGTGCAAACTAATTAGTATCAAGTTTTATATATGATCACACACACATATATATAAATCATACGGCTCAGATAACAAGAGATTAATTAGTTATAAGTATGTTGTTACCTCCTTTCGGTATCATCATGGATTCATGGGTACCAAATCCCACATGTTTAGCAAGGACTAAATTGCACAGTCCAGTTGGCTCAAATGTGTTGAGAGACCACCCCTACAAAAAAGAACGAAAAGGAAATAAATAAATCAGATGCAGACTTAGCTTCCTCAAAAGCATATAATTACTCCCCTAAAAAAAGTACATATATATTAAAAAAAAACCTGGGCTCCCTTTTCTCTCAACTCTTGAAGCTTTATACGGTATGAAATCGGGGCTGTCGTTGGTAATCTACCAGCAATAAGCCCCTCTCTCTACTAGATTTTCCCTTTTCCATATGTTATTTGGCTTTTTAATTGAGTAGGTTAATAAATTTCGCTCCATTGTGAGGTTTTAATCGCTCCTTTTGGTGAGATTTTGATCAAACTAATTGTGAGGTTAATTTGACTCTTTTTGTGAGGTTTCATTTTGACTCCATTTGTGAGGTTCACTTCGACTCCTTTTTGTGATGATTATCTCTTCATCTTTGGAGGGTTGGTAGTTTGTGCGTGGTTTATGGAGTACGATTGGGTGTCCTCTGCTCGGTGGATTTTCTTCTTGCCTATATGACATCTTAGTCTCTATTTAATTAGTTCGGAATTGAAGGTATAACATGAAGTTGATAGTTTGCGACTTCAGTTCGTTCGTATGGTGATACCGCGGATCTTCTTCTTCAAGAGGCAGTCTACAAAATCAGAGTTATGCATTCATCGAGGCTATGACAGAGTCTTCCGCAAAGAGGCTGTGATATAGAAAACAGCGATAAAGAGGAAGCCGTTCGGAATTGTCAAATATCAAGTGCTTGATAGTCTTTCAATTAGAGTGTTTTCTGATGTTTTAGATCCGTTTATTGTTGAATTTGATATCGTTTGTAAATGCCGTATGACCTATTATTAATGTAATTTGTATTTTTTCTGTAAAAAAAAATAACATAACTAGCAGTTTGAGAATTAAAGGCTTGTTTAGTTTGAGAAAATACAAATGTTTTTCCATGTAAGCAGTTTTCGTGGGAAGAGAAAATTGGAAAAGGCGTTCAAATGCTGGAGTTTTATAAAAGTTGAGATAGAGAATGAGAAAATACGGATTTTAAGTTATGTGTAAAAGTGGAGAACCAATTGAAGGGTGTTTTCTGTGTTTTCTTTGTATTTGGTAAGGCGTCTTCTCTATCAATTCTCAAATGGACACATGTATATGATGTATTTGCTCACCACACTCTCTCCTACCCAAACACATTTTCTCTCTCCTCGAGTTTTGGTAATCCTTCTCTCTCCTCAAGAGTCAAGATAAATGCTTCTTCAAATTGCAAAACTGGATATGCTCACCATTAGCAATCTGTTTTTTTTTTTTTTTTTTCCTTGAGGTCACCATTAGCAATCTGTTAGCCCAAAGAGAATCGCTAATTTCATTATATAAAAAATCAACTTATTTCACAATTTTGAATGCTGTAAATATTTTTTTTGAATGAAATTCAGATGGGATGTGTGGGTAATAGGTATGGTTTAATTAATTGCTATTCATCTTCTTTGTTGCAGGTTAGATTTCTGGGTTTTGGTTCTTCTAAGTTCATTGGGTGCTTGATCTATATAAACCCCAACTAGTGCAATTGGATGTTTGATCTATGTATGAACATAAACACGAATATTTCCTTAACAAGCAATCGAATGTGCTGGTGTTGAGGGCCCTTGAGGCAGAGTATAGGAAGCAACTTGTATTAAAAATAACAAAGAAAACAAACCTAACTGAATGGAGAGATAAGCTAATTGAAATATGAGTGTGCAAACCAGAAATTGGCGAATAAGAAGGAAAGCTGTATAGGTGAGGATGAAGCCAATTAAGTAAATAACAGAATTTTTTTTAATATTCTTCAACATTAATGGCAAATTGTTCTTGCTCTTGAGGCTTGCTTACATAATACATACTCCATCTGTAACTGAGCGAGCAATGGCTATGGCCTCAGGATTTTGGGGACCCTAAAACTGAGACGCCCTGTGCGATGGCACCGGTTGCACGCACTCAAGGACGGGCTTAATCTTCACCACAGCTTCCCATCCAATAAGAAAAGAGAATGTTTTCCACCTCCATGTGATTCAGGTTCTAAAATAGAACTGTGGCGCTCTTCACAACTTCAGCTGATTTCCCTCCTTCCAAATCTGGAAAACAATCACCATTCACATGGCTCATTGTCAAATTTCATATATCAAATTGTGTACGAACAATCGAACATGACTATAAGAGAGAACAGCCTACCTAGAACCCGCTTAAGTTCCTCATCAGTAAGGTCAACCATAAACGCATTTTCATGTTCCCAAGGCTCAACATATGGTCTTCCCCTGAAAAGTGAATAACCGTTAAGTGTTTGTACTAGAAATTATCAAGGTAATCAGAAAATGAGCAAAGGAAAAGTAAGCTCAGTACGAGTATACTGTGGCCTCTCTAAGAAGAGATGTGTAGGTGGAGCTAGCATGTTTAACATCCTCTGGATCACCATGCAACCAAATCTTGTACTGCACAAAAGAAGGAATGTTACTTTCCAGATGAATAACACAAGGAACATTCAACAAACAGAGGTTAGTTATGCCTACAAGTCTACAACCGATGAATGAAATCAATTAGAAGACCCATAGAAAAGACACATATACTACTATAACAAAGTAGGCAACCTAAACAGAACATAGAAAACTAAAATCTAAAAACAAAAAACAAGTTTCAGTTTTCAAAATTTTCAAAACTTCAACAAAAAAAAATAAAAAATAACTGACAACCCAACCAAATAAGGCCTTAAATTAAAAACTAACTAGGCAGATTCCCAAAGGCATGAAAGAACACCACACAGATTCCAGCTAACTAGACATATTCCCTAATCAAGCAACTTTACCTAGTTATCTTTTGTTTTCACACCCCACAGCAACAGACATTTTTTATTATAGTAGTAAAGTTAACCCACCATAGTTCGCAGTATATGATAATTAGCTCTTAACTCTTTGAGCCGTAAACCACGAAGTTTTCTAACAAGAACCTCCTTTTGCATTTCATCTTGCTGTTGATTAGCCTGAACCTGTTTTTGCTGTTTACCACGTGGTTGTTTCGCTTTAACCTGCCTTCGCTGATGATCACTTGCATGATTATTACCGTCTTTCTGCTGTTTACTACGAGATTGATTAGCTTTGACTTCTTTCAGAGGTACTCGAGGTAAATCAATTTTTGCCCTTTTTGGGGTCGCAGGGCAGACTATTTCCCACGACTTTCAACAGTTCACCACGAGGTTGATAAGCTTTTCCACCCCTCATAGTTCCCTTGAGCCTTATGCCTATGAGCACAGCAAATTAAACATCCAAAAAGACAAGGAAAAGAAATACTACTGTTAGAAGGACAATATATAAAGCTAGTATTAGGAAATGTGACAAATCACAAGTGTTATGTGAGTACCTATATTATGCTCTTCAATGTAAACATTTTCCCATCCCTATCAATGCCAAACAGAATAGAAAGATGCAGTATATCATCAGACTTATGAAAAATAATCAATAACAACAATCGGCCAAATGGGAACTATAACATGCCTTGTTTGGTACGCAGCTTGTAGCTGGTAGCTGATAGCTGGTTTGGTTAGCTGGTTGCAGTCAGCTGGTTGTATTAGCTGGTTTGACTGGCTGGTAATGTAAGCTGATTGTTAAAGATATTCGGTAAAATCAGCTGATTTTTAGTAGCTGATATGATGTAAAATGACTAAAAAGGACATTTTGTTGTTGTTCTTGCAATAATAGTAGTAGTTGTTGTTGTTGCAATAATAATAATAATAATATTATTATTATTATTATTATTATTATTTAGATTTTATGTATTGATTTATTTTTGTAATATTAATATTGAGCTATCAATGGTCTAACCCAAAAATGTTTAAAATAAAAAATCCATCATTTAATTTTATACAAAAAAAGAAAAAGAAAATAAAACCCATCACCCTCCTGTTACGTACTAACCCACCCTTCCCCTCAAAAAGAACATTCATACATGTGCTGAAGTTGGATATTGGCCCATTTCAATTTTCATCAACAAAAAAAGAAGCAATGGTATTGTTTGTAAATATGTGCTCAAGTTGGGTATAATGGTCAAATATGCTAATTATCCATGACAAGCTGAGATGAAACGCAGGGGAGGTGCAACTTTTCATTTTGCAGATTGTTTGGGCAAACAAGCTGCCATAAAAGCTCCTCACCAAACACCATTTTTTTGAGTAATTGGATTGTCATTGAGTCAAACAATCCAATACCCCAAAAAGCTGGCCAACAATCTGGTATCCAAACAAGGCCATAGTAAAGTACAAGACAATATTCAACATGAGAATAAAAACATTAAAAAGAATAGTTCTTTAACAGAGAAACATAACCCATTGCCACCAATAGCAGCTCACAATCGTAACAGAGAAAATCTTATACTAGCCCTAATATTAAATTCACCGTTTACAAATATGCATCATAGATAAAATTGTAAAGGTACAATTGAAACAACAACTTTTCATAACTATTGAGGTTTTCGAGGCTAAATTGATGTCCCAATTGCTTAATCAGTGTATGCGTATATATAATCTAATTGATCATAACATTGAGAAAACAAAAATCGGCAAAAATAGTTAAAATTGGTACCTTGAGGTGATATTTTTCAAGAACTGGAGTGGGAGGCTGATTATTCCATTCTTCCTCTTCATCACAGAAATCCATCGAAGATAAAGCAAACCCTAACTCTCAACAAACTCGTATACGCAAACCTGCTGCAAAGGATTTAAAGAAATCGCTAGGATAAGAAACCCTAGAGATTTATTAGAAATCGAAATTTGGTAGATTTGAGATTGAGGGCAAACGTATTTGAAGACGGTTGTTATTATCCGACGATTTTTTGTGCGGAACTACCTCATTTGTGACTTACTACCTTAAAAGTTTTTTTTTGTGGGGAACTACCTTAGAAAGCCAAAAAGTTTGTTGACCACTACCCTTGACCATATTTTCGGGTATAATTTTCTTAAAAACCCCAAAATACCCTCACATGACCAGCACGTGATCATTTAAATCAAATCACCCCCCTCCTCAAAAATCCCTCAATCTTTGGGTTCAATCGTACAAGCCCAGAATTATGAAACTAAAGATCAAGGTTAGATTGATTGATTTTGATTCAGTCTTACCAGGTACGTGTTTTGCTTTGTGTCTCCCGTTTTCCTTATTTTTTTCTTTCGATTTGAATTTATGTCACTGTTTTTTGTGGATGTTGAATTTCGAGGGTTTTTATCAGATTTGGTTATGGGGGTCTTAAGTTTTATGTTTTAGATTGAGAAATTCGATCCAAAACCCTAGCTTCCGGCCGAAAATGGGGAATTTTTTGTGGGAATTCGAAAATTCTAGGGTTCTTGTGAGGGTGCTGGGAATTTGACAAATTTTAGGTTTTTGAATTTGTAGATGAAGGGTGAGGTTGAGTTCTAGTTTTCTTGGTCTAGATTGTTTAATTGTTTGGTTCTTATTCTCTGTGAGGGTATTTTGGGGTTTTAAGAAAATTATACCCGAAAATATGGTCAAGGGTAGTGGTCAACAAACCTTTTGGCTTTCTAAGGTAGTTCCCCACAAAAAAAAACTTTTAAGGTAGTAAGTCACAAATGACACCCCAAACAAGGTAGTTCCGCACAAAAAATCCTTATCCGACAATACGACCTCGAGTTCAAGAGAGATTATTGCAAAGTGCGCAGGAGCATTGCTTCCTCTTAGGTTTGACCAACGGATCGGGTCGGGTCGGCCCATTTAATAGCCTTTGTCGGATTGGGTCGGGTCATTTAATAAATTACTCGAGTTGGGTCGATCAGACATGTTTGTGGGTGAGGTGGTCGGACTGGTCTATTTTGACCCGTTTAAAATTTTGAAGTGTTTTTTTTTGAAAAAAATACGGATTAAGTGGTCAGCCCTTTTGTGATATGGTAATGACCCATTTAACTTTTTACATAGGCCGGCTCATTTTGAACCGACCATTTACAATTGTAAACGGATTATGGGTCGGGTCGGCTACAGCAGCCCCTCCCACTTACCCATGTCTACTCCCTCCTCTCACAAAATAAGGGATGTGGGCTACCACTTTATGCAAGTATCCCATGCGTATCTGTTTGACCTTTTCTTTTTCTTATTTTGGTTGAAAGGTAAGAAAGACCCGATTAACCTAAAGAGTTTCTCAACAACATAGTTGTGAGAGACTGATCAAACGAATTCGACTAAAAGAGTAAAAATGGACAAAAGTGTCCAAAGTTAACCATAAAATCAACTACCGCATTTATTTCTCTAAAATAGTGAAGAACCTCCACTTGTCGAACAAATGCAGATCTTTTTTGGTATCTATGATCAAATTCTCTATCTCTCATGAAATATGTCATTCAACTCTAACGTATTTGAAGATGATTATTATTATCCGACGATATGACTCGAGTTTAGGATTTCCAACAGTAAGACTCACGTGATGCGGCCACGTCATGCAAGTACCCCGCGCACGCCCGTTCGACGTTTTCTTTTCTTTTTTGTTGGAAAGGCAAGAAAGATCATATTAACCTAAAGAGTCCTTCAGCAGCAAGCTGTGAGAGACGTATCTAACGAATTCGACCAAAAGAGTAAAGATGGACAAGTGTGTCCAAAGTTAGCCATAAAATCAGTTACCGCATTTGCTTCTATGAAGTAGTGAAGAACCTCCACAGCTTTAATCATTGTTAGAGTGTCATCATTCATAGTAATATTTCTAATACCTCGCTCCCGAGCCTTCCGTACCCCTTCTATAAGACCAATTGCTTGTGCTATATGAATAGAGGTTGACTACAAGATTTAGCTCCTAATGATATTACTTCACCCTAAAAATTAAGCCTAAAAAATCCAGTTGCGGCATTCGAAGAATTCTTCTTTGAACCATCAAATTTAAGTTTAACATAACTAGCTCGAGTGCGTTTTCACGTAACTTCTATTCTCTTTTCTTTATCATGTTTTTTTTTATTTTTTTGCATATACTCCTCTCGAGTCAATGTTACAATCATTCTTAGCTAATGTCTTCCATTCAACAAAATTATTCCTAACTGAATTTGACTTGGAATTGTGACTAAATCATCAAAACAAATTTAAGTACGTGCAAACCAAACTCACCACCAAGTGAGGATGAGAAGAACGAAATCTCATTTTTTTCAAATTATTGTACCTTATCCCAAGTTTGGAGGAAATAAGGACACTTGAAAAGTAAATGTACTTTGTTTTTAAAATGAAAATTACAAGAAACACATTTCTGAGGTAAAAAAAACATTGCTTTGTTGAAGGCATTTCTTTGTAGAGGGACATCAGGGCATAACTTCCAAGGAAATATCTAAATTTTATTTGGTAAGCTTGAGTTCCAAATCCACCTCCCTTCTTGGTGGGGAGCTTATCTGTTGATATCTCGGTGAAGTGGCTATGCAAATTTGCAAAGTTGAAATGAGGAATTGAAATATAGGATTTTTGTTAGTATTATGCCCACTTTTTAATGTATATGCTGTTACATGACACTATTCTTGAAGCTTAATTTGCCCGTGGTATGCTATCTGTTTCAGGTATTATATCAACTACAAGTTGATAAAGAAGGTTAAATAACATATATCTGAATTTCAGAAGTAGGATAAAATGAGGTGATCATAGATCTGACAAGATGAAAGCTAGAATATGTAAGCAACCATGTTCATCTTTGCATTTGTTGTTTACAAATTAGCCGAAAAGACATAACATCAGCACTGCCCCCTCTCCCCTTGCTAATAAGCCAGTGTAGTGCTTTGTACCCACTAATGTTATAGCTACATCATTTTCATTCTTGATCCTTACTAATTTAACTTACCTGTGTTTATTGGTTCTAATGGTGTTAGATTCCCCACTTTAATTGGTTCGACTCTTCTCGGGGCCACTAGAGATTTTCCTGATCGTTAACTTCAGGGACCATGAGAATAGTCAAGCAAAAAACTTGGATACCCATACTATCTTAAAAAAAAAAAAAAAAAATTCCCCCACTTTTATCCTAATTTGTTTGTTTCAAGTGCCTCTTTGATTCTAAAGTTGTTGTTTTCTCTCAATTTCTTTTCTTTTGTGGTGATGAACCCTACATGTGAATGTGATTACTATTGTAGAAGATGTTTATGGCTGAGAGGTAGCAGATATTAGTTGAATTGAGTTCTACCATAGTATCGCTGATCGAGTCATAACAGTTTCAGCTGATTTCACTCCTTCCAAGCCTGGAAACCAATCACCAAACACATACAACGCTCATCAAACAAATGTAAATCTCAGATTTAAAAAAAAAAAAAAAACTACCTTGTACCCGCTTAACTTCCTCGTTAGAAAGGTAAGCATAAAATGCATTGTCATCTTCTTCTCTACAAACATATGCTGATAATACAGCATCCCTGGAAAACAATAGTGATTGATGAAGTGCTTGTATGAAAATTTATGAAGATAATCCGAGAATGAGCAAAGAAAGAATATGGTTTACTTGTCTATTTTGGCCTCTCTAAGAAGAGATGTGTAGAAGGACCTTGCATGTTTATAATCCTTTGGATCACCATGCAGCCAAATCTTGTACTGCACAAAACAAAGATAATTCTTTTCAGAATGAAATAAACAAAGATTATTCTGTAAACAAAGGTTATAATATATATGCCCGGCCACCACCAATGAAACCAATGGAAAGATCATAGCCAAGTAAAGATACAAACTTCATCGAAAAAAAAAAAAGAAGTAAAGATACAAATTAGGCACCACTGCTACCTAGACATAGGTACTTCAATTTCCTAAACTAGGGGCTAAAATAAGGCAAGGCATATTGCAATTGCTCACCATGAGATAAATTATAAACGGGGCTCATATTCTAGATGATAATGCTCGAGTGTTATGATCATGTATGGATAAGAATAATGGGCAGCATGCTTCAACCAACCCACAAGCAATATGAAAGAATTACCACAATTTCCAGCTAACTAGGTAGATTCACTAAGAAACTACGTCTAACAACATTTAGTATTCACACACCACAATAGTCAGACACATTAACTAAGTGAACTCACCTGAGTTCGTTCTATAAGATAATTAGCTCTAAACTCTTTTAGCCATAAGCCACGAAGTTTTGTAACAGTAACCTCTGTTTGCATTTCATCTTGCAGCTGATTAGCCTGAACCTGTTTTCTCTTTTTAGCACATGGTAGTTTAGCTTTGACCTGCCTTCGCTGATGACCATGTACTGCATGGTTATTACCCTTTTTCAACTTTACTTCACTAGCAGGTTGATTAGCTTTGATTTCTTTCAGGGGTTGTCGAGGTTCATCGTCTTTGATGACCCCCTCTTTGGGGTCCCACCCCCAGGGTATATCAGGTCCGATAACTTTCAGCAGTTCACCGTGAGGTTAATATACTTTGGCACCCTTCCTAGTTCCCTTGAGGTTAATGCCTATAAACACGTAAGCATATTACATAACCAAAGAGAAAAAGCTACTGTTAGAAGCATGATATATAATGTCTTCTAGGTATTATAAAAAACCAAATATTTCAAAGTTATTTTGAGTACCTACCTATATTACTCTCTTCTAGGTAGACATCTTCCCATCCCTATCATGCAAAAAAGAAACAAAAAACTAAATTTAGTATCTCATTAAACTCGGTCCTCATGAATCAGAAAGAATTCACAATAGACAAAAATGGGAAAACATATACGTACTACAAATCAACTGACTAAAAGTACAGGACTGTATTCAACACAAAACTTTTGAAATTAGTAGCACAGGCTGCCTTTCTTACTAAACTGGACTGGCGTTTGATAGCTGAACCTGGATCCCTTTGGTCGCAAGTCCTGCGAACTAAATACTGTAGGGGCAGATGTGACTTGGACATGTTCGAACCCAAGCAGAACTCTTCGAATGTATGGCAAGGAATTATTGAAAATGCTAGTTTTGTGCGCCAAGGGACAAGGGTAGCAGTTGGCAATGGCAAACGCACCCTTTTCTGGGACCATCGATGGACACATAACACCCCCCAAGCTCAGAGCAGGATAAGACCGTGGATGAGTACTGGGACTCGAATGGAGATTGGAATTGGGAAGCCTTCGCGGACTATCTCCCTGCAGAGGCGCTCAAAGCCATTGCATTACATAGACTGATTGTTGAAGAATCAGCAGAAGATGCCCAGTACTGGGGAGGCAGCCAGGGTGGGGAATTTACAATAAAATCAGCGCTCAAATTAATTCGCAAAGAAGATGAAAACCCACCAAACAAGATGTGGGACATAGCATGGAGAGCTCCTATGTCCCAACGAATCCGAATGTTCCTCTGGCTTCTACTACATGATCGTTTACTTACAAACGCACAAAGAGTAGTTTGTCACCTCTCAGATGACCCCCGTTGTCCTCGATGGGGAGCTGATGAGGAGACAATGGATCATATAATGAGACGATGTAGGTTCTCTCGTGCTGTCTGGAGCCAGCTTGGGGCGTGCAGGCCTTCGTCTCGCTTCTGGTCAATGCCCATACAATAATGGGTTGTTCACAATTTGGACACCACTGATCCGAGCTATGATGCAGGGGACCCCCTGAAGTTTACCACCACCCTATGGTGGCTGTGGAAATGGAGAAACTATAAGGTTTTGGTAGAGAAGAGAACATCCCTCTTAACGCAGCAGGTTTCCTCCATGTTCGGCTTGAAGAGATGAAGAAGGCACAGCTGCAGCTAGAAGCAATGGGACGCGACCCAGGGGATAAAAGAGCTGAAACTTTAATCAGATGGGTAGCACAAAAGGAAAGATGGATGTTACTGAATACGGATGGAGCATCACGCGGAAATTCAGGATAGGCTGGAGGGGGTGGCATCTTGCGATCATCAAGGTCATATGGTACGTGCATTTGCTGAGAACCTTAGCCATTGCACTGTTACGAGATAAGAAATACTTGCCCTCTTAAGAGGGCTCACCATGGCATGAGAGATGGGTGTAAGAAAACTGGAATTAAAGCTCGACTCCAACACAGTAGTTCAGATGATGAAGAAGAATGAAATCACTAATGGGCCAGCGACCTTCATGGTGAGAAAACGCAGGAAGCTAATACGAGAACAAGATTGGGAAGTTACAATTGAACATTTCTACCGCGAGGCCAATAGAAGTGCGGATTGGCTAGCTAATCTTGGCTGTGATCAAGCGGAGAACATTGCGTACTTTGATGTAGCAACCCCAAGCCCACCCCTTAGGAGTATTTTGTATAAAGATGTCGTAGATGTGGCCTGGCTATGTAGCGTTCCTTCTAGTTGATCTTTTGGGGCTTGCCCCTCTCTAGCACCCCAAAAAAAATTGTGTATAGTGTTGTGTACACAAACTAAGGTGAAACAGAGTTAAGTTTTTTCCTTATTTTTAATTTAATTTAAGTTATGCTTCAGCAGAAACCTTAATACCATAACCAACAGCCCAACACCTTCCATCAGAAAACAGCTCAAAAACCAAAAAAAAAAAACAAAAAAAAAAAACTTATATATTGATCAGTCTTTACCAGAATCTACTGACCTTATATGATAAACTCAAAGTTCTAATTTATTATTATTATTTATTATTATATAGATGATAGATAAACCAAAGTTCCTCCTCAGCACAAGAGAAAAAAAAAATCAAAAAGGAAAATTTCACCAGCTCCTCGTATAATTAATGGTCTAAGAACGATGATAATTGACTAATTGAGGTTTATGTGAGCCCTAATTGAGATGACGAAAGGTAAAAAAAATAAAGAAAAAGCGATAATAAGCAATTGGATAATCTGGAAAATTTCGCAAACCCTAATGTATCATCATCATGAGAAACACATTGCGAAATCCATACGGGGCGAAATAATAATTAAAAAAAGAAAAGTAAAATCGGTACCTTAAGGCAGTAGTATTGCATAACCGGAAAGGGAGGAGCGTCAAGCCAATCATCATATTCCATCCAAGATAAATAGAGTATTTGATTTTCTTGATCAATTCAATTTCAAATTGAAATTGAAATTGGAATTTCGTAGATTTCAAGAAAGAACAGAGGAACACGTAGATTACTCGGGGCTTTTAGGGTTTCTGTTCTGATTGCTCTGGATGATCACAGATTCACAATGAATCCAATACTAGTACGAATAATTAAAATAACAACCACATCATTGTGGCCGGCCCAAGCCCGAGCCACTTAACTTTTCTCCCTTCGTCCCTAATCTATTCTTATTCCCATTTGACCTTTTAACGTGAAAGTATACAAGTTTTGATAAATTTAAAAATAAGTTTATTTATAATGTTGTATTTATGGTCAAAATGTCGTATTGATGGTAAAAAAAAAAAAAAAAAAAAAAAAATCAAATAGAAAAAAGAAAAAGAAACGGTGAGAGTATAAAGTATAAACTAGTAGCCAAAACACAAGCAAACAACCTAAATACCACATTCAGGTCGGAACTCCTCGAAGTTTAGGGTAATCAGAGAAGGTGGCTGCCTAGGCGGCAAAGGAATGTACTAAAACATTGTTTGTGTGTGGAATGTAAAATACTCGTACATAAACATGACAAGAATAAATAAAATCAAAAATTTCTTCGAATAGTCTTCGTGTCTTCCATGGGGACAACTTATCGCGCTTCAAATCATCAGCTACTAGACACAACGTTCTTATTGTTTAGATTCCCGATCCATCTACTCTCTTTTTTTAGTGCCCCGGACCATCTAACTAGGTGAAACCCCTCTCCCTCATTTATGCATTCATTTACCTAACTAGACGCACAATCTAGCAATAATTTATAGTCGGGGCGTAGTGATGGTAATGGACGCAACGTGGTGGTTTGTAGTTTGTAGGTGGATCTCTCCCTCTCCTTCATTTATCCATGTATTTATCTAATTAGATCCACGATCTAGGCAATAATTTGTAAGTTGTAACACCTTTTCCTTATAAACTCATACAAAAATGACGTATCACTTATAAACTCATCAATCTCTCTTTGGACTTCTTCCATGTAGAACACCTTTTCCTTTCACGCACATATATGGAAACCCGAACAATTTCCCCCTCACATCTGTGTTTTTCAACTCTCTCTTAGTCATGTTACTTGCTCTCACATGTCATGACACTTCTTTTATCATGACCTTGGAGATCCATGGGTAGGAACACCAGCCACGAGGATCTATGGATCATGACAATTTCTTCATCATGACATGTTTGGTTCAAGTGTAATGAAATTGAACAAGGGAAAGTGTCATGACCATTATTCTATTATCTATAACATGTTTGGTTCAATTAGGAAAATGACAACCCTTGTTGTGAATCCTTTTTCTTGTTTTCTTTAAGGTATACCTAGCTTTTAGCAACATGTATATTTTTTGTTCCTATGTCTATTTTATAAAGTTTGAATTATAATAAAGTGACTTTATAAAGTTTGAATAATAATAAATTTATAAAATGTAAAGTGTGTTTTATAAGTTTTTGATAATTAAGATTTTCTAATTAACATGTCGCCAATTCACAATAATTGTAACCAATCTGTAATTCGTTTGGCTGAATGCCCATTTCCCATGCCTTTATCTCTCCTTTTTTCGTTCATGGCTTCATCCTCAACGTTTCACACACTCTCTCTCTCCTCCATGTCAAATTGGGCAATTTCACACAATTTCATTTTGCTCTGCCATGCCAATCTTAGCTAGCCCACGCGTTTTCTCTCTCCTCTATGCCAATCTCATAGTCATGGAGGCCACATTATTTGGAGGCAAAGCTGGTATCTTTGACGAATTTCTTTTTATGATTGATTTGATGACTATATTTGAAGTTTTCGGTAATTTAGTTACTTCGTTCGTTTTCACTCTTCTTTGCTGATTTTCATTTGCTATCCGTTGAATTGATTATTGCTGATGTTTTTATTTTTAATTTAGTTATGGGTTCGAATTTTTTTACATAGGTTTCTTTAGATAAGTACAACTTTCTGCAAGAAGTTTTTTTCCATGTTTAACCAAACAACTTTTGCCTGCACCAAAAAGAAGAAAATTAAACAACTTTTGCCACTTTACAGGAAGTTTTAATTCTAGGAATTACAAGTTTCTGGAAAATGCTATTTTCCACCGTGAACCAAAAGACTACTAAGTCTTGGAAATACTATTGGTGTATAACTAGTTTGGTACCTCTACGATGCACGACTTTTGTAGAAAAAACCAACAAATAAAATAAAAAATACTGAAATTTAGAATTTTTTTTCTTATTAGTAAAATTTAGATTTGGACTACAAACAATGAATTTACATTTTCACCAAAAAAAAGACAATGAATTTACATCGGCAAATTATAGTTCCCCAGTTTCCAATGTTGACAATATCGGAAATGAAAAAAGAAATTAATGGAACCCTAATTATTATCCCTCTTGCATCTAAAAAATTTGAACACTCATTAGTATTTTGAAATTTTGAATACATAAGGGTAGGGGTGTTCATGGTAGGTTAACCGAACCGAAAGGTTCACTCGGTTCGGTTAACCGATATTTCGGTTCGCCAATTTCGTGAATCGTAACCGTAACCGAAAATACAGGTTAACCGACTTTCGGTTAACCGATTTTTCCGGTTCGGTTATAAGGTTAACCGGAAACCGTACTTATATGATTTTTATAGTATAATTAGCTACTTTTAAACATATTTTAAAAAAATAGAAGCTAAATTTACTATTTAAATTCGATAAGACATTCTCAAAATAATAAAGAGATATAAATTGCATGAACTCTTGATTATTAAACATCATATACAAACTTTATATTTAAAATTTGTATGAAAACATAATAAAATATTAAAAAAAAGCTTAAAAATTACTTTTCGGTTTTTCGGTTAACCGAAATCTCCGAAATCGTGAACCTAAACCGAACCGAGAAACCGAAAAAATATTCTTTAAACGAAAAAATAGGTTCGATTAACCAATTTTTCGGTGCGGTTTTTCGGTTTTACGGTTCGGTTTTTCGGTTACGGTTTTTTTGGACACCCCTACATAAGGGTTGAGGGAACACTAGTATACTACTACTATTATATACTCCAACCTCAAGACTTAAACCGTCAAAGGGAGAAACAAAGCCAACAAAGAAAAACAAAATGGAAATGAGGAAGAAAGCTAGAACAAGAGAGGCGGGGAGGTCCAAGAAGGATCGAATATCTGAATTACCAGAACACATTTTACACAAAATTTTGTCTCTCCTACCCTCAGATGAAGCCATTGGCACGACGATCCTTTCGAGGGCGTGGAGGGATGTTTGGATCAACCTCAGTTGTTTGAATCTTGGCAAAACGCTCTTTAATCAGCCTATGAAGAAGAAAGTTTAAGGCTTTTCCTGGTGAGGGTACTGTTTTTAGCAGACCAGAGTTTCGAGAGCAGCTGAACAAACAGTTTTTGGATTTCGTGGACCAAATGCTCACAAGGCGGTCTGAGCAGATATCTGTTCAAAGTGTGAAGTTATATATGCCAAACTGTAGAATGACTAAGGCGACATATGCCCGTTTTCATGGGTGGATCAATCATGCTGTTAACAAGTTCCAAGTGGAAGAGCTAAACGTGCACCTTAATTTTTCAAAGAATGGCCCGTATAATTTCCTGGTAAATTCTTTGTTGGTTCCCTATCATTGAAGTGGCTTTCTTTAGTTAATGTTCAATTAGAACATGAATTGATGGAGTGCAAAACTTGTCCTACATGTAAAATTTTTTTATCTACATTAGTGATCGATGTACCAATTCCTGGATTGTTGGATTACCAAAACAATTGGTGCCGCAAAATACTTGATATCAAAATTGCAATGACTGCCTCTCAAAGTTTGAGATATTTACAAATCTATGGAGCGAACTTTTCTTGGTCACCTCACGTTGTTACGTTTCTTTCAAATGTGAAGCAATTGGTGCTGGAAAATTGCGTTATCGCAGGGGATTTTATAATCTCAAGTGAATGTTTGAAGTTGTGCACACTAGATTGTTACTTTAAGGGCAAGGTTAAGATTGATGCTCGTAATCTTGAATATTTCAGAATTGCTAGTACGTTACCAGTTATTCTGCTCTGAAAAAGGGCAGTTTTTCACTTTCTGGCATGACTGTGGTTGAGCTCGTTCATTATCTGACAATGCTGATGCTCAACCCCTGCGAAACTCTGGAATTCATCGATGCTGATTGTTTCTTAGAGGTAATCATATAGAATTACAAGTACATTGCTATTTTCAAATTTGACCTTAATACTAGTTATTAGTACTGCAAGATTCAAATTTTTATCATGTCAGGCTGATATTTTTTGTTTGATTTTCATCAGAAGGACCTCAAAGTTCCACTACATCTTCAAAATGTCTCGAGTAAACTGCTCTATAATGTCAAGCATCTGATGCTGAATATTGCTGATAAAAGCTAGAGTGCCCACGAAATTGTTGATTTTCTGCTTTGGCTTTGTCCAAATCCACACCACACACCATAACGATATCCTTGCTGAACAGATGTTCTAAGGTGGTTGAACTAAAGGTTCTCAAAGTAAATATTCTAGGTTAATTAACTGTTCTAAAACAACTTGTAGAAATGTGATGCTATTATTTCAATACTATATGGAAATCGTTATAAATTCCTAGGACTTGAGAATCCTCACATTGGTATCATATTATTTATATCGATAGTATACAATTGTAATTTCCTGGCTTTGTTTCTTGATCTTCAATTTCATTAAGTGATGGCTAGCTACTGATGTTCTTTGTTTGAGTAATATTTCAGTTCAAGTACTC
Organism: Tetragonia tetragonoides; assembly: GCA_038025085.1. Taxonomy (NCBI): domain Eukaryota; kingdom Viridiplantae; phylum Streptophyta; class Magnoliopsida; order Caryophyllales; family Aizoaceae; genus Tetragonia; species Tetragonia tetragonoides. Next base: position 36,088,605 of record CM076154.1, on the reverse strand, counting down.
CAGGGAAGGCGAGAATGGTGCAAAGAAGTGCAGTCAATGCAAGTCCCTTCCAATTCTGTGTTGGCAGCATCACTTACAAGAGGTGAGTATTGAGAATCGTACAGGACTATATGCAAATACCTACAATAGCGAAAGGAGACGTAAAGGTAGAGCCAAGAAAGATGACAATATCAAAGCTTTCGTAGAGAATGCAAGGGAAGGGGAGAAGATCAAAGTAGATACCATTAGTTTAACACATGACTGAATGTTGCCTAAAAGTTTTGGCACAATGATACTCTGTGGTGGAAGCATTTTGTTTTGTCAACCCCATACATCCGAACCCCACTTTTGTTTCGAGGTTTGTAGCATTTGATATTTAAGGATAAATTTCCTCTCCAAATTGAAATAGATCTATATTAACTAGTTCATGTTGTTTAATTCCTCGATGAGAAGTAGCTAGCTACCTGTGTCATAGTTTTCTTCGGTATTGGGAAGCTTATGAGCTGTCAGAGTGCATGTTTGATTAATTCCTTTGCTTGTTTTAAACTCATTTGATTACATGATCATACAAAGTTATCCCAGTAATTATCAAGTTTTCTCCCTGCAAAAGATGTCTCTTTGTTTGGTTTATAGTAAGGAAGAAATATTCAACAATATGATTGCTAGCTGTACTGTCCTGCAAATAGGAAGTTGAGTGTCTTGTGTGCTGTTTAGGGCAGAAAAAACTCTCAACATAGAAAAAGTAAAAGAGAGTTCCTTTGATTGTGGGATATGAACTCTTTGACTTTATATAATGAGAGTTCCTTTGATTGTGGGAATTCCTGTGTATGCTAGCTAATAATGCTACTTTTCCATTGTTCATCTCTATGCTGCATAATCTTGTCCCTGCAAACTGTACAGAGGACAGATGAGCCGAAAAAACAGTCTTTCTCCGGTCATTTTTTTTTTATCTGTAGTGCTTAGCTACCATGATTGATGGTTCATTACTTAGATTGTTTGCAGTGTAGGTCACATACTTGTCATCCTGTTTGTTAGCCTTATCCCATATAGAATTTGTTTTACTTTTGTAGCAAACCTTTCGGATCATTTGCGAAAGAGTAGGATATAGGATCAGTTTTGCATTCTTAATGTGGGCATATGGAGTCATTTTTAACAACACAAGTAGGGTAGATTGATAGATTCATGCCATCACCCCAATGTCTCTCAAGAGGCTCTGTATAGGAGGTCTGTTTTTTTCAATATATGTGCCCAATCTTATTCTTGTTTCGGAGACATTGTTTCGGTTAGACCTTGATCTGAAAGACAAGACTTTGCGACTATTTATGAATTTATAGCATGTTATTTTTGCTTTTACCTCGCACTAAGGTTGATTCAATCCATTATGCCACAAGATTCAAAGCTGATAATTAGTGACCTTAGAAACCGACTAAAAGCCGTTAAGAGCGCAGCTGCTTCAAGATCACGTTAACAATTTTTGATGTGTCTGCATCTTTCCTATGCAAAGCAAATCAAAAGGTACACAACATGTCTTGTGTGGACTTAGTCCACCGTGGACCAAGTAATTTTGAGGTGGGGCTCCAGGTGAAGTAGGGGTGGCTTCGGGTAGAGTAGGGGGTGGCTCCCGGTAGAGTAAGGGATGGATCAAGGTAAAATAGGGGGTGACTTCAGTGAGGTAGGGGTGGTGCCAAGTATAAATTTGAGGGGTGACTCCACTTTAGAAGGGGTGGCTCCAGGTGAAATAGGGGGTGACTCCAAGTATTGGTCCACCATGGACTAAGTCCACATAAGTTTATGTAAAAGGTAGAGGCTTGAAAGGATCGATATCGGCCGCTCTCAACTTGCAGGAGTTTTCTTCTGGGGCTAGCTATGGGTTTCAGAAGAGGCCCAGAGCCGGCTCAGAGGAGAGGACAAGGAGGGCGACCGCCCAGGGCCCAAAGAAAAAGAGGGGAAAATAGGGCCTAACAAAAAATTTGTCTCCCTTTGATTGTAATAAATAAATAAATAAAAGAGATCTATTATCATCTTAAATAGCCCATTTTGTTTGCTTTGCCCTGGGGCCCATGAAAAGTCAGGATCGCCTCTAGAAGAGGGAGGCAGCCACTCTCTTGTGATGTTTTTCCTTTTAAGTGTTTTCTTTTTTGCAGGGTTTTTCTGATGTCTTTTAATCTTCCTATGAAACTAAACAATAAAACTGAAAAAAAAAAAAAAAGAAAAAAAAGAAAAGCCCAACAAAGATAAAAGGTTACTCCTACAGTAGTATAGTATTACGCAAATCACTTGAAGAACAAAACCCTCAATCAGCATCCTCAAGAACTAAAAAAAAACCTAAAAAAAATGGCGAGAGCAATCCCCTATTACCAGAAGAAGGATAGAATATCTGAATTACCAGACCACATAATGCACAAAATTCTATCTCTTATTCCCCTAGAAGAAGCCATGGCTACATCAGTCCTTTCGATGGCGTGGAGGGACGTGTGGATGAAGCTCCCATGTTTGAATCTTGGCAAAACGCTTTTTGATCAGCGTATGATGGAGCTTTACAAGGCATTTTTCTGCCAGGAAAATAGTGATCAGAAAGCAAATCTCCTACAGCAACTGAAGCCACAGTTTCTCGATTTCGTGGACCAAATGCTCATCAGGCTGTTTAAGCAGACTTCTTCTGTTCAAAGTCTTCACTTATATATTCCAAGCTGTAAAACGGTACCGAAAACATCTGCCTATTTTGATGAGTGGATTATTCATGCCATTAGTAACTTAAAAGTCACAGACCTAAATGTGTACAGTGATTTTAGTGTGTACAGTGATTATATTGTGGAAAAGAAGAATGCTTTATATAAGCTGCCTCGTAAAGTCTTTGTTGGTTCGCTATCATTGAAGCGGCTTTCATTAGGTAAGGTTCAACTAGATCAGAAAACAATTGATTGCTTGGCTATGAGCTGCCCTTTAATGGAGAGGTTATCGTTCGATTATTGCAAACTGTTAGATACACTTAAGGTGTCTGGCTTCTCGAAACTCGATGAACTTGTTTTACGTGATGAAACTACAGTGATCAAAGTACCAAATCTTGGCTCGTTCAGTTTCAAAAGTACCAGGGGCTTTGTAAGTTTAAATATCATAATTGATTTTGATGTGACTGCTGGTGTTAATTTGAGACATTTCCGAATGAGTGGAGCAAGGTTTTATTGGTCACCTCAACTTGTTACATTTCTTTCGAATGTGGAGCATTTGGTGCTGGAAAATTGCAATATTTCAGGCGATTTTTTCATCTCAAGTAACTGTTTGAAATCGTGTACACTGAACTGTTCCTTTTCGGGCAAGGTTAAGATTGATGCTTGTAATCTTAAATATTTGACAGTTGCTCGTTTACCAGCTTCCTCTTTGATTAACTATTCTGCACTCAAAAGGGGCATTTTTCGACTTACTGCTAAGACAATGGTTGAGCTAGTTGATTATCTGACACAGCTGAATCTCAACTCCTGTGAAAAATTGGAACTACATGCGTATTGGTTATCGCGGGTAATCATATATTACAACTACATTGCTTCTTTGAAATTTGACCTCAATACCAGTTAGTAATGCATTGATTCCAAACCTTATCATATAAGGCTGATTTTGTGTTTAATTTTCATTTAAAAGGATCTCAGAATACCACCACATCTGCAAAGGTCCTCGAAAAATCTGCTCTATGATGTCAAGCATCTGACGCTGAAAATTGGTCGTGAATTCCGTCGCTTGGGAAACGTCAGTACAATTCTTGTTTCACTGCTTTGGCTTTGTCCAAATCCACAGAGCATAACGATAGCTTTGCTGCAAACACCCTTTAACGTGGAGGAGCTAAAGGTTCTCAAGGTACATCTTCTTCCTTAGATTTTCTATAAGACAAGTCTAAAATTGTCACACTATTATTACTATAATATTCACAAAACACAGAACAATCGTTATCGGTTCCTAGGATTTGCTCACATCAAAAAAACGTATGTTTTACTGATGTTGTTTATTCCGGTAATATATCAGTTCAAGTACTTTAAGGAACGCGAGAATGGTGCAAAGAAGTGCAGTCAATGCAAATCCTTTCCAATTCTATGTTGGCAGCACTACCTACAAGAGGTGAGTATTGACAATCGCAGAGGACCATATGCCAAACATTATTATGAAAGCAGGTGTAAGGTTAGATCCCGGGGAAATAACAGCATAAAAGCTTTCTTAGAGAATGCAAGGGAACGCGAGAAGATCATTGTAAATATCATTAGTTGAATGAAGTAAAATGAGGGAGTGCAACTCAGTTGCTGACTCCTTAGCTCATTTTTCCAAGCAGGCTTTAGGCTTTGATACTTGCTCTACTTATTTCAATTCGGCCCCTCAGGCATGTATCCAGTGTGTAACTGATGATTGTACGGGGGGGTACTTCACCCTAGACTCATATTCACGTAATTATATTTATGCCATGTTTTCATCAAAAAAATGTATCATTAGTTGAAGATAGGAATGAATGCTAGCTGAAAGGTTTGCACAATGATACTCCATGGCCGAAGAATCTGGTTTTACCCCCCGCCCCCCCCCCCCCCCCCCCCATCTAAAGCTCACTTTGTTTTGATGTTTGTAATATCAGAAGCTTGATACTAAAGGAGGTAACTATAGCTGTCAGATTGTGTTCTTCAGTGAAATTGCTTTGTGAGATCTGGGATAGTAAGTGATGATTGATTCTGAGAATTTCCTACTTCTTCTTTCGTACTACAAATCTAATTGTATAATGGGTTCCTCCAGTACTAGAGATAAAGGTCCACCTTAATTGGAATACATGCTTACACATCGTTATAATTAATTAATTTGTTGGCTCAATATACGGCGGAATGGCAAATTGAAGACTACTATTACTGCATTAGATCGACATATAAGACCGAGTCACGAGTGCAATGAGCATATCATTGAATATTATCATAGAATTGTAAGCCTAATATAGTGAAGAGCAGAGAAGCCTAATAGTTAGTTGAATAAGTCTTGTATGAGATCAATTCAGAGAAAAATGTGATCACTTTTAAGAAATGTAGGGGTTACTTTTTTTTTTATCAGAAAAAAATGGGGTACTATTTTATTTCATCGCTAGAAAATGACACATATCAGAGTTAGCCAGTTCAATAATCTCCTCCGGCATATTTTCTAACCATATTCTATCTAACGAAGAATAAGGTTGAAGCCTAGCAATACTATGAGCTACTATATTTCCCCCCCTACGGACAAAAGACCAAGTTAGAAAATCAAAGCTAGAAGACAAAATTACAATTTCATCAATGATATAACCAAGAGGACTACGCAGCTTGTCTTTCTTCTTTAACTTGGAAATGATATTAAGGCAATCACTCTCTGCAACAATGTTCCTGTATCCAGCCTCCCACGCAATACGCATGCCAAATAACATGGCTCTTGCTTCCTCCAGTTCAGGATCAAAAGCACCAGCATGTTAATGTGTTGCCATTGCTACAATCTCACCCTCACAGCTCCTAATAACCATTCCCCATCCTACACTCCACTCCCCCAACTTTCCTGCATCAACATTCAGCTTCCAAAGCCCCACCTCCGGAGGTATCCAATCTGCAGTACTCAAATGTCTTGGCAAATCACTTTTCATATGAGCCTCCCTGTAACGAGACACAAACAGTGCAGCTGTCTCAGCAAGTTTACTGAAATTGGACTCCTTCTGACCATGAATGAAGCGACAACGAGCATTCCAAACCGACCACAAAGTAGCTAGGAACAAACCCAGATCATCCACAACACCACTCTGTGCAGCCATCTCGAACCAATCTCTGAACAACAAGCCCCTCACATCACTCCCAATAGACGACCACAGAGTCGCTTGCCAGGTCATTTGCGCTACTGGGCACTCAACTAACGCATGTAGGTCCGTTTCCTCTCCCGCACCACATAAGACACATCCTGTATCCGCAATTTGTAGCCACCTTCCCAACCTTGCTCGAGTTGCCAGAGCCCCACAAAATGCCTTCCACCCGAACATATGAATGCGGGGTGGTATATCCAGACTCCAAACAGATTTCCAAAAGGACTTTGACGAAGATGAGCTAGTAGTAGCATGCTCCGAGTGCCTTGCACTCATAATCAGAAAGTACGCAGATTTTACAGTAAAAATACCTGTATTTGTATAGTGCTACATGAGTTGATCTGCAGGCCAATGAAGACATAATGGAATTCGAAGTATCTCATCTGCATCAATAGGGAGAAAAAGTTCCCTCACCACCTGCTCCCTCCACACACCCCCATCCTTATCAATCAATTCTGCCACACGCATATCTGCATCATTTTCCCCCCTTTGTGTAATTAGCTGAAAAGATGTCGGCCTTGGAACCCAAGAGATCCCCAAATTCGAACTGTCAAACCATCACCCATAGCCCATCTCAAGCCCTTTTCCAATACCCAACGCACTCCACATAAACTTCGCCAAAGGTAGCTCGGACGAGACCCTAATTGAGCTTGCATCACATCCCTAGTAGGAAAATATTTAGATTTTAATACCCTGGCACACAATAAATTAGGATTATCCAGAAGTCTCCAGACTTATTTAGCTAACAGTGCATCACTAAAAGCCTCTAAATCCCGAAAGGCCAAGCCGCCCTCCTCCTTAGCATTACACAACTTTTGCCACTTCACCCAATGGATTTTCCGTCTACCATCTTTATGCCCCCACCAGAATTTTCGTATCAAGGCATGAATTTCTTCGCAAAAAGCTCCAGGAAACTTGAAAACACTCATGGCATAGGTAGGAATCGCCTAGGCCACTGCCTTTACTAGAACTTCCTTACTCGACCACGAGAGTAACTTGTCCATCCAACCTTGCAACTTCCAGTAAATCATGTCCTTGATTGAAAGAAAAGGCTTCTTTTTAGACCTCCCAATATGTGTTGGGAGACCCAAGTATTTGTTGTGAAACTCTACTTCGTTCACCTCGAGCACAACCACCACCTCCTCTCTTTTACTGGAGCGAACACCTTTACTAAATGCGACATCAGTTTTATCTCTATTGATCTTTTATCCCGAAGCTTCCTCGTACCAAGCTAGAACCTCTCTGATTTTTTCAGCATGGCCACCGTCTGCTTTAGCAAAAATAACAAAATCGTCTACAAATAAGAGGTGAGAGATTATAGGAGCATTATGAGCAACTTGATGACCCCGAAATTCCCCTGACTCAACAGCCCTACTCAATAAATTTGACAGCCCCTCGACACACAATATAAATAAATATGGAGACAAATGATCCCCTTGACGAATACCTCTAGTAGGTCTAAAAAAACCTCTAAGCTCCCCATTGATAATAAAAGAATAGGACACTGTTTTAACACAATTCATCACCACGTTCACCCACCCCAGGTCAAATCCTATTTTCAACATAATTTTTTCTAAGAAAACGCATTCCACGCGGTCGTAAGCCTTACTCATATCTAACTTGAGGGCCAAAAAACCATTGGGGCTCACATTACAATGCATTGAGTGGAAGGTTTCAAAGGCAATCATAATATTATCACTAATAAGTCTACCAGGGGTAAAGGCACTTTGATTTTCAGAAATAATACTGGGGAGGATTTTTTTTAGCCTATTAGCAATGGTTTTAGTAGCAATCTTAAACACCACATTGCAAAGACTAATTGGGCGAAAATCGGCAACCAACTCAGAATTTTATTTTTTAGGAATCAAACAGACATGAGTATGATTAACATTAGGAGGAATAGGACGCCCATTAAGAATATGCAAAACAAGATTAGTGACCGAAGGACCAACAATATGCCAAAAAGTTTGGTAAAAAAATGCATTCATACCGTCAGGTCCGGGAGCTTTACCAGGGTGCATCTGCTGTAGAGCTTCCAAGATCTCCTCGCTAGTTTAGGGCTCACACAGATTGGCATTCATGTCATTAGTAACTCTTGGCTCCACACAATCTAACACACGATCCAAATTAGTCGGATCCCCTGTAGTAAAAATATCACCAAAATACTCTAACACCACCCTCTCAAACTCTGCCTCGTTATCCACTAACACCCCACTATTATCTTGTAGCTTTGAAATGTAGTTAACCCTCCTTCTGATATTCGCCTTCTCATGGAACCACGAGGTATTCGAATCACCGTGCTTTAAAAAATCCACCCGTGATCATTGCCACCACATCATCTCCTCCTTCCGTCTCCAGTCTCTCAGCTCTTCCATTAACATTTTCCTGCTTACTCCATCTGTAGCACTACACAAAAGCTCCTGTACTCTCTTGATCTCCTTTTGCACATGACCAAAAGAAATAAAATTCCACTCAGCTAGGGCCACCTGGCAGTGTTTCATACAGTGGACAAAGTCAATTTCATCCACTAACTCATCCCTCCCTTGCCATGAGTCACGTACAATCTCCTCATATCCTTCATCCATAACCCACATATTTTCAAACCGAAATCTTTTTTTTTTCTTTTTTTTCCTTGGCCCTCTCCCATTATAATTCAGCTCAATATACAGAGGAAGGTGATAAGATAATGACTCATTAACATGAGAAATTTCAGCAAGTGGAAAACAAACACACCACTCCAAATTTGCCCCAAACCTATCCAACCTCTCCTCAACAGCATCTTCTCCATTCCTCCCATTAAACCAAGTAAACTCATATCCCTTAAATCCCAAATCCCGCAAGCCACAAACATCAAAGGCCTCCCTAAACTCTTCTAATATTTTCTGGTCCTTCACAACACCACCCTTTTTCTCATAATTGTAAAAAATCTCATTAAGGTCTCCCCCACAAATCCAAGGGAGTTGACACCCATCATTTAACTCTTTAAGAAGATCACAAGTTAAAATTTTATTACCTGTTTCTGACCAGCCATACACACCTGTGAACCGCCATTGTTGCTCAAAATCATGTAACTTGACCAGAGCATCAACATGGTGTAAACTTTTTGACCGGAAAGAAATCTGAACGTCCCGATCCCAAAGCAAAGCAAGACCTCCAGATCGACCAATACTGTCCACACACTCAGCATTAAAATTACCTAAATTACTTACAACATCCACCATTTCCAACGAACTCATCTTTGTTTTAGACAAAAAAACAAGCACCGGCCTTAACCTACGTAGCAAACTACGCAGATCGTCAACTGCCCGGGGGTCGCCAAGTCCCCGGCAGTTTAAGCTTAGAAGACTCACTGGGCCGGGCGGGGTTAATCTCCGCCGACCTCCGCCTCAGACGTCATGTTTACGTCCACGTCATCATGAATACGAGCACCTTCCCCATCCTTCTTCTGGATCCCCCCAGCCACTTTATTTTTGTCATCTCCATGTCTCGAACTTTTATCACCCATACGCTGCTTCTTACGTCCACTACAATCATCAGTATACTCCCCAAAAAAGTCTTGGTCATTTCTCCCACCACTACTTAAAGGAACAGCCTCAGATGTGGTTACAATACTGCCTCCATCACTTGAGCCAAACCCCAAAACATTATTCTCGAAAGCAATTCTCTTCTTCACCTTGCTATTCTCACGAAGCTCCAAAATCATCCTATTCTCCGCCTCCCTATCCACAGCCGAAACCCCGGTTCTGTTCTTCCTTGGAGAGGCCCGTAACCATGCTCCAAAAGGATATTCAGATTCTGGCATCTCCTCATCAAAGCGCTCGCATTCCCGAACTTGATGATCCAGTTTACCACACAAATAACAAAAATTGGGAAGGCGATCGTAACGGAAATAAATCCATTTTTGAATACCTCCGATTGTTATTTTCTTCCCACGACATAGAGGTTTCGAGGTGTCCAATCTAACCCGAACCCTGACTGTCTTTGTCCATCCCGAAAGATCAGATTCATCAAACTCGACAAAAGAACCCAACTTATTTGCAATCCATTCCGCACCAGCTCGGTTCCTCTTATCAAAGGGAAGGTTGTAAACGACTACCCAGAAGTCAACCGAGGGAAATGAAACCTCCTCTGGTTGTTCCTTGCCTGACATCTCCCGCAACAACAATAAATGGTCGTCAAAGACCCAAGGACCTGCCTCCAAGACTTTCTTGCGATCAAGAGGGCAGAAGAACTGGAAAACAAACAAGTTTTTTTCCAAGTCACGGATAAGCAAGCCCTTCTGCGCTCGCCATGCCCCCTTTAAGACCATTTTCATAGAATCAGCATTAAAGGAACCACGAGTAAGCAATTTTCCTACCAAACATAGGGGAATTTGCGCTTCCATATCGTCACTTCGAACCTCGTTCATATCCCAGACCTCGTCCTCTTCATCTCTAGAAACCTTCAGTCTAGCCCACGCTTCCTCCAATGAGTCCATGCCAATCTGTGCAAAGCCCTGTCCAGCCGAGCGAGAAAAACCCTAGACTCACACAAGGAGACGCAAGAGGCAAAACAAAACCCTGGAAAAGAGCAAACAGAAAAAAGTAGAGAAGACAAAAAAAGAAACACTATCACAAGGATAGGAGAAAGAATAATCAACAGAGATACACCCACAAGAGAGAATCTTGGAGTGGAAATACGATCACACCTAAAACCCTACCCCTGACGGTTGACGGCGTGAGAGCTTAGGGATCCCCATACTATGCGTTTCAGTATACTAATTTATAACTTGTATGTTTACCGGTACCGGCGACCGTCATCGGCGATCTCTGTCAGGTACATTTTCCACCTCTTTCTAAATGTAGGGGTTACTTGCTATAACGCGTGACCCTTTTCGCTAAAAAAATGACATTCATCTCACCGAAAGTTATAATAAGACGGTTTTATATAAGTTTTTGTGCAGTTTAAGTTAACAAATTAATCATGATATCACATCCTAAATGATGATGATTATGTCTTTTTCAGCTCATTAAATAGACGATGTGACACGTCCAAATAAATAAAATATTAATGTATTTAATTTCTTTGATGATATCTGACAACCTATGAAGTAAAATAACTAAATAAAAGTATTATTATTAATTTATTCATTTCATTGTCAAACATCTGTGTCATCTCGGCTGATAGTTAATCTTGAGTTATATGTTCTGTGCTTGATTTGCAAGGATGTAAAATCTTTTTGTTTCCAGCTCCTAAAACAACAACAACAACAACAACAACAACAACAACAACAACAACAACAACAACAACAAATCAGTACGTGCGGTGCAATTAAATTAGCAGGCTAGGCTAAGACCATTCACCATTATAAATAGGCCCATTGTAATGTAATGTAATGATGTTATCCCACAAAAAATAACAATTATACATACAGTAAGAAAATGGCAATAATAGTTGGTAAGCAGTTTGGTGCGACCATTGCCATAATATTGATTGTGGTGGACCTTTATCTCTAGTGATGCTATTAGAACAAATGTTTTGTGAAGGACATTAGACATGAGTGCACTTGGCTCCTTCTCTTAACATTTAAGATACAAGATTTACCAATGCCTTGTGAGTGGAGAGGATGATTCAAGGATTTTGCAGAAAATGGTAGCAAAACATTTCTCAGAAAAGGGTAGAATTTCTCAAATTTTTAGGAAATAACACTCTCAACACACTCCTGTAAGGCACGATAATGGGCATCCGATGTGTTGCAGATCGAAGCTCTGGCTATTTGGGCTACTTCGAACTATGGAATCAGCTTTCGAGTTGGCTTCGCTCTTACTTGTAGTTGTGGGCTCGTACAAGTCACATTGATCATCTGTTGTTGTTCCATGTTCCTCACTTTCATATCTCATTGAGTTTGCAGTTAGTAAATTACATACGATCTATTGAAGGATTTTGGGATTTCTGCTCATAATCATTCAACATTGTACTGAGTTGATGTACGATGGGGTAGAAACATTGTAGTGAGTTGGTCTCCAATCAGATAGAGGATCCAAAAGTAAAATCCAACCATTCTGTGCTCGTAGTCGTAGTATGTTTTCTCCCTTGTTGCACGCGTAGTCTCTCACTGTTTTAGTAACCATAAAAGTGATATTCAGGGCATGTTTTCCTCGACTTCCAAATTTCACTTCAGCTCAGTATAGTGCAGATAAGTTCAGTAAAAAGAAGGTGAGGAGAACATACCCTCACTAAAGAAAATTGATGTTCAAGTGAACAAAATTTATTTTTTGTAATTTCTAAAATTAGATTTATATTTTAGTAAAAAATAATTAAATAGACAAAATTTCTTATCTATTCAATATACTCGTAACAACTTCCTACTTTTTAAGTAAAAATATCTCTCACAATTAGGGATGTAAATGGATCGGATTCGGATCAGGTGGAGCATCATCCGCTCCATCCGCGAAATTGATCTAATCAATCTGCTCCATCCGTCATCCGCCAACCATCCAATCCATATCCAATCCGTCCGTCATCCGCGGATTAGTCGATGGATCGGGTGCTTAACGGTTTATGGACTAAAAATATTAAATAGACCCAACTATAATAAAACTATTAGTAGTCAAACAAAACTTCAACTCATATACGATTGTTTTACCTTGTAAGAATAAAAATAACACAATTTAGTTTAAATAATAACAATACAAATTAGAAAACAAGTAAAATTAAACTAAGATGTAAATATAACATAGGTTTGATGTCTTTTTATATAATTCTTTTACACGTTTATATCTAAACGGGTGATGGATGGATTCGCGGATCGGGTTAGCGGGTGAGAAATCTCATCCATCATCCACTCCATCCGCCATCCGATCCATCCGTCATCCGCTCCATCATCCACGGGTTTTAATCCATATATTCGGTTCGGATGGAGCGGATATCCGCGGATCATGAATCCATTTACATCCCTACTCACAATATTATACTCTACCAAAAGATAACACCAAAAACTTCCAAACAAAATACTACTACTACACGCATATAATGACCTAGATCTTCCATGAGAATTGGGCGTGGAACTTTAACCGAGATTAGCAGAGCACACATAGCAATTGGAATAAGTAAATAAAGTAGGCTTAAGGTTTTGTAACAATGGAGGCAAAATTGAGTTTGAGTGAATTATTAGCTAAAACGAAGATGAAGAGAGATGCGCAACTGGGACGAGAGCGTTACCTAAGCTTTGTGAAGGCAATGAAGAGACTCGGCTGCGATCATCACGTTCTGCGGTGCCCGAGGACTAGAAAAGTGACAGTAGAGCAAGTGCAAGAACTAGTCCTTAAAATCGTCAAAGACGAGGAAAAAGGTAGCTACGCCGGTGACCACCGCACATTCTGGACCGACACCAGTAACGTGTACAAGATGCTAGAGATGTTTCGGATCGGAAAATATCCTACACAATGCGGGCCTTTCGATTTCGACGACAAAGTTAAGGTTGCAGTTGATGTTTTAGGTGGTGGAGATCTGTTTCATGAGGCTGTCACACCTGAGGCTGTGTTTGAGCTTTTTGACGACGAAACTAAAGCCGTGCTGACTCTTCGTGTTGTTTGGTACCATTTAGGCATGGCTAGGGAGACTATTATTCGGAGAATTCGTCCTGATAATAATAATGCTCAAGCTCCAACTACTGGTCTTTTAGATAACATCCCTACTCATGCTCCTCCTGATGACTCTGGCTTGCCACCACGCAAGTTGTCTCGTTTCAATCGACTTTGTAAGTTAGCAACTAGCTGCTGCTACTAATACTACTTCAATTGCTAGTATGCATAATTATTACATGTTGATGTTATATATTCTTCAATTTTGTGTCATTGTCATTGTCCAAGATGTTAACTTTGGTCGCGAATCAACTAAATTGATGTATGTATTACGATATCTAGCCATACGTAAAATCAATCCTCTGCTTAGTCTCTCACTGTTTTTCAATATTTGTTTTCTTTAATTTTCCACTAAAAGTACAAAAAACCATTTAGAAAATTTACTGTTGCTGAACTATGATTTTATTTATTTTCAGTGATGGCATCTGATTTGAATAGGAGTCGTTTGAAATCCCTTGCTCAAGCTTGTTTAAAAGATGCAATGGAGAACAAGAAGAAACCGGAGTTACAGGAGTCAGAGTTTATGAAGGAACTAAGGGAGCTACATGGTTTCGAGAAAAAGATGAAGGATGAACACTACCGTATGTTTTTGATTGCCTTGAGGCGATTGGGTGGAGAGGAGGAGGATGCGGATAGTTATAACCCCAATTTAACCCCTCAGGCGTTGTATCAACTGATCATGGAACATATGGCTGCTATTGAATATAATGATGGATTTTGGAACTGGACAATTTTGAAGGTCGAAAAAAGGCTGAGAGGATACCGGTTTGGTAGTCGTGAGACTCATGACTGGACTCCCCAACACCATAATGCCGCGCTCAAGGCCATTCAGGACTTGGGAGGGGATGTCTTCAATGAAGAGCGCGTAACCCCAAAAGCAGTGATGGAGCTCATGGAGCGTGATGTTGTCACAACTATCCATGCAGTTAAGTTGCAGTTGATGATGTTCCGGCAGGCTCTGGAGAGTGACCCTGATGACCTATGCCGCTATCCCATGGACGATAAAATGCACCTTAATTTAAAATTTTCTTCATCTTTGGTTAAGGCAGTTCATGCTCATTATTCTGGGGGCTCTTCGAAGACAAGCTATGTATAGTAGTATGTAATTGATGAGTGAATTTGGTGGATTGTTTGTTGGGTTATTAAGTTAGTTATATGTTGCGTTTAATTAGTCTTTCAGCAAACAAAATACAGATGATTTTAAGCCTTGTGATAGTACCTTTTTCATGAAGTTTTTCATATGCTAGATGCCCCTGTTATGGACTTGCTACTATTTATGTGATTATGTCATTTTTTTACCGACAATCCTGTTTGGGTTAAAAGTATTGTCCTCCAGTACTAGTGTTGTCTGTGTGGTTTTCGCCTTTTTCCGACCCTCTGCACTAGTTTGGATCATGACACTTCCTTGAAAAGGTGGGAGTTGAGTCCCTCTTTGTTCAAGGAACTTATTGCTGTAAGACTAACAAAGGACTCTTTGATGCTGATTGCTGAGCACACAGCATGCAGCATGCTGCAACAGTCTATAGTCCCATACTAAGCTCCTAGACATTGTTGCTTGATCTGATCTCAAATGTGTGCTAAGGTGTTCTGCTATTCTGGACATGTTATTCTGTAACTACTTGTTAGAGTCTATAATCCATGCTAAGCCTTGTGATAGTACCTTTTCCTGAAGCTTTTCGTACGCTCGAACTCCCTGTTGGATTTCCATACACTCATACAAGTCACATTGATCATCTGTACGACTCTACTGTTGTCTTTCCATCTTCCTCAGTTTCATATCTCATTGAGTTTGCAGTTGTTTAATTAGATATGATATATTGAAGGATTTTAAGATTTCTACTCATAATTATTCAAGAATATCATGGTCTTGACGTCATTAAACTTATTGAGATTTTACTACACTCCTAGTGAATTTGGAAATAACAAAGATTAAATTTTTTTTTTTTAAAATAAAGTCAATATGGCTCCGGAAATTATTAGGTGCGCCCAGATCTAATTCGCCTCCAGGAAGGTACACCCTCAATTGCTTATTTGGGCTGCAGAATTATTTGGGTGGCGCGCTAAGTGAGGGATGACATTGGGCCCTCTTATTTAAGGCTCCAGGAGCACACAAAAAGGTACTCCCGGGAGTTCCCTCTAAGCGCTGGGTAATTGAAATAAGTAAAATAGGCTTAAGGTTTTAGAACAATGGATGCAAAATTGAGTGAGAGTGAATTACAAGCTGAAAAGAAGAAGATGAACTAGAATTTGATGGGCATGTGAAGATGTTAAAGGATCGTGACATAAGGTTTGGGAAGGCAATGAAAAGATTAGGGTGTGAGCATCATATTCTCAAATGTTCAAGAGTGACAGTAGAACAAATACAAGAACAAGTCCTTAAACTCGTAGAAGAGGAAGGTGGCGGCTCAGCCTCTGACCGCGAATACTGGACCTACATTAGTAATGTGCAAAGGTTTCTAAGATTGTTTCGGAAGGGAAGTCAACCTGCGCCTTTTGGTTTCGAAGACAAAGTTAAGGCTGCAGTTGATGTTTTGGGTGGTGGAGACCTGTTTCATGAGGCTGTCACACCTGAGGCTGTGTTTGAGCTCTTAGACGACGAAACCAAGGCCGTTGTTCCTCTTTGTGCTGTTTGGTTCCATTTGGGTGCGGCTAGGGAGATTATTATTCGCGACATTGGTCCTGATCTTACACCTAAAAACACCCCTACTAGGTCTTTGAAGCCTTGTTGTGATCAAGCTCCAACTAGTCGTTTTGACAAGGTCCCTACTCATGCTCCTCCTGATCACTCTGGCTTACCACTGCGCAAGTTGATGTGCACTGAACGTATTCGTAAGTAATCCACTACGAGTGTACTACTTGTATATATGCATGTTATTTCTTGGAAACCCGTGAAAATACTAGTGTAAAGATTAATATGGGACTGTGGGAGTACTAAACTGTGTCAATGTCATTTACCTTTCCATTGTCCCAGATGTTCGCTTTAGTCCTCTGTAATCAATTGAATTAATTTATGTACTGTACAATATCTGAATATATTAACTTTAGCTAAGTCTGCTCTGTCTAAGACTGTTTTTGTTCTCAATCATTAGATTCTGAAGTATAACAACAACAACAAACAATAGTTGAGTTGCAGAAACAAAGACAATTGAGTTACAGAAGAAATATTGATTGGATTTGAATTAGAATGACTACATTACATGGAGGAAACCGTGCCATCAATTCTTGTGACTGCTTGTGATTTCTTATTCTATGTGGACCTGATCTGTTGTACTGTAGTATATAATTGGTTGAACTATGATTTATTTCTTTATCAATTTTCAGTTATGGCGGCAAGTTTGCGGACGCAGCATGCGCAATCTTGTGCTAAAGCTCGCGAAAGACATGCAACGGAGATTTCTAAAATGAAGGAACAAGAATCAGAGTTTATGAAGGAATTAAGGGAGCTACGGAGTTTGGATCAAAAGATAAAGGATGACCAGTACCGTATATTCTTGACTGCCTTAAGGCGATTGGGTGGGGAGGATGATGATAGTTATGATCTCCCTAATGTAACCCCTCAGGCGCTGTATCAACTGATCATGGAACAAGTGGCTGCTACTGGATATGATGATGGATTTTGGAACTGGACAATGTCAAAGGTCGAAACACAGCTGAAAGCCTACCAGATGGGTAGAGACTGCTATGATTGGTCTCCTAGTCACCATAATGCAATGCTCAAGGCCATTGAGGACTTGGGAGGGGATGTCTTCAATGAAGAGCGGGTCACCCCTAAAGCAATGATGGAGCTGATCATGGAGCGTGATGTCGTCACAAATATTCATGGGGCTAAGCTTCACTTGAAGGAACTACGGAGGGCTCTGAACAAGGACCCTAATGACCCACTTCGCTATCCCTTGAACCATGGAATCCACAGTAATTTCAGGTTTTCCTCGCCTATGGTTGAGGCAGTGAATGCTCTATATTGCGGGGGCTCTTCTAAGACAAGCTACCATGTAGGAGAAATTGAGTGAATTTCTTGGTTACTTAAGTTGCTTTTAATCTATCATGTTTAATGACTAATTACAATTTAGTGTTTCTGTTGTTCTTTGTATGATTTTGATTTCTCTACCGCAATTTTGTCTGCTCACACTGCTCCTTTGAATTTGACCTCGATATACTAGTTAGTACTGCAAGATTACAGATCCTATCATATCCAGGCCAGCTGAGTTTAGTGTTGGGGTTCTATCAAAAGACCTCAAAATTCCACATCTGCAAAAGGCCTAGAACAATAGTTCTATGATGTCAAACATCTGATGCTGACAATCGATCATGAATACAGTCGCCAGGAAACTTATGACGATGCTCACGACATTATTGATTCGCTGCTCTGGTTTGTTCAGATCCACAGACCATAGCAATATCCTTGCCGAAAGATTGTCCTAAGATGGTTGAGCTAAAGGTTCTCAAGGTACAATTTCCACCTTAAATGGTCTAAAGTAACTTTCTTAGAGAATGACAGCATAAAACGTTTCTGAGAGAATGTAGGAGGAGGGGAGAAGATCATAGTAATCATCATGTGCATCATTAATTAGTTGAACGTAGGACTGAACTATATTGGCTGAAAGTTTTCAGGGATGATACTCTATGGGCTATGGCGGAAGCAATTTCGTGTTAAACCCCCCTCCAAACCCCACTCTGTATTGTTGTTTGTCATATGAGACACGATATCGAAGGATGTCCGTTCTGTTTAAAAACCATGGCCTGTTTCAAAGTTCTTCTTTCTCAGGAATTAGGGAGCTTATATGCTGTCAGAGGGCATGCACTAATTAGCTCCCTCGCTTAGCAGGTTAAGAGACAACAACAAATGACTTCAAATGATCACATTTAAACAACCGAAATGCTCAATGAGATGAAGCTGAGAAAAGTCGAAAGAAACGTGTTTTGATATCAACTAGTTAGCATTTGACATTCGTACAAGTAGCTACATTGATTTTACTTGGTGAATAACGTCCTTCAATCAAGAAAGCTCGTTGATGCAATGTATGGGTGGATAAACAGCACTCCCTTAATTCTAATCCAATGGAATCATGCTCATACACGATTATATCTGCAGCATGAGAATCACCAAACTTGTGTTGTTTTAACTCCAAATAAACAGTAAACATGACTGAAGTTGCTAAGTGCAGGACACCTAGCCGTCAGACTGTAAGCAAGCCATAGGTCAACACGGTCAGAAGCTGGTAACTCCCTTGAAACTGGCACTCAGAGCGTGAGCTTCTGCAATACAATATCAGATGCCTTTCTGTAGCGTCTTAAGAGGTTCATTCCGAAAAAATTGAGAAATGACATGATTTTCTGATAAATTTCTTGCTCCCATCTTTTACTCAGAAATATCCTCCAGTTGCAAATTTGGTGAATCCTTGGCTAAGGCACTGTTCTCTACACCTCCTTTTTAGTGAACTTATCTGAATAAAATTTAAGTTGAACTGAATTCTGGTGCACTGAACTGATATTTACTGAAGTGAACTCCTTTTTACTGAATTGCAATAAGAAGAAGTAATAGAAATGCACTTTGATTTACCGAATTGAACTGAATTATCCTGAACTGAATTTATCTTGAGCTGAGCTTCATTTTACTTAACTGAACTTAACTTCTTTTTACTTGACCAAACTTCTCTTTACTAAACTGACTCAATTTTACAGAAAATTTCAGGAAAAAGTTGAAGAGAACAGGACCTAAACACTTGAACAAATAGCGTGAGCTTATGCAATACAAGAAGTAATAGAAATGCACTTCAGAGGTTCGTTCCAAAGAAATCGAGGAATGACATCCTTTTCTGATAAATTTCTTGCTCCCATCTTTTACTCAGAGAACATATCAGTGAAATATACTCCAGTCACAAATTTGGTAAATCCTTGACAAAACACTTGCTCCAACAGCATCCAACCATTATCCATTAGTCCATTATCACTTTCTATCCCAGATTTCAACAAAGGGAAAAGGTATTTGCATTCGTGGACCAAATTTCACAACACAAAATCTAGCAGCTTTGTTTTGCTTTTTTTTTTTTTTGATAATTTAGGAAAGAAAAAAAAAAAGAGCAAAACAAATTTCAAAATCACGCATCTGATATTAGAAGCATCAAAACCAATTTGGGACAGGGGCAGCGGTAACAAAAGGCCATGCTTCCACCATAGAGAACCAGCATCCAAAACTCTTAATGACTCCTATTATGCATAAACTTTTTAACCAACATTCAGTCCTATGCTCAACTGATGATATTTACTATGATCTTCTCCCCTTCCCTTGCATTCTCAAAAAAATCTTTTATAATGTCATCTTCCTCGTCTCTAGCATTACGCCTCCTCAAGTAATTGGTACTTGCATCTGGTCCTCTGCGATTCTCAATACACACCTCTTGTAAGTGATGCTCCCAACACAGAACTGGAAGATATTTGCATTGACTGCACTTCTTTGCACCACTCTCACCTTGCTTGAAGTACTTGAACTGAAATATTACTCAAAGAGACAACATCAGTATCCAGTCACTATCCACATTAACTATCACACCATGAAATGGAAGATCTTGAAGTGAGGTCACGAAAATTACAATTGCATATAGTTAGTGCAAAAGATTTGATGTGCATATAGTTAGTGCGGAACATTTGATGTGAGGCTTCTCAAGTCTAAGAGAATCGAGCGATTGCTGTTGATTTTTTGTAAATAATCCTAGGATAACATTACAGTTTCTACAATATATTTATTCTAGAAAGATAATTTAAGGTGGAAGATGTACCTTCATAACTTTTAGCTCATCCATCTTGGAAGATATTCTCAGCAAGGATATTGATATCGTTTGTGGATTTGGACAAAGCCAAAGCAGAGAATCAAGAGTTTCATGGATGCGAAAGCTTTTCCAATCGCCGTAGCTATCCCAACCACATGACTTATAAAACAATTTCAGCATCAGATGATTGACTCCATTGAGCAGATTCTTCAGGTCATTTTGCAGATGTGGTAAAATGGTGAGGTGCTTTTGATGAAAATCAAACACAAAAATTAGGCTTACATCATAATTTGAATTATGCAGTATTAATAACTAGTATTGCAGTCATATATTGAAGGAGCGATGAAATTGAATAAATGTATGATTACCCTTGATAGCCAACAGGCATTTAATTCCAGTTCTTCACAAGGGTTGATCAGCTTAACCTTTGTCAGAAAATCAAAAAAATCAGCCAGTCACAGCAGAACTCATGCCAAAACTGCCCTTTTCTAGTGCCGGAGAATTTATCACAAATGATGAATCTTGTACATCACCATCAACTGTGAAAGTTTCAAGATTAGGAGCATCAATCTTAATCTTGCCCGAAAGCTCACAGTCCAATATGCACGACTTCAAAGAGTTATTTGAGATGACAAAATCCCCCGACAAACGGCAATGTACCAACACCAAATGCTCCACATTAGAAAGAAGCGTAACAAATCGAGGTGACCAAGAACACGTAGCTCCATCTATTCGTAAATATCTCAAACTAACAAAAGCAACCTTCATTTGGATTGCAAAATCGGAACCCACGTGGACTTGGTAATCCAACGAGCTAAGATTTGGTACATCAATATCTAGTATGGGCATATGACTTTTATCATGCACAACTAGTTCATCAAGCCTTGAGAAGCCAGACACCTTAAGTGTATGGAACCGAACACATTGATCGAAACAAAGTCTCTGCATTGAAGAGCAACTTGTAGCCAAGCATTCTATCATTTCCTGGTCAAGTTTAATATTGCATAAAGAAAGCCGTTTCAATGATAGGGAACCAACAAAGATTTTACCAGGCAGCTTATATGGAGCAACAAAATCAGTACACAATTGTAGCTCCTCCAATCGGAAATCATTAATGGCATGATTGATCCACCCATCTAGTATGCTGCATGTTTCCTTAGTCCTTCTACACCTGGGCATATATAGGAGGAGACTACCCGCTCTAGAATGTTGCTCAAACCGCCTGGTGAGTGTCCGGTCCACAAAATCTTGGAACTGTCTCTTCAGTTCATCTACGACATCTGCTGGGTTAGATATATATAAGTCCTGGCGATCAGGAGCCTCAAGTTTATTTTCCAGCTGTTGGTCGAAGAGCTCTTTGCCAAGATTCAAACAGGGGAGGTTGATCCAAACGTCCCTCCATGCTTTTGAAAGGACTGTTGTAACCATGGCTTCTTCTAGGGGGAGGAGAGACAGAATTTTGTGCATTAAGTGTTCTGGTAACTTCGATATTCGATCCTCTTCGGACCTGACCATCTCTCCTTTTGCTCTCTTCCTCATCTCCTGTTTTTTCTTTCGCGCACCTGAACGGTTGAGGATTTTGTTTGTCAAGTAAATTGCATACGACGAATGCATATGTATAGTACGGAAAAAAGTTATAGAACTAATTCAGCAGATAATTGGCTATATTTTCTACCTGTTGTAGTATCATGCACTTCTCTGGACATTATTATTGAATTCATTGTTGATTTATACAGCAGTTTTGAGATTACTCAGACTACAAGAAGAAGCATTTCCGGCGACAACCCTTAAAAAGAATGTCAAGAATGTCGCCTTAAGGGCTAAAATTCGTCGACAAACATAGCAGACTACTAATCTGAATTAGAAGTCAAAAAGGTAACTCTAACTCTATTCAACCAAGTTCAATCTCAAAGGCTAAAAATTTCACAACATCCACAATAACCTTAGACCCAGCAAGCACATTTGAAGGCTGATGTATTCCATACTATATTTCATTATACAAAGAACAAAGAAAGCAAACCCATTAATATTTGTTGACATTATAAAAGGAAGATGGATGAACATGAACCAACATGAACCAGGTACTATAATGTTCCTTGTTTTAGATAACATGGGTATTCGAGTTTTGTCAGATTAATCTTATGGGCTCTGAAGTTAACAGTAAGAAAACCTCCGGTGACCCTGAGGGGGCTGGAAGCTGTACTATTAATATGATGATTCTCAATTCTAATATAGTAGATCCAATGAAAGAACACAAAAAGCATTGTGATTTCTACTTCAATTTGCCATTTCCATCTCATTAGCTACCATTTTCATTCAATTATGTTCTCAAATTTCTCAATTCAGCACATCAAGAATAGTTATCTTTACTTATCACCATGGTGTATATAAAGAAATTGCAGCAAAATCAGTAATTTAAACACCCAATTACCCAAAAATTTTAAGTAAACCCTACCTCAATCAGAACTAGCAAAACCCTAGATATGATATTTATCAACAATTCAATGAAAGAGAATAATCAAATAAACAAACACTAGAGTGATCACCTTAATTAGTTTAAACTTCAATTGCAAAAATGAAGTGCTGAAACTTTGAACTCAATCACACGAATGGAAAATGAAAGAAATTTTCAAAATGAGAAATTCTCACTATAATTGGAGTTTATAATTCTTTTTGTTTTTCTTGAGGTTCAACCATTTGTATTTATAGTAAGTTTTTTTTTTTGTTTTCTTTTTGCATTCAATATTTTGGTTTCCCTCCTTATTTGGTGGATTTTCCCGCCAATTTGTAGATTTTGAGCCACATATTCTAAAGCTTGATGCATACGCTTTCCTAAATTGGTTGCAAAAGCTAATTGTTCCTAAGAAAATAGATGATTATTACCCATTTTGGGTTTCAAACTAAGTTGACAAGAATGTGTATGGAATACCAAAAGCCAAGTATGGGTTGATCAACTTATCCTTTGTCAAAAAAAAAATCAGCCACAGTCATAGCAGAATTTATGTTGGGATCAACAACCAAATTCGACCAAATTCACCAAACCAATAATCACACACAAACAACCAGAAAATAGCTAACACAATAAACACTTTAAAAATGGTCATCTTGGCATTTTAAGAAATTTTAGCGATAATCAAGCATTTTAAAAAGTTGACTTGGTCATTTATAAATTATTTGGTAACACAGGATGAAAGCAGTAACTGAAAGATGAAATTTGTAGATTTTAATTTTAAAGCTAGCTGTTTTTACTTTTTACCAAACATGTTCCAATTTGTGTAATTTCCAAAAAAAAAAAAACACCTTAGTGGTGGCGGGGAATGTTTTGCGTGTTTATCACTTTTTTTTTTATTTTTTTGCAATTGGTCTAATTTGCCTAATTTCGAAAACTGGTAAAAAAAAGGTGAAAAATAGTGCTTTCTTTTGAGGTCAAATCCAACCGTTCTTGTGTGATTAATACAAATTTATTGGTAGTTGTTTTACATATTAGATTACCGCTAGGATGGTAATGGCGCGAGGGTGGTAGTGGATAACCGGCCTAGGTATTTTGATTCCGCCGCCCGTTTCATCTCCGCCATGGGGTGGAGATCTAAATCCACCTCCACTTCATTTATTGGGACTCGAGAGGGTATTCATAGCCACTTTATACCCGCCCGAAAACAAACAAAACCCACATCTGGATCTACCTGTCCTCAAATTCATCTTAAGATGATTTGCAAGGAAAAACTTGAGCTTTTTGATAAGCAAGAAAGGTAGACAATTTTTATATATTTGGTAAAATTAGGTTTTATATACTTATATTTTACATTTTTTTTTATTTTTATGTGGGTATGAGGCGGGGCGAATAAGCGGGTATAAGGTGGGGCAGGGCTCTGACGAGTATCCACCGGGGAAAGAAGGCAAACCACCTCCACTTCATTCCCGCGGCGGTTTTGCTTTATCAAAACCATCCCCACCTAGCGCTCCCCCATCCCCGCCCTAATTGGGGCGGATGCGGGACGATACCCACCTGTACCCGCCCCACTGCCATCCCTAAATTTATCGCATCTTCAATGTAGATTTGTGCTGAGTAGGTTGCAATGATGATATTAGTTGGAGTTTTCCATTCGAGGGAAAGAATAAAGTTTCATGAGGAGGTTGGTTGCCAGGGAATAGGAACGGATTTTCTAGAGTTCTTTCTCTAGAGTTTCTCTTTCTCTCACCATTGGATTAGAGGGGAGGTTTTGGAACCATTGGATTAGAGGGGGTAACTTTTGAGAAATTGATAGTTATAGGAGAGAGATAGACACAAAAAAAGAACTCTACAAAAATTCTAGAGAAGGGAACTCCAAAGGATCTAAACACCCAGAGAATAGGGATGAAGCTTGGAGCTTTGTATTGTTTCAGAATTATGGTAAAGTAGAGAGAAACAGGGGTGTACCAGTCACAGGAAGGAGAGGTAGCCAATGAAAATTTTGGAGCGAGGAAACAAAAAGAGAAGGAAAGGGAGGTCATTTTTTTTTTTTTTTTTTTTTACCATTTTTCGAATTTAGACAATTTAGAATTATTGCAAGAAAATAGAAAAAAAAAAGTCGTAAAGATTCCCCACCAGCAGTAGTAAAGTGCTTAAATGACCAAGTCGGTTTTTAAAAATGCTTGATTGTCGCCGATTATTTTTAAAAATGCCAAGATGGCTTGGAATGCGTTTTTAAAATGTCAATCTAGTAATTCGTGGCTAAAAAAAAGGACTAGAATATGAATTTTCTAGAAAAGAAAATGTTGCAAGAATGTATGGATAAACAAGCCTATTAACCAAAATCCCCAAAATTTTGGGGAACATTAATTCTGCCATCATATAAATACATGCGCCTCAACATAGGATGAGAACCTAGGCAAATCAAAGGGAAAATTTACAAGAATATACCAAGATATATCTTAACTACAACAGACTAATGAATGAGCCAGATTCCAAAAGACTAGACATTCAGTGCTAGCAGGGATTTGAATCACCCCAATATATGCCTATCTACGCCTTTGCCCTGTACATGAAGAAAATACCTTGCGTTTTCCTACATAAACTCACCCACTTTCTCTTCTGCAGTTCCCTGGCAAAAGATACTTGTATTTATCAGCGTTGTCCAACAAGTAAGCAGGAAGATGAACAGCTGAGTAACTGCTTGGTATCGGTCCCATCCTTCCAATGAGATCCCTAAATGTGTGCTCTTCAGGAAGCATATCAAATAGATTTTTCCCTTTACATATATAATCCTGAATTCTCTTTTGATTCAGAAAATGCGAAAACCTAACCCGGTCAGTGTGACTGTAAGCCTTCATCTTGAAGATGAAGTCATTGATATGACGAAAGCAAAAGCTACAATGCCATCCAGCATCTGACAAGATGAGATCATTCCTTCGGAAATGTGCATACCTAGTTATCCCCGGTTTGTACCTATGAATTGAAGCCCTCCAACTATCATCATTTCTGTGAAACTCAAATGAGTAAAGATAGTTCCTAAGCCGTAGATGGAGGACCGCAGGGATTTCATCGCACCACCTCAACAAATTGATTGTATGTCTGCTTGGTATCTCATCAACATCAGACATGATTAGCAAATCATCCTCCTCAACGCCAGCAATACGGATTAGTTGATCAAGTGCTACTCTTTGATATGCTTCCTCAATAAAAGGATTCTCACCTTTCTTAAACCTTCCTCCAATCATCCCATAAGTCAGCCTAGGTTCAATGAACTGGAACTTATCACGATTGTTAGCAAAGTACAAGGGCTTCGGAATTCCTGTAAAAGTAGAATTTGATTCCAATAGAACAAATTGTGTAACATATGGGTATAGTTCATTCCACCGAATTTCTAACATGTCCACTTCATTGCTGAACAATGCTGCATCAAACACTCTTCGTGGATACTCACGAATTCCCCAACCATGAAGTTTGCATAGAGTTTCCATTGTCACATTCTCATTGTAATAGTGTGTGATTTCTGAGAAAGGCTTTGGTGGACGTTCCCATATAGGCCGGAGGAAGTAGCTTATCTTTTGACCGTGCATATAAACACCATATATACATAATGGGATAACCACAAGCACAAGAAGCAGGCTCTTGAAATCAATTCCTCTTAGAACACACCTTAGTCTTGACATGCTCAACAATCCACGGCCGTTCTGTACATATTGCAAAAAGGAGTTTCTTTAGATGAAAGCATTTTTCCTTTTCTCCAGGACCTTCAACTGCTATTAAGGTCTTAAAAAATAAAACTATTGTTTTAATTGAAACAATTATTGCACAGTTAGACATAAAACTTGGGTCGCTTTACAAATACCAACTATATTCAGAATCTATTAAACAAACTCATATTAAAAATACTTTTCAAATTAAAACAACCAAAATGCTGAACCAGAAATAACAACATTCTAACAAAAAAAATGAATAGTTGTTTTAACTTGCATAGTATCATATCATATATCATGTATATATATATATAAGCACAAGTTTGCCATTTAAGGGGTCCTTATTTGTGTAGGGATGCCACATGGACGGCCATTTCATGTGAGGATGAAACATGTATAATGTTTCAATTACAAAATAAAAGTAACTTTAGCAGAAGATGCAAGAGCATCCCTCATGACCCCACAGAAGGAACCAAGCCTTAAGATTGCTCACTTACACCGAGCACTTTGGGCTCTCAAAAGGGGTTGTTACATACTGCAGTCTGCACATGGGTCTATCTCCAACTTGGATCAGCCCATGGACCTCAACAAGGCAATTACAACTGAGCCTCAAGCTACTGGAAATAGAATCACCTAGAGCATATCAAGGAGACAACAAGCACATGTCATGACCTTAAAGAAACGGGTTGGGTTGGATTTTCAAGTCGGGTCAACTTTGACAGCTCTAAATGGAGGGAGTACATTATACAGTCAGGCCACAGAACCGCACAACCTCATTTTTAGCAGTGTAGCCCTTTTCCCTTTCTCGTTCCACCTCAATACAGAGAAAAGAGAAGCTAAAAAAGGAGAGGTTTTAGCCCCTTGCTTTAGTTTGAAGACTCACTCACTCACACTCTCCAGATATGTTTGATACCATACACACCTCAACTAAAACTCACCTAGATTCCCTTCACTTTCATTCAATCTCATCCCATAAAATACTCAAATGCTCTATCCATTTTGACAAAAACCCTCTAAAACTCACCCAAAACAATCAACATGGTTCATTCCCCCTGGTTCATTTTAGCATTATTCCTTTGTTTCTTACAAACTTCCCCTGTTTCCTCATCTTCTCAAACCTCTGACTTTCAAGCATTACTGACTCTCAAGCGCGGTTTCCACACCCCAAACCCTTCACTAACCTCTTGGAACCCCTCAAACTCAACTCGGTTCTGCTTATGGACCGGACTTAAGTGCCATGAAGGGCAAAACACCTCGCTCGACTTAACCGGTTTAAGCCTAGGTGGTTCTGCTTCCCCTGTTCTCACCAGCCTAGACCAGCTAATTCACCTTTCCTTAGCCGGAAACAATTTCATTGGTCCAATCGAGTTTGTCACAAACCTTCCTAACCTCCGTTATTTAAACCTCTAAATCAACCTCTTCAATGGTAGTCTAGATTGGAACCTCTCAAATTTGCCAAAAATTTGAGGTTTTCGACGTCAAAGACAACAAGCACAGTTTGTCATCTAATGAATTGCTTACAAATTATCATTTACCTCATTTTCATTTCATCTTACTTACAAAGGTCATGAATTGAATGAGATAATTGGTTCCTTCTTCCCCAAATTCTCTCTCCTCTCTAATTTCTATTATTCCTGGTACTAGTTAAGCTTGCAAAGGGTTTAACTTCTCATCGGTGGTTTTTCTTTCTCTCTCCAAATCACCCTGCTGTTCTATCCATTCTAGCTATAAATCAGTTTGAAAATTGTTTATTAGCATCAGCAAACCAACCCACTTCATTCATAATTGAAACCAATGACAAAAAAGCCAAAATTTTTACTTCATCATGCTCACAAAAAAAAAAAAAAAAAACCCCACCAAATTCCATTCTTTATGACAAAATTCACCAAATAACAGCATGAATTGCACAATGGCAAAGCGGCAAATTGCATTAAACTAAACAAACCAAAAGCAAACAAAATTATTCACAAAAAAAAATGGATAAACTTTACCTGGCCACAAACATTCTCAAAAATTCCATCATTTTTTTTAGAGCTATAATACCCATCAGCCATTATACAACCCCAGATCGTCCGAACCCAGATCAAAAATCACAAATTTCTGGGCACCGCCGGTGAGAAATTGCAGGAAAGCGACGAATTTTTTATTTTTTTTTTTAGGGTGTTGGTGTATGTTTTTTTGATTTTCTGGGGTTTCCTTGTTCAAGGGATTGGAAAATTTGGAACCATCAATGATAGCCGTTTGGTGTTTTTCTCTCTCTAAACTACGAAGAGGGAGGGGTCTGGGAGGAGAGAGAAAATCAGATAAAACCACTTTGGAAAAATGGAAGCAATGGTAGGGAGTAAATTCGGGTTTTGGATTGTGGGGATTATATAAGATCTCCTCACCCCCTTACCTAGCTTGTTTGATTTTTTTATTGGGTTTTTTTTTAGATTTTAAAATTTTGGTTTTTTTATAGGTATGGTTGTTGTACTTAAAAGTGAAATATGTCTTGACATCAATAATTAAATAAATAAATAAAAAGTGAAATTTATCTCCCAAAAGAATTAAAAAAAAAAAGTAAAGAAAAGGAAGATGTCTACAAAATGAAAGGGGATAAAGAAAACAATTTTGGGGGATGGGAAAAAAATGTATCTAGCTTGCCGCAATCTAAAAAAAACTTCTATTGGATGGGTTTTTTATAACTTTTAGTGATATGGAGTAACTTTTCAATGAAATAAGGATCATTACTCAGCATAAGTGACCTCTACATGTATTTTCAAAAAATGACCCCAATTTTTTATGAGTTGGTCTCACACAAGACTTATCGAAGTCAATCCATCCAAAATGAAGGTTTATCTAATGGTAATCTCACTAACCTGAACCTCACAATTATAGAGGCGCAAGTCTTGTGTGAGACCAACTCGCATAAAAATGAGGTCACTTATAATGACTTATCTCACTACAATTAACATTCGTCTCACCGAAATTATGATAAGACCGTACGATGTTCAATTTAGTTCCATACCTTGATTAAGTGATTCATGTGACAAGTGTATAGGTATTGTAGAGTCCAACGCTCTTGGTGAAAGGAAGGTGATAATGCTTTTGGTTTCTTCTTTAGAATATTAAAGATAATTATTTAGAAAACTCATATTTTTATCTTGACGAGGCCGTAAGGCTGGTAATTCAGTTGTTAGCCGTTGGATGATGAAATTCTACAGAATATTCTAAAAAGATCTCTCATCAAATGGTTAGGAGTAGGAGAGTATATCGTTCTATGGTATGACGATTTATATTTATATTTTTTTAATTTAAACTACAACACTTCTAATTCCAAGTAATAGATTAATGATGATATCTGTGTTATTATTGAAAATATTTCAAGCTATTTTCAAATGAGTCCAATAACAATATATATTCAGACAAAATTTTGAATGGTTAAAAATAAGTTAAAAAAAATCAATACATTTCAAATAACTATAATTTAGTTTAATTGTGTTTAAATATTTTAAGCTTAGTTCAATTCAATGTTTGTCAGGTTAAAACTTAAAAGTACAGACCCTTATGTATTATGTTATCATGCATTCAGTTGGTGGGGAATGCATAATTATGTTATTGAAAGAAACTTCCCCGTAAGTTCTCAACCATTTAAGTTAAGTTTTACTTGTAATTTTGTTTTAAAAAAAAGAGCAAATCTTGTGTAACTCACATTAATATGGGGTAATTATTTAGAAATGTATGAGTCACTTATTATGAGCAGTGACCATTATTTGACTAAAAAGTGATCCCGTCTTACCAAAAATGACACTAAAACCCGTCCTATACAAATTTTTGTGAACAAACAATGGAATTATCAACAAAGGCATTTTAGTCTCAAGCAGCAAAGGTTCCATCTAAGTGCATAAATGTGTCGTGGAATTATCACCTGCTCCCTTATCCTAATTTCTGTTTCATTGGATTAGATGCCCCATCAGGCCAACACCAATTCTGGTACACTGAAGATCGAGAAAAACATGCATAAGTTTATGACTGACTAAGAAAAGTCACTAAACTTTTTTGGACAGAAAAGGATGTTGGAAGTTTCATTCTGATCATGTTGCCAGCAATAACTCAACAAGCAAATGGTAATGTTACTATTCAATTTGGCTTCTAAATATACACCTTCTCATCATAGAAAAATATACTCCTAGCCCCTATAAAAACACGAGTAAGTTTTATATAAAACCAACACGTTGATTGATGAGATTACTAAATAAAAACTTAAGGACCACTTAGTATGAGCATTGATCTTTATTTGACTAAAAGGTTTCTATAATTTTATCATAAACCGTCTTAAATAAGTTTTTTGGATAAGAATTGGAGTATATGCTAGTGTGAGAATAAATAAGAAAAGGCTATCAATGACATTTTTGGGTCGTGATCTTCTTTTATTGGGAGCATTCACAATTAAGAGACTAGATTCCCACTTTAGAGGAGTCCTATTTTTGTCAATATCGATCATGCGTCTATTATGCCATTTTTGACACTTCAACAGTCCAACATAGTTTGATCTTTTCCTCTCTAATATGTCCATTACTAGTATATGTGCTTTTCGTAGAGGAGTGCTATGTTGTCCACTTGCTAATGCAAATACGAAAATGTCAAATTTAATTCTTTTATTGCAATATTTCATATTTTCATGGACATCCTTTTTAAATTTGTTTTGTATTTTTTGTTAATCGAAGAATATTCTTTAGACTTGAAAGCAACTCTTCCTCCTTAATTTTTTACTTCTCTAATCTCTTATTAGCTTTCACAACATTATTCACGATAAGTGATGTAATTATATATGGATGATCGTTTTACTTATTAATTTTGACGAGAAAAACGAAGATCATTCTTGATTCTTGTCAAGTTTGTGATTAGATGATCAATGCTTTCTTATGTGAATCAGAACACTCGAAAACTTGGACGAAACTACATAGGCCCTAAGGTAATCGTGGTCCTCCTGTCAATTTCGTTATCCGTTATTATATAGACGTGCAAATAGTTATAAGTAAGATGTAGTGAGATGGTGAAGTATTTGAATTATTAGTGTATATTTTACCCTGATCTCATGTTCAAGTACGGCTCTTTCCTATTCTTCTTAATTTTTCGATCTTGATATTCAAGATTGTCATGCCACTCCATATAGGTTTGTTTCTTCTTGTTTAGAATGTACTTTTTTCTTTCCTTCTCGTCTCTCTTAGGTTGATTAAAGTATTTTTGTGCTGATAAATTACTGGCGTGCTTTTTTCTTTTTTTGCGGTGAAAAAAAAAATAGTATATACTAATAAAACACCACAATCAATATAATCAATATAATTAGTTTAAAACACAAAGATTAAACCAGAGCATGACACATAAGCCGCTGATTTGTCGCTGACATGTTAAACTTTTAATGATGTGTTCTGCTGAGTTGTTAAATAAAGATTGGATGAAACAAAAAAAAATAATAATAATAAAAACAAAAGAAGCCCAAAGTCATTCCACGCATCCTATATTTCTATTACCTGATCATCATCACCCACCGCTTCATACATCGACTACTTCACCATCACCATCACCATCACCATCACCATCACCATCACCGCTCCACAGCTACTCCACCATCCACAACATCAAACACACCTTCCATCATCACCCTCAACCATACTCCTTCGTTGTCCACCGCCTTCCTCACACATCTGATCATGTCGATTTATACTTACAAACAATGGTTTGAAGACCGCTCCGTTCACCATCGTCCTCCTCCCACCACCAACACGCTGCCGCCATGTCGATTGAAGCCTCAAATCAAGGATTTCTGGCGACGGTGGAGCGCCTCCCACCGCCATTGCTATTGCCCACAATTAACATCGCCATCTACAGGTTATTTCCCTCACAACTAATTCAATTGATTGCCTAAAAAATTGGGTGGTGTATATACATTGGCATCTATTTTTGCATCATACATTCTGATTATCCCTTGATTGCCTATAGATTTTGTACACAAACAAATCTGTTAAAGGTTAGATTTAACTATGAACCACACAACTATTTTTTAACTGTCTTTTTCTCTTCAAATTTAAATATACTGCCACTACAAATTTTGCTTTGTGAAAATAATTTTTGCCTATGATGACAGTAATTTACACATTGATAACGACACTCATATACTCAACTGATTCTGTCTTCCTATTTGTAATGCAGGCGTGGGCACTTGGACTACCATCCTACTCATAATCACTCTCCTCGCCTACTAAGGTAACGTAATTGTCAAAATTATCCTTAGTTTGTTTGTCTACCATCTACTTAACAGAGTTTAATTTTATCAAACTCTGTATTATGAAATTGTCTCAAACATAGTTTGCATTACCCCATTTGATAGATTCTGATAAAGAAATGGAAATTGAGATACTGCAGATATAATAACATTAACTGTAGACTGATGAAATAGTACACAGATGGACAATAATTTGTATGTCTTATAATCATGCATTGTGTTGCTTTCCAAAGTCATCAATTTGTATGTGTTATAAGATGTCCGTTACTATTCTAAGATACTTGAGTAATTTTACTGTGCAGTTTGTACTACAATAAAGTCTCCTAGAATGGTTAAATGTAAAGTACACTATAGTATAAGGTTTTTTTTTTAAGGGTACTGTAGTATAAGGTGAAACAGGTTTGCTGTTTATATTATATTTTCATTTATAGTGCTTTAAATAACATGATTCATTGATTTAGAGGGGAAGGAAGATGGGAGAGTTAAACAAATTTGAATGAAAAAGTGTATAGATAGGCTGTTAGATATGATGATTAGTGATTATATATGTGCTGGACAGATAACTGTATGGTAAAATGCATTCGACATGTGAATTTTTGATTTGAGAACAGTGTCAAATTGCACCCTTTTTTTGGGTGACAGAAGCACCCTTTTGAAGCACCCTTTTCCATAAAAAAAAAGATGGTCAACTGTGGTGGTGGGCTTCTATAATAGTCAATTTATTCTGCCTCTTTTACTTTTAGTTTCATGTTGTTAACTGGTAGTGGGGTATATTCATTTATTATGTTAACATTATGTGAACATGAGGGTATAGATGTGGTGGTTACGGTTCAGTCTAAAACACAACCCACTACGGGCTAGAATTATATAAGACTTAAAGAGAATAGGCCATCCAAAAGGCGCAAAAAAGAAGGATATGCTACAAGATCACAGTTCAAATGTATTTTGTCAAAGAACTAATCAAATGTTTACACAATGCCCTCATATATAGCACAAGTTGAGCTTTGATATATGCATTGGTTGATTGTGCTTAGAATTCTTACTCTACTTTGGGTTGAGTGCCCTTCCAATTGCATCTACACCTATATATTTATCTTGCCATTATCACTCAATTAGACTACAACATGATCATAGCGCAATACATGCATTGTTGTTGCTCCTTTATATAATTTGCAATTTATACCCACATTCTTCAAATATGTTAATTGGGTTTGGATCATTTTACAAAAGTCATCATTTGTGGTTTATCATTTGAGTCCTTACCGGAATAATGCAATAGGGTACTTTTAATATGTGTATTCTGAGGCATATATTAAGATTTAGTTTTCTAAATGGTCTACACTATATACTATTATTATCTCTTAATATGTATATAATATGACCCTGCACACTTAAATTAATGTTTCTGATGGACTGTCAATTTCACATGGGAATTTGGCAATCAGTGTAAGATTGACACCAACAGCTTTACCAAACAAGCTTCATATCCAAGATACATAAAAAAAAAAAAGTAGATTTTTGCAAATTTCATTTTTATAAAACATAATTATATACAATTTGGGCAATATCAATTTCATAGAACATATTTATATAATTTACATTAAAAATTAGGTTTTGTCATTGTTATATTAGAAACTTTGCATTGGTTTAACTGATTAAAATTTGATCTACCCTGCTTCCTATTCTTCCTCACTCTGTTAATTGCTTTAGATCTCCTTTCATACCATATTATCCATAAACTCAATCCAAGTTTTCCTTAGTTGACTTAAAATGTTGACCCCTAATTCATTCTAATGCTTTCTTCCCTATGCAGGCTGATAAATCTCCCTCTTGGTTTTTGTTTTATTGTCAAAATTGAACTGGTAAGAGTATATCATGTTCTCTGTTTTCCATAATAGTCTACTGCTCATATGTTTACCTTTCCAGCATAATCCTCTTTGGACTTATATGCTTATATGCTTATTTTATAAAAAAAACCTCTTTGAACAAGATAAGGGTATTTATCATTGCTTAAAAACAAACCACGCTACCTTTAACTATGGTGTAATTATGGTGTCAGGTCTTCATGTTTAGCATGTGTTCCATTAAGTAGTTATTTGTTATATAGAGATTACTTGATATTTGCTGATTATGCCAAACACTGTCTTTTTTGAGTTTGCCACACAGAGAAGTGTGAACTTCTGTTATTGCTTGCAAAACAAATATTAGGAATTCATGCCATCATTTGCCCTTAATATTCAACTTTAACAAATACAAAATTCTGATTCAATGTGCTATAAACTTCCTTTCTCCAAATAGTTAATTAATTAAAAATCTGCATTTTGATTTTTGAATGTGAAAATGAAACATGAGTCCACAACAAACTCATTAAGCACTACTGTAACCCAATTTTCTCATCCCTTACAATCCAACATCGCTCAAATCCCTCGCTCAAATCACGCATTTCCTACAACATAACAGTGCCAGACTTTACTTTATTTCCTACAAAACACTTTGAAAGTTTGTTTCATTATGAATTAGGGCACCTTGATTGAAATTTCTGTTTAGCTTAGATTGGTCAAATCTCAATTCCAAAAAAAATAAAAAAAAAATAATATTTAATATTATCCACCTTACATGACTTGCAGAAATGGCTCCGCAACCTCGGAAAATTGCAGTGTCATTTAGAAGCATTTTAAACAGCATCCTCCAAAAATTGCGGCTAAAAGCAAAATACAAAGAAGGGAGACTCAACACACTATTCAAGATGACAATAGAGATTAAACTGCCTTTTGATGATAAACTTTTAATACAAGCTGCATAAAGAAAAGAATGGCGCCCAACAAAAAGCATGTCAAACTGCCATTTCTTACCTCAAAACGATCTATGAATTTGAAGTGGAGGACGTTAACTTTGGAGAAGTAATGTTTTACTGTCATTGTCACATTGATTAATAAAAAACTTTTGAATAAAGTTTCAAGTTCTTAAGTAGCAGTCTCCATCTTCCTTTTCAGCTAATCAATCCATTCCCAAATGCACACATTGAAAAGATTAAAAAAAAACAAAAAAAAAACAAATCATTATTTTGAAAATAAGCAAACAATGTAAATTAAATGACTACCATACCTTTATTTATGACTACAATTTTACAATAAGAAAAAAGACTCCAAAACAAAATGACCCAATATGTTACCTGAAATAGGTTTAAAATTATTAATTTCAGCTAAACAATATTTTCCCCTTCCAAAAAATAAAAAAATATACATACAAAATGCACCGAACTTGCTAACTTCTTATGTTGTTTCATTTCTCTATTTTGATGTAGAAAATGAAACAAGAAAGGAAAATATTCAATATTAGTTACACCATTTTGCTAGGAAAGATCATGCAGTGGTATGGCTACCCGGAACCGCTATATGAGCAGCATCACTTAGACAATGAAGGCAAATATAAGGCTATTGTCAAGATCAAAATTGAGAAGAATAAACCAGTAACCAAAATATATAGTGAACTTCACAACAACCTTCATACTGCAATGCAAGAAGTGGCACAACGTGCTATTGACAAGCTAAAAGAGTATCATAGTTTCGAAATTGCAGACTACAACTTACAACAGGCATGCTTAATACAGCGTAAGAAGCGACGCATAGCAGATATAAAGTGTGTCCGTGCGGAGATGGAGTTTGAAAACCTTAAGGATGAAATCTTCAATGTATGGAAGGAAAATAGGCAATTGAAACACATCCTGGAGGCCAGCTCAAATCCAAACTCAATTGCAAATGGAAAAGAAGTAATTAAACATCCGATTGTAATACACACATAGCTAAGGGTAGTTCTATTTTAGATAGTCATACAAAATAGATGTATCAAATACAATGTAATATTGCTCCATAAACAATACCTATCATGAATAAGCAAAAAAATTTGCGTACAACTTTATTGAAATGATCTACTTTTTTGGTTCAGAACATAATATATCATTCATATAACATGTTTACTAAGACTAAAACCAATGTAACCCTCCATGCTCGAAAATATGAACCCTACATATTCTACCATGCAACCCTAAAGAATAGAGATTCTGCAATGCGAAGGTTTACAAGGATTTAAAATCTGCCTCCAATATTAATAACTTAACACGGTTTGACAAAAAACAATTTTAAAGCAACCTACCTCTGTTTACATTTACACTTTCTGTTTCGTAGCTTTAATTTGACAGTTCGTGAATTGCATTTCATGATTATAGAAATTCGTTTATCATATATCACTTATTAGGATTGATAACCAAAATCATATTCCATACCATAAGTAAACCTGGCAACTTATGACGTAATTGATTGACAAAATTTGCATAAGTAGTAGGAATATATATGCTTTGTATGTGTTGTTTCATGCAGGAAACCATAGTAGAATCAGAATATTTAGTCACAAATTGTCAAGTTAAATACCTTTGGGGGAAGGTCCCTGATATTCAAAAACACTATGTTCATTCAATGGCTAAGTTGATTTGCTAATGCTTCAAAAAAAAAAAAACCAACAACATAAAAATTAAGCTATTCAGTAGCAATAAGTACAACATTCAATGGCTAAATGATATTTTTTTATCAAACATTTCAGAAGATGCTGTTTATATTTAATCATAGTTTTAAAAATGTATATTTTGCTTCTTCAGGTGCATTACACCGATTGATCTTCCACCAAATATGCATTACAATTGGTCGCCATTCCCAGGTAATATTGGTAAATATGAAAGGCCAAATGATATCTTTTTCCAAATAGGAGTTTCTTAAGGTTGCGAAAATGTGTTATGAAATTACTATTACAACTCCGGTCAAGGCAAACAACATATACATTTCTCAGGTGTTGATATAAATATGGTGTTGATATAAATATGTTTTTAGATCTACAGATATTCCCAGATAGAGACAACTTGGAATGAAAGAACAACTAGGCCTTATATTCTATTTATTCCTACTCTTATCTAAAACAACTTATTTAAACCTTATGGAGCAAAACTATTAAACAGACAATTGAGTAAATCATAGTTTTATAGAGAAAAAATAGATGGGTATCAAAACAAACTATTATAACAATCAACATAATTGATTTACAAAATATACAAAAAGGGAACAAACAATGGCGTATCAACAACAAACCAAAAGGGTAAAGTACAAACAAATCAGTTGTTTAACATGTCCTTTGTTGCAATACTTTGTGATGTTCACCTGCATTTCCAGTCATGCTATTGTACTGACTCTTTGTAGTCTATCACATAGGCCAAATTAGTAACATGAACTTATCAGACCTAGCATATCCAACGAATAGTACGCCTGCACTTTCAGTGGTATAATTTTTGAAACTAAATTTTTTAGGTTTCATGGTTCGTGGGTTACTTTCTTATTCCACTGGCACAAATAGGGTCTCTAGACTTGCATTGAATTTATTTTTGGGAGAGACCACCAAAAGGGGGTTGTGATATCTAGGGAGATGTATTCATGTGTACTCCATGCCAGAATCATTATTAACGAAATTACAAATCTACGTAGCAGGCAAATACCAAATACATGTATTTTTTTGGTAAGCATTAGATATTTCATTACGAAGCACATGAATTACACCTAAAAGGCAACCAAAATTTCAAACCACCTACTAGGTAGGGCGCTTGCAAATTTTGATCCCTGAGACAGCACTATACATCAACAAAAACAGCAAAAAAACAAATTACAGCTTACATAATCAGAGCAAAGAAATTTCTTTCCTTTCTAACAAGTTTTTTAACAGCAATTTTGTGAAGACGAGCCCTAACTACAAACTTTATCCTCTGAACAAGAGTGTCATCAGTGGCAACACATTTGTTGAAGAAAATGCTGTTGCGTTCCTTCCATATTTCATATACCAAAGCTGCTGCAGGCGCTTCCATCACCTGCATTTGAAACTTGGTCTTCCTTCGTGCAATACCATTCAGAACCCCCTGCAAAGAAGTAGCAGTAGAATTCCAATGTAGCCACTGTTTCACTTGATCAAGCAAAGCTCTTGACCTTGCACAGCAAAAGAATAAATGTTCTGCTGTTTCAGGTGCTGTATTACAAAGATAACAGTTCATGTCACCATTATAGAACTGCATATGTGCCATTCTATCCTTAGTGAGCAATCTTTGCAGATAAGCAAGCCAAAAAATGAAGTTGTATCTACCAAATACATATTACCATTTCCCTATATGTGCCTTTTTTAAATATGAGGGTAACTCCCTGGAAATTGATTTTCCAATATAAACACAGCTTATCCTTTGCTCCTAACACTTTCACTGCAGAAATACTGCATTGGTGACAGTTAAATTGAAGAATAAAATAAAACCTATATAATTTTTTATTTTTTTTTTGCTAATTAGTTAAAAACACAAAAGTGAAACCATAGCTTCACAAATGAGCGAAGGATGTGGACGATGATGTGTTCAATATTTGATTAGTTGTACTCTTCATGGGTAAAGTATTGGTTAGATCAGCAAATAAAAAAATTAAAAAAAAAAGTGAACAATCAATCTAAAACACTCATCTCTTACGTCAAAGTAACACACCGCTTCACATCATCAGAACTCCTCCCTCTCTGCTGCTCCACTATATCCACGGCCCCTTCAACACCACCCAAACCTTAAACTTCGTAGCCCACCATCCCCCTACTACCACCAATCCCGTCGACACATTCTGGCAGTCATTAATTTGTGGAGACCACCGTCACCTTACCAACACCAATCAGGTTCTAGCAATGTCAATTGAAAGAAGGATGTATCATCAACAAACCGTAAGGCTAAAATACAAACAAATCAAATGTACCACCCAAAGTCTCAGTAGAAAAAAAAAAAGATGTACACACTGCTTTACATGTCCTCTGTTGCAATAGTATGTGACATTCAATAGCACTTTCAGTTATGCTATTGTACCAGTTAAATGTATGCTAATACATAGGCCGTATTAGTAATAGCTACTCCAGGAACAATTGTACTGTGTACCCAAGCCTCAGTAGTATACTTCTAAAAAACATGTTTAGGTTTCATGGTGAACAACAACTCCTTCCTAATCAACTTTAGATACATAAAAATGAACATGTATAGTAGCTATTAGTATAAACTTAAATGACTAAAGGATGTCTTCTGGATTTAACGTTTAACAACATGCTACTGAATTGCTGATATGTAATTGGAGTTGTAAAACTATATTAACGCAGCTGTTTGTTTTTGTTGTTCAGGTGCATTACTCTGATCAGATCTACCACCAATTGTTGCGTTACAATTTCTCTCCATTCCCAGGTACTCCCATTACAAAATGTCATATGGTATCTTTTTCCAAAGAGCAGCTAATTAAGGCTGCCAAAATGAGTTAACAAATAACTATTACAAATGCTGTCATGGCAGCCATTATATACATATTGCATGTGTTCATTGGATTAGTTATTAAATTTATAGACATTGCTTGACAGAAATAACCTGAACTGACCAAACTATGCTATATAATAACATATCACTAGGCTCAAAAACAACCTTGGAATTATATTGTTATTATTGGAGAAAAAAATATTAAATAGACAATGAACATGTAGATTGCAGGACAGTAACCATAGTTTCAAAAAATCAGTTTGGGTATATCATCAAGAGACAATAGAGTTGGGTAGCAAAATATTATAGTGATAAAAAAAAAAGGTCTAAAAATAAACAGAAATAAGAAAAATGAACTTAGCAAGGTAAGTCATCAACAAACCCAAAAGCTATTTAGCAAAAAAACCAATATAACACATTTAGTCAGAACGTCTTGCTTTATAATTACAGTGGAAACTAACCCAATACTATAATATTTAAAAAAAAAAAAAAAAAAACAAAAAAAAAAAAAAAAAAAAAAAAAAAAAAACAGGATGATGATATTGGAGAAGAAAGAACGTGAAAAGAAAGCTAGACTGCTGAGGCGCTTCATCATAGCTCAGAGGAGAAATACAGCCACAGAGATCAAAAGCAAACATGACAACCAAACCACCAGAAATCAACAAACTCAAAATCAAAGAGGTACAAGTACACAAGAACATGGCCCAATAAGAAATATCAATAGGTGAAAAATTACCCTATTCATGCACAAAAGTACTAAAACACATACTACCAATTCTAATGATGTAGGCAATTCAAGAAGGTGTCAACGAAATCAGGAAATGGAGATGGGGACGCAATCAAGACGTGTAAGAACACGAGCAATGACAGAGAACCAAGTCACGTCCACAAACAATGATGGTAACCTCTAACATAATAAAGTAAGTTAAATAGAAACAAATTTTTCCACCAACCCATCTTGCTAATAAATGCACATATTCACTAAGCAGAATCAAGAGAAGAATACTTAGGAACACCCCATAATGGAGCTCGCATGTGCCAGGAACAACAAAATGTCCAACCAAGTGAGAACCACACTTAACTTAAACTCAATTATTCTATCTCTTTTAAGGTTTCCTAACAATCCCCTTCTAAACAATCAAAGGAAAGTACACTGAGGCTTGGAATTTCGGCGGGCCAACAGAATTATGCCCAGATTGTGGGGCCATTATGTGGAAGGAAGAATGTGTAAAAAGCACCAGCAGACATGGAAAACTCAAATTCAGCATCTGTTGCCAAAGTGGGAAGGTGCAATTGTCTCCGATGAAAGATCCACCAGAATTCCTAAAGGAACTTCTAAACCCAATAGAAGGAACTCGGAATAAAAACTTCAAAGAGAACATAAGAGCCTACAACTCCATTTTTGCATTCACATCAATGGGGGGTAAAGTGGACAACGCAATAAACTCTGGAAATGGCCCCTACGTTTTTAGACTAAACTGACAAAACTACCACTACATAGGGTCTCTCTTGCCGCCAGAGGGGGAGCAGCCCAGATTCACTCAACTGTACATCTATGACACCCAGAATGAAGTGCAAAATAGAATGGCATCTCTTGATAGCAGATCTCACCTAGACTCAGAGATTGTTAGAGGGCTCTCAACTATGCTAGATGAGCACAACGAGCTAACAAAGGTATTTAAGAACTGCAAGGGAGAGATTCCAAGACACAGAATTGCACAATGTAAGAATTCGCCTTAGAGGAACAAGGGCAAAAGATGGGAGGCAATATAACCTCCCAACTGCCACTGAAATAGCAGCCCTAATTGTTGGGAGCGGAAATCCAGGAGCAGGGGAAAGGGATGTCATTGTGGAGGAAAGGAGGCGGGGACTAAGGAAAATCTCAGAGCTCCATCCAAGTTTTATGGCGCTGCAGTACCCATTATTATTCCCTTACGGTGAAGATGGATTCATAACTGAAATTTCACATAAAGATGCTGAAACCTCAACAAGGTCCAAAAAGAAAGAGGTGACAATGAGGGAGTATTGGGCGTACCGTTTTCAAGAACGACCTTCCGAAGGGAAAACACTAATCCTCATGGGAAGACTACGTCAACAAATAATGGTTGATGCATTGAAGAGGGGAGACTTAAATATCCAAGAGATAACCAAGCTAAGATAAGAAAACATGTTTACAGTGGACTCGAAGATGTTGTTTCACGGGGTGATACATCTGCTGCATCGATAGGACAACGAATAGTATTGCCAGCATCATTCCAAGGAGGGCCAAGGTTCATGATGCAG
The DNA here is from genome assembly GCA_038025085.1 of Tetragonia tetragonoides. Lineage (NCBI taxonomy): Eukaryota > Viridiplantae > Streptophyta > Magnoliopsida > Caryophyllales > Aizoaceae > Tetragonia > Tetragonia tetragonoides. The sequence goes on along the minus strand of CM076154.1, from coordinate 36,046,346 downwards.
AATTACCAAGATGCAATGGCAATCTGCAGGTGGGCAGGACCACCAGACCTATTTATAACATTTACATGCAACCCAAAGTGGCCGGAGATCACATCATTTCTGATGAGAAATCCAGGACAACGACCGGAGGACCGACCAGACATTGTTGCACGTGTTTTCAAGATAAAGCTTGATGAACTTATGCGTGACCTAACAAGCAATGCACACTTTGGAAGGGTCAAAGCTGGTGAGTTCTCCACATAAATTTAACCGTGTACATATTAATCTTAACATTTATGACAAACTCCAATCAATTAATTCTAAATCAATTTATTCCAGCAATCTACACTATAGAGTTCCAAAAAAGAGGGCTGCCTCATGCCCACATATTGCTATTCCTCCACCCAGGAGACAAGTACCCAAACCCAGAAGATATAGACAAAATCATCTCCGCGGAGCTTCCTGACAAAGATAGTGACCCAATTGCTTTCGAAAGTGTAGTCCAATACATGATACATGGACCTTGCGGCCAATTGAACCAAAAATCACCATGTATGCAGGACAGTAGATGCACTAAACACTACCCAAAAAAGTTTACGCAAAATACAAGCGTAAGTGTCGATGGGTATCCAATGTATCGGAGGAGGGATGATGGCCGCACCGCTCAAAAAATGGGGGTCACAGTAGACAATACTTTTGTAGTCCCTTACAACATTGATTTACATGGTCAAATACCAAGCTCACATTAATGTGGAATGGTGTAACAAATCAAGGTCCATCAAATATCTGTTCAAGTATATGAATAAGGGGCCTGATATGGCAATGGCAAGAGTTGAGGAGAGAAGCAACAACCATGGCGAGGGTGCAAACGGAACAGATTCACGAAATGATGAGATTGCATCCTATCTAAATTGCAGATACGTATCAGCAATAGAGGCGTGTTGGCGTATATTAAAATTTGAAATCCAATACAAAGAACCACCAGTTGAACGCCTTGGTTTTCACCTAGAAGGTGAGGAAGAAGTGATATTTAGGGATGATGAACAAGTAAATCAAGTCGCAGAGAGAGCAAGGAACATTCAAACAACACTCAAAGCATGGATGGAAACAAATAAAACATTTGAGCATGCACGAAGACTAACGTATGCAGAGTTCCCAACTGAATGGGTTTGGCAAAGAGACAACAAAAGATGGAAACATAGACAACGGGGACTGTCTATAGGTAGAATTTATTATGCACACCCAACATCAGGACAAAAGATACTTCTTGCGTTTACTTTTGAACATTGTAAAGGGAGCAAGAAGCTTTGAGGAAATACGAACTGTAAATGGGATTGTGCACCCAACCTTCAAAAGTGCCTGCTATGCTCTTGGCTTATTAGAAGGCGATCATGAGTGGCATGAGGCGCTAACGGAAGCCGCAAGGTGGTCCTCTGGAAACCAACTTCGACAACTGTTTGTAAAGCTACTGCAGCTCTGTGAAGTGTCTAAACCAGTAGACCTGTGGAAGAAACATTGGGAAGATTTAGCAGACGACATACTATACCGGCAACGCCGCAGACTTGGAATACCAGACCTAGCTTTAACTGAGCAGCAAATGAAGAATTATGCTCTATACGAAATTGAACTACTTCTAAATAGGAGCAACCACACCTTGCAAGAACTTGAAGGCATGCCAATGCCAAACATGGAATTGCTACGAGAGTCCGGAAACAGACTCCTACTAGAGGAACAAAATTATGATAGAGTTGCTTTGTCAAACGAATCAAGTGAGCTTAGAAGTTGTTTGAACGAGGAACAAAAACAAGTTTACGACGAGGTGTTGCAAGCTGTATACCACAAAAGGGGGGGACTATTCTTCCTTTATGGTAGCGGTGGAACTGGAAAAACATTTTTGTGGAAGCCAATAATTTCACGGCTAAGATCTGAGGGACACATAGTGCTTGCTGAAGCGTCCTCAGGAATAGCTGCACTACTTCTCCTTTGTGGAAGAACAGCTCACTCAAGATTCTGCATCCCCATTAAAGTACATGATAACACAGTGTGCAAGATAGACCAAACGTCAAACCTTGCCAATCTCATCCGCCAAACAAGTCTCATCATATGGGATGAAGCCCCAATGATACATCGTCATGCTTTTGAGGCAGTTGACCGCACATTCCGTGATATCATGCAAGTTGAAAATCCAAACGCAAATGAAAGGGTCTTTGGTGGAAAGACAGTGGTATTAGGAGGAGACTTTAGACAAATCCTCCCGGTAGTGCCTAGGAAAGGACGAGCAGACATTGTCGATGCGTCTATAAACAAATCTAATATTCTCTGGCCACATTGCAAAGTAATCCATTTGAAAACAAATATGAGGCTACAAGCAACAAATGATGAAAATTATAATAGGGATGTAGCAATATTCAGCAAATGGGTGTTAGATATTGGAGATGGAAAGCTACCCTCAATCGCAAGAGATGAAGAAGACGAAGCTACCTGGATTAAAATACTTAAAGACCTTCAAGTTAAGGACACTAAAGAGCCAATTTTGTCCATTGTGGAGGAAATATATCCAAACCTTCTCCAAATGTACAATGACACAAAATATCTTAAGGAACGCGCCATACTAGCCCCAAAAAATGAACATGTCAACGAAATCAACGACTACATACTCTCTATGATTCCCGAACAGGAATATGTTTACAAGAGTGTTGATCGTATCTGTCCACTAACAAACACCAATGACAATATGGCTGAACTCTATCCAACAGAATTCCTAAACACATTACAGTTCTCAGAATTACCCAATCACGAAATCAAGCTTAAAGCAGGCTGTGCCATCATCCTACTAAGGAATATTAACCAAGCAGCAGGAATGTGTAATGGAACCAGACTAAGAGTAAACAGACTAGAGAGCCGAGTTATCCAGACAGAAGTAGTGACAGGTACAAATGTTGGAGAACGAGTATCTATCCTGCGAATAGAAATGTGCCTATCAGACACAAAGTGGCCATTCACGTTGAAACGACACCAATTTCCTGTGAGGGTATGCTATGCAATGACAATAAATAAAAGTCAAGGGCAAACATTTGAGCGTGTAGGGGTGTACTTGCCACAACCAGTATTCAGTCACGGGCAACTCTATGTCGCTGTGTCCAAAGTGACAACAAGGAAAGGATTGAAAATAATGATACCCAATGTAAGAGAAAATGAAGATAATGAGACAAGAACAAGAAACATTGTGTATAGAGAAGTCTTCACTGGTTTGTAATAAAATTCAAATACATATATCCAAAAAAAAAAAACATTTTAATAAGAACCTTCTCCCTCTTATTTAAATTTTCATTGCCTCCAACTTCATTTTGCAAATATTAATTATGTACGTAGTGTCAATATATTTCTCTATATATGCAATATGTTTTACAAAGAAAACTTACGTAGCAGAATCAAAGAAAGAAATTAAAACAGGTCAAAGTTTGAGGGATGCTCCTGAATACCACACTTGCTCATACTTATGCATTTCTGACGAATAAAGACATGTTTGACTCCCAGGTTTAAAATTCTATTCTTTCCACATCATAAACAACTTCAATTCACTGAACTGTCAATTTGATAACGCCTCTTTTCTATTACATTGCAGGTGACAAGCTATCCAAGCATGGCATCAAAAACAAACTACATAGCAGGCCTTGATTCAACAAAGAAAACATGGGAGATTACTGTGCGAGTTACAAGGGTGTGGGATGTCTACTACTACTACAACAACAACAACAACAACAATGGCCCATTAGGATTGGATATGATACTCCTAGATGAGCAGGTAAGCTGATAAGTAAGTTAAAGGAAGCAAATAAACAACCACCTATGAATATTCAACTAACTTCAAAAAAATAAACAGGGAACCCATATCCAGGCAACTGTTAGAAAAGAAATAATGCAAACATTCGAGAGTGATATACAAGAGGGTCACATCTACACAATTAAGCACTTTGAAGTTGGCCAAGCCAGCAACAGAAACTACAGACCAGTCACCAATGAACTCATTATCAAATTCACAGCATTCACAACAGTGGTACCAAAGATGGACAACGTCCCAAGAATTGCACTCCACAAGTTTGAGCTATTGCCAACTGAGAAGCTGAAAGAGCGGGACGGAAGGAAAGATATCCTAACAGGTAAATTTCATATATGAAACAATCACAATAAAAAAAAACTGAACAGTAGCAATTAAGATCAATAATTCATTATACATTGTTACAACATGCAGATTATATAGGGCAACTAAGTGCAGTAGAAAACATTCTCGCACAAGGAACAAAAAACCAGCTCAGAAGGATATATCTTCAAGACCACAGGTAACTTCAATACAACAATAAAAAGACAATACACACCACTTGACACACACAATTGAACACACAAAAAACACAAACTATGTAATGACAATTTAACAACTGGTATTGCTCAGAAACAATGAGTTTGGGGTGACCTTGTGGGGGCACCACTCAAATATGGTCTCGGATGACGTAGCTGGAGAAGGAGATGTACCAAAGATAGTCATTGTAACTGCAACAACTGTCTCCAAATTCCAAGGTAAAAATAATACAACAAATCCAACCAAAATATAAACCTACTAACAGTTTCACCTATGATAATTTCAACATTTTCCATACTAACTTATGATAAATTGCAGGAAAACTTCAGCTAAATTCAACAAGTGGAACCAAGGTGTACATCAATTTGGAAATACCAGAAGTTGAAGACTACAAAAATAGGTAACAGAACCGAAAATCAAAAAAACAAAAATACAAAATAAATACAACAACAACATTACCTATTCACAACTGCAGTGAGAAGGGATGACAGAAAAAAAAAAAAAAAAAAACAACTCTAAAAAACATCATGAAACTGTCAGTAACTTCTACCTATTTGACTTGCAGGATATCTGAGAGTACAAGCAATGTCGAGGTTCAAGCCATAAAGCAGGACACAGAATAAGAGGCTCGCTTTAGAAACAGGAGGACAATAGCAGAATTACTAGACTTAGCAAAAATGAAACAGGAGGTAATGTTATTTAATAAATAGTTTTTTTTTTTTTGCTCATCCGTTATTTAATAAGTAGTTGCATAAACAAGAGTAAGCATAAACAAAGTTGAACACTAAAGATAAACACCAACTAAAACAGGGTAACACCACATACACCTGCAAGGCTAGGATAATGACAGTTTATACAGAGTATGCTTGGTACTACAATGCCTGCAATGATGATCAGCACAAGAAAAAACTGTCACCTGAGATGTGGTGCGACAAGTGCAAAGCAAAGGCAGACTACCCAAAATTGAGGTAAGGACACAACAAACAAGTTCGATATCAAACAATGTATAATTTACAACCAATAAAATAAACATACTTTTAAACCTACAGGTATCGATTGATGACCAGAATCGAAGACGGAGATGATTCCATCAAACTGGTGGTCTTTGATAAAGAAGCAGAGACAATAGTTGGAAGACCCGTAACTGAGATGGTGGACCTTTTCAATGAGGTATGTATAAAAGCTAATAGCAAAAAATTAAATAAATTTTATATTAACCAAGCATTGATTGGATGGAAGAAAGACGGAAACGGAAAGGAACAAGTATTGGAATTACTGGAACAATGTAAGGGAAAATGCTATACATTCAGGGTCACCATAAACTACAAAAGCAATGATAATGAACTCACGGCGCAAAAGGTGTTCTCGCCCAATGAAGAACTTGAAACAAAATATCTCTTGCAAAACATGGAAAAGGTAAGAACACCATGGCAGGAAATAAATAATTACAATTAAGCACATACATCTAAAATAAAACAAGAGTATTTCACTACTTCAGTATAGATTTATTCAAATAAATTGAATCAAATCAGATGTACCTACCTTTTGATAGTTCATCTGTTGCAATGATATGTGCGTCAACTACACCTTTACATATGCTATTGTACAAATACTATGTTTGCTAATACATAGGTCAGATTGGTAAGCTGAAACGGAATGAGAAAACTTATCCAGGAAAAAATGAACTATCTACATTTGTCTGTAGTTTCAGTACTACCCTTTTTAAAAATCAGTTTTACATGACGCAGGAAACAAAAAAGAACTTTACACAGGGGGACACAAACATGGTGCATGCGGAGGATGAAGAAGCAGAACAGGTCAACAAAACAGAGCAATCGCTGGAAAAAGATTCAACTGATGGGTAAGCCTACATGCACACATGAGTTTTATACATATATTTTGAAAATAAAAATTAAAACATAACTTTGAAATTAAAGGAGAATGCATATTGGAGAGAAGTCAACAACAAAAGCAGAATATGAAGAAGTAGAAGGAAACAAAAAGGACAGTGTAAGTAACCAATTACCAATGGTTCCAATAGATGATGAAACAAATATGGAAAAGGAAACAAAATAAACTCCAAAAAATTATTGCAGGAACAAATCAAAGGAAAACAACAAGACCCAAGTGGAGATGGAAACAAGGAGCCTAGACAATAAGAAAAGACATAAAAAAAAAGAGAGAAAATATGTCCTCAGACAAAGGTAATCTTCTAACAGTAACATCATACTAAATAAAATGTAAAAATGTAATGCTTATGACGTACAAACTAACCCATGCCCAATTTGGTACAGGAAACAAGGAACCGTTGGAAGTGAAAAACTTAGAAGAACAACACAAAGCAGCTACAAAAAAGAAGCCTAAACAACAAAAATGAAGAGTTAGGACATGGGAAAAAGGAAGAAACACAAGAATACTCTTAAGCGTCAAAAGGAGGATACAAAAACAGAAATGGACATTCCTAGCAAAGCACAAAACACCAAATGAAGTTTGTTACATTTAATTGGAGTTGCAACTTTATGACAATATCAAAAGAATGTGAATCTTTGTAAAAATTGTATCTATAGGATATTTTTGAAAACACAAAGTCTACCATCATTTTACATAAATGGCAAATTCATATGCCAATACACAAAACCACACAACAATCCTGAGGCAAAAAGGGAAAAAACCAGTGAGATAAAATAGGACCACATTCATTAAAAAAACAAGCATGTGTTGGAACTGAAGACCTACATTAAGGCTCATTAAAATAGCAATACCAGCAAAATAAATAAAAAAAATAGGGGACACAAAAACTATTCTAAAACAACAACTTAAAAATCCTTGGACGACCATTAAAATAAAGGTCAACAAAAAACCGACGAAGGGCGTGCAACGCACGGGCACACACACTAGTTAATTAATTAAAAGAAAACCCAAGGAACTCGGGCGTACCATTAGCGATTAATTAAGGATGGCACCCCTAAAGCACATATCACAAAAGGTTAGCGTTTTCTTTTACTATTTATTTATGAGGAGGGAGAATTTTCTTGAACAATATTGTTACTCTTCCATTACGTAAAGAACTCAAACTTATGTCCTTGTGGAGTTTTCCTTATGTTTTGTAGTACAAATCCTTCAATTTTTCTAGCTTTTCCCCTGAAATCAAGCCTAGCTTCATTATGCTTCAAAAGATTAACATTCTTCATTTTTCTAACTGCATCAACCACTTCTAACTTCTATAAGTGATCACAAAATACCAAGTGGAAATGGACAAACTTTTTGATGGTTGTTCATGCAGCTTATCTATATATATCTCCCTCCTTTGTTAATTTACAATTTCACTATCCAAAGTTCGGTTAATTAGTATATGCAAAATGGAGGTAAAAAAACGATAAAGAGGATCCGAGTGAATAAAAAACAAAATTAATAATAAAAAAAAAAGATAGAGGTTCCAAAAGGCAAAAGGACAGTGAAATGCTTTCTTTTTAAGAAATCCCAAGCCAAAAAATAATTTAAGTATCTCTAGTGATTATTGTCCTAATTGAGATTTTTCTTCTATGTAAATTGCCTGGGCTTAGTCATAGATACAATAAAATCATGTTCCGAAACACAACGAAACTGCAATTAAAAAAATAAACTCAGATAATTTCGTTTTTTAAGCCCTGTTCTTTTCAAAGGAATTGTGATTTGTGTGGGATGGTGAGGAATGGAACGGAACGACGCAGAATGAAATAGAACGGAGAGGAACGACGCAGATAATAAAATAAAATGTGAGACAAAATATAGTATAGAATGAGGAACATAATGACGCGAAACGGAATGGAATGAATCATAGAAATGACGAAAAGAACATACTTTAGTCATAGTTTCATTTGAGTTTTTTATTTTCCTTTTATTTTTTAAGTTTAGTTTCATTTTTCTTGTTTCATTGGGTCCACACAGCTGCATAATGGACCTAGAATCTAGACAAAAAGAATTTGTAACGCTCTTATTGTAAAATTTTCCTAGCACACATGGGCCACGCTTTCCTAAATTTTCCTACATTGTAAAACCGGTTTTGCTAAGGAATGCCCTTAGGACAATTGTTAAGGTTCATTAAGTGTGCAAATTTTGAGTAAATAAGAACATAATAATCTGCACCAAAAAATGCATGATTACTTGACTGAGTGTGAATTGTTTCTTGGTCACTGTAAAGTCTTTTAACTTAATACTACTAACATATTTAGGCTAAACCCTTCAAGCTCTTGCAAATTTAAATTTTAAACTGACAATAATTTTGAAATTTGGACAAGACTCAAGTATGGAGAGAATACTATAAATACCATCCTGAAGAATTAAACCCTCAGGATTCCTAAACCATGAAGAAGATCAGAGCTAGAAGAAAGACAGAGGATAATAATGCGAAAACGGATCGAATATCAGAATTACCAGAACACATTGAACACAAAATTCTGTCTCTTCTCCCCACAGATGAAGCCATGGCCACAATAGTCCTTTCTAAGGCATGGAGGGACTATTGGATGAGCTTTCCGTGTTTGGATCTCGGCGAAACGTTCTTCCAACAACCTTTGAAGAAAAAACTTGCTCCTTTTCCTGGCTACAACAACAGTACTAAGAGAGCAAATCTCCGAGAGAAGCTCAAGAAGCAGTTTCTTGATTTCGTGGATGAAACACTCACTAGGCGGTCCAAGTTCGAGCAAACGTCTGTACAAAGACTTTTGTTATATATGCCTAACTTTAAAATGACACCAGAAACATCCGACCGTTTGGATGGGTGGATCAACCATGGGGTTAATAATTTTCAAGTGGAAGAGCTAAATGTGTACCATAGTTTTGCAAGGAATGTTCTGTATAAGCTGCCTTGTACAGTGTTTGTTGGTTCCTTATCACTAAAGCGGCTTTCTTTAGATAAGGTTCATTTAGACCAAGGTATGTTAGAATGCTTAGCTTCGAGTTGTCCTTTAATGGAGAGGTTATGTTTCTATCAATGCTTTCTGTTTGATACACTTAAGATTTCTAGCTTCTCAAAGCTTGATGAACTTGTTCTGCATAATGATAGAAGATTAGAAAAGTCCAAGGTAGTAATCGATGCACCAAATCTTGGCTCGTTGGATTACGAGGGAAAGGGTATAGATGATGACATCGGAATTGAGGTGACGACTGGTCCTGTTAGTTTGAGATTTTTACGAATATACCTAGCTAGGTGTACTTGGTCACCTGAACTAGTTGTGCTTCTTTCGAATGTGGAGTATTTGGTGCTGGATTTCTGTCGTTTCGTAGGGAAGTTTATCGTCTCAAGTAACAAATTGAAGTCCTTTCTCCTCCTTGAGTGTCAATCCTCGGACGACTTTTTGTTTGATGCTCCTAATCTTAAGTATTTCAAATCTGACACTGAAACTGCCCCATCATTTGTGTTAAATTATGTGGCAATAGAAAAGGCCAGGTTTGATCTGACTACTTACTGGAGATGTTTCAAGTGGAGAGTGGCTGATCTTGTCAATGTTCTGAAAAAGCTCAATGTCAATCCTTGCAAACATCTGGAATTACATGCTTGGCAAGCATCACAGGTAATCCTGTCCGGCTGTCCCAGTATTACATTGCTCGACTCGACTTGTTTAGATTTTGAAAACAATACTTAGTACTAAATGTCTCTCAATCCTATCTTATCGAGCTGATCTTTTTCTTTGATATTTGACAAAAAGGACCCCTTGATGATAATTCCACCGGATCTGCGATATGCCTCCAACAATCTCCTGTATGATGTCCAGCATCTGGTGCTGAAAGTTGGTTATCAATTCTGTTATTGGAAAAATTATTGTATCCATGAAATGGTTGATTCTCTGCTTTGGCTTTGTCCAAATCCACAGACGATATCAGTATCTCTGCAGAAACATTTTTCCAAGACGGTTGAGCAAAAAATTCTCAAGGTATGTATGACTTCCAAGTTCCAACTAAATGTTTTAAAAACTAGGAATACTATATATGTCATGTAGAAATGTGATGCTATCATACCAATATTATGTATACAAAACTAGAAAACTGATATGTGGCAAATCCCTTAATTAGCTGTGCATATGATGGGTTATGTACTAAGAGTATTGATGATTTCCTCGCCTTCAATTTTTGATCTTCCATGTTATTTCGCGATAGTAACAGTGGTTACTGATGCTGTTTGCATGGAGTTATTATTATTTCAGTTCAAGTACTTCAAGCAAGGCGAGAATGGTGCAAAGAAGTGCTGGCGGTGCATATCTCTTCCAGTGCCGTGTTGGCAACATTACTTACAAGAAGTGAGCATTGAGAATTGCAAAGCAGCAGATGCAAACGCCAAGAATTACAAGCAGAGAGGTAAAGCTAGAGCCAAGGATGATCAGAATATAAAAGCTTTTTTCGAGAATGTCAGGGAAGGGGAGACGATCATCGTACATATTATTAGTTGAAAATAAGGACTCAGGCCCTGTTCTCTTCAACGGAATGGTGCGGGACTGTGAGGAACGGAACGGAACGGAACGGAACGGCGCGGTGCGGATAATTCAAAAATAAGTGAGACAAAATGAAGTACAGAATGCGGCGCGGAACGGAACGGAACGGAACAGAACGGAATGCAGCATGGAATCGACGAAAAGAACAGGGCCTCAATATCAGCTGAAATGTCTCATTATCATGATTTTGGCAAGACTAGGAGTAGCTGCTTGTAACTTGTGACAATACCCAATGAAGCAGTTGTCATTCCATCAGCTGAAATTGCATGCTAGAACATTTTACATGGTTGTAGCCTGTAGGGTATTGTTTGCACCATAATAGAAACTTATAGGCACCACATGAAAATTTTCGATTTTTTGCTGCGAGCATAAAAGTTTTCAGTAAAAATGATATTTATAGATTTGTTTAGTACCACAAGGGCACCATAAAGAAAATCATCTAAAATTGTGAAACTTTAAAGGACCAACATTCTTATGCACCGTGTGTAGTATACGCAAAGCTGTTCCCACAAATGAGATATGGACGCCACAAGTATTCCAAACAACCATGAAAATAGGGGTTAAATTGAAAATCATGAAAAAGGGGAAGCAAGAGAAATATTAAAATTAGGGGTGATACACTCGTGAGCGCCTTGTAAATATACTTTCCTACTCGACTCGTTTAGTATTTTGATGGGTTTATATTGCCTTCAAAGTTAGTGTACTCGCAACTGCTCATGAACAACTCTGTTAAAACTCGGTCAAAGTTCGTTGGAAGCACGATCGATAATAAAATGAGCCGAGCACGAGCACTGCAATACTCGGCTCGGCTCGTTTGCACCCCTAATTAAAATAGACACAACATTTGTTGTGTACTCCTAATACACACTACACACTATACACACACCACACTACACACTGTAAACACACATATGACATACCCAACTTCGAAGGCTCGTTGCGGGATCTAAATCCATGACACCATGACCCAGAAAAGTCTTTCATATTTCACTGATTTCATTTCATCCCACCATTTCCTTTACATAACCTCGAGCATAGATAGCTAAGCTCAACAATGAACCTGATTATATGGGCAAATTCCAATTAAGAGCAGTTCACTGCTTCTCTCTCGTTCACAGGAAAACCTTCAACTCATTTTTCTCCACCAGATCCTCAAACACCATTGTTATCAACGAATTGACCAACCTCTGCTTTAGAGGGTACCTAAAAGAAGCATTAGAAAGGTTCAAATCTGAAATATGGTCAGACCCAAATCTTTTCTCTCACTTCATTCAAGGTTGCATATCCACAAAGTCACTTTCGTTGGCCAAACAGCTTCATGGTTTGATCATCACTTCTGGGTGTTTCCTAGACAAGTTTCTGAACAACCACCTGATGAACATGTATGAAAAACTTGGGGAATTAGACACTGCATTAGCGTTGTATAAAGTGAATCCAAAGAAAAATATAATGTCTTGTAACATTTTGATTAATGGGTACGTGCAAAATGGTGATTTTGAAGGTGCACGGAAGGTGTTCGACGAAATGCCTGAACGAAATTTGGCTACTTGGAATGCTATGGTGACTGGTATGATGCAGTTTGAGCATAATGAAGATGGGTTGGAGTTGTTTTCACAAATGCATCAACTGGGATTTCCTCCGGATGAGTTTACGTTGGGTAGTGTTCTTCGCGGATGTGCTGGTTTGAAAGCTGTGGTTTGTGGGAGACAGGTTCATGGCTATGCTGTCAAAAGTGGCTGTGAGCTAAACTTGGTTGTTGGGAGTGCATTGGCCAATATGTATATGAGATGTAACAGCTTACAGGAAGGTGAGAGAGTTATCAAAGGAATGCCGGTTCATAATGTGGTGGCGTGCAACACTCTTATTGCTGGAAGAGCCCAAAATGGGTGCCCTGAGGGAGCATTGGAGCAATATAATCTGATGAAAAAGGCAGGCTTTCAGCCTGATAAAATTACGTTTGTTAGTGTTCTTAGCTCGTGCTCGGAATTGGCAACCCTTGGACAGGGCCAGCAGATTCATGCCGAGGTTATAAAACGCAGAGCTACTACAGTTGTTGCTGTGGTTAGTACACTGATTAGCATGTATTCAAGATGTGGGTGCTTAGAAGACTCCTTCAAGGCTTTCACTCAACGTAAAGACGCTGATGTTGTGACGTGGAGCTCCATGATTGCTGCTTATGAATTCCATGGCAAAGGGGAGGAAGCTATTGAGCTGTTTGAGCAGATGATGCAAGAAGGGTTGGAGGCAAATGAGGTTACTTTCTTGAGCTTGCTATATGCTTGTAGTCATTGTGGATTAAAGGATAAAGGACTTGAATATCTTGACATGATGGTAACAAAATACAAATTGAAGCCTAGAGTAGAACATTATACTTGTGTTGTTGATCTACTTGGGAGGTCTGGTTGCCTGTCACAAGCAGAAGATATGATAAGATCAATGCCTGTAAAGGAAGATGCTGTCATATGGAAAACTTTGTTATCTTCATGTAAAACTCATAAGAATGCAGATATGGCAAAGAGGATAGCCGAAGAGGTTCTCAGGCTTGATCCCCAGGATCCAGCTTCCTATGTTCTGCTGTCAAATATCCAGGCCTCTGCTAAGCAGTGGGATGAAGTTTCTACTTTGAGAAAAGCCATGAGAGATAGACGGGTGAAGAAAGAACCAGGAATTAGTTGGTTCGAGTACAAGAATGAGGTTCACCAGTTCGTCATGGCAGACAAGGCTCACCCTAGATGGTCGGAGATTGATCTGTATCTGAGAGAACTAATGTCAGACTTAAAGAAATGTGGTTATGTTCCAGATACCGGATCTGTCTTGCAGAACATGGACATTGTAGAAAAGGAGAACAATTTGGCTAACCATAGTGAGAAATTGGCTATTGCATTTGCTCTAATGATCACTCCCCCTGGTTTTCCTATAAGGGTGATGAAGAACCTGCGTGTTTGCAGTGATTGTCATGCTGCTATCAAGTACATATCTGAGATTAAAGACAGAGAGATTATTGTACGTGATGCCAGTCGATTTCACCATTTCAAGAATGGTAGATGTTCTTGTGGTGATTATTGGTAGAATCATTGTTGTTTAGCGGTTTGAATGGTCATGCAATCAAAACTTCAGGTGCTACTTACATTGAGCAAATCATAGGGCAAAAAAGAAGGAAGAAGCAAACGGAAGGCACTTCAATCTTGACCAATGCAGGAGGTGATGCCTTATTCATCCCGAAAAGGTGAAAAACAATTTTGTTCTTGGATTTCAGATGTTATATTCCACTGTGCAAATAGTGTGAACATGCAAGAAGTCTCTTTTGGGGCCATCTTTCATTAGCTATAGGGGTTTTTTCTTTTTTTGGGGATAATTTATCAGCTATAGGTTATATTGAGATAAATTAAATGTCTCATTTGATTGCCCTGTACTATTATTTCTTGTCAAGTTATAGGTTGGCTAAAGGCTTCCGAATCAAGATCGAACGAGCATATTAGAGCAAGACATTGAGATAAATCTTCCTGTATGGTATTGTATGTACATTTGAGCAAGCCACTCAAAAGGTCTGCTTGTTTTCTTATCTGCACCAGGTCTACTTTGTTATAATCGCCGCGAAGTAGGGGTTCCGTTAGAGAGATTAATTGGAGAGAATCTTATCCAGTCTTGTAATTTACTAGCAGTATTTCTTAGGAAATTTTCAAGAAAATATTGTGTTTCACTTGAAAAAGTACATCTGTGATAGATTATTGGGAAGAAGTCACAGAATTGGCAGAAATTTGTAGCTAGTATTAGCTAGAAATTGGCAAGAACAGCCTCCAAAAAAATTAAATTAAATTTATGCCAAAATCAAAAGTCAACTACAAATGATCAATCCCACGTAAATGGGTCGGGCAGGTCGGGTCAATTCAGATTCGAGTTATTAACAGGTCGGGTTAATGTCGGGTCAAAATTTTTGGGTATAGGTTTCGGTTTCGGGTTTGACAAATGTTTTCTCACCACTTTTAGGTCTAGTCATTTCGATTTCGGGTTTGATCGAATCTACAATGAGTCATTTGGTGGGGTCAATTTTTGCCAACTCGTCATAGTCCACAATAATTTTGGTAGTTGGCTGAGATAAATTTTTTTTTGGCTACAAGGACGCATGCAATAGCCCGGAAATCATATGCGTCGGGCAAGTCAACCCAACTTTAATGGGCCGACGGGTTCAAATAGAGGAGGAGACCCTCTCTACAAAGAAAGGTAGAGGAGATTTTTATTTTCCCTACATAAATGAGGATTTAAACCCCTGACTATTAGGTTGTGAGGGTGAAGCACTTACCACTTGAACTCCCACCTCATACTCAAGTAACCCGATAATTAGTGTTGGGAATTGTGTTCCATACAGTATCATTTCCTTTTTGGAAAGTTCTTAATGTTGTGTTTTTTTCAAACCATGCAAAAAGTACAGTACATAAGAGTGAATACTTGCAGTTTCTCTGATTCAATTACTAGAACAGAAAAGTTATGTGACCTGACCCTCCTTTTCTTTGTTTTACCTTTTCCTTTGTGGTAAATGGTAAATGGCAGTTCACTTTTGGGCTCCAACATTTAAATGGGGTATCATTTTTGCAAACCTTGCTGATGTCAAGAAGCCAGCTGAAGAGATCTCTTATCCGCTGCAAGTAGGTTGGTTGCCCCTAAATCTCTACTCTTTATTAATCACTTTTAAGGTTGTTGAAATGTTAATGGGGCAAAATACTGAGTGCTTGACCAAGGAAAATGATAAGTTGACTCATCGGGGGGCAACTCATAAGCATTCTCTATATAGTTCGTCGTTTCTTATAAATAACGCTTCTCCATGACTTAAGTCAATATATTTTCGTGTCATGCATACAACTAGATGCAGATTATATACTGTACTTTTTTTTTTCCTCGTTCGATTATATACTGTACTTGAAAAGAGAAAGAGTGACCCAAACAAACTTCTCTTGTCATGCTACAGCTTTGATATTAAGTGGAGGAATTTGGATACGGTACAGCACTGTCGTCACTCCGGTAATTTTTCCTTGATTATTACCCTTAGTCGTGAACTAAAAAATTAATCCTCTACAGAAAATACAGCATAACATGATTTTGGAGGAATTTCTGCTGTTCTAATTTGGCAAACTAATTGACAAATTGCAGAAAAACTGGAATCTTTTGAGTGCCAATGCAGGAATGGCAACAACAGCAGCCATCCAACTTACCCGCAAGTTTAAGTGAGTTATTTAAGCTTATATTCATTTCCTCAACTAATATAAAACCCATTGTCCAAATAGTTAAAAAATAATTTACCATTGTTTTCCAGGCATGATTTTTTCCCAGATCAGAAAGAGGCAAAAACTATAAAACAAGATTAAGATTTTCTGCAGAAGTTGCAGGGACTGACAACATATAAGTGATGAAGATTTATACTTCAAAGAACTTCAGAACAATTGGTTCTTGTTTTATGGTGTGTAAAACATATTTTATGTACAAGTACTTAAGTAGTGTATACTTTAGTTCTTATGACAAAATTGTCTACAACTGTGGTTCTGTACTGCTAATAAACATGCATACTGTACTGTCAACTGAGCAAGAAAATCTAAATCATTATGTACAGAGCAACGCGATTCCTAGTGCGAAATAATCAACCCTACAGGCAACACCAACCTTCACAATGAAGCCAGAAAAGGCACTCCAAGAGCCTGAACCATATTTGAAGATGACAAATCCAACAAGAATTATCCCGTGGCTTGTAGTCTATCTTAGTTTCACTAAACTAGAAAGAGGCAAGTTTAAAACAGCCATAATAGAAGATATGGGACATGCGCAAGAATAAACTCGAGACAAGAAAACACAATTAGAACCCCAGAATATAAAGAATCAATATTTACTCCGTTTTCTTTTATTCAGCAGAGCCTGAAAGATCAGAGAATTCAGCAAGAGATTCAAGTACAAGTCTCACTTCAGCTGTGTCATTCACAAAATATTGAGCTTTGCTAGGTTTTTGACCTACTGTACAAGCAAATACTGCGGCGTTTGTAGAAAGGACCTCTCTTGATACTGCACTGTCCACTATCTCAAACATGTCTTCATCAGATCGATCGTCACCTATACATAGCACGAAATCAGCATGCCTTCCTTTCTCGGCCATTGATGTGAAGACTTTCTCAGCAACCATACCTTTGGTGATACCCTGAAAGACAAAAAAAAAAAAAAAAAAAACCAGAATGGAATGAGACATTAAGGCTAACGTAGGTAAATAAACATAAATGAATAGCACAAATTAAAGTTGAATGCATGTTTGGAGAAGAAAATCATTCATGATGATAGGGACTATTTTGAGCTGAAAGGCAACGTAATGCAGAAGGTATGGCCTTGAAGCTGATAAAAGAGTAAAACATGTTATTATCTATTTGCCTTCTAAAAAAACTTAAAAAAAGATCAATCAAATAATCAAAGAGGAGGTTTATATTCTAAAGGCTGACGAAAAAAGTTCTGTGAAAGAAAAAAAAAAGTGTTTTACCAAGCTTTGAATTCTATAATTAGTTAAATACACACATCCACATACCTCCTGTTCACAAAAATGCAAAACATAAGAAATTTCCTCCCATCCCCTCTGCTATTTAATCTTAGGAGAATCCGCAGGAGATGCAAGCACTTTGTAGATAAATCATTTTAGCTTTAACACATCAATGTGACACGTACCTGAGGCTTAATTTCTACTATGAACTGACCCTTCTTTGCAGCAACAGGTTCATTTGCTAAAACACTTTCGAGATGATCAAGCATTTCTTTGGCCTGAGCAGAACCAAAATCTGGGTCTGCGTCTTGATGGTGCCAAACAAGAGCACTCTCTTTAGCTTCAATATATGAGCCATCAGTAGACTCCGTATACAGTTTCATGACAGGCTCAGCAATTTGCATCCACCCAAAGTCAGAATTCTGACCACAATTTTCCCAATCATCACTTTCAGGCCACCTGAAACCACAAAATTTGCATCCAACATGTTAATATGACATGATCTCATCCAATAAGTTTTAAACAATATTTCGTTGCAGAACTTTAATTTGAATAAAGAGTCTCGAAATTGCACTCTTTGAATGAATACAGAAACCCCAAGAACTCTGTCCGATCCAGTCATGCTTCAACACAGGCCACATTTTTGAACCAACAAAATCCATTGGCAACAGGTCATATATTAATTATTTAATTCTATTTTTCAACTGTGATTTGTCAATTGCATTCCCTATTTTTTTAGATAAGGAGCTGTATCATGTATGGCAGCAATACATTATTCAAGTCCCATATCTTAAAGTGCACTTCTACAATTATCTAACCCATAATTTTATTTATGCAATTACACTTATTTATCAACTAGAGTCATATATGTTACCTATCTTCATCCAAACATGTGCAATGGCTCCAAATGTCCATAAATCTCCTCAATGGTAACCCCCATGTTATTAATTATTAACATGACAAAGAGACCAGGCAGTTCACAGAAATTCCTAAAACAATCATATACCTCTTTGATAATCAAATTCAATTCTCACCTTTCCTCTCACGAGAAGAATACTAACCTTAATTTTTACTTGTAAGATTAAACAAATGAGATTCTCTAGCAATTTTCATCCCAGCCCCAGGCCATGTACACACAAGAGACCACTATAGCCAAATTGTAATCGTGTCACTATAAAAATTGTAATCATGTCATCCTGAGTCTCTCATAAAATTTGCTAAATATAGGTGAGTCCAATGATCATTCACTTGCAATCAACTTATAGTGAGGACAACTATTAATCCATCCACTCATCCAGTACATCACTCTTCACTCAAATGCATTAATGCAAAAGCTATAATAACTACACCATAACTATGTTAATTTAAAACTATGGATGACACGAACAGCTATTAATGGACAAGTTTGCTAAGAATCAATTTAACCTAACTAACTCTCCCAGTTTTAGTGAGAATTGCTTTTGAGTTACTCCACATGAGAACATGAGTAAGAAAGTATCCTGGAAACACCCCCAACCTCCAAAATAGGAGGGAGGGACATGAAGACAAAAAGATTGTAGCATGGGAACCTTTACATTCTTGACCGCAATTCAAGGGAAAAAAACTATAAGATCAGAGGAAGGGATTGGAGGAGAAAGGGAAGAGAGAAAGACGAACCTTAAAAAATAACCATGCTCTGCAGCAATCCCCAGTTTCTTGCATGGAGAAAACCATTTGCTCAAACTTTCCCTCCCTCTTCCACTAACAATAAAAACTGTATTCCTAGAATCAGCAGAAAGAGTTTTCAAAATTGAAATAACCTCTTCACTAGGAGTCTTGCTCAAGGAATTCTGAGGCATCAGAGTTCCATCATAATCAAAAAGAATGGCCCTACTTTGTGCAATTCTATAAGCTGATGCAATAGCATCCACTGAAAGCTTCCTGAAATTAGGATCTATAGACACAACCCTGAAACCAAAACCCAGACCAATGCCCCAATATCTTCTCCTAAAATGGTCAGAGCAAGTTCTTTCCAAATCTTGCATGAAGCTTCTTGCCCAATACGCCACACTATGGGAACTAACATAGCGATAGTGCTTCTCATGTCGCAATTCTTTTTCAGATTCTCTCATTGATATAGAATCGTTCATGCCCTCCGCAGTTTTTTCAACATTCCATGGATTTACTCGGATGGCTCCACTAAGAGAAGGAGAGCACCCAATGAATTCTGAGATGACAATCATGCTCTTCTTCTGCCCAGCAAGATCAGAACTGGAATCAGAGTCTGGTATCCCCTCTCTGCATGCAACATACTCGTATGGGGTAAGGTTCATTCCATCCCTCACAGCTGTGACAACAACACACTCAGCAATGGTGTAATACGCAATCCTCTCGGACATAGAAACTGGCCTGTGAATGAAAATTACAGGCTCATATCCGGGCTTCCCATATTCTTTATTTATCCTGTCACATATCTGCCTTATTTCAGACTGCAACTCCTCTATATTGCTTCCTCTACTTCTTGCAGGGTTAACAATCTGAACCAGTACAGCCCTACCCTGCCACTTATGTTGCTGCTTCAGCATGTGCTCCATTGCTAAAAGCTTCAAATTAATTCCTTTGAACACATCCATGTCATCAACCCCAAGTAGAACAGTTTTTCCCTGAAACCGTTGCCTCAGCTCAGCTATTCTTCGCTCCTCATCTGCGAGCCTTATAGCTGACTCTATCCGACCCATATGAATACCTACTGGCATGATCTTGATCCCAACAGTCCTTCCATGATATTCTAATCCTAAGTAACCCCTCTTTGATTGATACTCCAAACCCAACATACGGCTGCAACAGGAAAGGAAATGCCGAGCATAATCAAATGTGTGAAAACCAATTAAGTCTGCATTAAGTAAAGATCTAATAACTTCCTCTCTAACAGGGAGTGTCCGATAAATCTCAGATGAAGGAAACGGGCTGTGCAGGAAGAACCCCATTCTCAGTCGATGAAAGCGCCTCCTTAAAAAAGTGGGCAGCGTCATCAAATGATAATCATGAATCCAAACATAGTCATCTTCGGGATTAAGCACCTCGATGACCTTCTGTGCAAACAATCTATTGACAGATACATAATCCTCCCACAATGATTTATCAAACCGTCCTCCATGTCCTGCAGTAAAGGGCAGCATGTAATGGAAAAGCGGCCATAATTGCTTCTTGCAGAACCCATTGTAGAATCTATCAAAAAGAGCAGGTGTTATAAAGGTAGGGACACATTTAAAACTATCAAAAAGAATCTGTGACACATTGTCCTGTTCACTGCTGTCAACTTCAGCCCTGAGTGAGCCAACATAAATCACTTCCATGTCATCTGGTAGACCATCCTTGAGTTGTAAAAGTAAAGAATCGTCATCCCAACTAAAAATCCACCCCCTACCATCCAAACCACGTTTTGCGCTTATAGGCAGCTGATTCGCTACAATAATCATTCGTTCTTGGGAGAGAGTAGAGTGATTATCCGACGAGACACTTCTAGCCTGCTCATTTTCAAGTTCAGAAACATTCCCTGGTACTGTCATTACTCTAGGAAGCCTCTTCTTTTCCAATTTCATTGTAGGGAAATCCCCTGTTAGTAAATCTAGGAGATTTGCGTATGATTTCGACATCATGTTTCTCTTTATCCAAACACCCACAACACATAAAAACCCCCAAATTTATATACCCTGTTAAACAAATAAAATTTCATATTAGTCAAAATTTCACATTAGTCAAAATCAATAAAAACCATTGTTTGATTGACATTCATTCCAGCAACATAAAATCAATCCCACTCAAGAAAATCCACACGTTACCCAATTCAATTCAAACAAAGATCAACAACATAACTCAATACCAACAAAACCCAATTGATCAATCAAAAATCCAAATTCTTTACCAAATTCAGACGGTCAAACAAACCCAAGAAATCAATAAAAACAACATAACCAATTCAAACTTAAAATTACAAGAAGACTATTACATGAACCAGTAGATTCCAAACAATTCTAAACTAATATCCAAACAAAACCCAATACATAAAAACAGTGGATATCAAATCAAAACCATTGAAAAACCAAGAAAAACTCACCTCTTCAATCGAAACCCACAAAACAAAATGGGTCTAAAAGTATATGAAAGCGCAAAATTGGGATCTTTATACAAGTAACCCAGATGGGTATAATAAAACTTCTTGGTGAACAACCAGAAAATCTAGGGTTTTGTTCTTATCTTGTTAATCCTCTCTCTCTTTTCTCTCTCTCTCTCTCTCTCTTTCTAATGCTTTATTATGTGCAAAAAACAGCAAGAGGGTCTCAAGACCTGAATATTCAGAGGAATAATATTTTTACGCTTCGTTAGCATTTATGGGAATATTTAATATTCACTTCCCAAAAAAAATAATAAAACGTGGGTACAAATTAGGAAAATGAAGATCAATTTCAAAAGAGCCAATCAAATCACCCGCCTGTCACCTTTACCACGTCACCCACCGACATGGATTTTTCATTGGTGACGCAATTTTCTTAAATGAAGGGCGGGTGACGTAATTACTAAATACTATTAAATTATTTATTATATGGGGCCAAGATTTGTTGATTGTGAAAGTGTTTGGTGGATCAGGTCTTTATTAATAAAAAAAATAAAAATAAAAAAAAGCCAATTAGGTGCCAGCTGTTAATACGTGTTATTTTCCCACGCGCTTTCACTTGAGGCTTGTGTGTGACACGTGGCAGATTTTTGGCGCGTGAAGACTACTGTAAATGAGTTGGGTGTTTGACACGTGGATTTAGTAGAAGACAGATTTACGGATAAGCTGCAAAAGTACGAGAATGAGACTTTTATTTTTTTTTATTTTAAATTTTTTTTGGTTGAATGTTGTTTTTTGCGTGTGCGTGGATTAGTAGTACTTAGTAGTAGTGGTGATGATTTTTACTCTTTTGGATTAGACAATAGACACCTACTTTGTTTCTTTTGCCTGTTGCCATGTTTGATAAGTGGATAAGAAATTAGTAGTCCAATTGAATTGGCAATGACTTATTAGGGGTTGTTCTTTTTAGACTTGACGTTTGAGTAAATCAATTGATTAGTTGTTGAGAGTTTGGATATGGAGTGTCCTATAAAAAGTATGTTAGATTTGATTTGTAAGATGACTGAGATATTATCTAACATATATAATCTTGGTTTTTTCTGTAGAGTTGATGAATAGGGGTGGTGGTAAACTTTATTAGCGGTTGTATTAGTGATATTAGTACAGTTTATCTTTTGAGTTTTTGTTTGTTTTGAGAAAAGAAAGAAATAGATCAATCAATTCCTAATCTGATTCTTTCTTTCTCTATTGAGTCTTTTCCAATTAAGAGGTATGGATTCATGGATCAATTTTATTATGAGGTCGCCTTACATTTATCGCTTAGTTTGAAAGTATTACCTTTTTTTATCCATCAATATCACTTTTTCACTCACACAAGTATCACTTTTTTTCAAGAGCTCATGCATGATATCATTTCATTTAAACGAACCTAATCCTTCACGTTGAAAGTAGAAAATCAATAAGTTACGACAAAGCTTTTATATTTTCTTATGTGCGACAATGATATTTTCCCCTTGGTGGGTTAATTTCCAGTTCAATTTACTTCACTTATATCTTGTTCTTAACAACACATCTTATATATTTATCATTTCTCGATTCTCGATTTCGTTATATACCAATAGACTTTGGAGAATTTGTCTCTAATTAGCATCAAGAATTTATTTGTAGCTAATTTTGTGAGTTATTTAAAATTTTCTAGCGCTATAATTTTCAATAATGTACCTATTTAAAATTCTATTGTCAAAATGTCTAGTTAATTTAGCTTTGGTTTTTAGTAGTGTAATGTTAGAAAAGTTTGTCAATACAAATCCTCCTTATTTTCAAGGATTTTCAATTCATTAATATATTGTTTCTCTTATTGTTTTGGTTTTAGAGGAGGCACAACATATTCATAATTGATGGAAATAGACTCTTAGTCTTTAGTCTTAACCATTAATACATCGCATTTCTTGATTATTCAATCATTTTTTTTTTCAAAGTTCATCATGATATAGTATGTTGACCCCTCCTACCAAAACTGCATTTGACACTCCACTCTAACACAACCAAGTAAGAGAATATACTAGCCCCTTGTTGGTGCTACATTGACGGGATCAGTGCTTGCGCTGGTTGTTCAGCTAGTTTGATATGTTCGCTATGAAACACGAGAGTCCGAACATGATGTAACAGGAGGTGCCTCGGTCGCCATTCACTTGCACCCTCTTTCTGACTAGCAAAAATAAAAAGTAAGAGAACATTCCGCTTAAACTTCCAAGAATGTGTTTACGTTGAAAGTTTGTAAATGCAACTATGTAAAGGACATGTGAAACGAGTTTAATAATTGAAAATGCACTGAAGATGTGCAATATTGTAATTTCAGGTTCCTTACCGAATAAGAGATGTCAACATTTTAGGGCATGTTCTTTTTAACTGGTTTTCAGTTTTGCCCAATTTTGACCAGTTCTCCCCAGTTTTGCCCAGTTTTGACCAGTTACCAGTTACAAAATACAGTTTCCCCCAGTTTTGCCCAGTTTCTCCCAGTTTGACCCAGTTTTGCCCAGTTTTGCCCAATTTTAATATTTATACATATTAAACATAATAATTAAATATAAAATATAAAAATAAATATATGAATTGACTAATATGTAAACATGACTAAAAAGTCCTTATAATAATAATAATAATAATAATAATAATAATAATAATAATAATAATAATAATAATAATAATAATAATAATAATAATAGTTTTATTAAAATTAATATTAATATTAGTAATAGTAATAATAATAACAATAATGATACTTAATATTAATAATAATAATAATAATAATAATAATAATAATAATAACAATAATAATAATAATAATAATAATAAAAATAATAATAATAATAACAGTAATAATAATAATAATAATAATATTAATAATATTAATAATATTAATAATATTATTAATATTATTAATATTATTATTATTATTATTATTATTACTATTATTATTATTATTATATTATTGTTATTATTATTACTATTATTAATATTAATATTAATAATAATATTATTATTATTATTATTACTATTATTATTATTATTATTATTATTATTATTATTATTATTATTATTATTATTATTATTATTACTACTACTATTATTATTAGTATTATTATTATTATTGTCATAATAATTAAACACTCAAAAATATAAAATTTCCAGTTTGTCCCAGCTTATCCCAGTTTTGCCCAGTTTTGCCCAATTTGACCCAGTTTTCACTAGTTTCTCCCAGTTACCAGTTACACTTACCAGTTTTGCCCAGTTTCTCTCAGTTACGAGTCACCAGTTCCCAGTCGAAAAGAACGAGCCCTTAGATGTCCAAATTTTTTTTGGATCACACTTAAGGATATCCACCATCAACCACAGTGACTATTTCCCCGTGCTGGCTTATAGACACCTCGAAGGATGAGATAACTGGCTTAGAATTTTAAAGCTGCTACATGCCCAATGAGAGATTCAAATCCTCTTGGTTAATGATAGATGTCCAATTTGAATCACCATACTTTACATGTACTATGTAACTTGGGCCAGCAATTTAAGGACTCATATATTCCATTCAAATTCAAAGCAACAGCCCATCTCAAACCCAACCCATAAAGGTAGTGAAACCCATTGTAGTACTTTCACATTTCAGACCACCGCTCTCTAGATTCAAGCAAATCAGTCACCCCAATTTCTTTTCCATCCTTAAAAAAAGGGAAAAGAAAAACCCCGAAAAGCTCAATTCTCAAACCAACAATATCACCCACCATCACTAACTAGTGAGACCTCCGTCAACAAGCAATTCCATTTCCACCACTTTCTCTCTCTCCTTTTCTCTCTCCTCCCATCAATTTTTACACAAACCCATTAACCCAAAAGCGGTCGAATTTATCATATAACATAAACCTTTATACTAAGGTTTTTCAGAAATGGCAGGGTATAGAACAGATGATGACTATGATTACCTGTTCAAGCTGGTGTTGATAGGTGATTCTGGTGTGGGCAAGTCTAATTTGTTGTCAAGGTTCACTAAAAATGAGTTTAATCTTGAGTCTAAGTCTACTATTGGGGTTGAGTTTGCTACTCGTAGCTTGACAATTGATACTAAGGTCATCAAGGCTCAGATTTGGGACACTGCTGGTCAAGAGAGGTATTTTTTCTTTCTCTTTTGTTGGTTTTTTGTGGGTTTTGATTTGTGGGTTTGTGCTATTTTAAGTTGGGTTTTGAATTTTTGATGGGTTTTGATGTAGGGTTCTGTTGGTTGCTTGTTTGGTTAGGTTTTTTGATGTGGGTTTTGTTTATAGTAAGCTGAAACTTGGTAGAATTGTGATATAAAACCTAGTTTGTTATTTCTCTCTCTCTCTTTCTTGCTATTTTTGGGTTTTGCTTTGCGAGTTTGTGCTAGTTTATGCTGGGGTTTTGATTGGTTTTGTTATGGACTTGTGGGGTTATGTAGATTGGTTAGTTTGTAAGTTTTTTTTTTTTATGTGGGTTTTGTTTCTAGTAAGCTCAAACTTGAGGATATTGTGATAATTGACTTGGTGATTGATGAGGGCATTGTATCTTTTGCTGGAATTGAGGTGAGGAACTGAGTTTGCGAGAGCTGTCTGTGTGTTTTTGGGATGTGATAGAGGAGGCCTAGGGGAGTCTGTTCTTGTGTGTAAAATTTTGGGTTTTTCCATCTGCATATTACTGTTGCGAATAAGTACTACATACTTTGGCAAATGTTAAGCTATGGATTGGTGTTATATTGGATGCTTTTAGTTGTTATTTCAACAGTGAGGAGGAGCTTCTCAAGCATTAATTATCATTGTGACATGGGTTTAGTTCCTAGTACGCTTACATTTGATGTAATTGTGATATTTCTATGCTTGACAGATGGTGTTTGTTGGAGCTTTATTCAGTTGGTTATTTTTGTGTTTGGACTTGGACTTTGGAAGGAGAGGGGGGGGGGGGGGGGAGGGGGGTTGTATATTTTGGTGGGGTGAGATGAGTATGTTTGTGTTTTTTTTTTGGATGTGATAGTACCTAGGTTCCGTTCTTATGTATAGAACTTTGGGTTTTGTCTGTCTGAATTTCACTTTTGTAATTAGGTGCTACAAATTTTGCAAAAATCTTAGGCTATGGAGGTGGTGTTATTTTGGATCTTTGAGTAGTGGAGATAGAGCTGGAGCTTTTTACTCGTATTCGATTGCTAGAATATCGTCTAATTATTGGATTGCTTCCCCAACTCAATGTTGGGGAATATGAACTTTAGTTTGCGACTTTTTCAATTAAAGTATATCTCAACAGTGACTTCTTCAAGCATTATTCCTTATTGTGATTAGGATTTAAATATTTTATACTTATGTTTAATTTTTTCGGTGTTTGCTTCGTTAGGATAAACTGGAAAGCTGGGTATATTAGATTATTTCCTGTGTCTTTTACATTTAGAGAACGTTGAATCTTGGTTGCATGTCAACCCATGATTGACGGTATATAGGAAACTTACAGTTACAAAATAATTACATCACCTACTTTGTGCTAGGTCACTATTCGCTAGGTCACTTTTGGTTCATGGGTTTTAGACTTTCATTCATCCATGTGCTTACTAATGTTCTATTGACGAGATTCTGCAATTCCTTAATCCAAAGGGTATACGCTTGTAGTTCTTGATCTTATTGTTGTATTGCTTGGTAATGATATGGTAATAGTAATGAGTAACTTTTCAAAGTCTGAAGAGTGAAGAAACTACTCTGACTATGGAGAAAGATCCCAAATTCTGGATTTGGCTGCTCGGACCAGTCACCAGTGTTGTTTGAACTAGGCTACAAATCTCCTCGTCCAAGCTAGACGTATACAGTAATGTTGAGAGGGTTGGATTCGGCTATTCCCATATTTTCGGGTTATGTTTGTTTTGTTTTTTGTGTAGGGATGGGCACGTTTTTGCTCTGATTTCGAGTCTACCCTTGTTAAGTATGGAAGAGTTGTCTTTTGGAGGGGTATCAAGTGGCATTTTGTGTTGATTTGAGTGTCTATGGCTCAAAAGTCAAAACCTTGGTGCGGGAAGGAGAGTCTGAGCACCACAACCTCGGACCACTTCTTCAAGAACTAGGGAAATGGGGGAAGGCCTGATACACAATTCATGAAGCTAAGGCAGGCTGCTTGAGGATATGTCACACTTGCAATGTAATTTTGGTCTGCCTAAGATTTTGAAAGGAACGAAATTCCCAAAGGGCTGTTTTGGGGGTTGAGAATGTTGTGACATATTATGTCAAACTGTCAAAGTACTGGTATTTTGATGGTGAGACAGCTCATGAAGTATACGGTCAGGTAGAAATGTAGAATGACACTATTGGGACAGATAGGTTGCCATTTGCGTAAGTTTCATGAGAAACACATATGAAACTTCCATCATCATCAGTGCCCCCAGTGTCTTCTTGAACCTCATATTTCATTTTCTTGTTGGATTAATAAAAGATAAAGAGGGTACTTGAACAAGGTTATTACTAAGGCAGGTCACTAGCTATGATGAGGATTTATGGTGCTTATAGTGGAGACATCACTTGGAGCGCATTCTAGTATTCTACGAACATCTGAAATCATATTCAAGTGATAGTTGGATTAACATGAGGAATTCAAGAAAAGGAGGTAGATGGAATTTTTGGAGGTCCATGTTGCAAACTCATCATATAACAATTTTATTGATGGCTACATGACAGTCAAGACACTAAGGCCTCGTTTACTTGCTTGCAATTAAATGTAATGCAATGCGATTATTTTGTAGAGTAAATGTGGGGTGAAAAGTGAAAGAGTGGGAGGAGAGGGATGAGAAAAGTGGACTTGATTGCATCATTCAATGTAATCACAATTGCTCAACTTTTTTCATGTAATGTTAATTGCTTTGAATGATGTAATCAACCTCACTTTTCCCATCTCCTTCCTCCCCCTCCTTCATTTTCCACCTCACATCTACCCTATAAAATGATTGCATTGCAAGCAAGTAAACACCACCTAAGACTAAATGGCAAGTGCCTCGCCAGATTGCACCATATGCTCCCAAGACAAATCTAAAGAACTTGGGTACTCTAAGCGAGTAGTGACTACAAAAACGTTCATAGCTTCCCAGAAGTCTCATCCATCTCTGATATTTTAGTTCACTTTGAACGGCATACTCAAGCACTACATTGTCTAAGATATTTTACAATGTCATTTGGCACACCAAGTACTTACTGAGCACAATTCATTGAACTACACAAGATGCTTGTAGTTGTTTGAGCCAGCACATTGTATCTTGTTACGCTTTTCTCTATGAAACATCTTATTGTTAAGGGAAAAATTGACGTTAGTAATCCTACATTTGGCTTGTGTTACAAAAAAGGAACCCTACGCCAAATTTATCACAATAACCCGAAGTTTGACACTGTCGACCAAAATTGGTCCATGTTTCCGTCTGTGTTCTGCCTTTGTGGCATTTCGGATATGCGCCTGGGTAGATGAAAAATAAAGAAAAGAAATTGAATTAAAGAAAGATAATCATGACTTCGTTAGGAAAGAGAAGAGAGAACATGAAGGGAAATTAAGGTTTTGATTGAATTTTTTAATAATTTTTTAACTTTGTAATTGCCACATCAGCGTTGGGTAACGGAGAAGTCACACCATCAATTCCCGGACTTTTTTTGGGGGATAGTGCGAAACTTCAGACTATTTTGTGAAGTTCCAAGTTGGGATTAATTTTGTTAGGCCGTCCAAACTTGGGACTATTGGCTTTCGCATGTTCTAATTATTAAAAGGACACCTATATGACCCAATAAGGAGGTGTGAGAGAATCGTATAAGAAAAGGAAGGAGACTGAAGAAGGGTGGGAAGGGGGGGGGGAGAGGGAGTGATTAGACACGATTTTGGCCATCTCTATTTCAGAAAGACCTCTTTTAAAGGATCGTAACATTCGAGGATTGGGATCACATGTTTTATATTGGCTTACATTGTCCATTTAATAGCGCTTCATTGATGGGCCCTTCTGGTATAGTGTTAAGTTTGTTATTATTTTTATCTTTCCCTTCTAGGCACCCTTTCTATAATTACCTCCTCCTATTGGCTTTGGAAAGGGGAATGAGAAGAATTTTTTGTGGCGCAATGCTCTGTTAGCATCTTTGTGGTGCTTATGGCTATATCGGGACCCATGTTTTTTCTAGACCTCTTTATCACCTGAGTTACTTTGGGCTGACATAGTCACTTACATATATTTCTTATGGTCTTCAGTAGCTTGAGCTTATAGAAGTTATTCTGCACGTGATTTTCAGAGGAGTTAGGCCAATTTCCCTATAAACGTTCTGTTGTTAGCTTTCAATTCTTGTGAATATATCGGGTTGACCCGAGCCTGACCCGCTATAGACCCTATCAAAACCCGACCCGAAAAGATTTAAACCCGAAATGACCCGACCTGAACCCGAAAGTTGTGAGACAATATTTGTCAAACCCGTTGGGTAACCCGAAACCGAACCCGTATTTGACCCGAACCGTATTTAACCCGACCCGAACCCGACCTGACCGGTTTGCCAGGTCTACTTGTGAATATACATTTTTTCTTGTGCAGAAAAAGTTACTTCCTGTAGGCTTTTTCTCGTACTGATTTTATTTTTAGTGTTACGATGCTATTGTTATCTTCAGTTATTTTGTTATAATTGTTCTTGAGGCATTATTGTGATTAAATCACTCTACTATTCATACTGGTCATGGGTGACCCATGATAAGTGCTCGAACAAAGATGTTGCTATACATGCCTTTGTGAGGTGTTCCCTATCCTTTAGGTCCAAATGGACTTGAGTAAAGCGTTGGCATAGGTGTTGAAGGCCAAGGCGGGCTAAGCCCTGTTAGATGGGCTGAACCTCATAAGCCCCTTTAAGGGATAAGTGCTCAGTGAGCCCTGGGCACCCTAGAGCAACTCTATGGGCGAGTGCCAAGGGAATCTCCGGGACATGACCTAGGTCATGGGGAGGGGTGTGGTGGACCCCGACGGCAGATCCCAGGACCGGTGACCGTGGCTTGACTTATAATGGTAGGCGCCAAGGGAGCTCTCAAGCTGAATGGGCCCAAGGGTAGCAAATGCAATGCATTGCCCATATTGTTCGATTACTAATGTTCATATTTCATGATTCAGAATTTTAGAAGAAATCAGTGTTCTTACAGAAACAGGCTCTTTCTTTGCTACATGCTAGTCAAGTGGTAACACTAGTACACTACATAAATGTGGACCACATTCCTCACTTCTGTGTGTGGCATGACCTCTTTGTGATATTGCTTATTGTCGTCCTTGTCGTAGTTCCCTCGTCACTTAGAGCCTCTTTCTTGCTGTCCTTTCTGGTTCCCGTCTTACTTTGATCTTCATTACCTTTCTGCCTTGTCCAATCTAGAACGTTTTCTACTCTTGTAGTCTTATGTCAATTGTATTTCCTCCTCTAGCCTTTTCTACTACATCTATGTATTATCCTCTTACTTGAGAGTTTATCATGATCCATTTGTGCAAATTCAAACATTCTGTATCTGGTTGTCCAAGGCCCAGTTTCTTGTTTCATGGATGCATTTTAAAAATCTGAGCATTGAAGAAATATGGCTGGATGCTTACTATGGAATGTTTGCTGATTGGCACCACTACTATGGAATGTTTGCTGATTGGCACCACTACTATGGAATTTTTGCTGATTGACTGACTCAATCAGCCGACTGTTTCCTCGCAAATTCACTGTTTATCTCAGTGGCTTTCTTCTTTTCCTTTCTGATAGGCTACTTTGGGTTTTAATTGTTTATCAAATATTTTGGGTTCTGTGCATTTGTACGCAGGGTATGTTAGACATGGTTTGAAAGGAGAAGTTTGACAACCATGTCTTTTAAGAGAGCTTTTAGGAGAATCCTCTGGTTTGTATGGCTATTGTAATGATTAATGTAGGTTTATGGTGTTCACAGCTACAAGCCTGAGGCTTAGTGTTTTGCTAGCCTTTTGGAAGTGTTATAAGTCCTTAGTGTGCAAGGCTTGCCCTTTTACCTTTGTACTATTTTCTGCATTTTTTCTTCAGTGCTTGAAGGTCACTTGATGTAGGGCTAGTGTAGATGATGACTGAAGATACGAAGATTTTGCTGATTTTTTTTGAGTCTTATACTCGTATCTGATGCTATGCTCACTGTATTAAAAACTGCTGCATTGTTTTTGATTTTTCTACTAGGCGACTAGTTAGGGGTAAGGCTGTGTACATCTGGACCTCCCCAGGCCCCGCCCTTGTTGTGGTTGTGGTTGTTGTTATGGCTTGGCCTTTTACCTTTTTACTATTTTCTGCATTTTTTCTTCAGAGTGCCTGAAGGTCACTTGATGTAGGGCTAGTGTAGTTGATGACTAAAGATACGTAGATTTTGCTGAATTTTTTTGAGTAGTCTCCGATGCTATGCTCGCCGTATTAAAAACTGCTGCATTGTTTGATTTTCCTACTAGGCGACTAGTTAGAGGTCCTGTGTACATCTGGACCTCCCATGTTGTTGTTGTATCTGTTTTTTTCATTCATTGTGCAAAGCAACTTGACTGCCTTCCCATACCTTTATGTGTTCACCCTAGTCTCATTACTCTCATACATCTTGTTTTGCTGACAACACAAATGACTTACTACATTAATGGCGTGTTTGCTGATTCCAAGAAATATTGTAGCTGTTGATACTTCTAGTTCTACCTGTTTTTCCAACTTTTTCTTCTGCAGATTTACTGCAAATATTATTGTTATTCTTGACTTGCAACTATTAACTCCCCAGCTGTCATGTTGGCTTCACCTATAGAATCAATCAATCTCATGGGCGTGTCCTGCTTTAACTGGGAGGAAAAGCAATGTTAAAGAGTAGCACTGATGAAGTGTATTATGGTTTTAAGTTTGTAACGTATTATAGTTGAATTGATTGACTGATTGATCCATGAATATAGTTTTTGTCCTTGGGTAAAGAATGATATAGCATGTCTGATCATTCTACTTGTAAGCGCTGTTTATGTTGGCATACATATAAGATGTAACCTGTAAGCGCTATCCCAAAATCATAAATTCTTTTCCCTTTTTAGTTGTGCATTTTCTCTTGACATTTTTGCCCTCAAAAATCAGATTTTGTCAAACTAGCAAGCGCTCGAGGTTCTTTCTTGTGGTGGTTAGAGTAATTTTCGTATATTTTTGTCCTGATGTTCTGTAATTTCATACTTCCAACTCCCTTTTTTCATGACTTGAAATAGGTACCGTGCCATAACCAGTGCCTACTACCGAGGAGCTGTCGGCGCTTTGCTCGTCTATGATGTTACCCGTAAAGCTACATTTGAGAATGCTGCAAGGTGGTTGAGAGAGCTGCGGGAGCACACTGACCCTAATGTCGTGGTAATGCTCATTGGAAACAAGTCAGATCTCCGTCATCTTGTGGCTGTATCAACCGAGGAAGGAAAAGCTCTTGCTGAGCAGGAGGGGCTCTTCTTCATGGAGACTTCTGCTCTGGAGGCAACCAATGTGGAGCAAGCTTTCACTGAAGTTCTTGCTCAGATTCATCGTATTGTGAGCAAGAAGGCAGTTGAGGCCGGGGATGCTTCTGCTTCGGCTGTTCCATCTCAGGGGGAAAGTATAAACATAAAAAACGAAGGCTCAGCTTGGAAGAAGATGGGCTGCTGCTCAAACTAGCTGCTTATTTTAGCAAACCAGCGGTTCCTACATCATCTTTTTGTGCTCTTGGTTTTAAGTTTCAAACCTTCGCAAGGAGGCATGCGCTTCGAACTAGGGCAAGTTCGTTAGGCAACAAATCTCACTCTCCCTTACTCCCATTCCCCCGCCCCCCCAACCCCTAAAGAAAAAAAGAAGAAAGGTAGAGATTTGTCCCAAAATGTCTATATATAACTAATGTTCTAGATTTTACTGATTTAGGTAACTAAAAGTGATTGGGGAAGTGCTTCTTTTGGCTGCATGGATTTGAAGACGAGATCTCGGTATGTTGTGATTTGATATAGATATAAATTGGATTCTTCCGCAATGTCATTTGAACATTGCTTCTTGCTTTCCTCTGCCTTCTTTTTGTTGCATGGGTTTTGATAGATGAGGCTATTATTATGTTGTGACTTAATATAGACATAAGATGGATTCTCCCGCAATGTAATTGTGAACGTTGTTTCTTGCATCTCTGGCTTCGTTTTTTCACGGTATACTACTCCTTCCGTTCCCAATTGATAGTCATGTTTCTTATTTAGTCCGTTCCCTTTTGAAAGTCATGTTTCTTAAAATGGAAAAAAGTTGCTTATGGTTTTACAACCTTACCCTTAGTGTGGCCCCAAATTCATTAAACTTTTTCTCTCTCTGGCTTTGGATGGTTGGTGGTGGCCTCCACCATATATATCTATTTAATTGAGGGTATAAGGGGAACAAAATAATACAAATAAAATTGTCTTAATCTCCGTGCCATTTACAATGTGACTATCAATTGGGAACGGAGGGAGTATCAATCTATTAGGAGTGTTAGATTGGAAATAATGTGAATATGTCCCTCTTTGCCGAAGTTTGTTTTGGTTGCTTATAACTTCCTAATAAGGTGTGTTAACTTCATGTTTTTGACGTAATGCTTCTTAGTTGTATTAAAGATGTTTTCTTTTTTTACTAAAATGTATTGAATAGTATTGAGATAAACTGATAACAATATGTGAGAGAAAGCATCCTACTCTGATCTAAACTAAACGCCACTAGACTGGACTGGAGTGACTAAACTACTGTCCAAGTAAGTGGAAAAGAACACGCCCTTAGTATACATTGAATCGGAGAACGATAGTGACCCATTATGATCCCCTAAGTTACTCTTGCTTTATTGGAAAATTTTGATGTTGTTGTGACTTGTGAGCAGAGAGTACAGACTAAAGATCCAAAATTGTTTCTGACTGCACACAAGCTGTCAGTTACTTATCAAATGCTAAAATGAAGAGAAACTCCCTTTCTAACATAATATTGGATTGTAGGGAAATGATGAAGCACTTAGAGCAGCTGAAGATCCTTTCCTGCTTTAGGGAGCAGAACACTGTTGCAGATAGTTTAGCTCAACATGCTATGGAGAACCAGAATGTTTTAAATCAAATTGTAATGACTGATGTAGTGCCAGTAATTTGCAAACACAACTTTGAGCTAGATTGTAAGGGCACTTTGCGCCCAAGGTTAATTCCTAATTAATATATCTGATGCACATTTCTTAGCAAAAAAAAAAAAAGATCCAAAATTGTGCAATGATTTGATGTCTATCTATGTGTAGAGTATTAAATGACCATATTATCTGTTTTGGGAATCTTTAACAAAATGTCAAGGACCACATCATTAGACAATGTGAATAGTGGGGGTTAGACAAGTACAGTAGTTGGGGTCTCGTCTCTACCAATTTCAAGGATACCGCCCAACAACGTGAATTTTGCTTTGCATTTATTTTTTTCCAGAATTGGTCAAATGGCGTAGTTGTTCGTACGGAATATGCGTTTGACATTCCTACCATAGTTGAGGGAAGCTATGATAAATTGATAAGTTCGTTGGTTGATTCCTATTTTGATGGGAACTATATAAACCAACAAATTTGACATTGCGTTGTAGTTTGATCAAATGATTGTTTAGGCCCTGTTCTTTTCGTCGTTTCTATGTTGCATTCCGTTCTATTCTGCACCGCACCGCAATTTTCGTTTCGTTCTGTTCCGTTCTGCATCGCACCGTAATTTCTGTTCCGTTCTGCACGGCACCGTAATTTCCGTTTCGTTCCGCACCACACAAGTTATATTTATTATTCCATTCCGTCTCGCGCTGTAATTTTCGTTCCGTTCCGCGCCGCGCTGCAATTTCTGTTCCGTTTCGCACCGCGTTGCAATTTCCGTTTCGTTCCTCACAGTCCCACATCATTCCGTTGACGAGAACAAGGCCTATTAGTCGACTTTAACCCTTATTAACACTGTTCAATCATACCATATCTAAATTCTAACAATTTCTAATTATGTACAAAGGTGAGTATTTGCATAAGTCCACATATATGAACATGATTTTCAACATAAGAGTTCAGTTTTGATGCTTTTTGTCCAACACAAACTTGAGAAACAATTTGAGCATTCATCTTTTTCAAATGTGTAATCAAACATTCCAAAACAATCACTTATATCCAAAATAAACAAAAAAAAATGTCGATTGAATTGTGTACTCTTTTGAGTGTTGGTTTATGACGAAAAAAAACAACTTCTATATTCATCATCACTATGTAACAACTACCAATTCACCACAAAGCTCAAAAAAACAAACCCCCAAAAAGGAAGAAAATGGAAATGGAAAAAAATATACTACTTCCCCCATACCAAAACCATCTCCACTCTTTCTCTTTTAAATTTATTAAAAAAAATTGTAACCATTTCTTTACAAAAGTTAGAAATTAAGTATCCTGATTGTGTTGGTATGAAGGGAGTAGCATAAAATAAAGTACAAAGAATAATCCTTATCCTGTGCTGCCACATAAAGGAGCATTGACGACGCTACACCTCTCTATACTTCGTTGGAACACCGCAGAACATTCTGGTAGTTCATCTAAATCACCAAACAATGACTCATCTTCCTCCCTCATAGGGAATGCCGCCACCTCTGCATCGACACATGTAGGCCCCACAAACGACGGTGTGTTAAATGACATGTCGGATATCCAGCTATACTCCACCCCCAAGTTGCCTAACACTAATGAATCCCCAATGAACTCTAGTTGTGGCGGTTCGCCAAACGGATTGATCTGAACAAGAGGCGACGACGGCGGTGCATCAGCCCCCTCATCGGAGTCAGTCGGGCCGTCAGCGCCCTCAACGGAAGTAGTGGTGGTTGCGGTGGCCGTCGGGGTGGTTGCGGTGGCAATGGAAGGGGCGGGGGTGGTGGCGGCGGACTGGTGGTTGTTGTGGTGGTGATGGTGGTGCTTGGAGGTAGGCAAGGGGTGGTTATGTTCACAAGCGTAGGTGATGATTAGCATAGTGGGATCCACACGGCTCCTTTCTACTTGTTTTCTAGCAGGGCAGCCTTTGGAGCTACTACATCGATAATATCCCCTGGAGAAAAAAGAAGAATATAAACCCACAAATAAGGACAAAATCACATGAAGCATTTATGCACAATTTTAATTGGTGAAAGGGTGAAAAGACGTGTTAAGTGCTCACGTAACACAAAACCAATCAAGACATTGTTTTTGTAGACCCCCAAATTTTATTTAGAACGTGAGGAACTTTTAGGTACGCGCGTGTGTGTTCACACGAGTTTCTATTTTCCAGCCTTTTAGGACAATGGTCTTGATTGGGCAAAAAACTGTCCTAAAAGTTTGCTTGTAATCCCATTTTGAGTGTTTTTGTTGGTCTTTATGGAATATCTTGAATGTACAAGTTTTTGGATAATTCTATCTGTCTTGAGGAACTCTATTTCAATACGCACCAATTAACTTCAACATGCATGTATCAAGTTATCGATATAGGCTTTGCGAAAAGTTTCATATTGTCCCAATCTATATTGCTATGTCACTCAACGCAAAAACTTATATGAAACGGTTTCATATCTGAATAATATCCAAATAAATTAACTTGCAGGCAAATTTAAGATGTCTCTGCAACAGTACAGGCTGATATAGTGGTTGTTCTGTTTTATAAAAGTTTGTAGTATAGATGAAAGTTTGATACAAGAGATATTTACAAATTCCTTATGTTAGAGGAAAGAAGTATTTATCTCAAAAAACATTTACGGTAGGAACATATGTGTATTTACTGATTTTCGTTTACAAATATATATATATTTCAAACTTTTGCAAAATATGGGATAACACAAGGTAACATAAATTTATTAATGATACATTTAAAGAGGGAAGAACGGACAAACTTTGTGACTTTCAAAAGGGTTGGAAAGCAAGTGCAATAAAATAACTAAAATATATTGACTATATCAAATAGCTACACTATTTAAATGACAATGCTTAACTTGGTACTCTTTAAATTAATATTAAATACGTAAACTGATGTATGGCAAAAAACCAAGAAAACCAAAAAAAAAAAAAACCAAAAAAACAAAACTATTCTTCTAGCACTAATACATTATCATAATCTCGTTCTTACCGTCTAATAAAATTACGTACTTTAAAATGTATCTATCTATTCATCAACTAGAAAATTTCTTACAATGAAAAATTCAATGCAAGATGTCATCTCTAAGGCTGAAAAAACAAAGCAATTATCACACGTCAGAACAATTTAATTTGTTTTTGTGACATTGAATTTTTTGAAAAATACCCCTTTAGAAAAGAATATCCTTTCTCCATAGAAACCGGAGCGTGAAACCCACGCACATTTAGTAAGAGCGTAGCTAATCTATTCCCATGATTGGTTTCCCAACTACTACATGATGGGTAAGCGTAAGATAGGCAAAAAAGCCGCCATTACACTTAAAATGCGCCTTCTTGCTCAACCAAGAACATTAAACACCAACAGATGAGAGAGAAAGCTAGCTAGAGAGTTATGATCCAGTACAGTATACACACCTGGGATAAGGTGAACCCTTGATTGGTTTTTGACCGTATTTTCTCCATGCCCATGAATCAGACGGTGGATATGCATCTCCTTTGGTTCTTGATCCATCTACATCTCCTATTCGAACTGATACCACTCTCTTCTGTATGCTCCTCCTGCTAAAAAAATAAAAATTAAAATAAAAATTAAAATTAGTACACTCCACTATTTCATTTCTATCAATTTACATTCACATAATAATATAGTTGGTCTAATCTAATCTTGCATGAATTATATATGGACCGATGGTCTGTGTTTGATCATATATAAGTCTAGTGAGTTACTCCACCTAATAGCGAGATATTGATTTCCGGGCATGTGTGGTTGTGACCTTGTCTAGTGAGTTACTCCACCCAATAGAGATTGATTGATTGATTTCTGGGACTACTGTGGCTGTGGCCTTGTCTAATGAGTTACTCCACCTATTACCAATTGGTTTATTACGAGTATAGATAGATCGCGAATTAAAGTATGACGACAAACCTTTTCTTAGGAGAAGGAGCCATGGCTCTGGAGTCTTCACCAGAGAGTGGCGAATCGGGTCCGTTTTCCGATGAGCTTTGTGGGTCATCTTGATCGGTAATGAATGAAGAAGTGCTTCGATATCTATTACCCATAACCATATGGTATTTGATCACCAACAAAATGGCCCAAAAACACAATTGAAGGAGCTAAATAGCTTAGCTTGACAACACTAGATAATTTGCTCCTTAATGAGTAAGTTGCCAAAAAAAAAAAAAGGGTTTTGGTGTGTTTAATTTTGAAGGGATCACTAGAAATTAAAGGTGAAAGATTTTCTTTTTGGTGAAAATACAGAAAAAATGAAGGGAAAGAGAGAGAGAGATATATATGAGTAAATAGTGTTGAAGGTAGGGGAATTGTGGAGATGGTGGGGATACAAAGAAAGGGAGGTTTGATAATAATGTTTTTATTTATTTATTTATTTATTTATTTATTTTATTTTTAAAAACCTAAGTTAAAGGGCTAGTGGTCATGTTTACAGATTGGCAATTTGGGTATATTTTAAGAGGGTCGTGCGAGCAAATGTATGATCACCAATTAACTCATAGTTTATGTCAAGGGTTTAGATAATGCATAGTAGTTATTATTATTATTATTTTTTTATATCTATTAAAAATTGATGTTTTGGCTGACGTAGTGAACAACCCTCTTAGCCTGCTAGCTAGTATATTTTTCTTCATTATTTATTTTTTTGTTTCACACAGAACAACGATGTATCAATCGGCGACCATAATGTCTATTTTCCATGCTGACTTATAGGTACCTCAAAAAATGGAACAGTTGGCGAATGAATTTAAGGATGCTCCATGCTCAAAGCGAAATCGAATTTTCAACCTTGATTGAAGATGAATGAGTGGGTATCTATCGCTCAACTGCATTTTCTTAATTTTTCTTCTCATTATTTATCAAATGGCGCTCTTTTTCTCGATGAGAAGGTTGTTGTTATTGCTATCATCGTGGAGGAATCAGGTGAATCACTGATTACAATCAGTAATTATGAACTTGGATCATTATATGCCCTGTTACTTGAGTCTGCTGGTACGTATTATTGATTCATGGCATAATCATATTTCTATTATTGACTTCTGACGGTTGCCTCAGATCTTACTTCAAAGAATTAACATTGGTAGACTAGTGGATAGTATTCTATTATAATGCTAGAGGCTTTACTCTGAGTATCTGATTCACATTTAAAAAAATATCATCAAGGTGGTGATCAAGTGGTTCTAAACTTACTTTCACGTTCCAAGTAGTTTGATAAAAAAAAGAAGTTATGGATTCGATTCTCCATCCCAACCCCCATGTATTGTGTATGTTGGTTTTTATGAACTATATTCACCTTAATAGTGCTATGTTGACGGGGGTAAGACAAAATCACTTTTCATAAATCTTAGTAAGCACAAAAAATTGTGTAAGACGGCTTCATGTTAATTAACTTTTAGTGAGACGATGTTCACTTTTTAGTGAAATTAGGATCACTGCTCATAATAACTAGCCAACCCTACATTACTAAATACCAGCCTATTTCTCTATAAGTTGATATCATATTAGACTTGCTCAGTATTAGTATTAAATTTTTTTGGTAGTTGTATCGACCTTTGGTTCAAATTATCACAATGAGCTAGATATAGAGATAAAATAGAGTAAGGAGTCTACTATCCGTCCCTTTTCCTTACTCTTCTTTTTGCCCTCATATAAGAGGACACACAATAAGACAGTTGAATTATAAAGTCTCTATCTTCTACCTTACAAAACCTATGCATGCAATTTCCTCTGTTTTAACCCCATATTCAGTGTACAATTTGGAATTTTATTAAAGGCTATTTTTGGCAAAAATAGTTGCAGCTATACGATATGAGCCATGAGTTGTAAGTGAAATGAGTTTGTGGGTTGATGATGTGGCATTATGGACAATATTAATAAATAGCTAAGAGGTAATTTTTAGTGAGATGATGGTCACATTTTATTGTAATAACGATCGTCGCTGCTTATAATAAGTGACCTCTACATTTCTAACTAATTATCATCGGCACCATTTTTCAGTAAATTGCTCTCACACAAAACCTACGTCTATACTATTAAGGATGTTCTTATAGTAGTTAACATTCTTTTGTCCAATTTTTAATAAATTCTGAAATTTTGGTCATTATGTGACAGTTTTTTGTAGTTAAGACAAAGGGCTAAGGGTCCCTAATGCCTACTTTCTATATATTTTTAAAAATCTCTCTCCCCCTATGGAGGAGGTCTCAACTCTCAACAACATCAAGAAAAGGAACTAGGGAATAGTACAGCTTATCCTAATCATTATTCTATCATAAGCTAGCTTTGTCATGTAGTACTAGCAGGGAATTCCAGATTTAATTAGTTGTGCATCATAATAATTACGCTGATCAGCTGGTGATTGCTTATCCAAATGATGTAATTTGTGGGGGGGAAAAATGAAAACAATACAGTATTCCTTAATTCTGAGCTTAAGCATCTTTTAGCAAGCTAACACAGAGAATTAAAATAAAACAAGTACATGATTTGTGGTTGGTCTGAGCATTTTGTATGTATCTGTTTCGTTTTTATTTTCTCATGAATATGATAATAAGGTGATTCCTTTGCAGGAGTTGTTCTCTTGAATTAAGAAAAAGACTGCAAAAGATCAAAAAGAATGACCTATTCTCATGTATGTCATTGTGGGATTCGTAATATGAGAACTATTATTAGGACCATATCATAGATATATATGTTGATGACATACTCATTTGAAAAGTTGGAAATTATTTGTGTCAAGATATATATATATAAAAAAAAAAAAAAAAGGGGTTAGAAACATAATATATTTTAGATTAAAAATGGTTGATTACATTTTGAAAAAGTCATCTCTTAAGATGGCATTGTGAATTTGTGATTAAGATGTTTATATATAACACTTTTAAAGTTAGGAATGACGACATACCAGATATAAATTTTGGAGAGAATATGTACCCATTTGAAATCATCATATAAGCAAATAATATTTGGATATGAGTAAGGCATTCAATTATGTCTTAAAGTTCTGAACTTTCAGTAGCTTTAGGGTGTGTTCGATATTGTCCACTTAGCTTGTTCAGTAATTATTTTAGTTCAGTTCAGTGATGTAAATGTGATGTGAACTATTTCTTCTCTCATTTAAGACTATTCAGTTTAGTGGGGGAAAAACACATTTTTAACCTTTTTCACTGTTTGTAATACCCTCAATATTTTATGGTTGAGAAGAGTTTAATTGGTTTGATGGTACGTACTACTCATATCACCAAGATGCATCTCGTTTTTTAGAAGCCCAATTCTAGGAAACTCCATAGTTAACCTTGCTTGGCTGAGAGTACTAGTACTAGAATGATTGACCTTATGAGAAGTTTCTCAGGAGCATGTCACTCCATCCCTAGTTCTTCTTTCCGCTTTCCTTATTAGGATGATTCATTTTGTTATGTCTCACAGCATCCATGTGCGCTCTCTCACTAATTCAGAGGCATATGTTGCATTGTTATAAATTTGGGTAAAATTAACACTATTTTCAACACCGTCACATCAGTCATTTTGCAATGAGTCTGTTGAAGTGGGTTGTCCCACATTGATCAAGAAAGAGTGCCTTGAGGTGTTTATAACTAAGGGGGTTACTCCACCCATTGCCAATTGATTTTGGGTTGGAACCTCACTTGTGTTATAAACACTCTCTTAATGGCGCCAATTATAAAAAGTCGACAGAGTCGAACAACTAGAGACGAAAAGAGTAACCAAATTTGGGCAAAATTTGAAAACTTGATGAGTCAATCCGCCTACACGTCACTCATTTTGCAATGGAAAGAACAACTCGGAACAAAAAGAGTAGCCAATATAATCTCATCACGTCTAGATGACAACTTCAACCAAGAAGCAAGAGGTTGTTAAGCCAGTTAATTAGCTAAAATAGTAGTCTCATGATCCTTAATGCACAATTAACAAATTGAAAGCATTGATGTTAATCCCTGGCTTGAATAAGAAGAGACCGGTTCTTGCTCCGTTGTCCACGGTGAAAGAGTTGCTGTCAAATGGTCATGGGAAGAGATCTGCACCTAAATCAGAATCTCATTTTTAATCCATTTTTTGATCATTCATAGCAACGCTTATTGGTCATAGGAGCCAAAACACTATGAATCGTGCCAAGCTCACTCTTTTGTGGCACGTGTGTAGGCAATTAATACTAATATATATAAAGCCAATTCTCCTTTTATGATGTGTTTTTTCTTGGGAAGATGTGACGCGAATTGAACGCGTTCGTGTTTTTTAACATCTTTTTCACGTCCATATTATGGAAAGTGCTACCGATGCACTCAGTGTATATTACACTCTTTTGTCTCCTATAAGATGGAGGATAAATTTACTCCTTAGACTCTGTTTTTTTCGTTGTTTCCATGCTGTATTTCGTTCCGTTCTGTTCCAATCCGTTCCGCTCCGTTTCGTTCGCGCCGCATTCTGTACTTCATTTTGTCTCACATATTTTTGAATTATCCGCGCCGCGCCGTTTCAATCCGTTCCGTTCCTCACCGTTCCACACCATTTCGTTGAAGAGAACAAAGCCTTACTCAAAATTTTAATGGTGTGGTAAAAAGAGGAAAAAAGAAAAAATAAGAGAGATGAACAAAAAAAAAAAAAAAAAAAAAGGACAAGAAAATGTAATATACGCTTTATGTATGACTAACTTAGTTATCCATAGCATATAACAAAATTATTGTGGAATGATACTTTACAGAATCCTAGTAATTAGTGGAGATGGACAAATGGGACTACACTCTAAAAGATTCATAGCTTTCAAAGTGGACATGTTCTTAGGTATTGCCGGCTCTAAATATTAACTCCGTTTTTTTTTTGTGGGTGGGATTATAGCATGATCGTGCTTATTCTTGTACTACATCCATTTTAATTATAACTGTGTTCTTTATTGTTTATCTCGTCAGTTTAGTTCAGTTCATTTTATTTAAGTTTTGTTTAATTTAGGAGTGATCTCGTGTTAGTTTAATAGTTTGCAATTCAGTTCAATGATATTCAGTTCATTTCAATGATCTTCCGTTTAGAATTATACTTTTGGCCTTTGGGTGCGTTTTTTAGGACTGAACTTATCTGAACTGAACTGAACTGAACTAAATTGAAATGGACACCACTGAACTGGTCAACTGAACACAACTTGATATAGCACCACTAAACTGAACTGAACATCATTTAACAGAATTGGAAAATCACTGAATTTACACGAGATCACACCGAAACTGAACTGAATTGAGCTGAACTGAAATGACCGTATAAGCTCTAAAGAGCGCGCCCTTTTGTCTCACATATCAATTAGTTTTTAGTTCAGCTTAGCGGTGTTCATTTCAATTCATTGGTGTTGAAAACATCAGTTCAA
The DNA here is from genome assembly GCA_038025085.1 of Tetragonia tetragonoides. Lineage (NCBI taxonomy): Eukaryota > Viridiplantae > Streptophyta > Magnoliopsida > Caryophyllales > Aizoaceae > Tetragonia > Tetragonia tetragonoides. The sequence goes on along the minus strand of CM076154.1, from coordinate 36,002,434 downwards.
TTTAGTGGTATTAATTTCAGTTCAGTTCAAGCCTAAAGAACGCGCACCTTAAATGAGCTTCATGTTTGATTTGAATCCATTACAATAGTCGAGAAACTATCAGCACAGCCTTGAATCCAAATGTTGCGTGTCAAACAATGTATACCAGTATATAACACATAGAATAAACTTATCTAATAAAAATTGATGTCCTAAGATCAGTTTTTTTCATGTGAATTAAACTGAATGAACTGATTTGACCTAAACTATATGGATTTTTCGGAGTGATCGTCATCTTTTCATAATTCTTCTATTCAATATTGTCCCATTTGAAAGTTCGTTTTCACATCCTTCCAACACATGTCCCATCATGAATTTGTATCGGAATAAATAATTATTTAAGTTAAAAGTTTCTAGATGGATTAAATTGAAATGAATTGTACTAAATGAAACTTAGTTTCATTAATTTGAGCGACTAAATTGTATTGAAATGAAATGAAAATAAGGTGTGGAGAGCAAAGTTTCAGAAAACTCACAATCAAAAAATTGTGAATATCTTAGTAGTAGTTTGCTCATTCTATACTGAGCGAAATCGGTTCATTTGGATATATTCACTATCAATTTTTACAAGGCTAAACGTTAGTTAGATGGTTCTTGTCTAAAACCAATAAAAAAAACTTGTGGGAAAATGAAAGTCATTAATAATAATGAGGCATACACTATTTAAAAGCTGAGATCGAATTTAACGGGATACAAATCTAAAATATATGAAAACATTTGAAGAATGAGATAATTTAATAAAGGAAATTCGACAATTTTGAATGATTGTCTTTTAATCATTGGTTTCCATATACAACCTTCTACAGAATATCAAATTCATCATAGCTTTGTGAAATGTATAAATTGAGCCAAATATCGTCTCTTGAAAAAGAAGATAATTAGAGTATGTTGAAGATTAAGGATTTGGTTCTTTCTGACGACCTCATTGCATGCTTTGAAAATAATGTCTCTCACATTAGGCTACTTAGGGCCTATTTTCCTCAACTTCTTCATTAAGTAGTCAGTAAAATTCATTTAAGTTCGGTAAAATTCAGTCCAGTTTAGAAAAATTCAGTTCACTTTAGAAAAACTCAGTAGAGTTCGGTTAACCAACAAACAAATTTACTCTTTGTAATTGTAGTCCAGTAAAAATAAGTTCAGTTCAATAACTTTCAATTTAGTTCAGTATTGTGCAGATAAGTTTAGTAAAAAGAAGGTGAAGAGAACGAAGTAACAAACCCTTAGGAAGGCCCCGTTCTCTTCAACGGAATGGTGCGGGACGGTGAGGAACAGAACGAAACAGACGAAACGGAATGGCGCGGTGCGGATAATTCAAAAAAATGTGAGACAAAATGAAGTACAGAATGCGGAATAGAACGAAACGGATTGAAACGGAACAGAACGAAACGAAATACAGCTTGAAATCGACGAAAAGAACAGGATCTTAAAAATAACCAATAGAAGGACTAGATGTAAGATAGAAACGCAGAAAATGGGCCTATTATTCTTGGACTCTGTAGAAGGGAACTTGGGAAAGGGAGCTCGTTAAAATTGAATGGGCTTTTATACACGTCTCCCGCTCTTCTTATATATCTACGAGTAGTATTTTAAACAAAAAAGCCCTAAAAGAAACAAACCCTCTCCTCGCTCTTTCGTTTCCAAAATCTTGTTCTCCGTTCTCTGTAGGTGTTGTGTTGGTTCAAGTGAGGATTTAATCTTTTCATTCAAGTAAGTGGACTTGTTTTTTATTTATTAAATTTGGATGCATTATGTAATTTATGTTGTATATTTGTTAATTGTTATGCATGTTCAAAGTTAGTATATATATGTTGATTGTTATAGTTTTTTTTTTTTTGGAAAATGGGTTAGTTTTGCATTTCATCTTCCGACGGATGCTGGAGTAGATTATAGTATTTTAAAAAGGGTATTTTTCAAATCTGTTTTGGGTTAAAATCCTTGTAAAAATTAACTAAGTGATTTGAGGTTCAATGGTTAGATCTTTTTGTGGGGAATCAAAATTTACTATAAGTTTGGCGCTTTGAAGGATGGGTTTGGCTGCTGGCTTTTACAGTACTTGGTAAATATTATTTGGAAAAGTTGTAGCCAAAGAAAAAAGAGGGTGATAGCCTGATAGGTGAGGTGGTGATGCTGGTATTAATAGAGCCGAGTTTAGGAATAATTTAGGTGGGTTCACTTCCTTTTAACATGAGTCCTTTGCACTTTAAAATTCTCGGTTGTTTCTTCATGAACAGTAGAGGTGGAGTCCATGTAATCTTATCGTTGGATTGATTTTCCTCTTTTTTGGATCATTGAATTGCATGGAATTTATTTATGGGGTTTGAAGAAGAGAGATAGAGATAAGAAAAAATGATTCTATGCTATAGCTACGTGTAATCCGAACTCGTTCTTCTAACCTAAAGGACAATATAATTCTTACATATTGTACAAAAAATGATTTTATAACACAATTTTTTTTGCTTTCAAAATTTCTAACTGGATTCAATTAAATACTCAACCTAGAGCATGAGTCCGCCACTGGTTCATGATCATAGCGATCTTATATATGGTGATGAGGTAGTGGTAATCGTGATAGTATGTTCTTTTTATTTTTGCTTTGGTAGTGTTATTATCAAATGTGTTCAAGTTTCTATTGGTTTTTGAGTTAAAAGCTAGCTATTATTTAGCTTTTAAGTTAGAATCTTTTAACTTGTAAAATATATTTTTCTTTTTAATATTAAACTCAAACTGCTAAACTTTCTATTAATAATTCAACATATTTTTTAATGCTATACTAACAAGATTCAGATTTTTTTAGTGGGTTTTAAGTCTGAGTTTAGTTTATACTTATACAAACTTTAGATTTGTGTTGTTACTTGGATATATCGGTATTTTGGACATATGCATATATTCATTTGAATTCATATGTTTGAACCTTGTTGAGGTATATTTATTTTGGGCATATGCATATATTCATTTGAAATCCATATGTATAAACTTATATTAGCCTGTGGTGATTGTTAGGACCCGAGATCACCAATTAGATTAGTAGGAGTTTGCTTTGACTTATTTGGAGTGTAGGAATTGGTAATATTTAATCTAAATTTACTCGACCCCTTTAAAAGATTGTGTATGTATGTGTTAAGTGATATATTTATGAGCATATTTGGATGATTTATGTTATATTTGAATCATGTAGCTCGGCCAATATGAGATGATATTATGACATATTTATTATGTGGGATGATTATTTGATGGATTAATTAATTGAGATGATTACACGAAAATCATGCAATTAGTTGGGTTACGGAAGATATTGGCTTATTAACGAATTGGTAATATCTCCACAGATTTCTAGAGTAATTGGATTCAAGGTACATTCATACTTTTGGAACATAATTTAAATGGAATGGATTAAATGTGTGTGATACATTTCTGTTTTTGTTTATTAATCTTTTTGCTTCTGTTTTTTCCTTCATAGGATGAGTTGTATTCAACATGTAATATGGAGATCTTATATGATGTGACAAAGAGTATTTGTAAATCTGAGTCTAAGAAACAAGTGTTTATTGACTGGGGTTTTGGGTGTTTGATGAGTTATAAAATTAAGAGTTTGAGGAAGAACATGTGTATGTGGATGATTTCCATTTTTGATCCACAGATAGCTTCATTTACAATTAATGACAAAAAGAGTGTTTTGATGCCAAAGCATGTTGAATATTTGTTGGGATTTAAAGACTCTGGTAGTGAGGTAATTGAAGAGTCATGTGCTGGGATTGCTTTGGATGAGTTGGACAGAGTTTTATGGTAATTTGAATGTTAATTGTATGGCCAAAATTCTAAAGAATACTGAGCAACCTGATGAGAGGTTCAAAAAAGTGTTGTTACTATTTTTAATGACATCATTCTTTGCGCCAACAAAGAACAAAAAGCCAAAGAAGGAGTGACTTCGCTTGATCAAGGACATTTCATTGGTTCCTTTGTTAAATTGGGCTAAATTCATATATGACAATGTTGTTACCTCTATCAAAGTTGTGAAAGAGGAAGGTGTGGACTTTATTGGAGGTTGCATACTGCTATTCATGGTAATCACATTTAAAGTTAATTTTTCGTAATTCCACCAACGGTGTTGTAGTTGTGATAAGTTGAAAATTAATTATCAAATTACTTGTAGGTATTGTTTTGTGATTTTTCAACTGAAAGGGACATTGATGATTCTTGAGAATACAAATTACCCAGAGTAGTGGATTGGGATGACAACAACATAAGAACTTTGCAGTCCTTCAACAAGAATAATTTGGCAGGCATTGATTGCAAGAAGGTAAGCTACTTTACGCTACAATCAATTAAGGATGATTTGCATTATCTGTCACAACTAAAGTGACAATTAGTCTAAAATCAACTAATACTTTTTTTGGGCACTTGAATCAAGTTTGATAATGATTATTAGGCAGCACAAAAAAATTATTCAGTTATGCCTTCTACATATATAGTTGATGGTGCAATTGGAGGACCAAAAGAAAGAGATTATTGGAACACTTCCATCTGGAGGGAACAAGCAATTAAATAAGTTGCAAAGGGAAGTAGATATTATGCATGATGATATAATATGGATGAGGGATACAGTGCAAAGGGAAATTAAATGCCTGCATATGACCATAAATGAATTGAAGGATACGGTGACCTTGTTGACTGAAAACATAGCAGGAGGTATGATTTTCACACTATACAATTGTTAATGGTGTTATTAGCTAATTATTACACTTTTATAATATAATTGCACTTGTTCATGTTGTTTCAATACAAGTAGGAGAACGAAAGAAAAAGGGGAAAGATCAAGTTTTGGAAACAGTGAAAAAGAAGAGATCAAAACCAACATCGAGAAGAAAATACAAAAGGGCAGCTGGCATTGAATCTGAGTTGAGTGAGAATGAGATATCAGATGATGAAGAACATTCTTTGAGTGAACATAAAGAGTCAGATGATATTGAGGTTAATCAAGAGAAGGTGGCAAAAAAGTGGAAGAAATGAGGAGGAAAACAGAAGAAAAGATAAAGTACAAAGAGGAAGAGGAAATAAAGACTAGAGAAAAGAGACTGAAAGCATTGGTGAAAGAGTTGCTGTCAAATGGTCATGGGAAGAGATCTGCACCTAAATCAGAATCTCATTTTTAATCCATTTTTTTGATCATGTATAGCAACTCTCACTGGTCATAGGACCCAAAACACTCTGAATCGTGCCAAGCTCACTCCTTTTTGGCACGTGTGTAGGCAATTAATTACTAATTAGTGGAGATGGACAAATGGGACTAGACTCTAAAGATTCATAGCTTTCAAAGTGGACATGTTCTTAGGTATTGCCGGCTCTTAACTCTTCCCCCCTTTTTCTTTTCCGGATACTTGGTCACAGGATAGCAATGGGGCGGGTATGAGTGGGTTCTGCCCCGTATCCACCATCTCAGTTGGGATGAGGATGGGAGAGCGTTAGGTGGAGATGATTTTGGAAAAGCAAAACTATCATGGATATAGAGCGGTGATGGTTTGTCTTGCTCCCCAATTGGATACCTCCTGGCCGCCTCATACCCACCCAAAAATTAAAAAAAAATTGTAAATTTTTTAAAAAAAAATATATGGACATGAATTTGTTCAAAAGTATCTTAGTTTTGATGTTTGTAATTGTGACACAATTTGCAAGTTTATTGGATTTGTTAGTTAAATATACTGTAATTGCTTTTTGCGAGTATCATGTGAATTTAAGGCGGGTACGAGGTGCGTTTAGAGTGAATATTAGGTGGGTATGAATACCCACTGGATAATTGGGGCGGGTATGATTCCCATCTCATACCCAATGGGGTGGGGATGGTTTTGGGAATCTATCCATGGGGGGATGGGGCGGGTTGCGGATGGGGCGGGTTGCGGATTGACATTTGTCAGGTGGGTATAGATATGGATATACCCATATTCACCCCTGCCTTGTCCCATTATCATTCCCTATACTTAGTAGTCTACCTATGTAATGTGAACTCCAAAAATAGGAAAATTTTTATATGCTCTTAGAATCTCAGGTGCACCTACACGGCTCGAATGTAAATGAAATTCTAAGCCTTACATTCTAAAATGAAGTCCAAGCCCATTTCTATCACAAATTCACAAACTTGAGTAAGATACTCCTAAGAGTAGGGTCTAATTTCTACCAAAAATAAGAAAAGTATCAAAATGTAACCTATCTCACATGGATAACTTGCCCATTTGGTAGACAAATTTTTATCATGCTTATTCTTTGTATCACTTATGTTAGTCGAAAAATTCAATATCAGAACAGGCTTGGATCCAGATTAAATATGTATACAAACATAGCACATACACATAAACTTTTTACAAAGATATTGATTTCTTAAAATTGATTTTTTTCACCTGAATTGAACTTAACTTAACTTAACTGATTTGAACTAAATATCATTGATTTTTTAAAAGTGATCGTCATTCTTTTATAATTCATCCAAAAATTTTCAATATCAAGCTCATTTGAAAGTTTGTTTCAAATCTTTCCGATGACACATGTCTCATTATGAATAAATATTACAATAAATAATTATTTAATTCATAAATTCCTAAATTCCTAAATAGATTAAACTTTGATGAATTGTACTAAACTAAACTTAATGACACTTAATTGAACGACTGAATTACATAACTAAAATGAAAATAAGATGTGGAGAACAAATTGTAATCGTGATACTCATAATCACAAATATGACATTATTTTCATAGCTAGTTGCTCATTCTATATTGAGTGAAACCGATTCATTTGGAATTATTCACTATCAATGTTTACAAGACTAACCGTTAGTTAGATGGTTCTTGTCTAGAACCATTAAAAAAAACTTGTGAGAAAATGAAATTCATTGGTAATAAGCAGTCATACTCCTTTTAAACCAGATTGTATTCAATAAAATTTAAATCTAAAATATATGAAAACATTCGAAGAATGAGATTATTTAACAAAGTAGATTCGACAATTTTGAATAACTTTCTTTTAATAATTGGTTTCCATATACATCCTATATAAGATCTGATCCTCATAACTTTGAGAAATGTGTAAATTTGAACCATAAAATGTCTCTTGGAAAAGAAGATAATTAGAGTATGTTTAAGGATTTGGTTCTTATCGACCTTATTGCATACTTTGAAAAGAATGTCCCTCACATTGGGCTACTTCTGCTTCTCAGAAACAACTAACTTGACTAATAGCAGCCCTATGTTAATAGAAACACAGAAAATGGGCCTAATTTTCTTGGATGAGCTCCAAAGACTGGCCTAAGACAATGGGATGCGTATATGGATCGTACTTGCTTGTTTTAGCTACCAAATGTGGAAAGCTTGGGCTAATTTGCAATTGAAGATAACTATGTGCTGGACTTCGGTTTCAAATTTCAATGAAACACAGCTAGAAGCCTACAATGCTACAACTAGCTACAAGTTTGAAACTGAAGGTACGAATTGGAACATCCATTATTAATAATAACACAAAACTTAATTCAATATTGTAAAATATCTATTAAGTGATAACCAAATAAACTAGATAACAATTGGGAGAAATCTCTGCAACGGTCATAACAATGAAAAAAAACCCTTTCGTAATTTACCAATTTTCAGTGTAAATCCAAGGAATAAGCACATCATACTCACCGAGTAAATTTCGTAAATTAAAAAACCCGTACTTTACTGGATTCAAATTGAGTCCTGATCTGCACTTGGAAGTTGGAACTTCAGATGGCAAATTTAACTAACATCGATTAATGAATTCTGCGGCTCGATTTAAACAATTCTCTCACAATGCAAAATTGACTACACAAGTCTAATCTTGTGTCTGCAGCAAAAAAAAAAAAAAAAAAAAAAAATACCAAAAGGAGTTGATGCCAAGTATGTCGATCTTGGTAATAAAATTGAGCATCACGACACAAATCGGCAAAAGATATACGGGCATACAATGTAAAGTAAGTGGACAAAGCATTAAATAATAATTTTTTCTATAAAGTTTCAGTGATGTATACTAAGGGTATTTATGTCCACAAATTAGTTTGACTTTTCGGAATCTCGTTGTAGTATACATCAGTGTATTTAATCAAACATGATATACCTCTATGTAATTTTGCCAAATCTCAATATACCTCAATGTAATTTACCCTATAAAATATCAAAGTGATGACAAGTAGTGTGATACCAATCTAGTTATTTAGGCCATATTTTGCCTGCTCAAGATGACAAATATAAAACAATTATTCCATTAAATCATGCAAGGACTCCGATATGCTTACTAGATTCAAGTCTTGTATGACCAACTACGGATAAAATTTCACATGGACTAATTTATTGAAGGCTATTAATGGTTGACATGATAAGAGTATAAGACTATAAATTATTATTCTCTTTTTCTGTCTATCATTTAAATTTATTAATATTTCTGAGTTCTTTTAGATCATAGGAGCACAATTCATGTCAAATTTTCCGTTTCATATAAAGTGTCATTTTAAATTATTTTATTTGAAAATTTTAATTTCATGATAAATGTCGTTTTTTCAATGACAAAGAACAAACTCTTACTACTCTTTCTCTACATTTTTATAGTTGATTAGAGGGTACATTGATGACATTACTTGGTTATATCTGTAACTAAAATTATCGTGAATATGTATGCATAGGCTAAAACAATTGATGGTGAGAGAATAATGAAGAATGAATGTAGTGATTTGATCGGAAAATGGTTTGGCCAAATTACAATTTGGAGTCATTTTGAGGCAGGTAAATGCATGTGGCCACTTATATGGAGTTTGAACAAACTCTTACTACTCTTTCTCTACATTTTTATAGTTGATTAGAGGGTACATTGATGACATTACTTGGTTATATCTGTAACTAAAATTATCGTGAATATGTATGCATAGGCTAAAACAATTGATGGTGAGAGAATAATGAAGAATGAATGTAGTGATTTGATCGGAAAATGGTTTGGCCAAATTACAATTTGGAGTCATTTTGAGGCAGGTAAATGCATGTGGCCACTTATATGGAGTTTGGATCCTCTGTTGTTGAGTCTTGGTACAATGTAAATATAGAGGGGTGGTTTAGGATATTTGGAAGTTGGAAGAGAGAGAAAGAGAGAAGAAGTGGGAACATGATAAAATATAATAGACTCATAATCTTGCTTCTCATTATTGAATTGGGGAGACCCCATATTTATAGAGTACAATAACTTATTCTCCAAGCACAATTAATATATCCTAAATATACTAGTTTCCTAAATACATTAGATCACTAGTATAATATCCTAAACATATAATATCATATATATCTTATTTCCTAAATAGATGGAAAAACTATATTCTCATAATATTTTCCCGATATCATATCTCTAACAGAACAACACCAAGACTCAACAACAGAGGATCCTTGCTCACTCGTACAAGCATAATGTCATGTTGACGTCATGTTTGGTTACAGAGGTGACCTCACCTTTCAGGCTTTCACCATGAGGCTGCCTCATAAAGTCATAAGAGACTTATTATTGCATATCAACAACAATTCAGATTATAAGCGCATACTCTTCACAAACGGGGAGTGATTTTTCCAAGACAATAATTATTCTTTCCAAGGCAAATAACTCAAGTAAAACCGTAAAAGAATCATTTACCTTGGAAGAACCGATTGTTGCGGGGCCTAAATCATTGCCCCTCACAAAATTTCAATAATACTACATCCATGAGCGCAGCCCTGAGACTAATTCAGTCCTCAACATTTCTTAATTACGCTTTACAATTGTAATGTCAATATTTTGGTCAGCTTGTTTGTTGTATTAGCAAACGCAAAGGATATTCAAGGACTGTTAGTTCTAAGATTTGACCCCTTAACTTTCAAACATTAGACCAAATTTCGAAAACTAAGTCTTAACAACAGCAAAAAACCGCGGTTTATTTCAATATTTAAAATTTATTACTCCCAATTAAATACACATGTTGCTTTTAACAACCCGTTTATCATGCTTTCATTTCAAAAAGAAAATCAATCTAAACAAAACAATAAATTTGTTATCTTGTCACCTGCCCATAATTTCATGTCACTCTTCATATATAAATCAGAAAAAAAAGCTTAATTGACTACCACAATCATTTCTACATTTCTCTCTTTCTCTCTCCTAAATCTTCCATAGCTTCAATTTCAATGGAAGAACTTTTAAACCAATTTGAACAAAACTGGTTTATACAAAACATAATATTTCCTAAAAACCTAGATCAAGAAAACCCAGAAAAATGCCATGAACCCATGAAAAAACTCTGTTCAAATAATTCTTCACAACTTATTGTAAGATCATTTAGTGATCAATTATTGAGCTCTTCTGGTGATAGTTTCAGCTCAAAAGAGAACTTTTCGCCTAGCTCGGTTCTACCGACAACAGAGAAAATGCTACAGACAATTTTTTCAGGTAAAGAATTTGAGGAATTTGATGAGAAAAAACAGAGACAAAAACAGGGGAGAGAAAACAGGGGAATTGCAGTTAAGAGGAGAAATAGGAGAGAGAAAAGTGGAAAGAGCAAGAGTTTGTCAGAGCTTGAGTTTGAAGAGCTTAAAGGGTTTATGGATTTGGGTTTTGTTTTCTCTGAAGAAGATAAAGATTCAAGCTTGGTTTCTATAATTCCTGGTTTACAAAGGCTTGGGGAAAAACAGGGGAATGAGTGTGAAAATGATTGTATAGATCATGTTGATGAATGTAAAGTTTCAAGGCCTTATTTGTCAGAATCATGGGAAATGTTTGATAAAAGAAAGGAGGTGGTTAATCCATTGGTTAATTGGAGAATTCCAAGTGATTTGGTTAGTAATGAGAGTGATATGAAGAATCACCTTAGGTTTTGGGCTCATGCAGTTGCATCTGTTGTTAAATAAATCGTAAGCTAGCTTAGCCGGTAAAGTTGTTGGAGATCAAATATCGAGTTTGAAATCAACATGCGTTGGCATTTGTGTATACAATAGTTCATCCCCCTCTCTCAAATTTTGTTCAATTTTGTAATATAGAATTCTTTTGTAAAATATGTTGATAAAACTTTTTCTTTTTATAATCCTCTTGGTGCATACTAATACAAAACTGTCCATATTATCTATACTTAAGAGGAAAAGAAAAACACAATTTGCCTTCCTAGTTGAAATATCAATTCATATATACTTCACTGTTGCTTGTTACACTTCTGATCACATCTTCTGTGATTAAAATTGGAAAAAAAAAGAGGGAGAGGAAAAGGAGATATATGCAAATTACAGGCTATATAGTGCTATACATATATGTGTGAATAATTACGTCGTGCTTCTGAATCCCTAAGAACCAAGTTAATTATATGCATGTCGGGTATCTGATTACTCCTTGCTAGTGACTTCCACTGCCTCAGGAAGCTTATACGTGGGAGGTTTATCAGCACCTTTCCTCGAGTACTCTCTCCATCTTCGAGCAGCTGCAGCTGCTCGCCTCGCTCTCTCTTTCGCTTCTTCCTCTGTGACAAGAAGCAGAATATGTAGAGCTTCAATATACAATTCAGTCACACTACAGTATGCAATGTTTTCGGTTTGAATCATACTATGAAGTACGGAAATTGTATCTCAAGTGAATAATGAACTGATGAATAATCGGTTCTTCATTTTATGTGTTTGGTGCAAACATCTTAAGAACAACTTTCAAATTGTAGGGGCATGCATTTTAATAATAATTGAAAGTTTCAAAAAATTTGTCATGCATGCAGTTATAGGGCACAGGAGTGGCAACTTCTGTTTATTTTGACTAACAATAAACCAAACAAGACCTAAGTTTTCCTTGCATTGGTGCTAGCACTCCATGGTTAAGCAGTTGATCAGACCAGATGTTTAGTTGGTTCAAGAGTTACCTGTGTTTTGGTAGTCTTTCTTTTTTCCCCAAAGGTTACTCCAGTAAGCGTCAGAACCATCCGAACCATTCTGCTTCATCATCCGCAGTCTAGCTTGTTCCTAAAACAGATCAAACATCCACAGCTTAAGATAAAATTGATAGAGGCATAAATACTGATGGCATTTCTAAGAGACTAAAAACCAAACTACTTCAGAAGTTGGATACGTTAAGGCTACAAATATTTTCAAAGGTTGCTTAAACAATGCAGCATACAGTCCCTGATACAAGGATTCTTACCAGAACTTTAGATTGTCGTTTCTCCCAACGAGAGCTTGCCTGCAGAAATTTATGGACAAAAATCAATGACAGTAGCAGAAAGGAAAAGGATTGCACCACAGTTAAACATTCAAAGGTTTGCCTTAGTCATTGACTTCGGGAACATCCTCCTTAGTCCCTACTAGTTACCGGAAGGTTGCTTAGGTCTTTGATGTCCCCAAATGGCCAAATCCCACCAGTGGCAGGATCAAACAGGATTATCATTGCCAAAAATATAAATGCACATAAAAAATTCGTTTAACATTTCTCTAAAATTTGGAAAAGTAATGAGGGACTTGTCAAAATTTTATTAGTTGATACTATATGCTTTTGCTAATAAACCTCTAGTCAGCTTTTTGGTCGAAAGAAAAATGTCAGACTCGGACAAGTAAAAGCCTATCTGTCCCAAGAATAATGTACTGTAGTATCTTTTTGGTAGGAAGAAAAATGTACTTTGGTGGTTAGGAAAGGAACAAAAGAAATTTAAGCGTCAAGTGCATAAATCTAACAGTGAACAACGAGTTTAAGCATTAAGCGCTTACCATTCTGAACACATCTGCTGATGCTCCCATCCCTGTTAGCATAAATGCAACCTAAATTTTTGAAATATGGAATTCGTTAACTGTAGGTATTCACAATAAACAAAGAGATGGCACTTAATGGAACTAAAAGTGTATTACAATCACTCAGGCTTTGGGACCAGGATCTAATATGAGGTGGATTTGGGAGGAGGAGCAGATTATACTCAGAGAGTTCCGTGTATTTCTAGTATAATTTGAACATTCATATTCACCTCTAACCTTGCGTCCAAGAATACAAACAAGGTATCTAGATACGAATGAAGAGTCAGTGCAGCATAGCTAAAATACCAAGTAGAACAACATAAATAGAAGAATGATGCAATGCAAAAGGACATAGCTCAAAGCCTAAATTGCAGACAGGGACAGATTTAAGGTTCAGAACTGTCAAGTTCATTCAGAGACCATAAATTCAAAGTTATTTCATTAGGCACAGGAATGAAATTTCTAGCTTTGGGTTCTGCATTCTTCCGACTTGCCATGCATCATAATTACTTAAAAGGCTAATTCAGCAATGGCTAAATCAATCTAACGAACTACGGAGTAATGAGTATTAAGATCCTTGTAGTGATCGGCTCTTTATTGAGATAGGTAAACAATAAGAGGAAACTCTTAATTTCAAGGACCCTGAATTATGAGAATCAGGCGTTGGCCTCTTGGTTAGAGGCTCAGAGCCTCCCCCTCCTAACTTTGGGGTTAGGTGTTCAATTCTCATTCCTGTAACAGTTAGGCGGGGGTGCTTATTTGATCCTCCCCCCCCTCCCCCTTCAATAATGTAATGGCCATTGTGCCAGTTTCTTTGCCTAACATAAAAAAAGATCCTTGAATTAAGCAAATTACTTTTCAATATGTCAGAGAGCCAAGATATATTAAATCCTTCTACATTCATTAGCCAGATAGTAAACTTCATAACGTCTTCGTGGCAAACCAACATCTTAAAACTGTTACAGGCTGTGGCTGACTGTGAATTAGAATTTGCGGATCCAGATACTTGTCTTACGCTGCAAAGTACTTTGGTCAATTCAGTTTATATAAGTTTGGTAACATGCAAAACTTTGTTTTTGTCCTACCTAAAACTGTCATCAGCAAGATCATTGCAATGTGCAGGAACTTTTTTTGGGATGGTGAGTCCTCTTCCACAAAGCCCCCCATGTAGCATGGAATGACATATGCAAACTCAAAGTTGAAGGTGGTTTGGGATTAGACATTTCAGCTTTGGAACTATGTTGCCATTGGAAAGCTTATTTGGAATATTGATAATAAACTGAAACTGTGGGTTGTTGATCATGTCTCTTTGAGAAATCACAACTGGTGAGACTATGTCCCTCGAGTCGATTCCAGCTGGTCCTGAGAGAGGATATGTGCGGTCCAGGATACGTTTGTGAATGGTTATGTTGAGGGTAAGTGGATACACCACCTCTCTGGTTGCTGTACAGTCAATACTGGGTATAAGATGCAACTGTCTCCTGCAGGTAAGGTACACTGGACAATGTGGGTTTGGAATAAATAAGATAAGGGAAAATTTCACTGAGGTACATCCGTAAATTGAGGTTTGGCATAAATACAGAGAGCTACGCTCAGGTACCACACATCCTCCTGAGGGTGGGTCAAAGATGAACTGTGATGCTGCTTTGATAGTGTAATTCTAGTAATGAATGGTGCAGGTGTTCTTAGGATCATGAGGCCAGGCGGATTAAAGGTTTCTACAGGAAAACAAGAGCTCCAAATGTGTCAGCTGCTGAGTTAATGGCTATCAGGGTGGGACTAACATCTATAGTCTTGCTTATATGAGCAAGAGTACATATTGAATCAGACTCAACACAAGCAGTCCTCTTGCTTAACCAGGAGCAGGTCCATAAGGGTACTCTGATGCATCTTGTTTTGGAGTGCAGGCAACTGAAGAAGATGATACAGGAAGTGCTGGTCACCCAATGTTTTAGTCTCTTAGAAATGCCTCACGGTCATCTAATTCATAAAATCCAAGACAGTATGGTTCTGTTTTTTCTTCCCCTATCCAAGGCTAACAAACTAATGAGAGCAATAACGGATCTTAAAGAAAACACAAGCAGTCCTCTTGCTTAACCAGGAGCAGGTCCATAAGGGTACTCTGATGCATCTTGTTTTGGAGTGCAGGCAACTGAAGAAGATGATACAGGAAGTGCTGGTCACCCAATGTTTTAGTCTCTTAGAAATGCCTCACGGTCATCTAATTCATAAAATCCAAGACAGTATGGTTCTGTTTTTTCTTCCCCTATCCAAGGCTAACAAACTAATGAGAGCAATAACGGATCTTAAAGAAAAGAGAATAGAGAAGTTGTTTGCCTTACATTTACTCGTTCTACCCTGCGCATCTCATCTTCGAGCAAAGACAGTTGTGCAGCAGAAGTCCAATGGATACAATCGACAGGGCTGAAATCAAAGATCCAGTATATTAATAGAAAACCTGACACCATTTTCACTTCATAGTCCATACTGTGCTGAGAAATGTTATAATAGCAAAGTAGAACTAATCTATCAACTTATTTACACCAAAACAAATCATGCTCCACCAAGTACCAATTTTCACATTAGCTGGTAAATGGTTACACCTTATGTGGGAGGTTGGAACAGGTGGGCCCTTTTGCAAATAAAAGAAGAGACAACCTGTGGAGGATCCTGTTGCTTATGCATCAGTTTTGTTTGAAATGCATACATTGTCTCTTACACTCTGGCGATGGTGAGAAGAGATCCACGAGGGTATAAAGAAAATCTTTTGACTCAATAAAATTAGCGGTTCTAGTGCAATTATATCAGCAGTTTGCAAGATGATACTTATCACCGCACCACCATAAGAAGCTACATATTGTGACACTCATTAAGTCATTAGCCAAGAAGCAAAAGGTTCACCTCTTCAGATTCTACAAGCACAGCTAAAAATGCGAATCAGGAAGGACCACCCTAGGAATCTATCCACTCTATCCATTGAACGGTGAAAAAGCTAACAGACTACAGAAAGCCACCAAAGCTTAATTCAAAAGAACATGGAAGATTGTTGTACCAGCTTTCAATCGCTTGTTGAGCAAGGTCACAGTTCCCACATTGCTTGTATACTCTGGCCCTTCCATAGTCTTCCTCGATTTGAAATACATCTGGTGCCACATTGGCACAATTTTTGCATCCTGTTATGGAAAATCTGACACATTGGTGACCAAGCATGTATGACATTAACACCGTAATGAATTCAATGAAGGTGAACTATAAAATGAAGGATCACGACTTCTGAAGCAATCCACAATCAGAGCGCACCTATGCAGCTGAATTCATCAACAAAAACGTGATCCCTGGAACTTGAATCATCGAAAAAGGGATTTATTGCTGTCAAAGAGTAGCCATGAATTTCATCGTACACCATCCGTTGCACAGGATCACTTAGAACCTATAACATGGGAATTTACAGTAGTTCCAGTTTATGTAGTCATCTAAGTTTGAAAGTTCAATAGCATGCAAAACCTCTGACTTTATTCAGCAATTTTATAAAAAATGTTTTCTTTGGAAACTCACATCATACACTTCATTGATGAACATGCAAAAGTTTGTAGTTTCTGGATCGTCACCACTCAAGTCTGGATGGCAAGCTTTCATGCAGTTGTAATAAGCTTTTTTGATTTGTTGTGGTGTGGCATCTGGTGTCTGCAAAAACAGGTACATTATTCTCATCGCAATCTGTCAGCATCTAAAATATGTTATTGTGCATCAATAGAAAGACTTATACTTTTTGAACCAACCACGCCAATTAAGTAACTGAGCCACTGTTGTGAAGATCACACTGGAGCTTTCATGGATCACATGTTTGAGGCATATATCTTGGCACACAATATGGAATCTTATCCTATTTATGATCCCCAAAGTATAGAATTCGGGTTTAAGATGATAATGTCATTCATCATATTCAACTTACCTTGCCAAATTTCATCACAGTTCAAATATCTTAGTCGCCGTACCCATGTCCAGTTAAAAACTTAAGACACTCAGATGTGACAAACATTTTCAGCCCTTCAGGGGGGGGGGGGGAGCATACAGATGTTCCTGCAAACTTCTAGGATAGTATGAGAGACATTGCAATGTTATGATTAGCTTCAAGAGATGCAGATCATCCCACTATTTTACATGGTTGTTTCATTATTTGATTCTTAGCTTTTCATATCTTCTGCATAAGTTAACTTACAATTAACCAATGCATATAGATGTCCAAGTGTTCTGTTGGGCAAACCTTGTTTTTTTTTTTCCCTTCTATTAATTCCACAATTTGAGCACAATTTTCTGGAAATCTGAGTTTCCGATTACCTATTCCTTAGATTGATATTAAGGATATTCGAGACGGGTACTTATTAATGAAAAAAGAGTCAATATTACATAAATTTTCCTACATAGTGATCATTTCGAGCAATTAGCATTCCCCTACATCAACAGTACTGTAAACACATACAGGGCTACAATTCAGATTTGGAGGTACACTTTATAATTCTTGATCATTCTACTTTCTTTCAATATGTCTACCCTAAAGAAGATAAATTTATCTAGAACAACCTACATCCCAATATCATCATAGCTTTCATAAATCATAATACTTACTAAAACAAAAATTTAGACTCATATACTTCTTTAAAATGAACAACTTTGTAAATTAAAAAGAGAACAAACATACCCAAATAAAACTTGTAAGGAAAAAACAGAAGATCACACAAGCAAAATCAAAAAGTGAAAATTTAATATTATTACCAGACCCAGAACAGCATAATAATCATCAGCTACATCATTCTCCCTTCTGGCTGAATCATCAGCAACTGCTTTAATTCTGCCACACCCTCTTCTCCTCTTTCCACCTCCATTACCAAATGTCACGCGCCACTGCTGGTGGCGCGTGGGATACACGCCCCACCTACTACTTCTTGAACATGAACTAAAATTATTTACTGGGTTTTGCAATTTAAATCGATCTGTGCACACTGGTGTTAACAATTGAGCCATTATAGTCTTCAAGCTTCTTCCTTTGTTCACGAATTCTATAAACTCATGAACAAGAACCTGAATAAATATTAGTATAATTTTTTTCTTTAGCAAAAAGTTAACTTAAAAAAATATTTGTGGAGTTTTAAATGGGAAAATATATGAGGATGAGAATTTTATAGTACAAGGGAGAGATGATGAGGTGGCAAGATGAGACCAATTGTTTCACAAGAATCTGGAGAAACTTTGGAAGAATCTGAGAGTGGCTCAAGTCAAGCGTTAGTATGGTGAATGCTTGCACGTGTCAAACTGTTGATAAATTGTTGTCTTGTTCATCTTGCACAACATTTTTTTTTTTGTCTTAGTGAGAATTTTCAATGATCTTGATCTAATTGGTGCATTGATTTGTTTTGTACAGTTAGCAACTTTGATTGAAAGCTGGAATTTATTGGTGGGAAAAAGATGGCCATTTGGGACCTCAAGTTATTGTTTTGCGCATAATATTTGGATAATTTTCGGCCGGACCGGGCTGGATCAGACTGAAATCTTCCCATCGGGTTTTTACACAGGCAAAACTGGATTCCGGACCAGTTTGCGGTATAGCCCGCTTGGACCGGTTTGGTGTTCAGTGAGAATCAGTTCGATGTTATTATTTCGAAGTATAGTCCTAGACCGGTCGTGAATGGTTCAGTCCAAACCAATGAACAACCTCAAAAAAAGCCATGTAAAAATACTCCAAGTGTAGTTGTAGGATAATTAGAAACAAGTGAACTCGGTTACTCCATTTGATTTTACATTCTACTCCCCATTAAATAATTTACCATTTTGACTGGAAGTAAGATATACATGGAAAATATTTGGTTGATTCGGTGAATTAGCAACCAATGAATTTTTTTTTTCGTAATTAATTTGTTGCAACCCCTGTAATTTGAATAAACATAAATGAGAGAATAGTTGTACAAAAAATTCTCATTAAATATTCTAATTTATCATGTGGATATCATTCTCTATTACATAGGGAATATTAAATTTCATGAAAAATATACTCCCCTGCCATTTTACATTCAACTGAGCAACGCCCGGTGGCGTATTTAGTACGGGGTCTTAGGTCCCGGGCATCCAGTTTTCTCGGGAAATTTTGCTAAAATACCCTACTTCTTGGATTTTCGTTTGAAAATTATTGCTTAAATATTCTAATTATTTAGTTTTAGCATCTATATTATTTAATAATTTAATTTCGGCACCCATATCATTAGTTTTCTAAATCCGCCACTGACAACGCCTATACACACTGAAGTTATTTATCTTTCAAAAGATGTAGACGTTAATATATCTTCATCTTGAAAGAGTATCGAAATGTTTTCATCTTTATTTCATGAGAGCAAAACTTATTACAGAATCATATTACAGCTCTTGCACAATATAAAATTTTTTTTTTTTTTTTTTTGGGGTAACACAAACATCTAGGACTTGACAAAGGGATAAATCTCAAACCTAACATTACAACTCCCACCAAGAACTCTCCCACCCTGTTTCTCCTTGGGCAATTGAACAATCTGACTATCAATGCACTTTTTGCAATTATAGATTAAAAGATCTCTAGTGCATTGGGCCTGCCCATAAATTGTCATATTTGCACTAATTTTAATCTCCCCACTTGCATATTTTTTTGGGCCGAAAGAGGCCTCATACGATAACCGGCCCATTAACTCATTCTTTTTCTCATTAAACAAAGTTGGATCCGTTACGTTTTTCGTGTTCGAAAGAAAAACTGTCACCTTGTTGTCAATTTGGCCCAAGAAATATTGGTCCAAGTACTTGAACATGCAAGAATCATACCATATGATAGCTCCTTTGTTTTGTGGGCAAAGTTTCCGGGCCTGGGTACCGGCTTTGGTTATGCAGCCCAAACAGTCATGTGATGAGACGTCGCCACGACAAAGCCCAAGCCCATTTGTTTGAAATGGGTAGTAGCCCAGTGAGGCCTGGCCGTAGCCCGTTCGGGGTGTCTTCAAGTATAGAATGCCCATTAACTTGTTAAGGTTGAGTTCATATGGGCTTCCAGTTGTGAAGTTGTTTTGGTTCAAGCAAGAGTAACCAAGTTGGTCAGCTGCATTTGTTGTGTGGAGGTAAACAGTGAAGATTAGAAGAGAGGCTAATGATGCAATTGTGGAAGAAGACATTTTTGGAAAGCCTATCGAACGGAATTAAGTTTGTAGAACAGAATAAAAACGACTTGTAAAACGGAAGTAAATGGAACGGATTGTGAAATGGAAATGATGAAAAGAACAGGCATAGAAAACTACTTATAAAACTTTGAATTAGATCTTGAGTGAGAATTAAGGGTATAACTGTACTGTTTTGATGCTAGAAATAGGGAACTATATTGTGTATTTATAGTGTATAGATCGTTTGATGGACTATTTCCATTCAAGAGGGATGAACGATCCAATTAAAACGGGAATAAAATAATTTGTATTTGATAAATTGGCCAATTCCACTTGTTATAACATTGACATTGCAAAAAGGTAAAACCTAACTGGAAGAGGTCAAAGTTTTTACATCTTGTGGACAGGTATGTAGATCGCAACAAGCTAAGATAAAGCCTAGGTGGAAGAGGTCATTTTCATTATAACCCCCTATACTTTCAAATCAAATAAACCTGTTGCGAAAGTTTATTGGGTTAAAATAAAAGATGACTTGGCCTAGTGATTAAAACTTAGGTGTTAGTTATTCTAGGTTCCAAATTCGAGTTACTCTTACCCGGAAATGGTTGCCTCTATTTTGGAGCTAATATGGACCACGGCAAGTTGATTCGTGTGTAGGACTGGTATGAGCAATTGAGCATCAGAAGCTCAAATATGTAGCATGTAGCAAGATTTGAGGATTTGTTGAGACGCCAAAAAAGCTTCAAATACTGATGATGATGTCGAATTAGTCGATGATACTTGATTAATTTGTTTTCGAGGATCCCAATTTGTGAATTAGTTTCAGAGATTATCTTTTTTTCGTTTGTGAACATGTTTTATTTCTTACGCGTTTAAAGTCAGATAATGGAAAGTTCATTCTAATATAATCCAAGTATAAAGGGGTATGAAGTAGATAAATCTTTTTTTTCATCTCGGAACAAGTTTTATTTGTACGGTTTTGAAGTCAGATAATTGAAGGCTCATTCTAGCCAAGTATACAAAAGGGTATGAAGCAACAACAATCCCAATGGTAAGTATGTTTTTCTCTCCGTTATTTAATTATATTTTTCTAACGGTTTTGATTGTCAAAAGAAAATACACGAAGTATAATATTGTAGAAGTGACTAAACTGTCAGGGTGATCGATTGACATGTATATTAATAAACATATGAGTTATAACAAATGAGTTATAACTTCTTAAGAAGTTTTACTTCCGCGGCTTTAATGAGGAGGTTGCTTATATGATTTTCCTATATCTTTTGCCTTTTAATATTTGTTGTTTGAGTCATGAAGGTATAAAAGTCAGTATAATACAAAATATGTGCATTTAATTATATAATTTAGGGCAGGAGGAATCGAACATGAAAACTAATGTATAAATAGCCTAATTAAATTTAACCAATAGACAAGACTTTGTTGACAATATTATTAGCACTTATGTTTAGAAAAATGCCAGACTTAGGGATGTTTAATTGTTTTTGTTCCAGTGAAGTGAAAAAGATTGAATCAGACTTATATCATGATATTGAGAGAATAAAATTAACATATGTCATTGAACTGAAAATCACCAAACAAAACTGAATCGATTATTAGATAAGTGGAAATAATTAAAAGATGCACATTTGGCTAAATTCATGCATTAGTTGCACCCGTTTGAAAGTATATATATGGAGTAATAATTTCACTTATGCAGGGAAGAAGAAATTGTCCACCAGGGTGATCATTGCTATTATTGTTCCGGTATTTGTTATCGCGATGACATTATTTGTTATAAGTCGTTGTCTGCTTAAGAAGAAAGCTAAAAAGTACAATGTTGTTATCGGTGAAATCGGTAAGATCTTTCTTATTATTAAGATGTATAATTATTGATTATTTCTTGTCTAGTTGCTTATGGTTTGATCTCGTACTTGTTATCATGTGGTGTTATAGGTGAAGATATTAGTACTGTTCAGTCTCTGCAATATGAACTCGGTACACTACAAAATGCGACCAACAATTTTTCGTATGAGAATAAATTAGGTGAAGGTGGCTTTGGCAGTGTTTATAAGGTAAAAGATCTTACTATAACAAGCTGTAGTGTTCGAAAATAGATTTTTTTTTACTGCATTTGTATAGTATAAATTTGATAATCGAAAAGTTAATAACTTTGTGTTGTTTGTAAAGGTAAGAAAAAGCAATAGGAATTCATTGCATTTTCATAGTATAATTTACTGATAAGTACTTCCTCCGTTCCCGTCAAACACTACCATTTCCTTTTTTTGGATGTTTCATACAAACACTCCAATTTCTATGCTTGGTAAAAAAATTGCTAGTCTTTTACAATATCACCCTTCACATTAAACCCACACTAGCTCCCACCAAGAAACCCCACCCTCTTCTCTTTCTCTCTCTCCTCACCCCATGTGATTAACAAACTAAATTTAAGGGTAAAAGTGGAAAGCACATGTCAATATAAGCTCTTCTTAGTTTTTGTGCCAAAAGCAAATGGTAGTATTTGACAAGAACGGAGGGAGTAGTAGATAGTTAAGTTTTCACTTAGCTGACACATTCACACATATTCATATATATGATTTGACCAGTAATAGTCCTAATAAAGAAGAATGCTAAAATGTTCATAGGGTCCTTTACTTTTTCTACAGTATTTTTTTTACATGCATAATTTGATTGGCAATAATAAAATATGTCACCCTTATTTTTGGTCAATGAGAAACCCAAATAATTAGGTATAAATAACTCCGTTATGAGAGTTTTTTTTTTTTTTTTTTGTTTTTGTTTCATTCGGAAAAATTATTTACTATTTCTTAATTTTTAGGATAAATCATGTAATTATTTGAGGAACAAATAAAGAGTCTAACATACACCAATTGTACCAAATGCATTTTCCTATAATGAATAATGTACGAATACGATGTTCATGATCACAGGGTCCATTCCTTTTTTCATTTTGTTTGTACGTGCATGATTTGCTTGGTAAAAGAATGTTGACAAGGTCCATTCCCTTTTTTTGTTTTGTTTGTGTTGGATAAATTCTGCAAATAGGGGTTAACAATGGCTAATACCGAAGCACGCAGTTGCGTTGTCCTAAAGAACTTATTCGTCCCCTATGGTGCAATCGGGATTAACTTGAATAGTTCTGTGAGATACAATGGTATTCCTCTAACTAGCTATAATGCACAACCGATAGATAGAACACTAAGAAAGAGAAAGATAGGATAGAAGTTACAGGCTAATATAACCCCTTTTCGATTATCTCCAATGCTTTGCCCATTCCCTCTATTTATAGAGTTTTGGGTGTCTCACATGGGAAATTGGATAAGATAAGGTGGTAGCTAAAAGCGGTTACAATTACACATAAGTATATCTTATCTTTCGGATAAGATGGTAGTAATTAACCACAAGCATACCGCTTGAGAAAACTGCACAAATCCGTTTGTGAGTTAGTTGTTACTAATTAATTATGCAACTATTTCGCTTATGCTCTTTTCATATTTGCTTGTACCATGATCTCATAATTGTTACAAACTTATACATGTTTGTTACCAATTAATTTGATCATCAAGTCAAATACTTGTTGGAAATTATCCAACAATCCTCCACCATTTCCATCAAGTATCAATTAACTTCTAGAAGTCCATGCATAGTAAAGGTGTCTCGCGATTGAACATTTAGTTAGCGAACTTAGCTTGTTATTAATCAGAATAGAGTGGTAGGCTATGCTTTGAACCATCTATCCTCTTTGATTAACGAAAGCTCAGTCACACATGGTACTTCAAACCACGTCCTTCACTTCGTAGCAAATCGACACGTGACTGGCCTTGTGTCCGTATCTATTCATGAGTGCATAAGAACCCAAGCGCTAGGTTCGTAGAAGCGGAACCACTTCACACTCATATAGGTAAATCCCATCAATAATCCCACGAATATCAAACTGAAAATATATAGATAGAAATAAGCACTTTTATTGATATCATCAATTTACACATGTACACCTGAGCATACCAGGGATAATACACAGGATACTTATGTTACTATCTATATAATTTCCATTGGGATTTATTAAGAGTTTAACACCCAACCTTTAAACTATGGGAAACAAGCACCTTCTTGGGGATGGAATAATAAAACTATTATTATATATAGGTGCTCCAAATTACACAATAATGTACTTTGTCTCTTTGAACTCAAGACCCATAGGTACTCTGTGTGCGTTGAGTAGAGTTTCCACCATTGATAATTTAAACGATAGGCTTTAGACCCATCCCTAATTATGTCTTGGCTATCAAATCCCTTGATAGGCCTTTTGTCAAGGGATCCGCCAAATTTTGACTTGACCGTACAAAATCCACAGTTATAACCCCATCTTGAATGAGTTGTTTCACATAACTATGCCGTAAACCAATATGACTTGATTTACCATTGTACACTTGGCTATAAGCACGAGCCAAAGTCGCTGCGCTATCACAATGGATAGATATTAGTGCCATAGTTTAGGCCAAATAGGTAACTCATTTAACAAGTTCCTCAACCATTCCGCTTCTTTATTAGAAGACGCTAAGGCAATGAATTCTGCTGCCATGGTAGAATCAGCTATGCAAGTTTTGTTTCTTGGATCCCCAAGATATCGCACCCCCACTAAGAGTGAATACCCAACCACTTGTGGAAGAGTGATCCTCACTATTGGTTATCCAACTTGCATCAGTGAATCCTTCAAGAACTGAAGGATATCCACTAAAGTAAATCCCATAATCCATGGTGTACTTCAGGTATTTTAATATTCTT
This sequence comes from Tetragonia tetragonoides, assembly GCA_038025085.1. Lineage (NCBI taxonomy): Eukaryota > Viridiplantae > Streptophyta > Magnoliopsida > Caryophyllales > Aizoaceae > Tetragonia > Tetragonia tetragonoides. The sequence goes on along the minus strand of CM076154.1, from coordinate 35,977,668 downwards.
CTAACCGCATGCCGATGCATCTTACTTGGACAATTAGTATATCTACTAAGTCGTCCAACCGCATAAGCAATGTCAGGTCTAGTACAAGTCATGGCATACATAAGACTACCAATGACTTTAGCATACTCCAATTGATTAACCGGATTTCCGGTGTTCTTAACCAATTTTAAATCTGGGTCAAAAGGTGTAGAAACTGGTTTAGATTCGAAGTTATCAAATTTCTTTAACACCTTTTCAATATAATGAGATTGAGATAAAGTCAATCCATTAACATTTTTAGTAATTTGATTCCCAAAATCACATCCGCTTTACCCATGTCTTTCATGGCCAAACTACTAGACAAAAATAACTTGATTTTCTCTACAATTTCTAGAGAAGTACCAAATATTAACATGTCATGCACGTACAAGCAAATTACAACTCCTTCATTGTTTTCAAATTTGCTATATACGCACTTATCTGCATCATTTATATGAAAACCGTTTGAAAGCACAACTTGGTCAAATTTTTGATGCCATTGCTTAGGTGCTTGTTTGAGACCATACAAGGACCTAACCAACTTACAAACTTTTCTTTCTTGCCCAGGTACTACGAAACCTTCGGGTTGTTCCATGTACACCTCCTCATCCAATTCTTAAGAAAAACTGTTTTCACATCCATTTGATGGATCACCAAGTTGTGTATGGATGCTAAGGCTAACAAAACCCGAATAGTTGTAGTTCTTGCCACCGGGGTATAGGTATCGAAATAATCAATACCTTCCTTTTGGTTGTATCCCTTGGCTACTAACCTAGCCTTAAATTTTTCAATAGTTCCATCAACTTTCATCTTCTTCTTGAAGATCCATTTACAACCCGCAAGAAGATCACCAACTTCCATGTACCATTGCTCATTATGGAACTCATTTCCTCATCAATGGATTCCTTCCAAAATGCCGAATCCGGAGATTTTATATCCTCCTCAAAGGTCGTTGGATCGGCTTCTAAATTGAAGCAATAAGGTACTTGATCCAAAATCGATCCCCTAGACCCCTCAACAAGAAATACAAAGAAATCTGGACTGGAATCTTTTGCTTTCTTAGGTCTCTTGCTTTTGCGAAGCTCTACAACCTCCTCAAGATTTTGAGTAGGTTCTTGATCATTTACAACCAATTTATCCTTTGGTCTAGGAATAGATGCAAAACGTTCTTCATCAAAAATGGCATCCCTTGATTCAATAATAGTGTTAACTTTTATTAAATCATTTGGTTCAATAACCATGAACCTATATGCCTTACTATGCATTGCATAACCAATGAATATACATTCTATTCCTCTTTCACCCAATTTCTTTCTTTTGGGTTCAGGTACTATTACAATTGCCCTACATCCCCAAACTCTAAGATATCTTAGGTTTGGTTTTCTTTTGTTCCAATATTCATATGGAGTAGTCATACTCCTCTTATTTGGAACTCTATTTAAAATATGACAAGCAGTTAATAATGCTTCACCTCAAAAATTGTCCCTTAACCCCGAGTTTGATAACATGGCATTTACCATCTCGGTAAGGACTCCATTTTTCCTTTCCATTACACCATTTTGTTGTGGTGTATAGGGTGATGTCACTTCATGGACAATTTCGGTTGAATTAAAATAGGAGGGATTATAATACTCTCCTCCCCTATCGAACCTCAATCGTTTTATAAATGATTCACAATGTAATTCAACCTCACTTTTAAATACTTAAAACATCTCCATGTCTTCATCTTTGGTGCGCAACAAAAACACATAACAATATCTAGAGTAATCATCTATAAATGTTATGAAATAACGCTTGGCACTCATAGTCAATTGACCATTTAATTCACAAAGATCACTATGAATCAAATCCAAAACCTTAGAAGAACGTTCTATGGATGGAAATGATTGCCTAGTGATTTTAGTGACCATGCAAGTTTTACATATATGCTCATTCTTATCAAATGAAGGAATTAAGTCATGAGTAACCATATCATCCATGCGTTTAAAATTCACATGACCTAACCTATTGTGCCATAAAGTACATGAATCAAGCAAATAAACAGAAGCATTATTTATTTTATTAGTAACAACGTTCAACTTGAACATCCCATCACACATATAGCCCTTGCCTACAAAGACACCACCTTTGGAGAGTACAACTTTGTCCGACTCAAACACTAACTTGAACCCATAGCGGTTCAATGCACTACCCGACACTAGATTCCTCCTAGTGTCCGGAACATGTAATACATCATTTAAATTCAGGATCTTTCCAGAAGTAAATTCTAGCACTACCCTACCCTTCCCGAGGACTTGAGCAGTTGATGAGTTGCCTATATAGAGAGTTTTCTCTTCATCCAAGGGTTCATAGGTTTTGAAAAGTGCCTTGTCCCTACACACATGCCGTGTAGCTCCGGAATCAATCCACCAAGCACTGCATTCTTGCACCATGTTCACTTCCGAGAGCATGCCTGCAAATTCCTCATTTCCCTCTTTAGAAGATTGTCCGGAATCGGGGTGTGAGCCCTTCTTCCTCTTCTTGTTAGGGTTAGGACAGTCCTTCTTCAAATGACTGGGACTGTTGCAGATCCAACAAAGTGCTTTATGTTTGTTGTCACCTTGCTTGTTGGGGTAGTACTTCTTCTTGAACCATCCCTTCTTGGACGTACTTGCCTTACCATCTTCAACAACATGTGCACTAGACACATTTCCTTACCCTTGGAGTTCGATTGTTTGCGAAACTCCTCTTCAATGCGCAAGTGGTTTGCAAGTGTTTCAAGAGAAATATCCTCTGTTTTGTGTTTGAGACTATGGTTGAACTCATTCCAACTATCAGACAGTTTATCAATTATAGTAGTCACAAAATAATGTTCATCCATATGCATTTGATGTTGTTTAAAATGGCCTAGAATATGCTCAATTTTATAGAATTGATCTATGACCGGTCTAGATTCATTCATGATATAAGTATTAAATTGACTTACCATAAATTTCTTACTTGTGGCATCCTCCCTCAAGTAGCGTCCCTCCAAGAAATCCCAAAGTTCCTTTGCTGTAGCCACCGTTTGGTAAGTGCCAAACAAAGGATCCGCCATAGCATTAAGGATATGTCATCGACATATGTACTCATCATTTTCCCATTTTTGGCGGGTTCTTTGTTGGTTCAGAGTTTCATTTTCAGATTCTTTGGGTTGTGGTAAAGTAAGGACATAAACAACATTGAGAGTAGTAAGTAGGAAATGCATTTTCCTTTACCACCTACGAAAGTTTCCACCATCTAAACGTTCAAGTTTGACAATACTAGTGGCCATCTCCTTCAAAGTACTGTTTCGGGCAGCCATTTCTACGAAAATAAGTTCTTTAGGTTGTTGGATAAATTCTGTAGATAGGAGTTAACAATGGCTAATACTGAGGCACGCAATTGCGCTGTCCTAAAGAACTTATTCGTCCCCTATGGTGCAACCGGGACTAACTTGAATAGTTCTCTGAGATACAACGGTATTCCTTTAACTAGCGATAATGCACAACCGATAGATAGAACACTAAGAAGGAGAAAGATAGGATAGAAGTTACAGGCTAAGATAACCCCTTTTCGATTATCTCCAATGCTTTGCCCATACCCTATATTTATAGAGTTTTGGGTGTTTCACATAGGCAATTGGATAAGATAAGGTGGTAGTTAAAAGCAGTTACAATTACACATAAACATATCTTATCTTTTGGATAAGATGGTCTGGTAGTAATTAACCACAAGCATACCGCTTGAGAAAACTGCACAAATCCGTTTGTGAGTTAATTGTTACTAATTAATTGTGCAACTACTTCGCGTATGCTCTTTTCATATTTACTTGTACCATGATCTCATAATTGTTACAAACATATACATGTTTATTACCAATTAATTTGATCACCAAGTAAATACTTGTTGGAAATTATCCAACAGTTTGTTTGTGCATGCCTAATTTGATCCTTTATAAAAGAGAATGCTCAGAATCACAAGTTCAAAGGGTATATTCCTTTTATAGTTTTATTTTTCATTTACTGCTTTCGTGTATGATAAAAATGTGTTACAAAATACTTTATCCGTTTCCAATAGTTCTTTTTATTTGACTTTTTACGATTTTCAAGACAACACTTTAATCATGAATAACTTTAATTCTACAACAATAAAATTTAAGTTGAATCTAGTAACTTTTACGAGTACTTTGCAAAACTATATTCTTTTTCTTAATTAATGGTCAAAGTTTTACCCAAAAAATAAATTAATGGTCAAAATTTATATGGTCTGACCTCAAAAAGTCAAATGAAAAGAAGAATTTAGATTGAATGTAGTACCAATTCTTTTTGTATTTGGAATCACAGGGAACACTAACAAATGGGCAAGAAATAGCTGTGAAGAAGCTTTCAAAAAGTTCTAGCCAAGGCATTCAAGAATTTGAGAATGAAGTACTGTTAGTAGCCAAGCTTCAGCACAAAATTTTGGTTACCCTTCTGGGATTTTGCTTGGCAGAAGAAGAAAAGCTACTTGTATATGATTACGTTCGCAACAAAAGCCTCAATTATTTTCTTTTCGGTATGGGTCCTTAGCAATAAGATAAAATTGCACATAAAAGGCATCTCTTATCTCCTTTTGAATTTATTTTTTTAACTGTGCATTAAATTAATGTACAGATCCTGAAAGGCAAGGCCAGTTAAATTGGGCAACGTGTTACAAAATTGTAGTAGGAATTGCTCGAGGGATGCTCTATCTCCATCATGATTCTCGTCTCAGAATAATACATCGAGATCTGAAAGCAAGTAATATCTTATTGGATGAGAATATGGACCCGAAAATTGCGGACTTTGGTATGGCGAGAATTTTTGGCGTAGATCAAACTCAAGGCAATACAAGTAGAGTTGTTGGTACATAGTAAGTTATTCGATCAATTGGTTACAAAAAGAAATTGATCACCACGCCTAAAGCCATGGGACTAATTTAATCATAAAATCTTCTCTTGTAGTGGTTACATGTCTCCGGAATATGCAATGCATGGTCAATTCTCTATAAAATCAGATGTATACAGCTTTGGAGTACTGTTGTTAGAGATTATTAGTGGCAAGAGGAGTAGCAGTGTCTGTGACTCAAGCAATGACGAGGACATGTTTAGCTATGTAAGTGTCACATTTATATGTTCACAAAAATGTGAGACCTTCCCATAGTGAGACGGAGTGACTTTTATGGAAAAGAAGCGTGATTTAATTTGTAGATAAGAAATCACCCTTATTCTTAATATAAGTCACATCGTTTCACCATGTAACGATCTTATACAAGACTTATATATTTATTTGTTTGTCTCACGTATGAACATATCATTTGTTGAATTTTACTAAGAATGAGAATACGCAGGGTTGGAAGCAATGGAAAAAACATGCCGATGGATTTCATGGATCCAACCATAAGAGACTCATGCTCAATTGATGAAGTAATGAAATGCTTACAACTTGGGTTATCATGTGTCCAAGAGTGCATAGATGCAAGACCAACAATGTCGACAATAGTTCTCGCATTAGATAGTCTCTCTGGTACTCTTTTCGTAAGACTTGGACAGAGTCGTCAAAAGATCAAGTTGGTTCTGATCAGTCATCGAGCAAATTATCAATGCCTTGGTCTGTGAATGATATCACAATAACTGAAGTTGAACCTAGGTAAAATGCCAAATGATGATGGACAGATCAATGAGGACATGACATACAAGTTTTAGGTGCAAGATAAGAGAGAATAACATCAGCAAAATGCATGTCCATAGACTATAACCACACTGTAGGGAGCATAATGTGTAAACAAAAACTTGTCATTTGCATTATTGCATATATCCCACAGACAACAGCCTTCAGAATTATGCATGATTGTAATTTCTCGAACTGAACAAACAAGTTAGGTTCACTAATCATAACACACAAGTTCCTTTCCTAGGACTTCATCCAGGTCTACTGGCCCAGGAATAAGAATTTCTGCAGACAAAGAAGCTCTCTGCTCATCAAGTTCTTGCTTATGCTGTGCAGTACTTTCAAACAGGAATTGAACTTCCCTTTCATCGACTTCGGCCTTTGTCTTGTCAATAGCAATTAAAGACTAAATCTGTGGCTTCTACTTGTGAATAGCCAAAGCTCTTCTTAGAACAGGTTCTAGCCAATCGATTCGATGTTTAAGTTTTAACCCAACACAAGGAAAATCATGGAGAGCTGAACTCAACACATTGGCTTGAGAAGCACTTAAGGCTCTTGCAGTGCTAGTCTATAGGATTTTAAGGACTTTAAGGAGCTAGTTAAAATCATCTGGTTTCGCACAGTTTTCTCGCCTATTAGATTCCCATGCTGCTCCCAAATGTGTTTCAAAGTTGGCAGTAGGTCAGAGGTGATTTCTACTCCATGGAAATCAATGGCTGCAGGATGATTTTCACAAGACTTCGACGACATAAGATCCATAAGAGGGAAATCATTACTACGACGACATTATGTGTTTAGGTAACATTATGTGCTTTAGTTATAGGTACGAGGAGTAACAAGTACGTACATTTACCTGAACTGCTGAAGTAGTCAGAGGAGCGGAATTCAGATCTATGTGCATCCTTCCTGATGAATCTGAAACAGGAAAATTCGTATCGATCAGGAAAAGAATCGAGGCACAGGGTTAAATCTGGATTTCCAAAGAGTCAATGTCTGAATGTTAACACTACCTAAATCTGGCTGCTCGTTCATGCAATTATGTTGGGATAATGTCCTAATTATGTGTGAGCCACCGCAATTAATGAGAAGAAAAAAAAGAAGAAGTGGAAGTGGCGTTCAAGAATTCACGAGACTTCAAGATGACGCTAATAAAACACCATTTAACTTCATTGATGGAAAATAAATGAAGTAGCTTGAAACTACCTTTGTTAATTAATCTTGAGAAGATGGAATCTTCAAGCACTAAATGGAGGAGGCTATAGAGTTACGTAAAGAAATTCAGGAGTTTCACTTCTCCACCTATAAATAGAAGTGTAAGTTATGTATCTGATATCGGATATCCCATATCCCATATTCCACAATATAGAACATGTAGTGTGTGAGGAGAGTGAGTGGTTATTCCTTGTAGTTCTTGAGTGGAGTGAATCCTCGAACTTGTAGGGTATTCCAAACACGGGGTGTGAAATATGTCGGGTCGACTGGGATCCTAGATGTGTGTGTGTGTGTCTGTGTGTTGTAATCATTCTTTGTAACTCTTGAGAGAGAGTCTCGGGTTTGTAGGGTAGTTTACACTATTGGGGAGGATTTGCAGGTTTGTCCGTCCAAAACTTGTATGTGGGAGGGTTTGCAAGTTTACCGTGCAAAACTTATACTTATGTTGAATTAGTGGATGTTACCTTATGAGAGGGTCGTGGATGTAGGCCGGAGGGGCCGAACCGCGTTAAAAATATCGTGTGTCTATTTATCTTTTATGTTGTGTTTTATTGCTCTACATATACGCTGCGCAAATTTCCCTAACAAATTATTCGTCATTGCTTGTTCTTGAGCAACAGGTTCCACAGGGACAACTCTTAGTTCATTGGTTAAATTTGCTTCGAAAGAACGACGTTGTTGTTCTTGATCATCAGGGTAACTTCTTTATGTCTCTGTTGTATTCATGTCCCTATCAACTGTGTTTTGATAGGCAGACAAATCTGTGGGCGTCCTTCTCCTTTCTTCATTCTGGTTAGTTGATAGACTAATGTGCAAACAAATAAGTACTCTGAGTACTCATATAACCAATGATTAATTAGTCTTTAGAAACGATAACTGAATTGTTCATCAGTACGATTGATGATGATTAATCCCAACATGTAAAACATGAACTTACAAAGTTCAAACTTCAAATTAGTCAAGCGGTAATCATAGGAATTTTCAATCGATTATGAGCACATATGACATTTACCACTAGTGAAATTCATATTGGATATGCAAAATTTATCACGGCTCAGACCTTCACAAGAGCAGACTGCAGCGAAAAATCCATTTGCAGCTTTAATTCGGCCTTGAGTCACAATGGTAAGTCCAATTCTATTTTCTAAATTACAGAGTACCCATGATATTCTATGAAGTGTCCATTTAATTTTTAAATCTATGAAGATAATGATTGTGTGACAACTATTGTGACAAATGGAGTACTACAACATAGAAAATGAGAAAGAAAACGACAATCATTTTAGAAAAAGAACTAAAGCTGATTGTGATTGGAAAGGGTTGAATTCATGGGATGCACTGCCCTCGCAGGCTCCACCCTGTTGGCTCATTGGTAAACATGTTGTAACTTGTACACCAGGTTATGGGTTCAAACCTCCTGGGGAGTACCTACACAAATTAATTTATGGAATACTCGAGACCGTGCGTTAGGAGGTGCCATTTAGCCACACCCAAAGAGAAAGAAATTTCCCTCTTTGCCAAACCAAAAAAAAAAGTAGTGATGGAAAAACAAAGAAAACATGGTAAACATTGGAAGTAAATATTGACCCATCCTCTTTTTATAGTAGGAAAACACATGTCTATTCAAAGTCATTTTTATTCCTCTATATATGGAAGTAACAATTATTAATGTCTCATATTTGATTCTTGGTAGTTGCGACGCATATCTGACGACAAACATACTTAATTCGTGAGCACCCAGAGAAGGGTTTGCGAGGGTGCCTAGAAAGATCCTAACCCCTTTAAATAACTATCATTACAGTGCAAGTTTTTCATTTGTAAGTAGAGCATTACCATTGTGGCATTGTCCATTGCCCCCAATTAGTACTCATTTGTTCCCTTTTTCCTTTCTTCTCAAAACCCCACATCAGAACAAAAAAGGGAGAAAGTGAAAACAGAGAAATTAAAGAAAATGGCTCTAGCTAACTGGCTTATCAGCTCCCAACTGCCTTTCCTTATCACCTTGATCACCATTATGATCCCAAAATTGTCAGCTAAAACTACAAGTACTACAAGTACTGGCCCAAACTTTCTAGCAGCTTACTGCACAAACAGTAGCGATTCTAAGTATGCTGCAAACGACAGCTTATTCCCTAAAAACCTGAACACCCTTCTCCGATCTTTCTCCTCTAATGCGGCCACTAACCCTACCGGATTCTACACCGGATCAGCTGACCCGGGCAACGACAATGATGCTGTTTATGGGCTGTTCCTCTGCCGCGGGGACCAGAACACAAGCGGATGCAGCAAGTGTGTGGCCACCACGGTAAGGGAACAACCCGAGAGGATGACGAACTGCTCCATGGCCAAAGCGGGAATACTATGTATGATAAATGTATGATACGATACGACAACACGCCCGTTGCTGGACTTGCTAGTGTAAATGATCCACATGTGTTGTCCAACACCGCAAATATATCTAGAGACCAGCAAGAGAATTTCACAAAATTGTTGGAGATTACAATGAATACCTTGAAACTTCAAGCTGCAAATAGCCCCTTAGAGACAGGGAAGAAATACGCCAATATGATGGTGCAATTTAATAGTTCGACAACTTATTTGTATACTATGGTGCAGTGTAAGGCGGACTTATCGGATAGAGATTGTGGTGTGTGCTTGGATACTTGCATAGATCAATTTCAGGCCAATCAGGGTGGGAGGGTATTGCAGCCCAATTGTAATTTACGGTTTGAGATGTACCCCTTCTTAGACACGGACTTTAATTCGTCAATAACCAGCACCAATCCCATTGGTAAGAACTTTTTTTTTCTCTCCATCTTAATTAGATGTTCCTATCGGTCTTTTATGTTTGGTTGTCAAAAGAAAACACACGAAGTATAAACTCGTAGAAATGACTAAACTGATGCCAAGGTGGTCGATTGACATGTTAAACACATGAATTAAAACTTCCTAGGAAGTAAGTTTCACTACTTTCCCTTAAATGGCGAGGTTACGTTGCTTATCTGATCTCCCTAAATCATTTGCCTTTGTATATTTATTGTTTTGATTGTAGAATTACATAACTCATGATAGGAGGAATTGAATCTGAAAACTAATGTACATATAGCATCATACTTAACCTAATTCACCAAGACTTTACTTTTTTTGATGCGAGATCATACCAAGACTTTAATGACAATACTCACTACAAGAAAAGGTGCTTTGGGTGACAAAATTCAACAATTTTCTGAAAGAAGTCACACTTAGGGTGTGTTCTTTTCCACCAATGTAAACTGGATTGAATAGAACATTAGTAGACCGAACTTAATAGTGATGTGTGAAATGAAAGCAAGTATATATGTTACCGAATTGAACACCACTAAATTGAATTGAAATGATTATTAAACAAATTAAAAAGAAAGAAACACCCTTATTAGTTATGTGTTACCCTCATAAATTTGGCTAAATTCCTAACATATGCATATGTAATCAATTGCACAAGTCTGAAAGTATATATAATTTAATTCACTGACGCAGGGAAGAAGAAATTTTCCACCAGGGTGATCATTGCTATTGTTGTTCCGGCATTTGTTATCGCGATTACATTATTTGCTACAAGACGTTGTCTGCTCAAGAAGAAAGCTAAAAAGTACAATGTTGTTGTTGGTGAAATCGGTAAGACATAAACTTGTGAATGACAAACCAACATGGTGTATAAATAATTGATGACTTCTTATCGATCTACAGTAGTAGTTGCTTATGGTTTGATCTAGTACCTTGTTGTGTGTTGTTATAGGGGAAGATATTAGTACTGTTCAGTCTTTGCAATATGACCTCAGTACACTACAAAATGCGACGAACAATTTTTCGTTTGAGAATAAATTAGGTGAAGGTGGCTTTGGCATTGTTTATAAGGTAAAAAATTTGCACTTGTTTAGAGAAATTTCTATTTGTATATGTATATTCTGACATTTTATGAATGACAATTTCTCTTTTCCTTGATCAAAAATGAAAACCTTCTTATAATTATTGACAAAAACTCATATCAACCGGCCTCAACGTGAGGAGTTGGGATCCTCTCCATTTACCCAAGTAAATGGAGGCTTCCATTTAGCAAATGGAGGGTGGGATTTGCTTTTTGCAAGTTGTTTTTTTAAATTTAAAAAGGAGAGAAGCAAATCCCACCCTCCCTTTGCTAAATGGACACTTCCATTTACTTGGGTAAATGGAGAGGATCCCAACTCCAACGTGAGGCGCCTCAAACAAACATAACGTCATGTTGATGTCATTCTTAACTATAAAAACAACATCATGTTGATGCAGTCTCATAATAGATCTTTTGTAAATAAGAATGTACGAGTTCACAGGGTCCATTCCTTTTTTGTTTTGTTTCTACGTGCATTATTTGCTCGGTAATAAAGAATGTTCACAACTTCCATTCCTTTTTCTTGTTTTGTTGGTTTGTACTTTGTACATAGTGCGATTGTACATGCATAATTTTTTTTTGGTCTGAGACCTTTCGGTTGAATCCGGACCGAGTCGGGTGGGATCACAAGGGTGACAAAACTCTCCCAACAAGTATTTAACACTGCTGCATTTACAGGGTCTCGAACCCGAGATCTCTGCTTAAGCTAGAAGAATCCCTCACCAACTCATCTAAGTGCTTGTTGGTTTGTACATGCATAATTTGATCCTTAGTAAAAGAGATTGCTCACATACAATCACATGTTCACAGGGTACATTCCTTTTTTAGTTTTATTTTTAATATAGTAGTACCTTCCTCTATGATAAGGATGTATGTGTTACAAAAAACCAATTCCTTTTTGTGTTACGAATCACAGGGAACACTAACAAATGGGCAAGAAATAGCTGTGAAGAAGCTTTCAAGAAGTTCTAGCCAAGGCATTCAAGAATTTAAGAATGAAGTATTGTTAGTAGCCAAGCTTCAGCACAAAAATTTAGTTACCCTTCTGGGATTTTGCTTGGGAGAAGAAGAAAAACTACTCGTATACGAATACGTTTGCAACAAAAGCCTTGATTATTTCCTTTTCGGTATGGGTTCTTAGCAATAAGATAACGTTGGTTGCACATACAAATCATCTAATTATCTCTTGTAGAGTTTTTAATTATGCATTAAAATGATATACAGATCCTAAAAGACAAGATCAGTTAAATTGGGGAATGCGTTATAAAATTATAGAAGGAATTGCTCGAGGAATGGTCTATCTCCATCACGATTCTCGCCTTAGAATTATACATCGAGATCTTAAAGCAAGTAACATCTTGTTGGATGAGAATATGAAACCCAAAATTTCGGACTTCGGTATGGCGAGAATTTTTGGCGTAGATCAAACTCAAGGCAATACAAGCAGAGTTGTTGGTACATAGTAAGTTTTTCAATTAGTTACAAAAAAAGAAGTTGAACTCGCCTAAAGCCATGAGACTAATTTAATCAAAGAGAAATAATGAAACTAAATCAACCAATGTTTCTACAACAAAGGTGCATACTCATAACATCATTTTTTTTGTAGTGGTCACATGTCTCCAGAATATGCAATGCATGGTCAATTCTCTATCAAGTCAGATGTTTACAGCTTCGGAGTACTATTGTTAGAGATTATGAGTGGCAAGAGGAATAGCAGTGTCTACGAATCAAGCAATGACGAGGACCTGTTCAGCTATGTAAGTGTCACATTTGTTTTTCATAAAAATTTATATGAGGCAGCCTCATGTATGAGATGTGATACCCTTGAATAAAAAAGTGATACCACCCACGTACATAAAAAATGATACCTCTAGACAAAAACATCTCCTGCATGAGGCCGCGTGAATAGATTGTATTTACAAAGAATGAGAATATGCAGGGATGGAAGCAATGGAATAATAACATGCCGATGGACTTTATGGATCCAACCATAAGAGACTCGTGCTCAACTGATGAAGTAATGAAGTGCTTACAACTTGGGTTATCATGTGTCCAAGAGTGCATAGATGCAAGACCAACAATGTCGACAATAGTCCTCGCATTAGATAGTCTCTCTGTTACTCTTCCAGTGCCTGCACAACCGATTTCTTTTCGCAAGACTTGGACAGTCGTCAAAAGATCAAGTTGGTTCTGATCAGTCATCAACCAAATTATCAATGCCTTGGTCTGTGAATGATATCACAATAACTGAAGTTGAGCCTAGGTGAAATTCAAATGGTGATGGAGATGTGAACATTGACAAGTTTTAGGTGCAAGATAAGACTCAAGAAGAGGGGGTGATTCGAGTGTATGGATGTGCCTCTTTTCGATTCAATTGCACATATATTCCTACATGTATGGTGAAGTTGCAAAAATACAACCGCGCACTGATACCAACTGTTGTGTTAAAATGTCTATGAAACTAAGATTTTGTTCTTCCCAGCTTACTTTTGTGCTTAGTTTAGTTTATTTTAGTTCAATTCAATTTAGTTTATTTTAGTTCAATTCAGTTTAGTTTAGTTCATGTGAAACTTATCGCTCAAATAACATTTTACTCCTAAATGAATTCATGATGATCCTTGTATCATTGGAAAGACTTCAAAGTATGCTTCATATAATTTCAGTTTTGAATATGTTTGGACGAATCTTAAATGGTTAAAAGTTAAATTAAAATCAAATAAGTTCAGTCAATTTTTCCCAGATGAAAAAGATAATAAGCGTAGGAAACAAAAAGCGTACATGTTAATAGACTTTGTCTTGCCTTATCTGTTTTAAATGTAGACCCGACAATCAACTATCAACCATTTTCTTAACATAAGGTATATCATCCCTAGTGAAGATAAGCAAGTCATCCGCAATGACTATAATTAAGAGCTAGTATGCTGCATTTAGGGTGGGATGAGAATCCAGTGGCCCCTATTGCATGCCTCAAGTGTTCGAAAGCCCCTCCATGTACAACACAAATAAGCATAAGGAATCTTCTAAGATGGTCTCGAGAACAGCTAAAAATTAGCGCTACAATTAGTAGGTGCTCTCAGGTGTAGGAAAAAAGGTGCACGAACTCATTTAACATCTACGGCTCAAATCAAAAAGAATTATCAGCACATTTTCTTCCTTGGCCCATTCAATTCTCTATCATGTCTTGTGTGGGCTTAGTCCATCATAGATCAATAATACTAGTGGAAATATTTAGGGATGTGAAGGACATATTTAAAATAATTTAGACTATTAATCCAATATGGACTAAGTCTACACAAGTTTTTTGTATCAATTTTCAAGTCATGGACATATCATGGGTGTATGTGTCTCTATTTTTTTCTTTTTTCTTTTTTGTTTTTAAGAATAATATGTCTCTAATCTATATAAAAAGATTAAAACGCAATGATTAAACTAGAACTCGCCACATCAGCCGGTGAATTGCCGAATGCCGTATCAATTTACATATGATGTGTCATATGACTCATGGACAGTAATAAAGATAGAGAGAGAGAAACATAAACAAGTTTAATGACGCCTTCATGGCTTCATCCCCATCCCTTCATTCTCACAAGTTGTCAGATGTTACATATCCGCAAAATTGAGTAGTAGCTTATTTCTCTCACATATTGATGAGCCAAAAAAAAAAAACCAATTCCTCTCTCATGAATAGATGATGGAACCACACACCATCAACTCATCTCCTACCTTCACATATGTTCAACGTTCATATCTGGATCTCATTGTTATCGTCCGCCATCTTTCCGCCATCGTGGACAACCAATCTTTATTTTGATAAGGTTTTTCATATTTCTCTTTGTGATTGCTAATAGGCATTTTCTATCTACACCTCCTCTCTTTTCAAGATAACCCCTCCAACTTCATTAAACTTAGTATCATATATTCTTTTACATTGTTTTCTTTGAACAGTTATACAAACTTGAATGTTTAAAACTATTTAATTTAAATTTTAATAAAAAAAAAAGCCACTCTGAAAAATAGAAAAAATATTTTCAAAAAAGAAAAAAGAAAAAGAAATCGCTTCAAAAAAATATGGAAAAATTATAAGACCTCAATATAGTATAGAGCGCTTGGGGGTTGGTTTGGTGGCATGAGGTGGTGGGGAGCCATGTTCAGTACCCAAAACTGTGGAGTAGACATGCCCAATGCATAACTTTCATAATGGTAGGAGCTTCATGTCGCGTAACTTGCCTCCCTTCGCTCACAAGCCATCTTTCAAGCAGCCACCCACTAAAGAGTCTTATAAGATTGAGTGATTCAACGAGAATAGACATGCCCAATATATAACTTTTATACTAGAGTTTTTGAGAGTTTGGAGAATAAATTTTTCAAAGTTTCACCTCAAAGTTTTCAAGTATATTAAGTTAAAGGAAATTTTATTTAATTTTTTTCACAAATTGTAGCTAAATAATGTAAATTTTAATTAAAAAAAAGGCTAAAAAGAAGAAAACATATCAAAAAAAATAAATAAATTAGAAATCACTTCAAAAAATTGGGAAAAATCATGAGACCTCACTATAATAGTAGAGAGGTCTTGGGGGTAGGTTTGGCCGCACGGGGTGGTAGGAAACCATTCTCGATACCCAAAAACCGTGGATTGGCCTTCAATATCTAGTAAGAGGCCCTTCAAGTTTACCAAGGACCCAATAACGTATCCCAAGGGCCTTCCATGTCTCCTAGGGATGTCTCGTGCGATGTGGTGCAAAAATATCCACCTTCATTTCGGGGCCTCCCGGAAGCGTAAAAGCGTGGATTATAGCCTTCACTTTCGTCTTCTCGGGGCTCGGTTGTCATTTTTACCCAAACTTCTCCGGGGAGTCTACCTTGACCCTAGAGGACCCTCGGTGCCCCGGAGGGTCATCCCAGTCCCCAAACATTGATATCACTCATGCCTTTGGTGTTCTAACTCTTTCACCAGTGTACCTTAAACACCCTTTCAAACCTATCAGGGACCAGATAAGCAACCCCAAGGGCCTCACATGTCCCCTTGGGGTGTTCCGTGTGATGTGGTGCGAAAATATCCACCTTCGTTCCGAGGCCTATCGGAAGCCCAAAAAAAGTGGATCATAGCCTTTGTTTGCAGCTTCCGGGGATTCTGGGAGGTCTATCATGACCTAGAGGACCCTCGGTGCCCCGAGAGGGTCATCCGGATCCCCGAACTTTGACATCATCCATGCCTTTGTTGTTCCGAATCTTACATCAGTCTCCCATAAAATGCCCTTCCAAGCCAATCAGGGACTGGATAAGTGACCCCGAGGGCCTCCTATGTGCCCTAGGGGTTTCTGTGCGATGTGGTGCGAAAATATCCACGTCCGTTCCGGGGCCTTCTGGAAGCCCAAAAAACATGGATAATAGCCTTTGTTTTCAACTTCCGAGGGCCCGTGTCTCATTTTTGCCTAAACTTCTCCCGGACGTCTATCATGAGCGTAAAGGACACTCGGTTCCCTGAGAGGGTCATCCGGATCCCCGAACTTTGATATCACCCATGCCTTTGTTGTTTGAAATCTTACATCAGTGTCCCATAAAACGCCCTTCCAAGCATATCAGAGACTGGATAAGTGACCCCGAGGGCTCCCTATGTGCCCTAGGGTGTTCCGTGCGATGTGGTGCGAAAGTATCCACCTTCGTTCCCGGTCTCCTGAAAGCCCAAAAAACGTGGATAATAGCCTTCGTTTTTAGCGTCCGGGGACCAGATGTTGTTTTTGCCCAAATTTCTCCGGGAGGTCTATCACCACCCTAAAGGACCCTCGGTGTCCCGAAAAATTCATCCGAATCCCCGAAATTTGATATCATCCACACCTTTGTTGTTCCAAATCTTACACCAGTGTCCCTTAAAATGCCCTGCCCAGCCTATCAGGTATTGGATAAAAGAACCCGAGTGTCTCCTATAAGCCTTAGGGATGTTCCGTGCGATGAGGAGCGAAATTATCTACCTCTGTTCTGTGGCCTCCCAAAAGCCCAAAAAACGAGGATAATAGCCTTCAATTTCAGCTTTCGGGGGCCACGGTGTTGACCAAATTTCTCTGGGAGGGGTATCACGACTCTAGAGGGCCCTCGGTGCCCCGAGCGGTTCATCTGGATCCCCCGAACTTTGAAATCACCCTTGCCTTTGTTGTTCCAAATCTTACACCAGTGTCTCATAAAACGCCCTTCAAAACCTATCAAGGACTGGATAAGCTACCCCGAGGGTCTCCTATGTGCCCCAGGGGTGTTCCGTGCGATGTGATGCAAAAATTTCCACCTCCGTTCCGGGGCCTCCCGGAAGCCCAAAAAACGTGGATAATAGCCTTCGTTTTAAGCTTCCAGGGGCACGGGTGTCATTGTTGCGCAAACTTCTCCGGGAGATCTATCATGAATTCACAACCCTAAAGGACCATCGATGCCTCGAGAGGGTCATCCGGTTCCCCGAACTTTGATATCACCATGCCTTTGTTGTTGCAAATCATACACACACCAGTGTCCCATAAAACACCCTTCCAAGCCTATCAGGGACTGGATAAGCGACCCCGAGGGCCTCCTATGTGCCCTAGGGGTGTTCCGTGCAATGCACCTCCTTTCTGGGGCCTCCTGGAAGCCCAAAAAACGTGGATATTCAGCTTCCGGGGCCCGGGTGTCATTTTTGCCCAAATTTCTCCAGGAGGTCTATCATGACCCTAGAGGACCCTCAGTGCCTCAAGAGGGTTTGTTATTCCCGAACTTTGATATCACCCATGCCTTTGTTGTTCTAAATCTTACACCAACGTCCCATAAGACGCTTTTCCAAGCCTATCAGGGACTGGATAAGAGACCCCGAGGACCTCCTTTGTGCTCTAGGGGTGTTTCGTGCGATGTGGTGCGAAAATATCCACCTGCGTTCCGAGGCCTCCTGGAAGCCCAAAAAACGTTGATAATAGCCTTCGTTTTCAGGTTCAAGGTGTCGGGTGTCATTTTTGCCCAAATTTCTCCAAGACGTCTATCATGACCTTAGATGACCCTATGTGTCCCGAGAGGTTCATCTGGGTCCCCGAAAATTGATATCACCCATGTCTTTGTGGTTCCAAATCATACACACCAGTGTCCCATAAAACGTCCTTCCAACCCTATCAGGGTGGATAAGCGACCTCGAGGGCCTCTTATGTGTCCTATGGGTGTTCCGTGCAATGTGGTGCGAAAAAATCCACATCCGTTCCGAGGCCTCCCGGAAGCCCAAAAAACGTAGATATAACCTTCGTTTTCAGCTTCTGGGGGCCCGGTTGTCATGTTGGTCCAAATTTCTCCGGGAGGTCCATCATGACCACAGAGGACCCACGGTGCTTCGAGAGGGGCATCCGGATCCCCGAACTTTGATATCACTCATGCTTTTGTTGTTCCAAATCTTACACCAATTTTCCATAAAACGCCCTTCCAAAGCCTATCAAGGACTAGATAAGCAAACCCAAGGACCTCCTATGTGCTCTAGGGGTGTTTTGTGCGATGTGGTGCAAAATTATCCACATGCGTTCCCAGGCCTCCCGGAAGCCCAAAAAATGTGAATAACAACCTTCATTTTCAGCGTCCAGGGGCCTGGGTGTCATTTTTGCCCAAACTTCTCCAAGACGTGTATCATGACCCTAGAGGACCCTCGGGGACCGAGAGGTTCATCCGGGTCCCCGAACTTTGATATTACCCATGCCTTTGTTGTTCCAAATCTTACACTAGTGTCCCATAACACACCCTTCCAAGCCTACCAGGGACTGGTTAAGCGACCCTGAGGGCCTCCTATGTGCCCTAGGGTGTTTTGTGCGATGTATTGGGAAAATATCCACCTCGATTCCGAGGCCTCACGGAAGCCCAAAAAACGTGGATAATAGCCTTCCTTTTCAGCTTCTGTGGGCCCAGGTGTCATTTTTGCCAAACTTCTCCAGGACGTCTATCAAGACCCTAGAGGACTCTCTTTGCCTCGAGAGTATCATCCGGATCCCCAAACTTTGATATTACTTCTGCCTTTATTTGTTCCAAATCTTACACTCGTGTCCCGTAAAACGCCCTTCCAAGCCTATCAGGGACTGGATAAGCGACCCCGAGGGTCTCCTATGTGCTTAGGGGTATTCCATGCGATGTGGTGCGAAAGTATCCACCTCCGTTCCAGAACCTCCCGGAAGCTCAAAAACGTGGATAATAGCCTTCGTATTTAGCTTTCCAGGGACCAAGTGTCATTTTTGCCCAAATTTATCCGGGAGTTCTATCATGACCCTAGAGGACCCTTGTTACCCCGAGAGGGTCATACGGATCCTCGAACTTTGATATCACCCATGCCTTTGTGTTCCAAATCTTACGTACACCAGTGTCCCATAAAACGCCCTTCCAAGCATATCAGGGAAAGGATAAGCGACCCCGAGGGCTTCCTAGGGGTGTTTCGTGCGATTTGGTGCGAAAATATCTACCTCCGTCCGAGGCCTCCCGGAAGCCCAAAAACGTGGATAAGCCTTCTTTTTAGCTTTCGGGGGCCCGATCGAGTGTCTTTTTTACCCAAACTTCTCCGGGAGGTTTATTATAACCCTAGAGGACCCTCGGTGCCCCAAGAGGGTCATTTGGATCCCCGAACTTTAATATCACCTATGCCTTTGTTGTTCCAATTGCAAATCTTACACCATTATCCTATAAAACACCCTTCCAAGCTTATCATGGACTGGATAAGCAACCCCGAGGGACTCCTATGTGCCCTAGGGGTGTTCTGTGCGATGTGGTGCGAAAATATCCACCTCCGTTCCCGGGCCTCCTGGAAGCTCAAAAAACGTGGATAATAGCCTTCGTTTTAAGCTTCCAGGGGCACGAGTGTCATTTTTGCCCAAATTTCTCCGGGAGGTCTATCATGACCCAAGAGGACCCTCAGGTCATCCGGATGCCCGAACTTTGATATCACTCATGTTGTTCCAAATCTTACACTAGTGTCCCATAAAACGCCCTTCCAAGCCTTTCAGGGACTAGATAAGCGACCTCGAGGGCCTTCTATAACAGACCCCGAGGGCCTCTTATGTTTCTGTACTGACTACTGATAGGATTTGGTTGGATAACATGCCACAAGAAGTGTTTGAACTGGCAAATAGTGATATGTGTACCTTTCTAACAATGGAATAAAATATTTTCGTTCCTCTATAAAAAATAAAAATCCTGGCAATTAAGGACCTAATTGTCATTTGTTACCATATCCACAGATGATGCATTCCTCGTGCCAGACTATTCCAACATTGCTTCTTCTGTGGTCACTCTTCCCACTATCGTGGTCACACACTTGCTGTACCAGACTAATCTGAAATTTGTTAATGCATGAAGTTGTGATTTTGTGAACCTTGTTAATACCCCTTTTGCTAGGAAAACTGATTGTGTATCTTTGTGCCTACTATCGTCCAAAATTGATACTCTAGTATTGTTTTGTTTTGTTAAACATGGGGACCCAAGAAAGCTAATATTATCTGAAATTTGTCAAATCATATTGAAAAGTCTTAATATAGAGTTATAGACTAGTGCAAAATTATTCCTAGTATCAAAGTAGTTGAAAATATTAGTCCATCAAAAGGATTGAATAGAAGCACAAAGAAGCTTTTAATATCGTAGATTATACGCAGTTGCAGTTGCATCCAAAGGACATGATGAATGAATGAATGAATGAATGAAGAGAAGAGGAGACTGACTTGTAGTATTAAATGTCTTGCATTAACATTAGAATCACAACAAATAAGATCTTTTGCATTTGAGTCCTCGTAAAGGGATCAGTCATCAGTCGTGAAATGTGCAACGCGAGAGCAGGAATCGAACTCGGAATTATTTGATTGTGGACCTAATTGATTTGGCCCTTCCTATGATCTTTACAGTTGACCATACAACGACACAAAGAAAAGTCACTTAATTTCCAAGTGATTTTCATTCCTCTTTGATTATTCCGTGGTGAACAATCTCAATGTTCCGTTTATTCTCTCTAGATAGTCACTACTATTAATTGTATTATTGCTCCCCCAATTATACTACTTGTACTAATACGAACTAACATAAATCCAGCAAGAACCAAAAGGATCAAGATCGACCATAAAAACATACAGAAATGAAATTAAAAACGAAACAAATGGCTCTGGTGTCCCATCTCCTTATCACCCTGATAAGTATCATGATCACAATGGTTCCGAATTCATCATCTGCTACTGCGCCAAATTTTCTGGCGCATAGCTGCACAAATAGCAGCAGTAAACTGTATGCTGCCAACAGTAGCTTTCCCAACAACCTGAACACCCTTTTTAGCTCTTTATCCTCTAATGCGGCCACGGATATAACCGGATTCTATAGCACATCCGCTGGGGGAAATGGCACAGATCTAGACGACGACAGTACTGTCTACGGGCAGTTCCTGTGTCGCGGGGACCAAAACACGAGCGGATGCAGCGAGTGCGTTGCTAAGGCAGTAAGGGAGCAGCCTAAGAGGATTAACTGTCCTAGAACCAAAAAGGGAATATTATGGTATGACAAGTGCATGTTAAGATATGATAGCGTTGTCATTGTATATGGATTTCGTATTATCCTTGTGCAATCTAACACACCAAATATATCAAGAGACCACCAAATGGCCTACAAGAGTTTGTTAGTGAAAACGATGAAAGAATTGACGATCCAAGCCGCTAACAGCCCCCAGGAGACTGGGAAGAACTATGCCAACATGATGGTGCCTTTTAATAGCTCGCAAAATTTGTATACTATGGTGCAATGTAAGCCGGACTTGTCGAATAGTGAGTGTAACATGTGCTTAATGTTTGCCATGGATTACCTCAAGGCCAACCAGGGTGGAAAGTTGTTGCTGCCTAGTTGCAATTTACGGTATGAAATGTACCCCTTCTTAGACACACCCTTTAATTCGTCTTCACTACAACAACTTTCGACAACCATCACCAACGGTAAGTCTTTTTTCCTCTCTTATTAATAATTCTGTTATGTGACGGTTTCATTTATGACGTGGTCAAAAATAATATGACTTTTTCATTCTAAGGTATCATTTTCTTTTTTCCGATCGTGATTTTTTTTTTCTCTCACTAATAATTCGTGCATGAGGTTGCCTCGATCCTATGAGTTTTGTGTTGATATATTGGTTGTACTCTTTTCTTTTCTTTTTTGGCATTGATGATTGATCTAACTTGTCAAAAACTTCTAGTTATTTCCTATTTTTCCTCCCAAATCATCCCTATCTGCCGACTCTTTTACCTCATTTATTTTCAACTTCTAATTAAGAATCTCAAACATCCCTTAGGATCCCAAAAAAAAAAGAATAATTTGTCTTAATTA
Organism: Tetragonia tetragonoides; assembly: GCA_038025085.1. Taxonomy (NCBI): domain Eukaryota; kingdom Viridiplantae; phylum Streptophyta; class Magnoliopsida; order Caryophyllales; family Aizoaceae; genus Tetragonia; species Tetragonia tetragonoides. The sequence continues at coordinate 35,955,528 of CM076154.1, read as the reverse complement.
TGCATGAGACCCAATATACTATATGTTGATGACTATAAATTTCAATTATATGCAAAAAAATATGCAATTTCAACAAGTAACCTTAATTTCAAAGAGTATTTGCTTTTGTATTTATAATTAATAGTAGTAGGTCGTTATATATACATACCATGACTCATCACTACTCTTTTTAGTGTAAATAGTATTGTTAGCTTTTAAATGTATAGGTCAATTGTGTTCATTGTTTTCAACAAGTCTTAACCAGTAACACGAAATTAAAACTCAAATGAGGCAATCTACCGGTGAGTAAAAAATTGATACCATCATAAATGAAAAATATAATACCTCCAGGTAAAAAAAAAAAAAACTGATAACTGATAACTCATGCATGTGGCCGCTTCAAAAGAGAGTTTTTGAATAAGTAACTGGACATTTAGACATAAAGCTAAAATATTTCAGTAATGCAGGGAAGAAGAATAAGGTGACAAAATCAAGTGAAAATAATCGATGCATATTACATAAAAAAAAGTTCAATATCAAAGCGTCACACAATTCCACATTACAACTAATGCGGGTAGAAGAAAAAAAAATTACAAAATAACCAAATAAAAATTACATTTGTCCTCGACGAGTCTTCATATTTTGGAACCGATGGAGCACCTCATCATTGGTTACTTCACTAAAGACATCCTTCTCTACGAAAGTGACCAAACAATCATTCAATATTCAATAATAATCATTCAATATTACAAGCCAGTGAAGCCACGCAAGAAAAAAATGGAATCTACAATGAACAAGAGTACTCCAATGAATAAATACCCATTTTTAAATAAAATTAGCACCACAAGTTAACAAACACCTCTAAACATTTATTCAATTTATGAATAATCAGATCGCAATATTACTCAAATCAATCTAATAAATTATTTTTCAAACCCTAATTTCAACTTATTTGAGTTAAATAAACCAAATTACTCAAATTTGTTCAATTTCTAAGTTCTAACTCAAAACCCACAAGTTATAATCTATACTAACTATGGAGAGAGGGATTGAGGGAAAGAATTAAGGTGGTGTACCTCAACAAATAAGAGCATTTGGATTCGCAGAATTGCAAATTTGCAATATCCTCGCCGTGGCGTCGAGCCTTGTCGTCGATCGTCGAGCCCGTACTTCGTCTCTCCTGCACGGCGCCGGTAGCCCAGTAGTCCAGTGTCGTGTGTGTCGTGTGTGTCTGTGTGAGGCGAGAGTTGAGAGGACAGAGGAGAAGCAAAGATGGTGAGGGGATGAGAGAGGAGTTATGTCGTGTGTGTGTGTGAGGAAAGGAAGAGGCGCTGAGAGAGTGAGAGCGTTTGAGGAGCAATCCAAATTCACGTGACTTACTCTTAGTTGCAAATTAAAAAAATAAAAAATAAAAAAAAAAGTCACAGATTTTTTTTTAAAAAAATGGGGTGACCACTGTCCCCACATGTCCCCTTTTGCATCCGCCACTGACAATACGAGACTCGTGCTCAGCTAATGAAGTTATGAGATGCTTACAACTTGGCTTATCTTGTGTTCAAGAGCCTGTAGATGCAAGACCAACAATGCCGACAATAATACTCACATTAGACAGTCACTTGGTTACTCTTCCGGTGCTTGCGCAACCGATTTTGTTTAGCAAGAAATGGGCATTTAGAGGGGTGGGTTCAGACCAATTGTCAACCAAGTTATCAAGGTCTTGGTCCATGAATGATATCTCAATCACTGAAGTTGATCATAGGTAATATGCAATGGTGAAGATCATCAGTATAAGTTGTGTGTACTGATTATGACTCAAGAGGATCGAAGTTTAATTGATCGGTATAAGTTTTAGAGCAAGTTTTGTATAAAATTAACTTATAGTAAAAATGAAGTATTTAGCCTTTTTTTAAAATTACCATAGTTCCTCGAACAAATTTCATTTAGAAGATAATTGCTTTTTTCTTGTAACAATTTTTTAGCAAACCAAATACTTCTATCAATAAGTTCCACTTGCTTTTTCACTGTCCTATTTTTAGTGAGCTGATCCAGCAATTCTGTTCATGTCTTAAGAAACAAGCAACATGTCGTCCTTAGTCAAAAAAAAAAACAAAAACAATAGACGAATCAGATTCATATGGGTAACATACTAACATCAACTATTTTGATCATATTATATGTTTCTATGATTAAATATGTTCAAGTAGTTATGGAAAAATAAATAAAAATAAACAATAAATAACTGGTAAATGTTATCTACTCATATAAATAAATAGATAAATAAATAAAATAAAATAATTCTAGCCGGCAGGCCGGCAACGTAACTATCGGTGGTTTAGGAAATTCCATCCACTTGCAATCTAATCTGTAGATTTTGAGTAGTCGCCCACATTGTTGTTTACCCCCTTTTGTTTGGAGTATAAAATTTGGGTGGATTTGGTTCATGGTGAATTAAGAATCTAAATCTTTTTAAAAATATTGTTTATGTTCCAAAATATTTACATTGAGTAATTTTTGGGGGTGACTTCACGTAAAGTAAGGAATGGCTTCAGATAAAGTAGGGAGTGACTCTAGGTAAAGTAGGGGGTGACTCTAGGTAAAATATGGTGGTGCTAAATATAAATTTGAGGGGTGGCTCTAGATGAATTAGGCGTGGCTCCACTTTTAAAAGGGTGGCTCCAGGTGAAGTAGGGGGTGACTCTAAATATTGGTCCACCATGGACTAAGTCCACACAAGTTTTTTAATTATATTAGTGTATGGTTTATGCATGCATGGTGGATCAAGTCCACACATCATGTTTTGTGTGAACTTTGTCCACCATGGACCAAGTAATTTTGAGGGGTGGTTCCAGGTGAACTAGGGGGTGGCTCAATGTAAAGTAGGGGGGTGGCTTTAGGTGAATTAATTTTGAGGGATTGTTCCAGGTAATGTAGGGGGTAGTTCCTGGTAAAGTAGGAGTGGTGCCAAGTATAAATTTGAGGGTTGACTCTAGGTGAAGTAGGAGTAGCTCCACTTTTAAAAGGGGGTGACTACAAGTGAAGTAGGGAGTAACTTCAAGTATTGGTCCACCATGGACAAAGTTCACACAAGTGTTTGTCTAAACAAAACATTGGTTTCCGTGAAACACTAAGCGAGCTCCAAATTTAATTTTGTTTAGTCAAACCTATCAAAAAAACTCTTATAAAGCGGTCTTAAACATAGGGCGTGATACTCGTAAGTAAAAAAGTGAAGTATTAAAAACGCGGTGTATTTGAATAAGGAATGTGATGATTAAGGACCAAGGAGGACCAGGGGAGGACTGAGTTGTCTTTGATAGTTGGAAAAAGCTTTAACTAACACTGAGTTGGAAAAGGAAACAAAGAAAAGTCTTATTCATGTCATTTTCATCCTGTGATATACAACCGCTGTTAATTAAATTAAAATGTATCGCCTCAATTAGTGCTTTAACATAAACTCAAAACCAAAAGGAGATCCTACAAACAGAGAAATTAGAGAAAAATGGCTCTGGCTCTCCTTGTGACCTTGATCATGTTTATGATTCCCAAATCGTTGTGTCAACTTAGTTCACCAAAATTTTTGTTACCTTACTGCACAAACAACAGCAGTAATAAGTATGCTACCAACAGCAAGTACGAGAACAACCTGAAAACCCTGCTCCACTCTCTGGTCTCTAATGCGGCCACCAACCCAACCGGATTCTACACCACATCGGTAGGTGGCACAACACCCAACACCACTGACGTTGTTTACGGGCTATTCCTCTGCCGCGGTGACCAGAACACGAACGGATGCAGCAATTGTGTGGCCACCGCGGTAAGGGAACAGCCCGAGAGGATGAACTGCTCCATGCCAAAAGCGGGAATATTATGGTATGACGAATGTATGATACGATACGACAACACGCCCGTTTCTGGAATTGCTATTGGAAGTGGCGCACAAATGAGTCAGGTGTTATGTAACACGACAAACATATCTGTAGACCAGCAAAAGGCTTTCACAAATCTGTTAGAGAATACAACGAATAGTTTGAAGTTTCAAGCCGCAAATAGCCCGTTGGAGACAGGGAAGAAATATGCCAATATGATGGTGCAATTTAATAGCACAACTTATTTGTATGCTATGGTGCAGTGTAAGCCGGACTTATCGGATACAAATTGTAGGGCGTGCTTGAATACTGGCATGGAACAACTCCAGGCCAATGAGGGTAAGATGGTATTGCAGCCGAGTTGTAATTTACGGTATGAGATGTACCCCTTCTTAGACACACCTTTTAATTCTTCATCGTCGCAGATCCCGCTTGATAGTAAGTTTTTTCTCTCTCCACGGAGTTATTGATTTTTTTTTCCCGAGTATGTTCTTTTTCACTAAACTAAACTAGACCGAACATCAATAAACTGAAAAAGTACCACTTTCGTTGCCAAATAATTAATAGATCCTATATATGCTTAACTTTCTTTGCCCAAACCTCTTACAGCATTGTTATGTAGAGTAATCGGATATCTAGAGATGAAAGAGAGAGATAATATTTCAGTCATGCAGGGAAGAAGAAAATGTCTACCGGGGTGATCATTGCCATTGTTCTTCCTCTAGTTGCTATCGCACTAACATTACTTGTTGCGGGCACTTTTTTGTTGAAGAAGAAAGTCAAGAAGTACAGTAATAGTAATATTGTTATTGGTGAAACCGGTAAGAAAATAGGGGTGACACATAATGTAATTACATCTTTCTTGTTTTCTATATTAAGAAAAAACCGTCCATACATAATTGTTGACTATTATGTTGTTGCTTAAGATTATGATTTCGTACCTTGTTGTGGTGTACTTATAGGTGATGAAAACATCAGTATTGTCCAGTCATTGCAATATGACCTGGGTACACTACAATCTGCGACTAACAACTTTTCACATGAGAACAAATTAGGTGAAGGCGGCTTTGGTAGTGTCTATAAGGTACTCTATATGATTTTGTAAATATTACTATTTCTTTTTTGAGCAAGCCTTGTGTGAGAGACCAAACTCATAGAAAAATGAGTCACTATTTAGAAATATAGGGATCACTTATTATGAGTTGTAACTCCTATTTTACTAAAAAGTAATACTCGTCTCACTAAATATGACAATAAAATCCTCTTAAACAAATTTTTGTGCAGTGGATAATATTCATGGGATTCATACATTTTCCTACTTTTCCTCTTTTAAATATATATAATACATTCCTCTATTAAAAAGATCTTTTAAAAATACATTTTTTTTTGGGTTACAGGGAACACTAAGAAATGGTCAAGAAATAGCTGTGAAGAAGTTATCTAAAAACTCTAGCCAAGGCATACAAGAATTCAAGAATGAAGTGGTGGTAGTAGCCAAACTTCAGCACAGAAATTTGGTTAGAATTTTGGGATTTTGCTTGGCTGGAGAAGAAAAGCTACTAGTATATGAATATGTTTGCAACCAAAGCCTGGATTATTTCTTATTTGGTACAGGTTCATTCTTGCAATATTTGACCTAAATTTTGAGCAAAATGGAGAGATATTTTATCTAACTTATTGTCTTTTTCCATAATAATGTACAGATCCTAAAAAGCAGGCTCAGTTGAATTGGGGAAGACGTTACAAAATTATAGAAGGCATCGCTCGAGGAATGGTTTATCTTCATCACGATTCACAACCTAGAATCATACATCGTGATCTGAAAGCCGCTAACATCTTGTTGGACGAAAATATGAACCCAAAAATTTCAGATTTTGGTATGGCGAGAATTTTTGGCGTAGATCAAACTCAAGGGAATACAAGTAGGGTTGTTGGTACATAGTAAGTCATTCAAATTTCGGAAAAAATTCCCACAAGTCCCAGGGTCAAGTAGGGTGGTTGGTACATATATATATATATAGTCTTTCAAATGATCTAATACCAAAATGCATACTTGCTTCTTATGTTTTGGTCTGCAGTGGATACATGTCTCCGGAATATGCAATGCATGGTCAATTCTCTACCAAATCAGATGTTTATAGCTTTGGAGTACTTCTGTTGGAAATTATAAGTGGTAAGAGGAGTAGCAGTTTCTACAAATCAGACAATGCTGATGACTTGTTCAGTTATGTAAGTATCACATTGTCTTTATGTTTCTTTACAAATGAAAAGAATTGTTGCTTATTTTTGCAAAAACTGATGAGAATACTATGCAGGGTTGGAAGCAATGGAGAAACAACACGCCCTTGAAGTTTGTGAATCCAACAATACAAGAATCATGCTCAGCTAATGAAGTTATGAGATGCCTACAAATTGGCTTATCCTGTGTTCAGGAGTCCGTAGATGCAAGACCAACAATGGCGACAATAGTACTCATATTAGACAGTCACTCAGTTAGTGCTCTTCCGGTGCTTGCGCAACCGATTTTGTTTAGCAAGAGAAGGACATTTAGAGGTGTTAGTTCAGATCAATCGTCAACCAAGTTATCAACACCTGGGTCGATGAATGAGTTCTCAATAACTGAAGCTGAGCCTAGGTAAAATGCAATGGTGCAGAGAAGCATACATGATATCTTTTACGTGCAACTGATTACGACTCAATCCGGGGCGAATTCAGTATAAGCTTTAGGCCTTAATTAAGGTGATGTTATTGTCAGGTCAATAAACACTATTGACAGGTCAAATATCAAAAGCATAGATCTTTCATATTTTCAAATAAAATAGCATAAAATGACCTCACAATAACGTTTTAATTGAATTGTTAATTACAAAGTTCCTCCGAGAAATTTTGTTTAAACTGTTTTGTAGTTCGTTCCTATTTATGGTAGACCGATACTTCACCTGGAGTCACCCCTCTAATAGTGGAGTCACCCTATACTTCACCTAGAGCCACCCCTCTAATAGTGGAGTCACCCCCTACTTCACCTGGAGCCACCCCTCAAACTTATACTTGGCGATACCCCTCTAATAGTGAAGTCACCCCTTACTTCACTTGGAGCCACCCCTCTAATAGTAGAGTCATCCCCTCTTCATCTAGAGACACCCCTCAAATTTACTTGGTCCACGGTGGACTAAGTGTACACAAGACATGCTGCAGCTGCATAGGTAGTTTGGAGTGAAGACTGAAGTACTCCGTGACCCGTGGGGGTGAGCACCGCGTACCATGATAGTTTTAGGAAAGACTTTTTCTTTTTTTAGTAAGAAGAGTGAAATAGAAGAAACTAGGAGGCCCTCCTTTCGAGGGTAACTCCTAGTATATCCGGCCTCATAAAGAATCTGTTCCAAATCTCTTGAGGAAGGTTCGTCAAAGAAATTAGGCATGTCACAAAGGTGGCCCAAGTAGGTCATCCAATCAGCTGCTCTATTCCTTTCCCAATATATGTGTTGAATGGTGATTGTATATAAAGGTGCTAAAAATTTTCGCGTATCAATTATTAAGACATAGATCGACCATGAAATTTCAATCTCATGTCTAAAGACCTTAATGATTGTTAAATTATCGCTTCTATTTGTAACCTTTTAAGTCCCATTTCGATTGCTCTCTTGATACCATCCCTAAGTGTTGTAGCTTCTGCAATATTTACTGATGCTGACCCAATTTGTCAAGGTGCGACTTTCAAAAATAGACCTCCTTTATTTCTAATCACGTACCCTAACTACTAAGATACGATCAATCAACAAGAAAAATGATTTAGCAGTGATTTTCTTTTTCAGGTCGAGGGTAAATCGATTTAGCTATTAAATTGTTTCAACTCAAATACAATTAATTGGAAACATATAATTCCAGTTTCAAATGTATTTTTTCCATTTGAAACCTTTACGTTTTTTTAGGACAAATCATGTATTTTTATGAGTAAATAAAAAGTGTGATACAGCAATTGTAAATGCATTTTCCTAATAAAACACACAGTGTTAGGCTTGTTAGCTATTTTCCAAATCTTTAGGACTAGAATCCAACTTTAGAGTTATAGCACTAAATAATTGGAGATAATGAATTATGAAGCGGGGTATATTTTTGTTTCGCATTTTAAATATTCAAATATCTTACAGTGATGAAAAGAACACGAAATACACTTTAAAACAAGACTCATTTGTCATATATCTTATACACTGATATTTTACCTAAGCAAGCTAATTAATAAGAGTTAAAATTGTTCAAAGGTGCCCAGCATAAGGCAAAACAATCTTATTAAATGATCTTGATGATACTGAAATGATTATAATAGTGTTTATCCATACATTACTAATAATCTTTTCATGAATGACAATTTACTTAGAATTTTCGATTAGATTAATTATTAATACGTTAAATTACCACGAATCGTGTTATGCACGGGCATACACCTAGTAGTCATTGTAGTTGGCGGGGTACCCCTAGTCTGAATCAAAACAAAATATAATTTCTTTAAATTATAACCAATCATGTTCGCACCGGATTGATCTATAAAGAGATAAAGTATTCTCAATAAGTAATTTTTCCCATTAAAAATTTGAATTCTCGACCTTATTTTAAGAGATGACCAACCACTTAACAAATAAATAAATACACCATTTTAACTTGGAACTTCCCCAACATGTGAATCTTGAATTATATAAATAAATAAATAAAAGCAATTCTAACCGGTAGGCCGGCAACGTAACTATCGGTAGAATAGAGAATTCCCTCCACTAGCAATAATCTAAAATCTGTATATTTTGAGTAGTCGCCAACATTTTTGTTTACCCCTTTTGCAAGGAGGAATTATTATATATTGGCATCTTGTACCACCTATATATAAATAAAGAATAAAAAATAATTAAAACATTGGTGTGCTAGGTTGCGTTCTTCTCATTTGAAAAGACTGAATTAAATTTAATTGAATTGAACTAAATTGATTTTTTTTTTAACTTAACCTTTAACCATTAAAAATTTGTCCAAACATAATTCAATATTGAACTCATTTAAAAATATAATTTAAGATCTTCTCAAGGAATAAAAACTATCTGATAACTTGCACATTAATTGAACTGAACCGAATTTAAGTAAAATTAAGTTGAGGAAAATAGAGTCTAAGTGACCTCCAACTTGGATTTTCTTTAGTCAAATATATCAAAAAACTCATACGACCAACTCTACTACTCATTTCAGGGGTAGTAAAAAATAAAAATAAAAGTTTTTAAAAGATGAATTTTCACCCAAAAAAAAAAAAAAAAAAAAAAAAAAAAAAAAAAAACCTTAATCATTGATAAATGAAGTAGTGGAAAGGATATGTCCTGAACTATTAGCAAGCATTGGAAGCATTCAAAAACGCGGTGCATAGGAGACTGAGTTCTTTTTGATAAGTCTTCTCTATGTCATTTTTCATTCCCCAATTACTGCTTTGACATACACCCAAAACCAAACGCAGATCCTACAAACAGAGAGAAATTAGAGAAAAATGGCTTTGGCTCTCTTAATTGCCACCTTGATCATGCTTATGATTCCCAAATCCTTGTGTCAGCTTAGTTCACCAACTTTTCTGTTGCCTTACTGTACAAACAACAGCAGTAAGTATGCCACAAACAGCAGATACGAGAACAACCTTAGAACCCTATTCCGATATCTGGTCTCCGATGCGGCCACCAACCCCACCGGTTTCTACACCACATCGGCTGGTAGCACACCAAACAACAACAACAAGGACGTTGTTTATGGGCTGTTCCTCTGCCGCGGTGACCAGAACACGAGCGGATGCAGCAATTGTGTGGCCACCGCGGTAAGGGAACAGCCTGAGAGGATGAACTGCTCCATGACCAAAGCGGGAATATTATGGTATGATAAATGTATGATACGATACGACAACACGCCCATATCTGGACTTGCTAGTGCAAATGGCACACGTATTCATCGGGAGTTATCCAACACGACAAACATAATATCAAGAGACCAGCAAGAGAAATTCACAAATCTATTAGAGATGACAATGAATGTTTTGAAGCTTCAAGCCGCGAATAGCCCCTTGGAGACAGGGAAGAAATACGCCAACATGATGGTGCAATTTAATAGCTCGACTACTTATTTGTATGCTATGATGCAGTGTAAGCCGGACTTATCTGATAAATATTGTAAGGTATGCTTGAATGCTTGCATGAAACAAATCCAGGCCAATGAGGGTAAGATGGTATTGCAGCCAAGTTGTAATTTACGGTATGAGATGTACCCCTTCTTAGACACGCCCTTTAATTCTTCATCACCTCTACCCACCGGAAACTCGACATTCGGCACCACCACTAATGGTATGTTTTTTTCCCCTTCTGAGTTGTTAATTGGGTTTTCTTTCTTTACGAGTGTGTTCTTTTCCACTAAACTAAAATGAACAACACTAACTGAATAGTGCGAGAAAAAGTATTGAATCACAAAATGCAACAAGAAAATGATGAAAAGAGTGGGCCTAAGAGATGTTGAGTTTGATCATGTTGAACCTTCTAATAAAGCACAATGGGTTAGATGGACATGTTCATCATCCATACTTGAAACTATAAAGACAATCACAGCATCTGCTTAATTTTGTGTTAGTTGAGTCATCAAACATCTGCTTAATTTTGTGGTTGAATTTACGAAGAACTTCATTGACTTGCTGGCGGGCATTTTTGGGAAAAGTGGTCAGATGATTCATCTAGGCTCTAGCACAATATTTCTTCTTTTTTTTTCATTAAGTAAGCAATTTAAAATTGTGCAATCAGGCACTACCACATATTGATTATCCAAAGTCAACAAGTGTCCTATATTCTTAGGGCGTTAGAATGAATCTTGTATCATGATCAAGTTGGTGTAACCCTATTAGTATCGGAGACAATATAATCAATAGATCCTACATATGCTCAACTGTTTTTGCCTAAACCTTTTTACAACATTATTATGTAGAGTAATTGAACATCTAAAGATGAAGAGATATAAAATATTTTAGTCATGCAGGGAAGAAGAAAATGTCTACTGGGGTGATCATTGCCATTGTTGTTCCGGTAGTTGCAATCGCAGTAATATTACTTGCTATGGGATGTTTTTTTCTGAAGAAGAGAGTCAAGAACCACAACAATGTTGTTAGTGGTGAAACCGGTAAGAAAATAGGGGTGACAAATATATAATGCAAGGTTGATTCATTATACATCCATACATAATTGTCTCTTATTTTTCTGCTTAAGATATGATCTTGTACCTTGTTGTGGTGTTGTAGGTGAAGATATCAGTATTGTTCAGTCTTTGCAATATGACTTGGGTACACTACAATCTGCAACTAACAACTTTTCACATGAGAATAAGTTAGGTGAAGGCGGCTTTGGTAGTGTCTATAAGGTACTTTATATGATTTTGTAAATATTACTATTCTTTTTGGAAACACAAAAACTCATATGAGGCGGTCTCAACGTGAGACGTTCCGCGTCTCAAATAAACATTGACGTCATGTTTGTCTATAGAGGTGATCTCTTGTTGAGGCCGACTCATAGAAGATCTATTACCTTTTTTGGTCTTTTAAATCTATATAATACACTCCTTTATGATAAAAGATTTTTTAAAAGTACATTTGTTTTTTTTGTTTTGTTTTTGGTCACAGGGAACACTAGGAAATGGTCAAGAAATAGCTGTGAAGAAGTTATCTAAAAACTCTAGACAGGGCATACAAGAATTCAAGAACGAAGTGGTGGTAGTAGCCAAGCTTCAGCACAGAAATTTGGTTAGAATTTTGGGATTTTGCTTGGTTGGAGAAGAAAAGCTACTCGTTTATGAATACATTTGCAACAAAAGCTTAGATTATTTCCTATTTGGTACAGGTTCTTGCAAAATTTGACCTTTTTTTTTACATATGGAGAGGTCTTTTGTCTAACTTAATTGTCTCTTTTTCCATTAAACTAATGTACAGATCCTAAAAAGCAGGGTCAGTTGAATTGGGAAACACGTTACAAAATTATAGAAGGAATCGCTCGAGGGATGGTTTATCTTCATCACGATTCGCGACTTAGGATTATACATCGTGATCTGAAAGCCGCTAACATCTTGTTAGATGAGAATATGAACCCAAAAATTTCAGATTTTGGTATGGCGAGAATTTTTGGTGTAGATCAAACTCAAGGAAATACAAGTCGAGTTGTTGGTACATAGTAAGTCATTCAAATTTCAGAAAAAAATTCCCACAAGTCCTTGGGACAAATCTCACTGTTTCTAACACCAAAGTGCTTACTTATTGTTTTTGGTCTGCAGTGGATACATGTCTCCGGAATATGCCATGCATGGTCAATTTTCTACCAAATCAGATGTTTATAGCTTTGGAGTACTACTTTTGGAGATTATAAGTGGTAAAAGGAGTAGCAGTTTCTACAAATCAGACAATGATGATGACTTGTTCAGTTATGTAAGTATCACATTGTATTTGTTTTCTTAACATATGATTTATGAATAGAATTGTTGCATATTTTTGCTTAAAATGAGAATACTATGCAGGGTTGGAAGCAATGGAAAAACCACACGCCCTTGAACTTTGTGAATCCAACAATACAAGACTCGTGCTCAGCTAATGAAGTTATGAGATGCTTACACCTTGGTTTAGCCTGTGTTCAAGAGTCGGTAGATGCAAGACCAACAATGGCCACAATAGTACTCACATTAGACAGTCACTCGGAAACTCTTCCACTGCTTGCGCAACCAAATTTGTTTAGTAGGAAAAGGACGTTTAGAGGTGCCAGTTCAGATCAATCGTCAACCAAGTTATCCACAGCTTGGTCCATGAATGAATACTCAATTACAGAAGTTGATCCTAGGTAAAATGCAATGGCGGAGATAAAAAGGATATATGATACTCCTAGGTAAAATGCAATTGTTGTTACTTGCACCTGATTATGTATCAACTGAATTTTTTTTATTCAATTGTTAATTACCAAGATCTTCGGACAAAGTTTGTTTATTAGCCTAAACTGTTCCTTGTAACAATTCTTTAGCAAGCAAACCAAATATTTTAACAAGTTTGCATATTGAATATGGATGCAGTGTGCAAAGCTTAGATGGCTGAAGCCCATATGTTTAGAGGGTGTAGTGGGCAAAGCTTTCTGATCTAGGATCCGGTTTTGATGTTGCATAACAAGCCCCTTCGTTTAGAGCGTGTAGTGGGTATCGAGGCCCATCCATGGCCCATGGGGAAGGAATAGCTAAAGACCTAAAGTGTGTTCCCAGGTGCACCATACTCAATATGCTCCCTATCTCATCTCCCTCACTCTCTCTCCTTTCCCCACCTTCACCCTGGCCTTACCCTCACGGTCTCGCCCAAACTATCTCTCCCCCCCCCCCTCCCCCACCGTCTGTTAACTTTCTTTTTATAATTGGGCCCATTAAGAGAGTGTTTATAACATAAAGGAGGTTCCAACCCTAAACCAATTGGTAATGGGTGGAGTAACTCCCTTAGTTATAAACACCTCAATGTACTCTTTCTTGATCAATGTGGGACATTCCACTTCAACACCCCACATCACGCAAAGACCCAACTTGGGCTGAAGCGTGGACCAATTAAACCCAACTTGGGCCAGTCACACGCGCGTGGGCTAAACAAGGGTCAAATTAAACTACCATGCCGCACAATTGCCTCATTTGGGCTTCAACATGTGGGCCAACAAGGGGTCATAAAGGCAGGACCTGAACCCGCTCTGATACCATGTTAACTTTTTTTTTATAATTGGGCCCATTAAGAGAGTGTTTATAACATAAAGGAGGTTCCAACCCAAAACCAATTGTCAATCTCCCTTATTTATAAACAACTCAATGCACTCTTTCTTGATTAATGTGGGACATCCCACTTCAACACCGTCACTAAAATGGTGGGGGGGAGGGGAGGACTGGGGAGTATGGTTGAGTCCCACGCATCGGCGAGTAGGTGGGTGAGACCCACACGCCCAAAGATACCCTTCTTGGTACACCTAATATCATACAAAAATTTGCAGCCTAACTAGAGCTGGCAAAACCCGACCCGACCTGAGATAATCGACCCGATCCGCCCGATATCAGACCCGCCCGACACCCGAAAATATAACAATTATCATTATTCAAAACTGACCCGACCCGACCTGATCCAACCCGACCCCTAAATCTAGTAGTCCTGGCCCGAAACCGATTACCCGATTGATCCGAAACCGTAACCGAACTTACCCAAATGGTAGCAATCCGATTTAGAACCGAGTATCCATAATGATCCGAACCGAAACCGAAATATTATTGACCCGACGACGATCCGTATTCGAATCTGACCCGAACTGAATCGAAACCGAACGGTTCACAACCGAAACCGATTTGATCCGAACTAAAAGCAAACCGACCCAAACCGAATATGACCCGAAACCAAAATAAATCGAACCTGAAATTGGTTAAACGCTATTATTTATTGAAAATGATTGTTTTTTTACCAAAGAATTCAAAGATTATACACTAAACCTTACTTAGTGTTAACCCAATTTGGTGATTTGAATGGAAATTTGAGAACGGAGGCTCATAGTATAGCGTGACCTGAAATTGACCCGACAGTTCGCACTTGTATCCGATCCCGATCCGAAATGACACAAATCGATTTTAACTCGACCCAAAAGTAACCAACTTTTCAAATAAAAATCGATCCGATATTGACCCGACCTGTATGAATCGACTAGAGATGATCCGAAAAGGTATAAATCCGAATAAACCCGAACCTGAAGTATAATCCGAACCCAACCCGACCCATACCAGAGTATAGGTCAACCCAATTAGACCCGAATCGAAATTAACCCGACCCAAAACCGATCTGAATGACCCGTTTGCCAGGTATACCGACACCCGACAACACCCATTCTCCGAGTTGACCCGGAACCGACAACACCCAACCCAAAAATACCCGAAACCGAAATGAACCCGAACCGACTCTTATTTGCCCAAAACCCGAATATATCCGATTCGTATTGACATGATATTCAAAATGATTGAAAAAACACTAACTAAACATACATGTAGACCTTATTATTGAAAAATTACTTATAAAATTGAGTTTTTCATATTATTTTCTAATTTATATGCTATGAAACAAGAATTAAATTTGACCTGATGTGACCCGAAAATCGAACTAACCCGAATTCGACTTAACCGAAATCCGAACTAACCCGACCCAAGTTGACCCGTAACCCGACATCAATATAAACCCGAGTCAATCCGACTCGACTCAACCCAACCCGATCACTCTTCTGACCCGATATTACCCGAACCCGTAATGACCCAAAACCAAAAAAACCCAACCCAAACCCGACCCGATCCGACCGATTGCCACCTCTTAGCCTAACTAACTGTCATTTAGTAGGTTTTTGTGTGGCTGTCAACCTTGGTTGTTCGTTTGTTTTTTTCTTTTTTCTTGTGGTGTTCGGATCAAAAGTTTTCTTTAAATTTTTTGGGTCGGGTGTCAGGGTTAATCCTATTCGCATCGAGTTGGTCTATAAAAAAATAAAGTGCTCAAATTAAATTATATTTTCATTCCCAAAATTCAAACTCTCGGCATTCATTAATTGATGAGAGTGTCGAATTATTCACACCTACCACTTATTAGTCACAACTTACGAGGATTACATTTCCTTACAATTCAAGGATACATAGGTACAAGCCTATACCATACTCACCATATATCATGTTCAAACCCCTTATGATAATTAAGTGGAATGATTATGCATTCAGTTATTTGATTTGTGCCCCTCATCGTCATGTAATCGGTCAATTAACCAAATTGGTATATTAGAATAAATATCTACACATTGATATATAAATTTTTGGCAGCGATGTATTAGTATATTAAAACGACTCCGGCGACAAAAAGACCCCAAATATTAATTTTCCGATAGAATCTTTAATAAATAAAAAATTAGTTTTTGTGCATTTATTGGTCAATTGAATAATTATGTAATTTCTCTAGCTTCATTCGCCAATTGAATACTTATGTAAAGTACTCTAATGATTTTTTATTTTTTTTTTAGTATTGCCCAAATGCCCACCATATATTTGATGAAATGATGTGTATGAAAAACTTGGGTTTCTCTCTTTTTTAGGTTTATGTTTGATATGTGGTGATTTTTGGGATTGAGGGTTCTTTGTAATTGATTGGGTAATTATGAAAAATGATAGTAAGAGGGTAAACGGAAAGGAAGAAAAGAAAAAATAATGGGGAATTTTTTTGAAAATTCATTAATTTCATTGATAATGGGTAGAAATTGCCAAAACAAACTGGAGAAAATTAATTATTTATCAAAGATTCCGCTGGAAAAATATTTTTGGGGTCTTTTTGACGACATAGTAGTTTTTATGTATCTAAAAATTTCTATAAGACGGTATTTCTGTAACTTTCGCTGAGACGGGAGTCACTTAATGAAACAAGAGTCATTGCTCACCGTAAGTGATCCCTACATTACTAAATAGTGACCCCATTTTTTTGTGAGTTGGTCTCACAAAAGACTTGTTATTTAATGTATATATTAATATATCGATAAGTGTTAACCAAGGAGGTGTGGTTGAGTGATAGGGACTCATCCATCCTTAACCAAGGTCGAGGGTTCGAATCTCGCCTTGGGCATGGAGCAGCTTTAAAATTCCTTGGCCAGCTGTCCCATCCTTTGAGGTACCTACAAACCAGCACGGGGGATAATCACTGTGGTCGACGGTGGATACTCTTGATCGTGATCCAAAAAAATGTATCGATAAGTGTTCATTTAATATACCAATTTTGTTAGTTGGCCCATGCGACCCAAGTGAGCTCCAAAATTGATATTATGGTTTAGTCAAACATGGGACCCAAGAAAGCTAATTTTTTCTGAAATTTTAAAATCATATTGAAAAGTCTTATAATGGAGACGCAAGTAGTGGAAAATATCAGTCCAGCAAGGATTGACTAGAAGCACGCACAGGAAGCTTATGGAAACACAATGCATCCAAAGGACGAGATGAATGGGAAAAGATCACTTGTTAAAAACTTTAAATGCCTTGAGTAAACTTTTTTTTTGGTCAATTATATTGAACTTTTTTTTCCCCTCAAAATAAACATTGTAAATTTCTTAAGCTCAATAAGAATAAAAAACACTAATGCACCCTTAAGATCACAAATTCACAAATACGGAGTAGAAGCTACTCCGTATAGCTCTATTACCTTTAAACTAACTCCCTTGAAAAAAACTCTAAATCAAGTTTTTCCGGTCGCTGATTCTAATTTAATTTCACTTAACTCTAAGCCCAATATCCCAAATTCCCAACATAATTAATAGCATCAATATGTGTTACCTCAAATGTTTTTTCTAGAAAACTAATACATACAAGATCAACACAAAAACTTATAAAGATGAAAATTAACATAGCTTGCGCGGGCAAAATTGTTAATCATGTTAACAACTGAGTAACAATGCAGTAACGAATTAATTAAAAAATAATGATCCTCTCTAAGACATTATTTCCGGCATTTGTGCATCATTACACTTGTGAATGCTTGACATGTGTCAAGTATCCACGAGTATACTGCTTATATACATGTGGGAAATCAGTACTAAAACTAACTCTATATAT
Organism: Tetragonia tetragonoides; assembly: GCA_038025085.1. NCBI lineage: Eukaryota > Viridiplantae > Streptophyta > Magnoliopsida > Caryophyllales > Aizoaceae > Tetragonia > Tetragonia tetragonoides. Next base: position 35,938,033 of record CM076154.1, on the reverse strand, counting down.
CCCAATTGTTTGCATGAACAAGATGGAGAGCTTCCGATCCTTAAATTGTGCCGCTAATTGTATCATGGTTCGATTTCCCTAATCAAATTGTGGAGGTCTGGTGATCTCCAGATCTAGATATACGTTTGCACCATTGAACAAAGAGAAACCATTACCGTGGTACACTCGTTGCGGTGAGCAGAGTGATCCTGAATTCCTGATTCGCCGATCCGATACATTTTTTATTCGAAATGCGGATATCCGATCCGAATAAAGTGGAGCAGATATCCGATCCGTTTTATTTTTTAGTAACACCGGAGTGGGTACGAATCATTTTCACAAACCGGATATCCGGTTTTCGATCCGCATTTATTTTTATTATAAAAACATACTAATTTTAATAAACAAACAATTAGTGATAACTGACAAGTGATTTTGTGTAGTTAAGTTGCTTTTGTTGTGTGTTGAATCATGTTATTAACAATATATTTGTTGTCCCTCAAAAAAAAACAATATATTTGTTGATTTTTATTGTACTTTTAAACATTTGATTTTTAATTAGTTGACTTGAGTAATACACTACACGTACCAAATAAACTAATATTAGGTATATTCAACTTTTAAAACTTGAAATTACCCTATTTTAAACTTTTTGATGCAATTTAGGTAGTTTTGCTAACGGCCGGATATACGGATGCTATCAGTTGTCTGAATTATGTAAATTTTGTGTAGTCCTGAACATTGCTATTACCCCTTTTGCTACGAAAACAGATTGTGCATTGATTTGTACGTTCCATTGTCATGAACTCGGGTCTCCAATCTCCATTAGTATTTGACTCTAAGTGAAAATGATAGATTGTTTAGTCCAATTAACATGGGGGACTATTGCACAATTATTGAAAAGTCATAATGTAGACTAAAAATATTGCACAATTATTACTACTGGTAAAGTAGTGGAAAATATTAGCCCAGCAAGGATTAAATACGAGAGTCTTTTGATACCATAGATTTGCTTGTAGTTGCATTTAAAGGACGATATATGAATGAAGAGAAGACTTGACTTATTAAAATTGGAACATTTAAAGAGTTTGGTTTGTGTCTCTCATAACTTGGTCGTTTGGCCATAGTTATTATGTGGATGATCTGTTTGGTTTAGATGGCATAATTTACCATATTTTGTGTGGATTTAGTCCATCGTGGACCAAGTATACTATACTATTTGAAATATTTAGGGATATGAAGGGTATATTTAAAAAGATTTAGATTATTGGTTCACTATGAACTAAGTCTACACAATTTTTTGCAGGCATAATTAGTTTCTTCATTTTTACGAAGTTGAGATTATCTTTTTGATTAGTTAAGTCATGTTTATATGCAAAAAGTATATCGTGTCCATAGATATATTGTACCATATATATATATATATATATATATATATATATATATATATATATATATTGGATGATAGATTATCATCTTAATTAAGACATAGTTCAATAACTAACCCAAATATATTACTAAAGTATGATTGTGGAGCGAACAATATCATATTTACTTTGACTTGCTTCTTCATATTCAAGAAGTTGTTTGGTGTAAACTCTAGTCGCTTCTTAGAGCGAGGGTCAAAACTTAATTTTCGAGAAAATACACTTATACACACCTAGAAACCTTTAAGTTATTCATATCCAACAATATTTGACTAATACTATTAAATTAAGTTGTGGACTAATTAACATTACACTCACAACAAAGAGTACCGATTCATTCGATTGTATCCCTAGACTCTTTTTTTTTAAACAACAATTGGTTTGATAAAGAGAAACTTTCTTCCATTTTAGGTGTGGCTAAAAGGTATCACCTAACGCACAGCTTCAAGTATTTAACGAATTAATTTGTGCAGATACTCCCCAACGAGTTTGAACCCATAACCTGGTATACAAGTAGTAACTACTCGTAATTTATTAGTAAGTCAATACATCTTGAGTTGTATTCCTAGACTTTGCAGGTAGCTATCACGAAATTAAGCAGTGGACCTAATTTGGGCCCAGCTTCCCCTTTCCAGTCGGCCATACGAAACAAAGAAAGTCATTATTCTATGTCATTTTCGTTATTCCTCTTTCCGTGGAGATCAACAATCGAAAGGCAGGAAAAAAATGTATCTATGGGGTTATTTTTTATTGACTTTATTCACACTACCAGTATTAATTATGTTGCCCCGATTAAATTGGTCTAGTGATTTTGAACTTTATCGTTCTTCATTCACCACCACGCACGGTTCATATCCCACTAGAGGTATTTCGGATCTCCAAAGTTGTGTTGCCCCAATTATGGATGTGGCACTCCTTGTCACCTTGATAACTATTATCATGATCATGGTTCCTAAATCATCACCTGCTGCCCCAAATTTTCTAGCGCATTACTGCACAAACAGCAGCAATAAGCTGTATGCTGCTAACAGCAACTTCGGACACAATCTCAACACTCTTCTCAGCTCGCTCTCCTCCAACGCGGCCTCCAACCCCACCGGATTCTACAGCACATCCGCAGGCGGAAATAATGGCACAGACGGCGACAGTACTGTCTACGGGCAGTTCCTGTGTCGCGGGGACCAAAACACGAGCGGATGCAGTCAGTGCGTGGCCAAGGCGATAAGGGAGCAGCCCGAGAGGATTAACTGTCCCAGGACTAAACAAGGAGTATTATGGTATGACAAGTGCATGTTAAGATATGATAACGAGGTCATTGCATTTGGATTACGTATTACTCTCGTGTTATCAAACACACCAAATATATCAAGAGACCACCAAACGGCCTACAAGAGTTTATTAGCGAAAACGATGAAAGAATTATCGATCCAAGCGGCTAACAGCCCTCAGGAGACTGGGAAGAAATATGCTAACAAGATGGTGCCTTTTAATCGCTCGCAAAATTTGTATACTATGGTGCAATGTAAGCCGGATATATCCATTAGCGATTGTAATGTGTGCTTGATGGTTGCAATGGATTTCCTCCAGGCCAATGAAGGTGAGAAATTGTTGCTGCCTAGTTGCGAATTACGGTATGAAATGTACCCCTTCTTAGACACACCTTTCAATTCGTCGTCGTTACAGCGACATTCCACAACCAGCACCAACTCCAATAATAATGGTAAGTCTTTGCTCTCCGAAGTTTGGTTATTCTACTCTTTTCGTCTGGAATTAACGGCTTGTCACAAAGTTACCGTTTTCAAAAGTGAGAATTATTTTATGGTAAAAGTTAACAAATAAGATTAGAGGTGGCAATCGGACGAATCGGGTCGAGTTTCTCGGTTTCGGGTTATTACGGGTTCAGGTAATATTGGGTCAGAAGAGTAATTTGGTCGGGTTGGATTGATTCGGGTTTATGCTGATGTCGGGTTACAGGTCAACTCGGGTCGGGTTAGTTCGGATTTCGGTTAAGTCGGATTCGGGTTAGTTCGGTTTTCGGGTCATATCAGGTCAAACTTAATTCATGTTTCAGAGCATATAAAGTCGAAATAATATGAAAAACTCAATTTTATATGAAAATATTCAATAATATGGACTACATGTGTGTTAAGTTAGTGCTAATTCAATCATTTTGAATATTATGTCATTATAAGCCGGATATACTCGGGTTTTGGATAGAGTCGGTACAGATTCATTTCGGTTTCGGGTAACTTCGGATCGGGTGTTATCGGTTTCAGATCAATTCGGATAACGGGTGTTGTTGGGTTGGACTAGGTTGAGTCGGGTCGATTTCAGATAATGATAATTGATACATTCTCGGGTGTCGGACGGGTCTGATATCGGGCGGATCAGATCGGTTATCTCGGGTCGGATTTTGTCAGCTCTAAATAAGATGGTTGTAGTCAAAGTATAATATAAGCATTGTTACCATGTTTAAAATTAAGCTTTTTTTTTTTTTTTTGTTTACATTTCTCGTGAACATGAATCGTGGTTCCTTATTTTACTAAAAGTAATAATTCTCATTTAGTAACTGAAATTTACAATAATAATAATACCCTCGTCTACAGATTTTTGCTTGGTAGTATTGACACAATAGCTAGTTTTTGTCTATAGCTTCGGTCTTCAACAATGTAGTACATTGCACCTTACTTTGTAGTTGTACCTTGTACGGTGCTCGACATCGAACGCATTGTTGACGCTATATAAAAGTTATAACTTATTTAGCACGCACTGAACCAATTATCTCTTAGGTATGCTTAGTGTCCTTTAACAACGTTTGTCGTCATACATAATGTCACGACCACTTACCCACTTTAAAGATAAATCCAATCTTTGAGGACCCTTTTTGAGTTACACATCGTGTAGAATTTGTTTTTTACACAAACCAATAGAAGTTTGCCACCAAGTCAGTACTTTGTCTTAATTTTTTATTTTTATTTTATTTTTTTGCTATAAAGACGCATGTAATAGTCCGTAAATCGCGCCAGGTAAATTAACCTATCTTTAATGGGTAGACGGGTTCAAATAGAGAAGGAGACCCTCCCTACAAAGAAAGGTAGAAAATATTTTTATTCTCCCTAAATAGATGAGGATTTGAATCCCTCACCATTGAATTGTGAGAGTGCAGCACTCACCACTTAAACTCCCATCTTATCTTTGTCTTAATTATTAATCAGTAAATGAATTTGCACTTAGTCTGGTGCGAAATAATTGGTGCTATATTTTTATCATATTCAAAGTATAATAATTAACTTCTAATGTATATTTGAGCTGTGAAGCTTGTTTGTTTAAATTACCTCCTATGTGCATGAAAGTCAATAAATTGAACACTATATTTATTGACTATTAATTTTATATGCAAAAAAGATGTGATCTTCTCAACAGCTTTAGGTTGTAACTAGTTATATTACTGTGCGATGCACGGTTGGATACAAAATTCCTCTTCTACGAAACCTTTTCCTAATATGGTACAAACCTATAACATTGTATTAATTGTAGGACAGAATAAAAAATTATACAATATTTTTTTCTTTGTTAATCATGATATAAACCTGATTTGTATAGCCAAATCTTTATTTTTTTTTTGCATTTACCCTAATTTCTAGTGTCCAATATTCAGTCCAAAAGACCACGCACCACCACCACTACTACTTTTTCTGCAATGTACTCCAAATATCCAGTCTAAAACAATCATATCCTAAGTATCAAACGGATATAATTAAATTATGATTAAGTGGTTAACAACTATGTATACCCATCATTGGAAGTCAATACGCATGTCGTTTCTACTATATATATACTTCTATATAACAAATAATGCAGAAATTAAAATAGCAACAATGTACACTTTGACTCGAACATAGTGAGCTCTATTGTTAAATCACGTATGCACGCATCCGAAAAAAAATAAAAAAAAATTGAGTAATATAATAGCAAAATAAATATATTTTTTATTATTAAATGCAGATATGATTATAAAAGTTTAATGAAATATATTTTAACATTAATGTAGATTCATGCATTTTATATTATGATGAGGTGTCAAGCAATGTGAATATTCTTTGCTTATATGGTTGTCCACGTGTCCATCAAGCAAGTGTGCTTGCATACCTATAATTTATAGGTCATATATACACCATGACTCACTCTTTTTAGTGTATTAATCATATTTTATTTGTGTAAAGGTAAACGGTACGGAGTATTAGGTTTTAATTAATCCAAAAATTTGTATAAGATAGTCTTATTGTAATTTTTGATGAGACGATTTTAAAATAAATATCACTGTTCATTATAAATGACCCCTACAATTTTAAATATTGGCCTCAATTTACGGTGAGTTGGTCTCACACAAGACTTGCTCGGTATTTAAATACAGAAATTAATCGTGTTCGTTGTTTTGCAAGTCCTTATATATATATATATATAATATATATATATATATATATATATATATATATATATATATATATATATATATATATATATATATATATATATATATATATATATATATATATATATATATATATATATATATATATATATATATAAAAGTGAGCTAAAAACTTTGTCTAATGCGACCTATGCAGGGAAGAAGAAAGTGCCTAACAGGGTGATCATTGCCGGTGTTGTTCCAGTAGTTGCTATCGTGGTGACATTACTGGTTATAGGCACCTATTTCCTGAAGAAGAAAGCTAATAAGTACAATGTTGCTATTGGTCAAACCGGTAAGATAATGGAAATGACCAATACAAAATTGATTATTTTTAATAGGGAGTGGAATTGCCTGATCAGAATACATTATTGCCAAGTTTATGATTAAAAGGTTTAGCTCATTTGAACTTTCGTTTATAAGATAATTATTTTATAATAGTATTTTATGACCTGATAATAACATTATCCTTCTTTTATATATGGCTTAAGATATAATCATATATCTTATTGTGGTGGTTATAGGTGAAGACATCAGTATTGTTCAATCGTTGCAATATGACCTGGGTACACTACAATCTGCAACGAACAATTTTTCATATGAGAATAAATTAGGCGAAGGTGGCTTTGGTGGTGTTTATAAGGTATAACAAATTAGTACACATTCATTATTTGATTTTGATGATCAATAGTACTTTATTCGTTGCTTATTCTTAATTTCATTTCATTTTTCATGGGTATCTAATGTAACAATTTGACTTATGAATATTTATAATTATATAACTACAAAATTATTGAAATTAAATAAAGGTGATATTTGAATTAATAAAAAATGAACCTAATCAGGGTATATTCACTTTATAAATATTTATACATTTCCAGAAAATATTAATCTATTGTCCACCATGTTCTGTGGAGCCGAAAACATCACTACTTTTTGGCATCGAAGTATAATGGACTAAAGCAAAATGGCTCATAAAACTGTCAGCACTTCTTTTTTATTGTAAAGTTGTCGATGATCGTCGCACTTCGGATCTTGGGTCAAACGGAAATAGCATCTCAGAGATTCTCATAGGAGTAAGGGTTGTAAGGTTGCATACAACCGACATCCCCTACCCTGCCTAGGCGGGAGCCTCTTTGGAGGCATTGGGTAATATTAATGTTAATGTTCTGAAAATATTAATCTAATTTTGTAAACATTGACCTCAAAAGGTCAAACGCAAAAAAAAAATCTTGAAATGAATGGAATAATAAAGAAGTGTTGGACCTAGCGAGTCCGACATGGGAAGACCTCGGGGTGACTCGGGATGACACGTAAACGTATGGACCAATTTTCTTGCGGAGGGAGAAGTGCACGACCAAAGCATGATCGTGCAAGGCTGTCGAAGAAAGAATATTGGCTACTGGTGCAGTGGCATGACCGTGCTGATTTCAGGCAAGAAGTGACACGATCGTGCTCACTGTACAGGAGGCAGATTTCTCCTTTTTTGGCGAGCGGTTCACTTAGTTTGGATATCTAGTTATTATTCCTAATTAATAATATTAGGAGATAAATATTAAGAGTTTTCATATTATGTAAATTGCAATACTCTAGATCTACTTTCCCCTAAAAAAAAAGTTTCCTAGTTGAAATAGAGTTAAGTGTTCCTCTTGTGTCTATAAATACAAGGCTAAGCCAAGAGGCAGATATAGAGTTGAAGAGGCTAGTTGAGTGCTCTTGAGAGATAAATACAAAGGTTCCTAGTGTGTGGGTTCTTGTATACACGATCTTGGGTGGATCTTGTGGGTTGTGAGTGAGAGTTCTATTAATTATTGATTGAATATTATTCTCCAGGTGTTTTTTCCTTGTTGTGTTTACCATTATTATTCTCTCGTATTTGCATCTGAATTCCCCAACAACTGTTATCAGAGTATGGGTTCGAGTAGAGTTGGAAAAGGTTTTCGGAAAGGTCGAGATGAAATTTTCAATGGCAAGAACAATTTCTCCTTATAGCAAAGAATGGTGAAAGACCCACCAAGGTTTAAATGAGACCTTGGAGGATAAACAACCTATCGGCATTGACGATGCAAAGTGGAAGAATCAAAAGTTGCGTGCAGTGGCGACGATCCGGATGTCCCTTGTACTGGAGATCAAGTACAACTTATTTACAGAAGATAATCCAAAGGTCCTATGGGAAAAGCTAGGGAAGATTTATATGTCTAAATCTTTGGCTAACAAATTGATCATAAGAAAGATTTATTCAAGCTTGAGATGGATGCAAATACGACTTGAGACAACGCCTCAACAATTTCAATGGTTGGATCACCCAATTGGACGCGTTGGAGGAAAAGTTCAAGTACGACAGCAAAGCTCTAATATTGTTGGTTTCCCTGCCGAAGAGGTTCAAAATTGTCGATCATAACCTCTTTATTGGTGGGAAGAACAAGTTTTTAATTAGATGAGATCGCCATGGCCCTTCTCGAAGCGGATAAGTTGATGAAGCAAGGGACGGGTAGCTCGTCCGCAGTTGATGGAGCTCTCGTTGTAGAATCACGCAGCGGAAGATCCAAAGGCAAGTTCAAGAAGCATAGTTCTGAATCAAGTGTTTCTATTGTGGTGGCAAGGGACATATTCAATCGAATTGTCCAAATTAAAAGTAAGAGAAGACTTGAAGTTACTCAAAGCATGTCATGAGAGGGGAGTGACGGCTTTGGCTATTGGAGAAGGCGGTGAGGATAATGAAGGGAATTTTTGCTTGGTTGAAGAAAGGATAATGAGTCCATGGGTCCTTGATTCGGGTGCGTTGTGTCACATATTTAATAGGAAAGCGACGTTCTTGTCCTATGTCGAGTGTGATATAAAGACAATCAACCTTCCTAACAAAAAGAGGTCAAGGTTGAGGTATTGAAGAAGTGGAGTTGAAACTTTATGATGGGAAATTGAGGAGTCTTACTAACGTGAGGTACGTTCCGGCACTTGACAAGAACATCATCTTAATGGGTGCACTAGATGATGATGGGTGTGCGGTAATGATGAAATCCGACACAATCATGGTATTCAGGGATGTCTTGGAGATCATGAGGGCGGCTAAGAACACAAGGAATCTCTATGTCATGGATAGAGAGGTCGTGGTTAAAGGGGAGGCATCGTCAAGCAAAGCACGATGCGGTGATCTGATCTCGATCGTTGATTGGAGATGAACACCGTGTTGGGCTCGAGGGGAGTAGTGAGCCTGACACGGGGAGACTCAGAGTGACCTGGAATGACACGGAGACGTGTGGAACAACTTGGTTGCGAAGGAAGAAGTTCATGACCAAAGTATGATTGTGCAAGGCTGTCGAAGAAAGAAAATTGGTTACTACTACAGTGGCATGGCCGTGCCGATTTCAAATCAAGAAGTGGCACGATCGTGCTCACTGTACAGGAGGTTGCTTTCTCCTTTTTCGGCAAGCAGTTCACTTGGTTTGGATATCTAGTTTATTCATTCCTAATTAATATGGTATTGTATTACGAGATAGCTAGACCAAGAGGTAGATATATAGAGTTTGAGAGGCTACTTGAGTGAGAGACAAACACAAATGGTTCTTAGTGTATGGATTCTTGTATACACGATCTGGGTGGATCGTTTGGGTTGTGAGTGAGAGTTCTAGTAGTCGTTGATTGAATATAATTCTCGCAAGATTTTTCCTTGTTGGTTTTCCTCGTTGAAACTTGTGTTTGCCATTATTGTTTTCTCGTATTTGCATCCGAATTCTCCAACAAGAAAAATGCTCACATATTCACAGGGCCATGCTCACTGATGATAAAATTGATTGAATGTTTTTGTGTCATAGGGAACACTAACAAATGGACAAGTTATAGCTGTGAAGAAGCTATCTAGAAACTCTAGCCAAGGCATAAAAGAATTCAAGAATGAAGTGTTGTTAGTAGCCAAGCTTCAGCACAGAAATTTGGTAAGGCTTTTGGGATTTTGCTTGGCTGGAGAAGAAAAGCTGCTCGTATATGAATACGTTTGCAACAAAAGTCTGGATTATTTCCTTTTCGGTATGGGTTCGTACTTATTTCTTAATTAGCAATACTAAACCTTTGATTATGTTACACATTTAAAAGTTTTTTATGTAACTAATTGTTTCTTATTATGTTTTCCTGCATTAATATAATGTACAGATCCTATAAAGCAAAGCCATCTAAATTGGGGAATGCGTTACAAAATTATAGAAGGAATCGCCCGAGGGATGCTTTATCTCCATCACGATTCACGACTTCGGATTATACATCGAGATCTGAAAGCCGGTAACATCTTGTTGGATGAGAATATGAACCCAAAAATTTCAGATTTTGGTATGGCGAGAATTTTCGGCGTAGATCAAACTCAAGGCAACACAAGTAGGGTTGTTGGTACATAGTAAGTCATTCAAACTTTTCAAAAAAACGTACAGTAATAATAATTTCACAAGTTCTTGCATTGTCAATTGGGACAAATTAAGCAAGTAACTAAATCTCACGTTCTTCCGTTTGCAGTGGTTACATGTCTCCGGAATATGCAATGCATGGTCATTTCTCTATCAAATCAGATGTTTATAGCTTTGGAGTACTATTGCTAGAAATTATAAGTGGTAAGAGGTGTAGCACATTCTATGAATCAGACAATGGTGATGACTTGTTCAGTTATGTAAGTATCACATTGTCTTTGTTTTGCTTTACATATTGATAGAATTGTTGAATATATAGTTTTGCTAATAAAGACGAGAATACACAGGGCTGGAAGCAATGGAAAAACAACACGCCCTTAGAGTTTGTGGATCCAAAAATACGAGACTCATGCTCAGCTAATGAAGTTATGAGATGCTTACAACTAGCCTTATCCTGTGTTCAGGAGTCTGTAGACGCGAGACCGACAATGGTGACAATAGTACTCACATTAGACAGTCACTTGGTTACTCTTCCGGTGCCTGAGCAACCGATTTTGTTTAGCAAGAAATGGACATATAAAGGGGTTGCTGGTTCAGATCAAATGCCAACCAAGTTATCAACGCCTTGGTCTGTTAATGATATCTCAATCTCTGAAGTTGATCCCAGGTAAAATGCAATGGTGGATATCAGAGATGCATACATGATGGGGGTAAATTCGACCAGTATAATACTCCCTCCGTCCCAGACAAATAGTTACGGTGGATATCTCTGCAATGGTGGATATTAGAGATGCATACATGATGCCATGATGGGCCATGATATTAAGCCTTTTTTTTGCTTCAACTATTAATTACTAAGTTCCTTGGACAAATTTCGATTGAACTGTTTTCTAGTTCCTTGCTTGTTCTTAGTAACATTCTTTAATTACCAAACTAAATATTTTAACAAGTTTGCAATGTATGAGATAATAGCAGCTATAGAGACCACCCCCACTTGTTCTTTCAATGTCCTTGCATTAATGAGCTGATGCATCATCTTGTGTTTATGTGATGGGTATTGGTCACGACCCGCCCTCTATAATAAAAGTTTATTTGTTGCGGAAAATAAATAATGTTTGTTTTTTGGGCAGAAATAATGTTAAAGTGAGTGAGAACTTGTTTCGTCCCAGTTTAGAAGATTTGAGGAAGAAACATCAACATATATATAAGTTAAGTGTGCTCTCTAGTGGCTGAGGTTCCCTGCATCAAAAAAAAGTCAAGTGTGCTACTATACTCTTCCTATTGCGATGTGGCCGATTTTAAGATGGATCATCACTTGACTTGTACGTGTGTGATGTTGCTCTCCTTCTCCATGGACCTTGTGTCTAAACCAGGACATGAAGGAGGAGAACAACGTCACATCCCTCAATTCTTCTGATGAAAGCTTTCTTGGGCATGAACGCAAATCTTCAGCCCTTCATTTCCATTTTGAGTCCTTGCAAGCATCAACATTTCAGGCTTTATCACTCTCCATGATTCCAATTTCTCCAGTAAGCAGCTTCACTTCTGCATATACATACGCCTTATATTAGTTTGCTTGGTTTTATTATGCCTAGCCAATCTTTCAATATAGCCCAACATTTTTCACTGAACCCACAAGAGAAGATCGAAGAGATGATCACAAGTCTTGAAATGTTATACTGATGATAAATTGGTTCTTATAAAAAATACATACTTGAATACCACACTGATATGCTTGTGTTTGTAATGTTTTATCTAGGGTGCGTTGTAGACATTTTTTAGATGATGGAATAAAATTCTACCGATCAAAAAAAATATATAAATCAAATGGATTATATATTTATATTTATTTATATATTACTAATAATTTTTCCAAAAACGGACAATTACACTTTGATTTTTTGATGAGATTAATGATAACTTATTTGTGATGTCGCGTTCGCATATCATCATCATTGCTTTGCTACCAATGCAAATACAAAATCCATTAATATTTTTCGGTGTCATGTCCCTCTCACATGTTGCTGACATTTTCTTTTTTAGTTTATTGTAGTAAGAAAACAAATGTATTGTTTCAATGATTTATCTGCTGAAATGAAAATATGTACTTATTGTGTAACAGTGGAAAAATGACATTTTTTACCGAACATCTGAAAAATATACGTAGGACAATTATTTTGTAACAGTGGAAAATATCGAATTTGTAAATTTACTTGTTAATGCCCTTTGTTTTTGGATGCAATATCGAATCAGCGTTGGCACTAATGGCTATTGAACTTGTGAGATATGAGATTGATTGGATTTGTACCGACAAGAAACAAAAAAAGGTTTGGATTTGTGGGGAAATTTGAGAGAGAGAAATTTCAACGTTAAACAGAATACGGAGTTATGGACATTCTAGTCTTGGCTAGGAGAGTGAGGTGGCAAAGGCAGTGTCACTACTTTTTTTTGCTCGCATAGTGTCACAACTCACTACTCACTACTCGCTACTCACTAATATTAGTATGGATACAGTGTGGAGCGGAACGGAATGGAACAAAATAAATGCAGCATAAAGATTATGACAAGAACATGAACTAATTAGTTACTAATACGTCATATAGTAAAGATCCGAGTTGACCAAAAATCCGATATCAACGAACATAATGCCGACTCAACTCGACTCATTAAACCGAAATAATACACGAGGTACCCCATAAAGAAACGAAACCAAAATAAACCACCTAAAACATGACCTACCCGCCCGATCACCACCTCTAAGTGTCATACATGAGGCCATGGAGGAAGTGACAGTGCGATAAGAGATGCAAGAACGGCTGGTTTCACCGTTACGCCGATATTTTGACCATATATGGCACAAATAGCTAATTTTATCGATAAAAGTCACAACTTGAAATTGTAGCTAGTTTTTTCTATTTTTAGTTATCAATTAGTTTACAAAATATTTTCAATTTGCAGCTATAACTAATTTTGAGAAATTACTCGTATTAATTTTCAACTTATAATACGTACAACTATAATTAGCTTATTTCATTTTGTTTTAACAAATTTCAACTATTTACCACTAATTTCTTCCATCCTTAAATGACTTTTGGTAATTAAAAAGAGAGTAAAAGTGAATGGCGACCGAGGCACCTACTGCTACATCATATTCGGACTCTTGTGTTTAATAGCGAACATATCAGACTAGCTAAACAACTAGCGCAAGTACTGGCCCCGTCAATGTAGCACCAACAAGGGGCTAGTACAGTGGCGAACCCAGAAAATTAAGAATAGGGGTGCAAATTTGAGAATAAGGGTAAAAATTATAGAATTGGGGTGCAATAAGAGCCAAAAAAATTAAAAATTCTACAAAATTAGGGAAAATTGTACACTAAAAAGGCAAAAAAATAAAAAAAGTGGTGGTGCAATGGTCCACCCATTGCAACACATAGGTTCGCACATGGGCTAGTATAGTTCCTAAAAACCAGGAGACACAATGCATGGGAGAATGGGGATTCGAACTCATAATCTTACCTTATCAAACCACTTAGGAGTAAGTTTGGAACCACTAGACCACCACCCTTGTTGTTCCATCCCTAAATGACTTATTTACTCTTTTTAGGGTCAATTACATCGACTCAATGGTTGGAGACTTAGAGCATAAGAGCGAGCCTATAGGATTTGAGCTCTTCACGTACGCACCCGTTAAAAAAATCAAATTCTATGTCGGCTGTACCTAGACGTCACCTCATAGACATCAGCACTCCTTGTTTGAGGGAGTAACGACAACGCAAGAAGAGAAATTTTTTCAAGAAGCAAATATTGTAGAAATAGTTTTTAAGAAATATATGAAGCCACGTCAGGCATATATGTTTGATAGAAAAACGAGACCACATGGAGTTTTTTTTATATGAGTGTAAAGATTTGAAGGATTATATTGATAGCTTATTTTTCAATACATATAGAGATAGCGACTTCCGATAATAATGAATCCACATCTTCTTAACATTATTAATAGAACAAATTCTAGTGAAGTTATGACTAATAGAATTCTCATCCTTTTTCACATGACTCCAACCTATTATTCTATATGTCTCAAGTTTATCTTTACATTGGAATTTTTAATATCAAAATTTGTAAACTTCGACCACTTATTTGTAAAAAGTTGTAAAGTTTTACAATGTGAAAATAGTATTGCTAGATTTATTTTAAATAGTAGTAGTTTCAAAATATTATCTTATTATAAATTCTATAATTTTCAAAAATATTAATGGTCAAAATAGTGTCTTGAAGAACGTGAAAAATCCAATATAAAAATAAATCTGGGACAGAGGCCGGGTAATTTTCATTTTTCTTAGCTTCCTTCATTTCCTCTTATAAATACACCTCCTTACCGCACTTCTCTTTAGGATAACTTGGTATCTTTTTTACACTATTTACTTTAGGGTCCCTTTACTTTCTCTCCCATAATCTTGTTCCCTAAAGTTTCAGTGTTACTCTGATGGAGTTCCATATTCTTCCAGTCCTCACTATTCTTTCTGTAAGTTCTTGGTCCCAGTTATAATATCCTCCACTCTTATAAAGTTTTTTTCTTTTTTTTTTGACAAGATTGAGCACTGTTAAGTTATTGTTGTTTTTTCCTTGATGAGCAAAAAAAAAAAAAAAAAAGAAGTTTTTCCTACTTTAACGAAAATTTTATGCTGTTTTATTTATATATTTTCCGGCTATATTGCTCCTTCAGATGACTCTTGCGATGAGCCATGCAGCTCTACCAGCTGAAATTTATTGGAAGAAAGTGTTGCCTAACACTGTCATGCCAAAAGCTGTCAAGAACTTGTTATTTCAGCCTGGTAATTTGTTGTCACATATTTTTGCATTGGAAAATAAATTTCAGTTGGTATTCATGTACCTATGGTTTTTCCAAATTAAATGCATATGGTAATCAATGTTTTTTGAATTTCAATTTGTACCCTTATGTATATGTCAAAAAAGTTACTCAATGACCATTATAAATGATTCTTGTTAAATTTACTACCAAAATGATAAGTCGACATTGGTGTATTATTGATTTATTTTTTTTCATTTTAGTAGGCAAGGGAGGGGAAGATGAAGATGTAAAATGCTTCAGCTCCATTTTTTTCAACTGGAAAAATAGAAGTGAACTGAAATGATATGAACTGGACAAAAGTTAATTATTGATTTTTTAAATTTACCTTTAACTATGTAAAAGTTGTTCAACCATATTCAATATTGGACTTCATGTGAAAGTATACTATGAAATTTTTTCAATGACATATAGCTGTTATCTTGAATTTACTTTGGAATAAAAAAACTATACTACTTTGAGTGATAAAGTTGCATACATGAACTGAACTAAATTGAATTTAAGTGAAATTAAACTAAGGCTCTGTTTGATTCAACTTAATTTTAATTAAGTTCAGTTCAGTTTAGTTACAGTTCATGCGTAACTTTATCATTCAGATAAAAATCTATTCCGAAATAAATTCATGATGATAACTATGTCATCAGAAAGATTTCAAAGCATACTTTCAAATGAGTTCAATATTGAGTATGTTTGGATGAATTTCAAATGGTTAACAATCAAGATAGAAAAATCAATTCAATTCAGTTCAGTTTAACTTTTTCCAGAGGAATCACACGGGGCCTAAGTAGAATATAGTCTTGTATTGTGTAATAATATTCATTTAATTCATACTTTTTAAAATTTATAAAGACAACAATGTATTTGGCAACTATAATCATTTATAAGGTAGGAAACTAAGCCAAAATGAATTAAAAGTATCTTAAAAAGAAAGATAAAATGAAAAATCATCGCTAGAAAATCATTCGAGGGTAAATTTAAAAACCAATTACCAAGAGTGCTTCGAAAGCGAACTTTGAAAACAAACATAGGAGTACTAAGTGCGTGGATTTTGAAAAACAATTAAGCACCATTTGAAAAAGCCATTAAGTATCCGGATAATTATCAGAATTTTCCAATACTTTTTTTAATGTGGCTTGAGGTTTGAACTCATGAACTGGTGTACAAGTTGCAACTTATTTATTAGTGGGCCAACACCTCTTGAGTCGATGCAAATCATCCATGTTCCTGGTAGAATCACATACCACCACCAAAGCCAAACTAATTGATGATTACAATTCGTAAATGATTGTTTCAATTGCAGAAAGGATGGAAGATAAAGGCAACGTCGTCGTCATACCTTCCCTTAACTTTCCAAACTACGTACACCCAGCCTCTGAAGCCGAGCTCCATGACGAAACAACTCGTACATTTTATTACTTCCTAGAGAAGGAAATGAAGCTTGGTTCCCGCATGACTTTACGGATCCCTGCTAGAACCACCAACACCGTCTCCTTCTTACCTCGCAACAAAGCTGAATACCTTCCGTTCTCCTCCAACAAAATGTCGGAAATTCTTCAAGAGTTCTCGGTCCTTCCTGGCTCTAAAGAAGCTCAAATCATGGAGGAAACTGTGAAACGCTGTGAAAGCAAAAGTCTCCCAGGAGAGAACAAATATTGTGCGACTTCCCTAGAGTCTATGGTTGATTACACGATTTCCACTTTAGGGAACAACATTAAGGCATTAACAACGGAAACAAAAAAAGATTATGACAACAACAACAACAATAAGGCTGCTGGAAATAAGTACACCATCACCGGTGTCAAAAAGGTGGCTGCGTATAATGAATCTGCAATTAGTTGCCACAAGCAAAACTACGCGTACGCGGTGTTTTACTGCCATAAATTCAAGGCCACATCCGCGTACACTATCTCCTTGGTGGGTGATGATGGATCAATTGTTAGCGCTGTTACGATGTGCCATAAGGATACAAGTGCTTGGAATCCTAAACACTTGGCTTTCCAACTTCTCAAGGTGAAGCCAGGAAGTAGTGTTCCCGTTTGTCACATTTTATTGCCTAAGGACGATCACATTGTGTGGGTTAAAAACTAGCCTGATCCTAATTCTGTCGTATTGCTACTACTTTAATGTATTGCTTCTCAGTGTTATGTTTGGCTCTAATAATCTTTAAATCTATATATATTGTATATGGTGGAGGGTGCCGCACAATACATGGATACACCATGCTCCACCAGTAATATGTATAAGAAACATGTATGATTCGTATGTATTAAATGTTGGTTCAGATTAGAAAAAAATAAAATAAAAAATGGGCTAATATGTTTAGCTCGTAGTACATCGCACGAGTTTGATTATTAGGAAATGAAACGAATATAGCCCAATGTATTGTAGCATGGTTAGTGGGCATGTTATTGTAAGATCCTATCTTGTAATTCGGATTTAAATCTCTATGTGACTTCAAATAAGTTCTGTCATCACTAGTCTCTCCAAATTCTTGAGACGATATATTGTTATTAATTTGTTATCAAATGATTAACAAGGAAACAAACACATTTCTCTATATTGTTAACAATTGTCTTTTTAATCTATATGATTATATATTTGATTCAACCGAGTAACATAAGAAATAGTACTCTCGAGTCTTGAGGTCTCTGACGGATGAACAGAGAAATCTTGGAATGCCTTTCCAAGTACGTTTGTCTTAGTCATTGGATTGTCCAAGCATTTGAACATGTAGTTGCGTGGATCCAATAAAATTATGATCTTAAAAAATTGAAATTATTTACGGTTCGCTCCGATCCATAATAATCTTTGCACTCTTTTTTTTGGTTTGACTTGTTAAAATTTTTACGTTTCCTTATAAATGGTATTGGCTCATGGAGAATTGATCAGTTTCATTTTTCGTCTAAATATCATTTTTTCCAGAGCTTAGTTTTATTGGGTACATACAACTAACTAAACAACACTTTATAATGATCTACCCAAAACTTTGCTCCATATGATGGCCCTTGCTAAGTTGCTAGTTGCCCCTCACTATTGTGGGTCAAGTTTTTGGCTCTAGGAACTAGACCTGACAGTCCTGACCCGAAATCGATTACCCGATCTGATTGACCCAAAATAAAATCAACCCGAACAGTGGCAATCTGATTTAGAACCGATTATCTGAAATGATCCGAACCGAAATCGAAGACGATCCGTATCCGAATCTGACCCGAACCGAATCAAAACAGAACCGTTCAGAACCGAAACCGATTTGATCCGAACTAAAAGCGATTCGATTCAAACCGACCCAAAACCGAACATGACCCAAAACCAAAATAAAACGAACCTGAAATTGGTTAAACACTATTACTTAATGGAAATTATTCTTTTTTACCGAAGAAGTCAACGATCAAACACTAAACCTTACTTACTATTAACCCAATTTGGTGATTTGAAAAGAAATTTGAGAATGGAGGATCAAAATATAGTATAATCCGAAATTGACCCGACAGCTCCGGACCTGTATCCGAACTCGATCCGAAAAGGCACAAACCGATCTTAACCCGACCCAAAAGTAACCGACTTTTCAAACAAAAACTGATTCGATATTAGCCCGACCCGTATAAACCAACCCGAGATGATCCAAAAATGTACAAATCCTAATAAACCCGAACTCGAAAGACAATCCGAACCGAACCCGACCCATACTCAAGTATAGGTCGACCCAAGTAGACCCGAACGGAAATTCACCCAACCCGAAACCAATCCGATTGACCCGTTTGCCAAGTCTACTAGGATTCTAGGAACCAGCTTTGGCAATGCAGAGCACAAGCCCACATGTTTGGAGCGTTTATACTCAGGCCCAACAATAACACACCGTGAAAGTACTCAGGCATTGAAGCCCATTAGCATCATGTCCATGTACGTTCATTTGGGCACCAAATGTTGACTAAGTTCCATAGGTAGTTTCAATGAAAACAGTGAAGATTGTGAAGACATAAACTAACATGCACCACTCCAGTAAGCGGCAGTAGGAATAATGGGCATTTGCAAAAGATCAAGAAAAAACTTCTGTAATGCCATCATTCAACTGACATATCAACATATGCAACCATAGGAGACTTCAAACATGAGCTTTTTGCAATGAAGTCATCAAGAAAATGATGCGAATTAAAGAGTAGAAGATAAACTACATTAACTTAGAACCTCAATTCATGTCAAACAACATTACCGAGAAGAATTTTAACTCTAAAAGACAACTGTATACTCCTTGCAAAATAGAAGAAAGTTCTAGAAGCATTAATCCAGCAAAACATAGATGTCAACTACAAAATGGTAATATAATCCCTTTTAACTAAGATTGCACTTTGCACTTCCTATCCAACAGGCGGAAGCTATGATAGCAAAATCTTGGTAGCAAACCAGCAGCACTCTATGATCCAACATTTTGGGCCTTGTTGAGGATAACACCTTCGTACTTGACCTGGAACCACTTCATGGCATCATCCTTGGTAACTCTGTGCTGGATACCAACACGGGCCTTGCACCTTCTTCTACGTCCAACACGGTAGCCAGGGCGTTCAAGCACAACAAAGAAATCCATACCATAGATACCAGTGGAAGGATCATACCTGTTGGTCAGGACATAAGAGTTAAGTATCAGCAAACAATACTACAAATGTAGTGGAGATTTGTGTGACATAATACAGAAACATTTCACATACAACTCAAGTGCCTTTAGGGAAAATCATGCAACAAAGCAGCTCCTTAAACATGAATCCCATCAAATAGAAGATACAGATGATTACAACTTATTATCCAAAAGCACACATTCATGAATTCATATGTTACAGCTGAATAATCTGTACACTTCTATGCTGGTTTGCCCTAATCTTTATGACTTGCTCAAGCAGAAAAAGATAACAATAAATCCAAAATATTGGAAATAAAATCCAGACAGCCTAGCAAACCACATGTTTGACTGTGATCACTCTCTTAATAGAGAACATAAGTACGCAGAATGATAGGCACATGAACATACACACAATCAGAATTGGTTACAAGTGACAACTAACATCAGACTCAGTTAGAAGTGATCACTGACATCAGACTGACTTACAAAGTAATCACAAACAGCATAGACTTAGATACATAAAAAACCGACACAAACACAAGAATGCAGCAAGCAAGTGAATATTTACAAGCAAAGTGAGTGAACTTACTTGATTCCAAGATCAATGTGCTCTTGGATACCGAATCCAAAGCAACCAGTGTCACTGAAGTTTCTCCTCAGCAACTCGTACTCCTTGACCTTGAGGCCACTTTCAAGAAGCTGCATTGCCTTCTCACCTCTGACAGTAACATAGCATGCAATCTTTTCATTACGTCTGATACCAAAGGATCGGACAGTGTACCTAGCTGTTAATGAGAATCAAACTATCAACAATAGTACACCATGCTATGTGATTCAAACAAGAGTAAGCAGGCCAAACAAGCTATGAATATAATGATTAAGAGCACCAAACACTGCTTAAACCAAATAATTAATGACATTATCCAACGCATTCCCACAGAAAAAAGGCACAATTTAGCTCTGTCACATTGACTAACATTATCTACTACTCACTTGGAATGAATCACCAAGGAGAAGGTCTATGACAATACAATCCAATATCACACAGAAACCCAAGAATAAGATACTGTTGCAATTCTGCACTGAACAATATCAATATTCTATCACTATTGTCTTGAGAGTATACAGGCAAGTCATCATGTCAAATAAGAGGACGCAATCAATACAAAAATATAAGTAACTTTTCATTCAACTACATTTTATGGACTCTACAAAACACAACACAATGGCAGCATTCAAATCTGACTGCCTTAAATGAAAAAGGCCACCAAAATTAGGGAAATGACTGTTCTAGCGAACAGAATTCCAGTTCTGCAGCACCTTAACTTTTGCAAAACCTCAATACTCCTCAAGTTACTATTCAGAAGCTTGCACATTGAAAAGATCCCAAATTTAACAACACCCATTTCAATTCATCACACATTCTACTAAACCCACCAACAAAACCAACTAAGACAACACAATCCAATACCCATTCAATTGCATGTTTCACAACATTCATTTCAATTAATCACAAATTTGTACTAAACCCACAAACAAAACCACTTAAGACAACATAAATCAAAACCCACCAACCCCAAAGAACCCTAATACCATTTTCAATACAAACCCTTATCATAGAGCAACATAAAACATTAAAATAAGCAATAAATGATACCTTTGGAGAAAACAGGGGTCTGGCCACTGAGTTGCTCCAACACCTATAAATCCAAAGAAAAATAATAAAATAAATAAAAAGTTATAATCTTTATCATCAACTAATGTACAGATTCAACAATTTCACAGCATATTCAATCAAACAAAAAGTGAAAATCGTTTACAACAGGTTTATGTTTATTTATACCTTAGAAGCTCTGGTGAGACGATCACCACTCTCACCAACAGAGATATTGAGCACAAGCTTCTGAACCTTGATATCCCTCATGGGATTCGCCAGCTTCTTCTCCGACGCCTGCATTTTCATTAACAGAAAGAAATCAAATCAACACCCTTGAACTCCATTAAAATCAAATCAAACTGTGAAATAATATCAATCAAAGAGTGAAGAGAAGAGAGAGAAACCATTTCTGTGGTTGTAGCAGCTGCTGGGAAGAACGGAGGGAGAGGGAGGGAGGGAGGGAGAGAGAGAGGTGGTGAATATAAACCCTAATGCTGAAATGAGGTGAGTCTAGGGTTTTTATTTCGTGAGGGCCGGTGTTTTCAATTTGGGCTGCCTTCGAAATAATAACCTAGTTCATTTGGGCCTTTTGAGCTTTATAGGCCGTGATCTAAATATACATCAATGAGATTCGCTATTGGGCTTTACATTGACCTTTTCTACTCCATACTGTACTTCGTATAAATCGGTCCAACTCCAACCCGCTGGATTTAGGCCTTATTCTTTTCGACGTTTCCATGTTGCATTCGGTTCTGTTCCGCGGCGTTCCATTCTCGCATTCTATTAGTTCATTTTGTTTCACATTTTCTTTCATTTTTCGCACCGTGTCGTTCCGTTCTATTCTAATCTGTTCCGTTTCGTTTCTCACCGTCCCGCAAGATTCCGTTGAAGAGAACAAAATCTTAATCGGTAGTTTTTCAGTTATCTACTTCTCTTTTCTTTTAGATATTTACTTTTTTTATTACAAGATAAATTTTCATTTATCAAAAGTTATACGGCGCCTATAAACATAAATTTCTCTAAACAAGTACGAATATAAAATGATAATATGAAAACTTTTTTACAACACTAATGTTTGAAATCGATGTCTTAGGCCCTGTTCTTTTCGTCGTTCCCATGTTGTATTTCATTCCGTTTCGCGTCGTTCCGTTCCGTATTCTGTACTTCATTTTGTCTCACATTTTTTTGAATTATCTGCACCGCGCCGTTCCGTTCTGTTCCGTTCCAATGCGTTATGTTCCGTTCCTCACCGTCGCGCACCATTCCGTTGAAGAGAACAGGGCCTTACAGGAGTCCTTCGATTATGTGTTTGAAAAAATAAATTCATCACATGTAGAAGATCCAACTTGTTGTCACAAATCATAGAAATAAAAAATATTCTATAAATTAAGTGGAATCTCTTCAGTATAATAATCCTAAAAATGCTCACGAAATGTGAGAGAAATCCTCACGTAAAGAGCGAGAAACCAACTCTCACAAATAGAGAGAATTTTATTGAAAAAAAACACATAAAAACAATAAAATAAAGAAAGAAATGAAAATATAATGGTTTTACCATTAGTGACTATGGCTAATCACTAATGGCGGTCCCTATAATGGTAAAAACATTATAGGATTCACATTGACAATTTTTGTGATATGTTCCTTCATGATTTTTATACGTATGTAAACGTCTAAGGCCTAAAGATAAAAGAGGATAAGGTGGGAGTACAAGTTATAAGCGCCCTACTCTCACAGTCAAGTGGTTAAAGGTTCAAATCATTATTCATAAAAAAGGAAAAAGGAAAAAAATTGCTTATTTAAGAAAGATATCCTCCCTTGCTTGAATCCGTCAACCCATCAAATATAGGTTGGCTTGCCTAACGCGTATAGTTTGTGGGCTATTGTATGCATCATTGAATGTGGAAACCAAAGGCCTATAGACAAAATGGGCCGAGATGAGATAAATTTGACTGGACTTGGCCTTACAATTGATAACCAGTGCAGGGCGAAAATACGGAACGCTTCAGGGTTGGGTCGTTCTTTTGTAGAGAAGGAAGATCATCAACGGAAATTGTAAGGCCAAGTCCCCTGACTGAAACTGCTCTTTCAAGGTATTTTTCGTAATAAGGATCAACAGCACACATTTTGGTGCTCGAGCATTATAAGGTCTACAAAACATAAAGATGTAGTTCAGGTTGTTGACTAGACATAGCTATTGGTGTAACCTTGTTATAAGCTATGGTTGCTTTCATTATTGACATTTGTCCCTGATATACAGTGCAAAACTAGATATGGATCCATCCATCTATGAGCTTCCGGCGCCAGCAAGGGCAG
Organism: Tetragonia tetragonoides; assembly: GCA_038025085.1. NCBI lineage: Eukaryota > Viridiplantae > Streptophyta > Magnoliopsida > Caryophyllales > Aizoaceae > Tetragonia > Tetragonia tetragonoides. Next base: position 35,914,313 of record CM076154.1, on the reverse strand, counting down.
AGTCAACATGTTAAACCCATTCTCTTGTGAATAAATTGGAGAAGATGATACATCAGATATAGGTAAGGAAGTGCATAATATGTTTGATTGAGAAATAGCGTGAAATAGAGTATTGCAGTTGATAATTTAGCTGTCCATTTTCTCACTTGTGATATTCCAGATACATCAGAGCCAAGTTCCCAAATTAGTTGATTGCCCATGTTCGATCAATAACTTGGTAAGTGGAAATAACCGGTGGAAAGAAATATTTCACTTATGTTTGTTCGGGTCACTAACAAATGACAAGTCTTTCTCCAAGACTTACAAATTTTTATGCTCTTTAAACTGAGCATATGGAAGCACAAATCTGTTTAATACGGCTCAGCAACCCACAATCTTTCACCAATTGATGAAACCATTCTGCAGTTAGCTGATATTTGAGGTATAGCGATTCTAAGTAAACCTCGGCGCAGTTTGGAGATAGCTTTTTGAATCATTCATATCGGGTTTTGCTGTGATTTTACTTTGCCAAGCTCGAGCTTCTGAGTTCCAAATTACATCAGTGGGTCACTCCAGTCCCAGAGCTATGTATGTGCTGGACATGGCATACAGGGTTCTGGTGTAGTATGAAAGTAATGAAGCAATGCTTGAGAAAGGTAAGATTTGCTTGTATAAAACATCCAAACAAGGCTAGTTGCCTTAGATGATTATTGGTATTTGGTAGTGGAAAACTGGAAATGATTTGTTTGTATCTATCAGGAATCTCATTTAGATTGTGATGTACATTTTCCTGACCCAAAGTAAGTGGAAATGAATTAGATGCCTACATTTTATATTGAAAGCATGGTGTTACTAGGTTGACTTTGTTATACTTTGAACTTTAATTAATTAGATTAATTACAGAACCTTGTTTTTATTATATACTGTTACAGATATTAATCAAAAGAGAAACCTTGTATTCTCTTCCCTCCCAGCAAAGAAAAAGAAAGCAAAAGCAACAAAAAAGAATGCAAAAGGAGGAAAAGAGAAGAAAGAAGTGATAACACTCCTTCCATCCCATGCACTCAATTCCATACTAGAGTATCTCTGGATATCAGAACTTGCTTTCATAATGAAATGAGAAAATTATATTGTGATGGGAAATATTTGATTTGATATGTTTTTAACATTACTTATAGAAGTGTTTGATTTGAAAAAGTGTTTGATTTGGTATGTTTCCAACACCACATATTTTCAACTTGCTTTAGAAAATTTCATTATCAAAATGAGAAAATCATTTTGTAGAAGTAATACTTGTAGTATGATTGTCTTTGCTCTTTGATAAGCTGCTCCCTAGACCAGTCTCCTGACCCCTCAAGTGGGGACTATATAGCGCAACCTAAACCTACCAAACCGGCCGGTCATGTCGGGTTCAAACTCGAGTCATTATTAGGTGCGGTTATGTGGGGTTTGGGCTGGGTTAATTTTTACCACATTTAGGCTGCGATCCTAACATTTGCTGCCCCACATTCATCATACACAAAAATCATACTATAACACTTGCACAAGGAAAATAATGTAATCGAATAGGTTTAGATCCTCTCCAATACCCCATTTTCCGCATTTACGCATTACACTTGTGGTTTTGTGAATGCTTGCCACGTGTAAAAGAATAACTTTACCTTTTTTTTTTTGTTTGTAATCAACTTAATACGTGGCAAGTATCCACAAGTGTAATGCGTAAATACGAGAAATGAGATATTGAAGAGGATCCAAATCCAATTGAATATCATAAGAATGGGAAGAAAGAATTTACATATACTACTATATGATTTTCAAACTCTAAACATTGCTTTCTATAAGACATTACTAGAAACATGTTTAAATCAACTTAGCTACTTAATTAATCCTAATAGCCATGTAACTAAACATCCACTACCTAAAAATTACACAATATATGTGTTTCCCATTTCCCTCCCACTCTTCCTCTCTTTTCCAAGGAGGGAAGAAGATCATGAATTATGATCATGTTAGTTATGCCATTTTCACTCTTGTAGTATATAAAAAAAAAAGAACCATAAAGACAAAAAAGCGTAAAAAAAGAATATATATTGTTGTCATAATAACTTGCTAGGGTGAAAAACCCATGGTAAAAGAAATGCTAAAATTAAGACTGCTAATATGAAATTACACATGGACTTTGCACATCGATTGTTTCTCTCATATGAGCTTGGACTCATTGGAACCTCACCAACATTCAAGGCTCTGTTAACTTCTGCTTCAAGTGCTCGAAGTCCTGCATTTTCAACCCCTTCTATGTTCTTGGCAGGCTTGCCACATATCTCACATATCCTATGACAAAACCAAAAATTAAACACAGAAATTTGTATTAGACGATTTTTTCATAATTTTTCGTAAAACGTAGATATTTTTTAGTGAAACAATAAGTGACTCTTGTATTTCAAAATAATAACACTCTTTTAAATTTGGGTTGGTCACAATCATAAACAAGACTTAGTAAAAAATTTAATAATATAAAAATACATAATGTCTCTGTTTTCTTTTTCTTTTCTTTTTCCTTTAGAATTAGAAAATTGGAATATCATCAACTAGCACATGAAATATAGTAGAAATCAAGAACCTGTAATATTCATAATAATCTTCTAACTTTAAGTTAACATAAAGGATTGATATAATACAAGTGTGCCAAACAATGAGCAGTTTACCAACAAGTACTTAGATGAGTTGGTGAGGGACTCTTCTAGTTTAAGCAGAGATCTCAGGTTCGAGATCCTGTGAATGCAGCAGTGTTAAATACTTATTGGGAAAACTTTGCCACCCTTGTGGTCCCACCCGGCTCGGTCCGAATTCAACCAAACGATCTCAGACAAAAAAAAAAAAACAATGAGCAGTTTAATCACTCTCGCATTTTACATGCCTCCACTCACGAACATCAAATAATTTAGTTATATCAAGAATGTCTACAACAATAACACCTAAATGTGTTGGTTATTTACAAGGAGTTCGGTTTATTCATGATGCTCTCGACCAAACGCTTTTTGTCAAATTGACTTAATAAAATAATATTTATTTATAATAAAAAAAGCTCTTAGTGTATTAAGAATATCTCCCTTCTTAATAAATTAAAAATAAGGTTTAAATATTTTTCGGACGAGTATTTTCCAAATAATTAACCATTTAAATTTACACAGAAAACATTCTTCCCAATAAAAACCAAACAAAACAAAACCAAAATTTGATAGGGTATAAAAAAAGTGTGTACCTGTTTCCTTTTTGAATAAACCAAACCTTAGCACAATAGTAATGTGAGGTACCAAGTTCACCTTTACAAGCACAACCAAGAAGTACAAGATTTACATTCCCTGCACCAGCAGGAAGGTGATCAAAATCCAGTTGACAAATCCTGCAAATCTTCTCTTTGCTTACACTTTCTCTCTCCTCATCACCATTTCTGATATCAACATCAATTACACACATATCAGTAGTGTTGTTTTTCCCATCAACCCCAGGATTCGACATTGCCGTCTGATCAACCTTATTACATTTTTCAGCCTTCTGATCATCCTGATGATCAATGATCAACGGTGGAGATTGCACGGCAACATCAGCTGTTTGACCCTGTAAAGTTGTTGTTGTTGTTGTTGTTGTTGTTGTTGTTGATGAAGAAGTTTTGGTCATTTTTTTTTGGTATTTTGTTTGTGGGTATTAGAGTGTTAATTGTGGACTATTATAAAGAAAAAGGATTTGTTTTGTTTTTCTCTCTCTATCTCTCTGTTTTCAATGTCAGAGTATAAAACTAGACCTGACAGTCCTGACCCGAAATCGATTACCTGATCCAATTGATCCGAAACCGTAACCGAATATACCCGAATAGTGGCAACACGATTTAGAACCGACTATCCGAAATGATCCGAACCGAAACCGAAATGTTATTGACCCGACGACGACCCGTATCCGAATTTAACCCGAACCGAATTGAAACCGAACCGTTCACAACCGAAACCGATTTGATCCGAACTAAACACAAACCGATTCAAACCGATCTAAACCGAACATGACTCGAAACCAAAATAAATCAAACGTGAAATTGGTTAAACGCTATTTTTTAATAAAAATAATTATTATTTACCACATAATTTAAAGATTATACACTAAACCTTACTTAGTGTTAACCCAATTTGGTGATTTGAATGGAAATTTGAGATCGAACGCTCAAAATATAGCCTGACCCAAAATTGACCCGACAATTCGGACCTGTATCCGAACCCGATCCGAATGACACAAATCGATTTTAACCCGACCCAAAAGGAACCGACTTTTCAAACAAAAACCGATCCGATATTGATCCGACCCTAATGAACCGACCCGAAATAATCCGAAAAAGGTACAAATCCGAATAAACTCAAACCCGAAGTACAACCGAACCGAAACCGACCCATACCCAAGTATAGATCGACCCAATTAGACCCGAACAGAAATTAACCCGACCCGTAACCGATCCGATTGACCCGTTTGTCAGTTCCATATAAAACATCCCTAAGATTGGCCGAGATTTATGATCAACATGAATAGGCTAAACGGGTACACACTTATCATGTCAAAAATACATTGAATATTGAACTTTCTCTTGAAAAAGAAACTGCCCTTAATTGCCTTTTAGTGGGTGATTATATAAAGCCAAGGGATTAAGATAAGATTAAGCTCATTTTGTAGACCGGGTTTAGGGTCATACTAGTAGTCCATTACTAATACCTCTCTATATATCTGAAGAATCAAATATTCCCATAAATAGCACTTTGAGTTTGAGGAGTAATTAGTTGTTGTTGCACTAGCTTCTCATAATCTCATTTGGCCTTTTTACTTCGTTTCTTTATTCAATATTTTTGAGTTTGTCCGATCAGTTCACTTCAGCCCATTTTCGTTTAATTCAATTTAGTTTAGTGATGATCTCGTGTTAATTAGTTCAGTGGTTTTGAGTTATAATTCATTCCAGTGACTTTCAGTTCAGTTCGAAAACAGAGATTGTGTCTCACGTATTATAGTGTTCAGCTCAGTTCAGTGCAGTGCAATGGTGTTCGTTTCAGTTCGCGATGTTGAATTCAGTTCAGTTTAACCCTAAAGAAATGGGTGAGATCAGCTGCAGCTCACAATAAATTAATAGAGTCACTATCTAGAAATATAGGGGACACTTATTATAAAGAGGAACACTTTTGCTCACAAAAAAAATAAAAAGTTATTCTCGTCTCACCAAATATTAAGATAAAATCGGTTTATACAAATTTTGGTGTTCGGGTTCAGAGTTAGACCACCATCTAATTTGTTATTGCTAATTTTTGTTGAGTCAATATTTTTCCTTTCATTATTCTTTGAATTTCAAATAAAATATAAAAGCCGATAATATATATTATTGGAATTAAGCTTCAACTTCACTTTTTTGTTGGTTCATATCAACGGTATTCATCGTCGACCACAATAACTAATCACCGCGTTAATCGGTAGTCTCAACTACTTCACTTTAAGGGTACAATAGTAGACACTATTGATAGATACGCATAACAAGCGCAATACGAAAGATTGTCTCAAATGAATTCTGTTATTGGTATACTATATATGATTTGGACATTGTTGCACAAAATATATGGGTGACACTAAAATAAGATCGTTTTTTTGACGCAAATGATCAAGTACTGAGATGGTTCAAGTTCAGTTTGGGCAATGTGTATGAATTATGATCCAGCTAGTAGTAGATTGAATCCCTATTTCTATACAAACTTACGTTACTTTCTTTAGTTTCTTGTTAGTGTCTACCCATTTTTAGGGCAAGATGCCAAAACCTACCCATTTGAAGAAGACGGCTGGTGAATCATTATGATCACCATTTCTAATTTTCTATATATATACTTGATTTGTACTCCCAAGTACTAACTTATTCGATGTGGTACACAACTTACACCACAACTTTACATAAAAAACCAGAAAATAATTTGGAAATATATATTAATACACAAGAAAACAAATTTATGTAGCTTAAATAAGGGAGGGTAAGACTCATTCTTTGTCTTTATTTGAGTATTCATATGATAATGGAATGGCTATCCCATTTGACTTTATGTGGTTTTCAAGAACTATCTTTTGACCATTTGTTGCTTATATGATAGTACAATAGATAAAAACTTTAAAAAAAAAATTGGAATCACCTAAAAAAGAGTGAACTAAAATAAAATGTCTATTTACATGACTTTGCAATCCCTCTATTTAAGAATTACAGTGTGTTTGGGAACTTTAAGTTAATAAGTAAAATGAAGTAAAATTAGAGAAAACTATAAAATCTTTAAATTTGCTTTGTTTGGTTGTTAGTGCGGAAAACTGTGGAAAATTAAAAATATGGAAATCTGTGGAAATCTCCTAGTTATAATTTGCCCAATTAGATTTCCATAGTTTTCCCGTCAAAATCGATGGAAAATCTGTGAAAATATGAGGAAATTTAAAAAGAAAGCCTTTATTCTACCATAGATTTCTAGAATAACCAACCAAACAAAAGAAAACGATGTAAATCTCCTACATTTCTACAACATTTAAACCGATAAACCAAACAAGTGAAAATGATAAGATTTTCACTGTTTTACTTTTATGTAGATTTACTTTTCTACAGTTTTCCTCAATTACAAAGTTCCCAAACATAGTGTTACTCAGAAAAATCACGGTAAAAGTATTGGAAATACATACATATAATACAACAAAAATGACACATTCTTTTTCTTAGGAAAATCAAAATATTTTGTTATTGGATTTCATTTAAAGTTACCATTTTTCATAAAGTAGGTTCCGACTAGATAGGTAATAGGTATGATATCGTTGTCCTCATACTTATATTATGTAATCATTCTCTTAACTTATCCAATCACATTAAAGAGTTAAAGACACTATCAAAAATCCCTTGCTTATGTTTGCAAATTAGTAACCAAAGTGGTAACTAGAGTATAAAAACAACAAAAGGAACTCAACCAACCTTTGGAACTGCTTTTAGTAAATATTCAAGCTTACAACTCAAGAAACAGGCTAATTAACATAAGCAAAGCATCATAAAGGATTACCAAAACTAACATAAGCCTGTTTGAATAGGCCCATTTGATTTCAAATCTACCATTTCATTTAAATTGGCTGTTTGGATAACCCAAAATTTGGAACCCATGAATTGGACCAAATCCACTTCTATTTGAAAAGGCCTGTGAGTATCAATTCTAAATTCACTCATTTTTGGCCCAAATTTGAAATCAGAACCCCTCTCTCTCCTCGCGATTTTTTTCTTCGAGCGCTCTCTCTCTCTCCTCTCTCTCCCATCCTCCTCTTTCAGATGTTATCCATGGCGATTTTCAGTCTCATTCTTTCTCTCCTCTTTCAGATCTCATTATCTCTCTCACTCTTTCTCTCTCATCTTTTGATCGACGACTTTTAGTGCTTTTCGAAGGTAAAGTTGCTAGTATAGGGTTTTGGTTGATTTAGGTTTTGAGCTCGATTTGCCCCAATTTCTCTTTCTGTTTTCACTTCAGCTACGCTTCTCTCTCCTCGTTCTCCCTCGTTCGCTCTCTCTCTCTCACCTCTTTCAAGAGAGAGAACGAAGGTCGAAGGACGCAAACTCCATGGAAGCTCGAAGGAATTGTCAGATTAGTCTCTATTGAAGCTCAAATTCAGGTAATGCTTTCCAGTTCTTGCAATAAAATTTCTATTTCCTAGTTTTCGAACAATCCAGAGTTTATATAATGAATCATGATTAATTGTTGTAGAAATATAGTTCTAATTTTAGATTTCTCGCACAATTTTGGATCGAACTACCAGGAATTTAGTTGAAATTGAAACTTTTTTTCTTCTAGATTGTTTCAAATTTAGGTTTAATTCTCTGTATTTGCGATTTCTAGGTTTCAATTTTTTTTTTGTTTCCTCTGAATGTGAGATAGAAACCTTTGATATATAGTTTCCTCATGATTTATTGTTTCCTACATGCGTTTCTCATTCAGTGCTTTGATTCGGAATTTTTCTTTCATTCATTCGATTTATTGGGTGTTGTGTCCTTAGCTTATAGTAGTGGCAGAGAAGGGAGTTTGTAGCTTTAAAAGTTGGGAAAGTTTATGCCAATGGAAATTTGCAAAATCTGGAAATTTTACTGTTTTCTTGTGTGATCAAGTGGGGGAGTCCCTGGTGTTTTTTGTATAGACTGTAAATGGTAGTATTTTGATCAAATGTACTATAGAAACAGTTAGACTTCACCTTTTTCCTAGGCTGATACACACAAGAGAAACACATGGATTTTGATCCTCCACATAAAAGGATGATATGTTAAGCTTTTGCCCTTGTTAAGCTTCCGAGAAAATCTCTGCTTGAATGGGGTGCCAAATGCAGAAGAACTGCGTAATTAATCCTCTACTGGTACTATTAATACCCTTGTTTTCAATTTGATGTATGCTGATCATCCTATATATCCTGTTATTTGTAGTTCTATTCTGAATATAGTTAATTAGGAGTAGTATTTTGGTGGGCGATGATTTTGCCAAGGCAACCATAAGGAATGAGTAATTATTTCCTTCGACAAAATCACTCCCCATTTTGATGCGTAGATTAACTGGAAGTTATATTTGCAATCTGCATATAAGCTAGCTATAGAGAGCTTACTTTGTCGATATTTGCCTACATAACAGTGGAATGTAAGAATTTTTGTTACCTCATTATAATAGTTATATGGTGCTCCTATGAGATTATTTGCTTCTGTCAGATGAAATTTGCTCTGTTGTATCTTCTGTTGGTGTTTAATTATTACGAAGTAGGAGTATTTCCTGAATTTCAAGCCTTGCTGTTAACCGGTTCTGTTTCATGCACATAATTGGATTCAATCTCTCTTTATGTATGTCACTTCAAGTATATTATCATACATGGAAACTCTAATTTTCAGCAAGTTATATTTTCATTTTACCTTTTTAAGACTGAAATTTTATCAGACTCAGGTGGTTAGTGCACATCTTTAACTTCTAATCCAATTGCCAAGTAAGATGATCTTGATCTTCTAAGGGAAGTCAGGAAATCGAATCGAACTCGTAGCTTCATCATTTAGTGCTTATGTACAGTACAATTATACTAGGAAACAAACTTGCAGTTACTAGTAATAGACAAAGAAAGTGGGCAACATAAGACCAAATTAGCACTGATATAGGCATGGTTATCTATCTTTTCCATCTGCTATTATGTTAGAAATAAGGCTAATGAAGGAACAAACTTATCTCAAAAGAAAGTCGTGGCGTGACGAATCACTGCCCTAAAGTCAAATTTTCCCCCACACGTACACTAGGGAATTTCAGGCAACCGACCTCCAGGGATACACGACAACCAAAGCTCCGGTGTACTGCGATGCAATGGTTTTGAGAGCAAACTGATCTACTGCCAAGACTAGAGAAGAAAAGAGGATTTGAGAGTGTATGTTTTCAGTGTGCCCAAAAGAAATCAAGAAACAAAGTATATAAAGAGAAGAAATATGTAACCACAAAATAATTAATGTGGGGCGGATTTTTAGGGAGGTAATAATGGTTAGTTATTTTGTAACGGTTACAGAATCTTTTTGCCGGTCAAACGAAACACTTTTCTCTTCTCTACCAATGCGGGACAATGGATTTTATGAACAAGGCTTTTGTGGGACTTTATTTTGAAGCATACCAAGCTTCATGAAGCATATCAAGCTTCATTTCCAACAATCCCCCACATGATTCAAAGAAAAGTGGTAGAAGAAGTTCATGGCAGTAGGAGGTCGCACGTTACGATACTAATGTCTTGTGGACTTGAATTAGTACCTTGTGCATACAAGTTTGCCCAACAACCATTTAGGTGGAAAAAATTCCTTGAACCTTTCACGATATTTGTTCAGTACAAACTGCGCACTTAGTTTGACCTCAAAATCAGATTTACTCTCGCGAAAACATATATACGTTAGCCCCTTACGTGCCTGGATACTTCTGTGAACGCTCTAGAGAGTCATTAGCCCAAATGCTCCCATAGGGGGCGGGCAATTCCCCCACATTCACATAGGTGAGTTCATCAAGTGTGTACTGTCTCACACCACCTTACAAAGCTATGAACTCATTAAGAGCTAAAATGCTCAACCTCACACACATGACAGTATACAGAAAAGTACTACATCATTTTATAGAGGAATGAGGTTTGTAGTACATGACTGGAGTTGTTTTGTGATTTCGTTTGACCTCATTGAACCTGGATATATTCCAGGTTGGGTATCCATCACAATTCACTCCCACTGGGCTGAAGCCCCATTCCTAGTGCTGACTCAAGCACTATCTTTCCACAAAGACCTTTGGAAGAGGATTTGCAAGTTCTTCTCCTACTTAACACACTCGAGTGATATCACATTATATCTGATCAGATTTTTCACAATTCCATGTCTAAGGCGTACATGCCTTCTCTTTCCGCTGAAAGAATAGTTGTGGGCTACTCTATCAGCCACTTGCCAAACACAATTGACAATCACAACACATGGATACTAGCGGAGCCGGTCTCCCCCACAATGGAATATCTGCAGGCAAACTTCTTAGCCATTCGGCTTTGTATCCTGCCACATTCTTGAATAAAAACTTAGATTCCATTGTGAAACTTTGCATCACAAAAATGTTTGGAAGCTTTCCAAAATATAGCAGCACTAGCAAGACTATTTCATCATTCTTGTTAGAATTAGTTGGCATGGAAAATTCCTTCAAACACAAGGAAAATTCTTGTAGTGCAAATTAAACCCAAATTAATAGTACCTTACAAATACTTCAATAAAATAATCAAAGTATTGGATTAATCGCGATTGGGCTTATGAGTATATCTAATCAACCTGCATACGTCATGTGCTATATTTGGTATGATAACTCATCAAACATAGCACTCCCAAGTCCCAATACTCTTAGCATGCATATTCCTCTTGTGATAAACTATCACCTTTTATTCATTTTCAACTGAATGCTAGTAGCATAAGGGGTTTTCACGAGAGTAGAATCAAATTGACTAAACTTTTTTCTTTTTTCTTTTTTTTCTTAAAAAAAATAAATAAAATAAATAAAAAATCCTCAACAACTGAATCCAATTCAAACTCAAACCCACAAAGACTTCTAGTAATCTTAATGCCAATAGCGAATTACATCAGCTTTACCCTTATCTTTCATGTCAAAGCATGATTTCAAGAAAGTTGATATTGTGTTTATCATATCAATACTTTTACTAAAATTAAGTATATCATCCACATGAAGACAACTTATAACACATCTATGCTCAAACATCTCAAGAAAGCTACATGTGGCAATTTTATGAGTAGTACACTAATTTTAATTAGTTACCCCCACATTCTCAAAGAATCGGGTGGATCGAATTATATTGAGAACAGAACACCAACAATATTTGTAAATATACAACTTTCCCTACATGTTCTCAATATATATACCAATTCATCAATTTAATTATAATTCCTTTGAAGACAATATAAAGTATATACCAATATACCACAATAGATAATATTAAGGAACCCAAAAAACATGTGAATTTTGTAGCATGTTTTGAACTACAAATATCATCCAACTATTCACACAATGTTCCCATATATTATAAATTATTTAATCAACTCACAAAAATCCGTAACGGTTTTCAGATCAAAGGAGCAACATTTAATCACAATAAATGAGAATTAATTATAGTCCTCATGTAACTCCCGCACTAACAATTACTTGTCAATGATCACATTAATTCTGTATTTCATTCAAAATACCCACTTATTACCAAGTGCCTTATAGTCCCAAGGATGATCATATACTATCCAAGTATTATTGCACATCAAAATTGATTCCTTTTCAACTATTTATAACTTCGTTACAATAATTAGAATCAATGGATCTCATGGTTTTCTCATAATATAGAAGCTCAAAATTAGACATCATGACCAGTCATATAAATCTCAATGGAGAACCAGTATTACAAAATGAAGTCCATATGATCCAACATAATAACCACATCAACAAAATTATTGAACAAGTGTTTTTTTTTTTTAACCCCATATAAGAATACTATAGATTTACGTACGTATATAATTATAACGGTGACCTCACCTCACCAGAGTATATAATAAAAAAACACATGACATTAAATCGAAAGATGACCTTTGTCTCACAAAATTTAATCATTTAGTAAGGTCTTTTGTCTATTGTGGGTACATGAACTTCAAAATAGGAATCTTAAATGACTCATCACCATATTAAATAATTATATACTCAAGATATAAAACCTATCAGCTATCCCTGCCAATGTCTAATGCAGACCATGTAACAAACTTGGAGAAAGCAATAAACATGACCTATTGAATAGCATTAATAACACTATTGAGGTTTTTCATCAAATTTTCAATTTTTTTTTTTTAAATAAACAAGCAGGAGTAAAGAGCCTTCATAATTTAATTTAAATAAAGCAAATCGAGATTGTACCAATCACATACATAATACAAGACACTTTTGCCTTTGGTAGCATCATAGGTTACAACACACCAAGTGCTAGTTATTAATTACGTATACAAAATCACACTTATTATGTGAGCTTTGTAACCTCCATGTTATTTATTGCCTCTATACCACTCTAAAATGAGTTAATGACATTAACTTAATTAGCATAACTCCTTTCCAATGAGCATAAAACTATTTCAAACAAAATATTATTGTTACACTATATGATACGTCAAAATATGATAAGGAGAATATGCAACTTTATGGTAAATTCTTTGTCAGAGACAAACTAACATGTTAATCTCAAACATGTAGTGACAAACAACTCAAATAAAGTATCAGATTATACCAAAAATTTATCACATGTCATGCAATAATATATATGTAACAACATATATACACATGACTTGATTGAATACCAACTACTGCAATAGTGTAGCACTAAATGGATATAATTATATGGAAGTTGGGGTTCAGTACGTAGTGACAAGGGGGTTTATAACCATGGAACTGATGATTCCTATAGTTTCGACAACACCCCTTAACATTATTTCTCAATGTAACACATCCAAACTTTACGGAAATCAAGAGTAGATAATAACAGCAATACTTTTGAATAAACTAACAACTGTTCCTGGAAATTTGAAGCGCAAAATGGTGAAAGAATTTCACTTGAGATAGCACAAAATACCAAATTATAATTATCAATCGAGTCACTTACGGCAAACGGCAAGCTGAGTAACTGGATAAAAGACCCAAACGATCAAATGAAATAGCCACACAAAATACCCCAAAAATAATCATAATAGATAGATACTACAAGAGATAATTATATCCCATGCGTAACATGAAGTGGAAAAACCAAATTAGTCAAGCACCAATATGAAACCCAAAAGAATAGAAAGGTGCGGTCCGCAAGAGATCAGTAACAAGAGACCAACCACCCCAACAAAGCCAATCATATATAAGAACGATGTTCATAGTTTGATGATATGAATACCACAGGTGGCAAGTTAATGCTCCACAAGATCAAGATAAAAAGTAATAATATTAAATTACTCACAAGATTGAGACTGATGAAAAACAATTGACTAGCAATTTTGATAAGTATCCAAATCAAAGAAAAATTATCCCAAATCAGAACTTAAACCAAAACTAAAATAAAGCAATAAAGCTAGTTTTCTAACAAACTTATCTAATTTGGACCACGAGGAACAAAAATATAGGCATCACCAATAATAATCATGATTCCATCACCAGCCATATTAGAAAACAAATTCGACTTTAGAATGTTAGAAACAAGGCTAATGAAGGAACAAACTTATCTCAAAAGAAAGTCGTGGCGTGACGAATCACTACCCTAAAGTCGAATTTGCCCCCACACGTACACTAGGGAATTTCAGGCAACCGACCTCCAGGGATACACGACAACCAAAGCTCCGGTGTACTGCGATGCAATGGTTTTGAGAGCAAACTGATCTACTGCCAAGACTAGAGAAGAAAAGAGGATTTGAGAGTGTATGTTTTCAGTGTGCCCAAAAGAAATCAAGAAACAAAGTATATAAAGAGAAGAAATATGTAACCGCAAAATAATTAATGTGGGGCGGATTTTTAGGGAGGTAATAATGGTTAGTTATTTTGTAACGGTTACAGAATCTTTTTACCGGTCAAACGAAACACTTTTCTCTTCTCTACCAATGCGGGACAATGGATTTTATGAACAAGGCTTTTGTGGGACTTTACTTTGAAGCATACCAAGCTTCATGAAGCATATCAAGCTTCATTTCCAACATATTATACTCCACTATCTGATAGGTAATCAAGTGATATAACAGATTTCTCAAGTGATAAACAGTGGCTTTGTTTTCATTGCCATGAGCTTGTTTGATTCCCTGAAATTTTGAATATAACGATATGGATTACATAAGCTAGTTAGAATGGTGCAAGTTAGAAAAATATCTCTGTTTTGTAACAGAAAAACTGTGTTTTGATTACATTGTCAATTCACTTTGTTATTCAGTCTATTGGAATATGGATCTTATGCAAAGTCGTTTGTTATGTTCAATAAGAGAGCCAAAGAAGGTTAATATTGTGAGCTTAATATGTGTCACCCCTTTGTTTTATTGAGCTTGATCCTGTAGGTTGAATTGCTTTGTGTTCGAAGCTGCCTTCTTGCATGCTGCAGGAAAGAGGGTTCGTTATCGATGAGAGTTGAGATGCGACCGACTGATCCGATATCGAAAAAGTGGAGAGAGAAAGAGGATGATTCAGACGATGATGATGATGACGTGGAGGTGCAACATGAGCAAGGGCGCAAATTAGCGCATTCAGGGCAGAGAGCTGAGAGACGGTCTTTTAGACATGTTGGACAGATTCCTGAACGGCGACGTTTTGATGGGTGTTGATTGCATTTCCATACATCTTCTTCTTCTGCGTAAAACGCCATTTTTGTTTGTTTAATTTTTGTTTTGAGAGCTTTTGTGGTTTTTTTTAAGGGTTGTTTAGGGTTTGAGGATGGTGGTAGTGAAGGAGAATGGGTGGGAGATTGTTGTGAATTTGCCGGAAAAATTGAGAAACATAAAATTAACAGAGTAATGATAACAAATTTCTTCATTTTGGGAAGTTGTGGGTTTAATTATTGGTTAGAATCTAAAATTTCAATAAAATTTTCATTGATTTATATGCAAATGTGGAATTGAAATTATATAGCTTGCCAAACAAAGATTGGATTTCAAATTGTAGAATTGAAATTCATTGTTTTGTCAAACATGAAATTTATTTCAAATTTTTGAATTGAAATTCCTTGTTTTCCCAAACAAGAAATTCATATTTCAAATTTTGGAATTGAAATTTTTGGTTTTCCCAAACAATGAATTTGTATTTGAATTGCAAAATTTCAAATTCTTGAATCGAATTCAAGGTATTCAAATCAAATGGTGGAATCCAAACGTGCTCTTAGTCAATTTGTTGTAAGGAATAATTACAACAATACGAATGGCTGAAATTTTGAATATAGACATTTTTCTTTTTCTTCCCCCAGATCAGAGAAGATGAAGATAGATAATTGACTACATTTCCCCCATTAAATACTCAACGTATGTTGTCTTACGTGCAATTGACATAGAGTATATGCAAAGGTCATTTTCTCAAGCAGGACACATGCACATTAATAGACATTAGACATGCTTAGAGAGTCAAATTAAGCTTTAATTAACAATGGATTAGCTAAGTCTTTCAAAATCAATACGCCATTATTCGTGCAACGGAGTTTAAACTTGAGCATCCAAAACCCCCAATCCAAAAAAATGAGTTGGAAGTAACCAGGACGACTCCAACTATCAAACTCACTACTAAACTATGTTAATGAGATACTTCTATAGCTCCGTCACTTTTGTGATCTCCATTCTTTAGATATGAGAAAACCAACACTTCGTAATCGTATTTCAAATTTCATTAAAATATCAATTTATAAAGAAAGACTTTGCCCCTTGCTTCTACAATTTAGATGCAATATCTGGCTCTGTCATTTTTTGTTTTGCTCTTCCATATTTGGCCCTCTTATTAAGAACAAAGTAAGTGTTTATATGGGAGTAAGAACCCGATTTATAGCGAACACTTGTGTACTAGTAGCAAAAGCTACTACATTGAGATATCGAGTTAGGAAAGCATTTGAACTCGATCTATCAAAATTTATCTAGATGATCGTTATTCAATTATCATTCAACCCTTACGTGGATCAAATGTTATTTCACGGTGCATAGACTCGATCACTTATATGATTGATACACAATAAATTCATTGTCGGCCCAATACAATCCGGTTATTGTAGCTTATATATATGGTTAGAGAACTTAATGTAGCTGCATTTTAAATAACAATACTTGAACATTTGATTAGGCAACATACTTGTACAGACTATCATCTCTTAAATCTAATGACATTCTTTCGACTAGGGTCTGTTCTCCCCAACTTATTTTTGTTTATTTCAGCAAACTTCAATAACAAATTTCAGCAAATAAATAAAGTTAAACAAAGTTCAACAAAGTTAAACAAACCAATATACAAACTAGTTATAAGAAACACTTGAATCAACAATATTCAACAAAAATAATTAAAGTTCAACGAAGTTCAACAAAGTTAAATAAATTTCAACAGTTTAATGAACTTCAACGAAGTTCAACAAAAATAAATTTTCAGTAATAAATATAAACATTTTTCAGTTGGGGAGAATAGACCATAAAGTGTTAGATTTAAACGAAAACCTCCAAACATTTCTTTCCATCCTTTCTCCTCAAAAAAAAAAAAAAAAAAAAACAAACTCCTCAACAACATAAGAGTAACACAAATTTTTGAGTGCATAGTTTTCGAAGAAGAAAAAAGATATTGAGTACCATGAGTTCAAACCTTTAAGTTTTTGTGTTTTTTATTTTATTTTAGAAAAATATTTTATTGATTCAGTGGGTTGTCAACCCACTAGTATATTGTGTCTATCTCTTTCTATTTTAATTACTACTTTTTAAAAATAGATAAAAGATATTATGAAGATAGAGGAGAAAGATAAACACAATAGACTTGTGGATTAGCAACCGAGTGGGTGAATGTCTCATTCACCTTTATTTATCAACACAAAAGGTCTTCTCCTATGTCTCATTGGTTCATTGCTTTTGTTCCTTTTCATATGTGGTTGACAACGCAATACTTTTTGCCTTTCCAAAGTCTAATTACCACAATTAAGTTTTTTAATTTTATTTTAAAGTGTACCACAATAATTTATTTCCTTAAACACTTGAATATAAACATTTTGTTCTTCCAAAAGCGTCACCTGAGATCTGTTTCCTTGTCTTTTTTAGTAATCCACTAATCCTTACTATTTAATTATTTAAATTTATTTTAAATTCACACTATTCAAGCAGCAGCTTCCCTTCTTCTCTCTCTCTCTGTCTGTCCCATCGTCTTCTTACATTCTCTCTCTTCCGCCGCTCTCACTTTCTCTCTCTTCAACCTCGAAAATGGCGTTCCGAGCTGCGATATTTTCCAGAAGAATCGCCGTAGGTAAAACGACGCCGTTTGGAGCTCGATCGGCATCTTCATGGTGGGGCCATGTGGATCCAGCTCCTAAAGATCCGATCCTCGGTGTTACCGAAGCTTTCTTGGCTGATACCACTCCTACCAAAATCAATGTTGGAGTTGTATGTCTCTTTTTCTCTCTCCTCTTTTCAATTCTGATCTTCAGCTTCTGTTAATTAATTATATCAAACCTTGCTAGCTTTAATTAATTTGCATGCATGTTTGCTTAATTTGCTTAGCATAAATTAAACTAGTTGGTTTGTTGGTTTTATTGATTTATTTGGTCATTTAATTGGGGAAATTATTGTAAATTTGTAATTTGAATTTGATGTTTTTTTATTTTAATTTAAATTTTTTATGTAGGGTGCATACCGTGATGATAATGGGAAGCCTGTTGTTTTGGATTGTGTCCGAGAAGCAGAGGCGAGAATTGCTGGCAATTTGAACATGTAAACACTTCATCCCTCTTTTAATTTCTCTCTCTTTCTTACAATTTTACATGTGTGGAGCATCTTTTAAGCTGTTCGTTTGGAATTTTATTTGAAATGTGATGTGAAGTTGGGTTTATTGCTGTTTTATACCGTGATTTTAGGCTTGAAATAGTACTTGAAACATTATTAGGGGCATGTTGAGACTTGAGAGTTGTTTAAATGTAGCTTGGAGTAACATAATGTGAACCGTTAAAAAAAATAGCTAGGAGCATTTTTATTGGCAGTTGCCCGAGTCGGTAAAAGTATGATTGCATGTATAGAGTATCATTCATCCGAGATTTATATGTGAGAGAGCTCCTTGTAAATAGTACATATCTTGTTTAAGAAATGACTTGTTATTATTTCCTTGGTAGAAGTTGTAGAACCAACTTTAAGCAATTTGACCGATTAATGGATCATTTTTTGCTCCAAATTGATCATTTGTGGTAGTTATACTATATTTTTCCCTTGATTAACAAAATGGTTTTAATTTTGGGTCAAATTGGGCCGTTTTAATGCTTAACGATATGGTTCCACATAGCAAAATATATTCTAAATGTGTTTTGCCAAAAACAAAGACAAAAATGTAGTTTGACCAAAAATTTATGTGATTACTCTAATTATAGCACTTTGATTTTGGATCCCAATTACATGAGATGTTATCAATAATTACAATAGGGTAGGAATTATTACCACTGGTTAGATGCCTCCAGTGGGGCATCCAAATGTGCTCCTTGAATTGTAAGTAATACTATCATTAGTAGTGGAAGTAATGCTATTATTAGTAGTGGAGTATTATTAGTATTTAACAACCAAAAAAGTTCCAGTTATTGGAGGGCATCTAACCAATTGCCTAACAATGACAATATGACTAGTTCGTGATAGAATTGCCATAATTTGGATCTTATGTTTGCAATAGGGTGTTGATCAAGTGTACTGTAAATGTAAAATGTCATTTGAATTGTACATGTCATAGGCCATTGTAAATTCTCTCCTAGAAATTTGTGCCAAGTATCTTATTGCTCATGGTTTTTCATTGTAAATATATAGCTTTATAGGTTCTGAAGGAAAGATATGAGATATCATACGAGAGATCACGAATAAAAAAGAATAACAAAGCTTGAATTAAACGAGCAACCCTTTAACATAAACAAGATGGGAAAAGGGTTCAACATGCAAACATTACATGGAAGATAAGAGATCAGAAGTAAAAAAATGAGGGAAGTAGGGAACAAATGAGAGAGGCCTTGTTCTAGAATAAAGATGGCAACTAGGGTAATTTCCTCCAACTTTTGGATTGGTTGGTCATTGTCGACATGCCAGTTAGAGACAATGTTTCTAAAGGTTAGTGGATTGTAGTCGTTTCTCTAACTGTTTTTCTTGGCTCACAAAATAGTCCAAATAGTTAGTTGGCCAAGTCAATCAGCAAAATGACTCAAATCAGGCAAAGTCATTTAAAAAGCCATTCACCAAACATGGTTATAATGAGCTTCAAAGGTTTACTATTTTTGGGCCTTGTTTGGCAATTGATTTTTTGGTTGGCTGCTTAAGGGTTTGACTCATTTTCCTTGTTTGACTTGGTAATGAACTCGCTAATATCAATACATCAAGATCAACATCAACATCAACATCAACATTACCCCAGAACCTTCAAAGAGTAGAGACATTCCTGAAATGGGTTAGGGAGAGTCAAGTGTATGCAGTTAGTACACAGATTGTGTCTGTTTGACGCTTGATTGAAATGTAAAATTACCTTCAAATATGGGATATATCCAGGCAAATCATATTAGATTAGAATGTAATTAGTTTGATGAGCCATTTCATTTTAGTTCATTATGTTCCACAGCCAATGAGCAGTGAATTTTTGGCTCAATTAGACATGACATAATTACATAAATGAATTGCCTAATCTAGGTTATTACAATCGATAGGAACAAAGTAAATAAAATAGGCTGGCTAAGGACTACTTTACCAAGTATTTAGAAACAAATTGTTGTCATGGAATTAGTTATTGTTCTTTTGATTTAATCGGTAGTTATAATAAAATGAACATGAGCAACAATAAAAACAACAAAGGGAGAGAGATCAAGTTGATGAAGGAGTAGTAACAACATCAACTATATCTAACCATTTTGCTGATATTGGAAATTGCAAACAAACAACATCCATTAACAATATCTACCATTTTGTTGATACTAGAGATGTAAACATATTTACAAGGGAATTTCGATAAAATTGACAACTTTTGAAGTATGTCCATATCCTTATAGCCTTATAGGACATTTAAATGTTGACAACAATTTCGCCAGACATCTTTCTACACACAATTAATACTACTAATTGGTCAAAGCAACAATTGGCAGCGGACAACTTTTGGGTTGGGGTCTTTTAACCATTCTTGTTGCTGATCTTGAAACACATTATTTCAGTTGTAATAATATTCTATTCAAGCAGGATATAAAGACTAGCCCTAGTAACCGTCACGTTTGTAATCTATATGTTACCCCTGTTTTTTTGGAGGGGATATGTTACTTACTATTTGTGAGTAGTATTGTCTATTGAGTTGTAATTCAAGATTTGAGAAGAACCAAGTGGTCAAGAACCAAGTGGTCAATAATAACCCCGCACCAAAAAACATAAAAATAACCTGTTAGAGGAAGGAATGCATACGGTTAGGGAATGTTATTTAGTATATCTTAGGAATATTCTAGAATTGTTGCTCTTAATAATCTTGATATTATTAATCTGCTGTTTCCATAATAGTAGACACTCTTATATCAAGTTTGTTATGATATTATCACAATTCTAGAATATTTCTAAGATATAGTAGATACTAATCTTTAACCGTATACATTTTTAACGGTTTGAGAATAGAAAAGCGGAAAATTTCGGTGCAAAGTAAAAGGAATGAAAACAGTAAATATGGAATGAAGAATCGAAAAAGATGAAGATAAAGGTGTTTTGTTATGGAGCATGTGCAAGCTCAAGTTTGTAGATTTGAAGTACAAGGTCTTGGGCAGTTTGATTTTAACTTCGGGTGTGAGTCTGTGAGATTCTACCTAAGAGCATCTGCATTGGTGTCTACATAAGTCCCATATTCTACTTTCAGATCAAACAAATTACAAAGGAAACTGATAACAATGCTTAGAATACTTTCAACCTCTCAAACAATCTCCAGCATTTTACCTTATGCAGGTTGGGAACCCGTATGCAGCGTGAAGGGGGCTGGAGTGCTTAGTAGTAATAAATAAAAGAATAAAGCTCGAATTTGTAAACAGAGAATGAAACAGGGAGCTGTTATTTGATTAGAATTCATCTATAAAGTAATGTAAACATTTGGCCTACCAGACTACCAGTACTGTGGAAATGCCATCAGTATGTCTGAATATATGAGTGTTAATAACTAATGATGTATTATGGGAAGAAATGGGAAGAAAAACTTTGTCCGAATTGTTTGCTTGTCTTTGGCTGGAGGGCTTGATGATAAGTATGTTGTTGATCCAAATGAATATAAGCGCTCCCCCCCCCCCCTCCCCCCAAATTAGGACAAAAGGGAAGCTCAGTGAATGATCCAAACGAAAGCAGGGTTCGGGGAAGTGCATGTGTTGTAAGTAACTCCCGCTCATGAGGCAGCCCCGCGGAACACCAAAGCTCACCCACGTCTAACATACAGTATGATAATTGAGTTTATAGTCCAATTTAGCAAAACCTGAAGATGGGCTTTTGGTGACTTGCGCCTAGGTCTCTACTAGTGACATTTGATGGGGAGTTTTGTGTAAAGATCTGTATATCTAGTTATCTGTTAACTCTGTTGGTGAAGGATTTCGATAAATCAATTCTGAGTCGATATCAACAAAAGTCTGACATCCACTTGACACCCATTGTCTTATTTTTGGTAGGGAGTATCTTCCTATGGGCGGAAGTAACCACATGATTGAGGAAACACTGAAGCTTGCTTATGGAGAGGATTCTGAGTTTATCAAAGAGAAAAGAATTGCAGCAGTGCAGGCACTATCTGGTACTGGAGCATGTCGACTTTTTGCAGACTTTCAAAAACGTTATCAGCCGGAATCCGAAATTTACATTCCTGTTCCAACATGGTCCAAGTGAGTACTGTTGCTTTGCCCTCCTCGCATCCCCTGTAAAGGAAAAAGGAGGGGGGAGGGTGTATCTATCTGCTTCAGTTATTCTTTGTCACTTTCAGACATTTGCTGATACATCGCTGTGATATTTGGACAGCCATCACAACATCTGGAGGGACGCGCATGTCTCAGAGAAAACTTATCATTATTACCATCCAGAAACCAAAGGATTGGATTTTTCTGGAATGATGAACGACATTAAGGTATAAATGTAGGAATGTTGTTTTCTTATCCTAGCCCTCTGATGTATCGGGTGTAACACTTTTTCCTTTCCCATGTCTGATTTATCAGAATGCTCCAGAGGGGTCCTTCTTTCTGCTTCATGCATGTGCTCACAACCCTACTGGGGTTGATCCTTCAGAGGAACAATGGAAAGAGATCTCACAGCTTTTGAAGGTAAGCACCACATGACCATTCTTGTTTTTAGTATTCTTATGTTCATTTGTTTTTTATCTGCGTTATATTTCCTTGTGATCATTGCCAGGAAAAAAAGCATTTTCCCTTCTTTGACATGGCCTACCAAGGCTTTGCTAGTGGTGATCCAGAAAGGGATGCAAAGGCCATTCGGATATTCCTTCAAGATGGTCATTTGCTCGGAATTTCTCAATCATATGCGAAGAATATGGGACTTTATGGCCAGAGAGTAGGATGTCTTAGGTAATTCTTGTTATGCTTTTATTCAATTTTGCTCTCTGTTTCCACTTTACTTTTTGTTTGTGCTTTATGGTCTTAGCTAGATCTCTTTGATGGTGTGTATTTGTGAATTGAAGAATTGTATTCCTGGAATATAAAGAGTTCAAATTCTGGATGCAGAGAGGGCCACAGTTGAACTGTGTACCAGAACTCTGCGATTCAATGTCTCCAATAGGTGATCCTCCTGCTTTGTTTTTGATTTGCAGTGTGCTTTGTGAAGATGAAAAACAAGCTGTGGCAGTTAAAAGTCGGTTGCAGCATATTGCGAGACCAATGTATAGCAATCCACCTGTTCATGGGGCGCTTCTTGTTTCAATTATTCTGAGCGATCCGGAGCTGAAGAAATTATGGCTTAAGGAAGTCCAGGTATAAAGTGCTTGAAGCCTTGTAGTTCTCATTTTCACAAACATGTGTTCTTGCTTTTTGACTTGGGACATGCATGCATGTGACCATAAGTGATAGTCACAGACTCACATCCCTTAGTTTCAGGAAATTGGGCTGTAGCAATGATGCTTGAATCCTAAAAAGCCAATTATTTTTGCTGGGGGATGTTTCGGGCGGGGGGTGGGGTGGGGTGGGGCCGTGGGGGGCACCAGGTGTCCAATTGATGGAATTACTCAATGAGGCAATTGCAATTATGGTATAGAGTTTCAAGTTGCCCCAATTCTGTAAGAATGCTAGATAATCTTCAACCAGCCGTTCAACCCCTCCCCTTGGACAAGTGCAGAGAAAGTATCTTACCGAGCATAAAAGATAATATTGTGCGCTGTAAAGAGATGTAAAGTTGAAGAGAAAGTGTTGTTCGGTGTCAAATCCACTTGCAATGGCGCTAAGTTTGCTCATGAATTTGGCTGCTGCTTCTTGTCATACAAGAACACAAAAGAAATAACAAATTGAAACACATATCTCCACGTGGTTTTGATGGGTCAAAGTAGCTCACCTAAGTGCATCATGTAGTTGAATGAATGAGAGAAGGTTGATGATCACTTGCCTAATTTGTTTTTGTTAGGCTCACAGGCTGATGGAGCTTCTATACATTTACCGAAAAGGGGGATTTGATCATCAAGCAATCTTGAAACATTTGCTCCATGATTTGACTTGTAACTTGTTTACTACAGGGCATGGCAGACCGTATCATTGGAATGAGAACAGCTTTACGAGAGAACCTTGAAAAGTTAGGGTCACCATTGTCCTGGGAACACATAACAAAGCAGGTTTGTTGACCATTTCAATTCAAGAGCGCATTGGTGCAGCCTGTTAATTTATATTGTTGCTTATTTGACCTGTGTTACTATCTACAATGTCCTGATTCTGGTAAGCAGATTGGTATGTTCTGCTATAGTGGGATGACACCCGAGCAGGTTGATCGCCTGACAAGAGAATTTCATATATACTTGACCCGAAACGGCCGTATCAGGTAAATTGATCCCTACTTTTCTGTTTCTTCCTGGCTTTCTGTCTTGCTAGTCGCTCTACATTTTGACATGTTTCTCGTGTCCGCAGCATGGCTGGTGTTACTACAAAGAATGTTGAGTATCTGGCAAATGCTATCCATGAAGTCACAAAATTTTCTTAAATGGACGTAGGAGCAATGTGCTGTAGAATGTAGGCATAAAGGAAAATTTTGTTGTATAATCCACCTCAATAAAATAGATGCTTTAAGTAACATCTAAAATTGTTGCCCGTCCACATTTTACATCTGTATGAGACGGACCTGTAATTTTATGTACTTGACCACATCAACAATAATGAGCTGGTGGATTTGATAATCGGATTATTTTTGGCAGATACTAGTATTTTGATGATAGCAGAATAGCAGAAATGCTTCTTTCATCTCCAGGGAAAGTACTTGTATGTGGTTCAGTTTCGAGTCTGCAAATCCTAAGGTGGTAGAAGTTAGAACATGCTTCTCATGTGGTGCATTAGCTTAATGCACCACATTTTTTTACCGGTATGGTTACTGAACCGTTTTTTACTCTTTTTTTCCGGTACGGTTATCGAACCAAAATGCCTTTTTCCTGGTTTCTCCTGGTCTCTCGGTACGATTTTTCGGTTTCGGTGTTTCCTGAACATTACTAGCATTAGGATTATTAAGTGGCAAAGATTATCTCAGCAGTATATAATTCAAGGATTTCGGAAGATAATGAGTATTGGACGTAGTCTAATTTTTATGGAGAACAAAATTTCTAAGACAGATCTTTAGAGATGTAAAGTGAAAAATTAGTGGAAAATCTGAACTGTGATCGGGAGATCAATCGAACTAAAGTGGAAGTGAAAAGAACAAAACATTTTCTTATGACATAACTTTTTAAATTTTAAATTACTACCTTGTGAACACATACGGCAAGAACAAATTCAGGAAAAACAATATTATTTCATGTAAGCCAGCCTACACAGCTTTATAAATGCTGTGGCCATAGGCCATCTATTTATCATCCTATCTAGCTAGATATTGTCGTCTGTCTTTGTTATAGTCCGACCGACCGAAGACATTAACGTTCACAAACTATGTACAAAGCTTAAAGGAACAACAATACTGAGGACCAGGAATTGCAGGTTGCAACACTAGCCAATTGGCTAGTAGTCTAGTACGCCTACATCTGATCTTGTACGTGCGCAAAGCCGCTGATAGACCAAGAGTCACTGTTACAAAAACCAGAAAGTACAGTGCTTCAGGCTTCACCTTCCATCTTACAAAAACCAGAAAGTGCTTCGAACTGTTTTTTTCGATCATCAGAATTATGCTTATCCAGGATGAGGGAAATCACTTTGCCACCACACATGCTCCAGTATCATCCGGTTGATGACCTTGGGTAAAATTCCAACGAACTGCAGGGAACAAGACAATTCTTAAGTCATGAATCGTTATCCTCACTATGATATGGTGGATACTGAAACTTAAGAGCTCAAACAGATGAGTTCCGACCCCTAGACCCCCCTACCTATACTGGCCACCATATTTTTCAAAGAGAAGTAATGACCCTCTTCTTTTGACGGGCAAATCTTAAATTGCACAGCAAGGTCACATAAATCCTCCTGTAATATTACCAATTAATCCTCCTGAAAAGCACTCAACCAATTATTGAACTACAAAGTCGGGTAAAGTTTGATGATTTTTACTTCAAAATGTGGGAAGTAGCAGGAGTTTGGGACACATTACATACCAGAGTCTCCATGAAGTAATATCACAAAGTGAAGCAACTGTTCAAATGAAGTAACTTATGTTATGACACTATTTTCCATCTCTAATACCCGTACTGGACCTCACAATTAGCAAAAAATAAAGAAATACCAAAGTTGTAAACAACCTTTGATCAAAAAAAATAATTGTAAACAACTAGGCACCACGATTTCAATAGAAAAAAAGAAATCTTCAACTGTTAAAGGGTATCCAAATTCAGGGTATGTGAGCAGAACATACCTAGTCCATCGACAAGAACTGCCCATTATAGCAGGGGCTGAAACAGCTCAAATGTGAACGAGGAATCCAAAGAGCACAATGGCCATGTAAGGATCATAAAGCCATAAATGATGTGAGATGATCTTGAGATGCTGCTGAACATTTGCTGCTTCACTTGGTTGTATTTTCACTTTCCCATGACACTTTATATGACCTTATAAGAAGACAAAGACCTTGTCATATAGATATCCTATGATGTCAAAAACTTTCGTTTACTTGCAATGGCGCGCTTTTGTTGCATAATTGTCTGAGCTAAATGATGTTTGCCTTCCCTGTTTAGCCCAAAGAAAACAGTTCGGAAATTAACAGTGCTGGGAACAATACCATCATCCAACATTTCAGATATAAACTTCAGTGCTTTTTCAGAATTGCCCATCTCACAAAGGCCTGCTATGAACATTGAGTAAGCCCTAAAATCTGGATATGGTCCTTTTAGTCTTATCCGAAGGAACAAATTTTGAGCTTCAGCAATGTTCCCCGTGTTAATATACCCCCGTATCAATGCAGTGTATGTAACAATAGTAGGATAACAACACTCTTCCCACATTGTCTTAAAAATATCCAGTGCTCTATCTATCTGCTTCTCCTTACAGAAATACGATATTAAGGATGTGTAGACATGGACGGTTGGAAAAATGCCAGCCAGTTTCATGGTATCAATTTTGGCCATTGCCTCATCTATCTGTCCCTTCTGTAACAACCCATGAACAAGGCTTCCATAGACATAATGATCCAGTGTTGATCGGTCTTCCTTAACATTATTTGCTAGAGCTAAAGCTTCTTCCACTTTCCCTTTCCGACAAAGAGCCCTTATAAGCAAGGAATAGCTTAAAATGTTTGAAAATCCGACCTTTTGCAAATATTCCAAGCACTTCCTCGCATCTACCAGCTTACCTGCTTGGCACAGGCCATCAAAGAAACCTTCAACCAGTTCTTTATCTGGAACTAATCCTGTCTTAATCATCTCCTTGAACACTTTGATGGCTTCATCCACATTTGTACCTTTTCTCCCACAAAGAGACAAGATCAAGTACTTGTGTGTACTTGTTGTCGGCTTGCAACCTGTAGCTTTCATCTCATTGAAGTTCCTCAATGCAATATCAGTCAACCCCACTCGACCATATGACATTATCATGATTGTCCATGTATCAGATGTCACCATGCAACCATTTCTTTGCATTTCATAAAAGAGACTTCTCATATATTTGAAGTCTTTGCCACGACCAGCTATTTTAATAGCCATGTTGTAAGAATCTGTTGTATGTTTGTAACCAGGTTGCTTTCTAACCCAAGAGAAAAAATTTAGTGCAGCATAACCACGTTGACTGCAGATGCGTAAGATCTCGATGACAATATCTGGGATATAATGAATTGTGCATTTCTCTAGAGCTTCTTGCATAACAGACCAATCTTTTGATGATGACAAAATGGTACATATTTTATGCTGATCTTCCTCACTGGAAACCGTTGGAAGAAGTGATAGCTCTTCCCTATTCCATTATTGCCAATCCAATAGTATACATCAAGAAAGTCAATCAGCAACTTCCATAGCTTTGATCAGACAAAAAATTTCAGCTCTTACAATATTACATGTACTGGCATACCTCTCAGATAAGACTAGAAATAAGTGCCACCCCAATTTTGTTTTACATCTTCCAATCGTGTTCAATGGTCCAGAAAATGCAGCCTCTTCAAGTTCTGGTACCTGGTATGAAACAGATAGCTCAAATCAGGTTACTTCCATAAACATGTGGATATATAACTAGAAATGTGCTCAATAGGAAAATACTGGTATGAAACAGATAGCTCAAATCAGGTTACTTCCATAAACATGCGAAAAGGAAGATCACCAGTGGAGCCAAATCTCAGGACCCAATTCACGAGTTAATAAACTACATGAACTTATTTGAAAGAGTTTCCAAGGCATAAGTACCTATACAATTAGCATACCATTTGCCCTCTTTTCACCCAACCAAGCACTCCACCTTCTTCATTTGATGAACAAATCGAGTATTCCGCAGCAAGGTCACCCAAATTCTCCCCTAAAATACAACCATTAAATTAACCACAGTTTATCTAATATCAGGGCGTATACGATGTATTTGAATAAGTAGTTATGGAGAAACAGACCTCCTTCAATTCTTTTCTGAAGTTCTAACAGAAGGTTATGGTCATTCTCTTTGAGAAGCAAGTGCTGCACTAATATTTCCCTGCCACTTCCTGATATACCTCCAGTGATCAATATATCTGAAATGAAAAGGTACACCGATATCATCAAATGAAAAGAACAATTTCAATAGCAGGAAAATAGCACATAAACAAGACACAAGACTATATGGCGTAAAGTTCAATATTACTCTCATGTTTATTGTACATGCTAATCCATCTCTGTCATTTTCCTTTCTCTCTCCTTCCCGCACCCACTCTCTCTCCTCCACTCCTCCACTCCCCAGATTAGGTTCCTCTATGATATCGAGATTAGGCAAAAATTTGTGCTATATGGCATATCATAGAATCAAAATAGTACTATCTAATAATTCAGCCAAAGTCTGATGATTTTGGTACACATAACATGCAAGGGTCTCTACAAAGTACTAAAAGGCAATCTGGGTTTTTCACAGAGTGAAGCAAACAATTCAAATGCAGTTTAACTTAAAACTTTTTCCCCTATTCTCTATCTCCAATACCCATATTAAACCACAAAATTAGCAAAAAAATAAAAATGAAGCAATGGCACAAATAGTGAATGACTAAGCACCCTAAATTTCTATTCAAAACATAAGCATCAACAATCAAAAGGGTATTCAAATTAGGGTCTGTTACCAAAAAGCTTACCTTTTTCATTGACAGAAGAATCACCAATCATAGGAGGGACTGAACTGAAGCTGCTAGAAAGTGAACGAAGACCAATAGGCGAACTGGGTATGGAGGAATTGCAAAGAGAAATCTTTACCTGGTTGAGAATACTTGGTGATTTAAAGAAGAATGAAATGTACAAAAACTTGAACTTTGACATTAGTATTTTGTGGGTGAGGCAGAATAGAGAGACAGAAATGGGATTCAGAGAAAATTGAAGAGTCTAACAACAGAATGGCTATGTGAGGAAGATTGTAATGCAATTGATGGTATATGATGGGCGTGAGATGCCCTACTCAACATTCACTGTTGAAATTTGTTGTGGATTTTCTCTTTCCTGTGACTGTTTTGGCAGGAATGAATTTGGTATGCCCACAAGAGACTGAAGTTGACGGGGTTAGAAGGACGCGGGGGTGTAACTGAGTCGAGCCGACTCGGTGAGCCCTCGGGTTCCGCTCGGTCAAAGCTCGGCTCGAGCTTGGGTTAAACCGAGCTCGAGTCGAGTCCGAGCCGAGTCCGAGCCGAGCCCGAGCCTATGATGGCTCGGCTTGGTCGGCTGAGTTGGCTCGATTTAGTTGATTTTTCTCTCTATTCGAATAAAACCATTAAATATTTTAGAGATTTTTTACTTTTTAAGATTTTTTTTTCCATATGAGAAACTGCAAGGGATCACTTATAGTCAAATTCAATTGCAATTATTTAAAATCAATTTTTTCTAACGTGATGAGTTTGAATTTTAGCCGAGCCAAACCGAGCTTAGCCGAGCCACGAGCCCGAGCCAGGCCTGGCCCGGGCTCGGCTCGGCTCGGCTCGACTCGTTTACACCCCTAAGCGAGCTAAAGCGAGATTAGCAGTGACCTTGTTTCATTATAGAAAGACCTGTCTTATAAAAAAAATTGGATTTAGTATTATTAAATGTTTAGAAGCCGTTTGGTTGGGGATAATGATTAAGGAGGCAATGAAATGAATTTATAGGCTAAAATGGTAAGGTGAAGTGGTGATGAAGGTAATGATTAAAGGAGTAATAGAGAAAATAAAGGGAAAATGGGGGGAAATCATTACCGTAGGGGGAGGTGGGTTTTTATTATCCTCCATTTGGGGGTAATCATTACCCTCCTTCTCACAAAATCTAACCCCCACTATGTCATATACCTCCCACTTTTGCCTATAAATTCATTCATTATCCTTTTAATCATTACCCCCAACCAAACGGCCCCTTAATTGTTTAGGAGTTGTTCACTAAAATAAAAAAATAAATAAAAAAGTTTACGACTGGATCAGGTCATAAGTGATTATCAGCTATCAGAGTTCATGTTCTACTCGGCTCAGCTTAGCTCAACTCGATTGGACTTGTGTTTGTTTGATGATAAAGTGATAAGCAACTGAGCGTGACCCTATTTGGTCCACTACTAGCGAGTCACTAGCGAGTCATAGACTCGAAATGGCCAAGTTGGCTAACTTTAAACAAAACCTTCAGTAAAATCAACAAAATTCAAACTTTGATGCTCGATATTTGACTAGTATGAAATTAACCACGAGAATATACTCCATAGTCCATACAATCGGAATAGGTGATACGTAGCCAATCGAGCTCAAGTGTAGTATAACTCGATTTGGGGAGTGATTTTGCGAAGGCAATATTGCCTCAAGTAGAAAAAGTATTTGTCTTGGAATAAGCAATTGTTATCTTGACTTTTCTGCTTTGTTTGAAGATATGAAGGATCTCTGTCGACTTCAATTCATAGTTGTTCTCTGTCTGCCATGTTTTGTAGCATCTTTTAGATCAATGGATGAATTTGGAATCATTTTTTGGCACCTCAGGTAAATATTCAATTTGGTATGATCGAACCTTTGAAGCTTTCTTGGTGTCAAAGAAAGGACAAAAGAACCAACTTTTATTCGTTCGACCCAACAGATGATGGTGATCAACCGCTGGGTTCCGTTTTGAGTTGATTTCTTTTCTTCCCCCTTTCACACCTTGAATTCCTTCCCTTCATTTTACCCAACATCATTTTGCTTCCAACATCTGTAGTGTACAATCCTTCAAACACAGGCAAACCACTGCCAGCCAAAACTTCGCGCTACAGCTTCTCTCGGAGACCTGAAGTAAAGATTCGGAGGCACATTAATAACAAAAGCAATTCGCAAAGAGGACCCTTTCCGATCCCTTCCACATTCTCAGAACTCAGAAGACTGCAATCAGGGATCAAGGTTGCTAAATACTCATATTTTACAAGATGTAGTCAACAGAAGTTCCTTTTCTTCCTACAAATTTGGTGGGCAGGAAGCCAGGAATATAAACAATAAGTAACTCGTTAATTATGTCTACCTTCGTGACCACAGGGCAAGAACACGTTCAGGATACAACAATATTCACTTCATACAAGCCAGCCTACATACCTTTGAGCCCCTTAGCGCTCCGGCCATCTTCTATTTAGCACCTTATCTAGCTTAGGTATTGCCTTTCATCTTTGTTATACGTCCTACCCTGAGACATTTACGATCAAAACGATGTACAGAGCTAAAGGGAACAAGAGTACATAGGACCAGTAATCTCAGCGCTAGCCAAGTGGCTAGTATATGTATACATCTTCGAGGGTGAGCGAAGTGCCACTGAAAGGCCACAAGGCTCACTGATACAAAAACCAGAAAGTGCTTCCCCGGCTTTCACCATCCATCTGCAAGCAGAAGATTCCAGCTCCACCTCCACCAGATTTATGCTCTTATCCAGGATGAGGGAAACCAGTTTGCCGCCTAACGTGCTCTGGTATCAACCGGTTGATCAGTTCGGGTGAAATTCCAGCTAACTGCAAGAAACAAAAAGAAACTCATAAATCACAATTCACCACTTCACAATGAAGGATACAGAATTGGAAATTTAATAGTGCAAAAAGATGAGTTCACCCAACACCCTGCCCCCTCTTTCAGTGATGACTGCAAAATGGTTTATGTGGGTGAATCTACACAACTTAGAGATAAGATTGCATATATCTTGAGGTTCACGAACCCCAACTATGGTGAGATCCACACTGGATCAAACATGTTGACATGTGCTCAGGTTATTCCAAAATAAACCACTATTGTCACATTGATAACTTTGCTTTCCCCCAGTTGGTCTTTCTTTTCTTCATAAGAGTGCAAGCAGATGAGACATTGTCAACATAGTCTCAGCAAATTACTGCTAACACCAGCATAAAGAAAACATAACATATTAGGACTTGTGGAGAAGTGACAGTTGGACATACTTCCTGCTTAAAGTTGAAAAGAGGTGGCAATGGACGACCATTTGGAAGACGTGCATTGGGTTCCCGAAGCTCGTCAAAGAAAGAATGAGCACATGCTTCCAGCTGCAGTCCACAAGAAATATACTCACATCAGAGAACAAGCACACAACTTGTATCAGTTATAATAGGTCAAAGACCAATTTTAATGGATAATCCTTCATTGCAGTTATGCAATGCTATTCATTTTCAGTTTCAAACTTAGTTCTTTTACCAACAAGGATGTTGAAAATGTTTGACACAAAACTAGACAAGGGTGACAGGGGTGACAGTTGCACTCACAGCAGTGCAGCGAAGACTGGGAGAATACTGAAGCAGACGTGAAGCAAGATCAATGGCTTCAGGAGGCATTCTATTATGGAACACCTGCATCAAAAATCATTTTTACACATAAATAAAGTGCCGACAAGATAAAGAATGATGCAACTAGCTGACCAAAGTTTTTATCTTATACTTAAAGAGTTACAGTGAAACTACCTTGCATCAAATAGCACAATGATAAACATGTAGGCCACAATTAAAGGTAAATGAAATGTAATGTTTATGAAAAATACTCCAAAATAAAGATGAATTATGATAAAATTTAGAAAAATTAAATTGAAAGCTTAAGAAGACATTTATATGGTTCAACAAAAATTGAGTTGTCAACAAATTTAACTTGACTTGACCAAATATAGCTTCTATAATGTTCTCAAATCTACTGCAATGTAGGACAGAACAAGCTCCATTCGAAGATTCAAGTAGTATGAAATCACAGCAGTAACAAGGTAAATATTCATCACAGTTATACAAATTGGACCATGAAGCAATAAGAAAGCAAAATACCTTGTGCCAAGGGTGAGCTTTAATCTGTGGGAACCTAAAATCAGTATAATTTGGATTCATGCATCTGATTTCCTCTCTAGTTGGAGTGCCAAGAACCTGAAAAAGGTTTCAAAATACGATCAACCTAA
The DNA here is from genome assembly GCA_038025085.1 of Tetragonia tetragonoides. NCBI lineage: Eukaryota > Viridiplantae > Streptophyta > Magnoliopsida > Caryophyllales > Aizoaceae > Tetragonia > Tetragonia tetragonoides. The sequence continues at coordinate 35,880,891 of CM076154.1, read as the reverse complement.
TCACTTTTAAACTACAAGATTTTGCAGAAATTTGGCACAAGCGTTAAGTTCAGACCTTTATAATCTCCACAAGTTGATCTACTGCATTTTCTCCAGGAAACAATGGCTGTCCAGAAAGGGAGAAAAGAGAATTAGGAACATGCAGATAATCACGGTGGTTATAAACCAGGGTAGAGGTCCCCAAATACTCCTCGTAAACTAGGTGTTAAGATAGCAAAACACCAACCTGGCCCAAAAGCAGCTCTGCAAGGACACAGCCAGCTGACCAGATATCAATTGAAGTCGAATATTCTGTAGCACCAAATATTAGTTCTGGTGCGCGGTAGTATCGAGAACATATGTATGATATGTTTGGTTCCCCCTTGACCTGGTATCCAGCAAAGAAAAATGATCAGCATTTTGCAAGTAATTATGAGATCGGCACACTAGAGGTATCACAAAAGTAGAGTAGGTTGCTTGAGATGTCACACAATTGATGCTCAGGCAGTTCTCAATTAGACGAGTCTTGACTTGCTTTCAGCCAAAAATAAAGCCCATTCATAAAATTTCATTTTAAAATACACATAATGAAAGTCACAAAACGGAACACAATGAGACATAAAGACTTGTAGGGGAAGTGAATCACTACATGGAAACAACCTCATGCGAGTTTGCGTAATCCATGTTGATGCTTAGAAAATATGCCTACCAGCTAGATATGCAGTAAGACAATGAATGATTGAAAAAACAGCATTCCCTTAAGATTGATCGTAGAAAAAAGTACAGAGTACTACAGCAGAAACACCAATGAAGAACTAAGGTAGGCTTTTGAGATGAACCATCAGCATGAGATAAAGTAAAATTTACCAGGATGGTGAATAGAAAAGATGATGATAAAAATTACATTTTATTGAATTTGCCAAGAGATCATATTTACCGGCTTTCTATATGAGAAAACACGAATGCACTTATTAAAGCAAATCAGTAACTTCTTAAGTTATTGGTTTGATAAAAACAGAAACATGAACTACAAAGTTAACCAAGGACTGCAGCTACTGAGAATTTGAAAAGGATGACAATCCAGCATAATACAATGTGCTTACCAAAACTTTAGCACTTCCAAAGTCGCAAATTTTAAGCTGGTGTGTAAGGGGATCGACCTGGAAGACACAAAGGGAACATAAATGTAAAGGAAATGGTTGAACAAAGTTTAAGAAGCATATCACAAGATGAAACAGGAATCAACATACCAGGAGATTTTGAGGTTTGATATCCCTATGGCAAACACCAGGAACAGCATGGATATATGCCAATCCACGGAAAATCTGCAAAGTTCCAGTTTTACTTAGTATTAGAAATTCACATATAATGTTATCACAAGGCTAAAAGTTTATTTGGAGACAAATGGTTATACATATATCAAAACAAAGTTGTTTTGGTCTTCATGAACAAGCACTCTAACAACGTGAGAACAATTTGTACCTGGTAAGTGTAGAGTTTGACATATATAAGTGGCATCCTCTGGTTCATACTACTGTAGTGCTTAAGAACTCGGTACAAAGACTCCGGTACATACTCCATCACTAAGTTAAGGAAAAGTTCATCTTTACTGGTGGTTGAAAAGAAACAATGCTTGAGGGAGATGACATTTGGGTTATCTAGCAAACGCATCAATTGCAGCTCACGGTTCTTGTAACGCCTATCCTGCAAGACTTTCTTAATCGCCACAGTCTCTCCTGTCTCCAAGCACCTTGCCTGCAAATTATGTGTCATTAATTACCTTATACATGAAAGAATGAGGAAGGCAACCAAACACAAAGTAAACAATCTCTATATACATACCTGAAAGACAATCCCGAACGATCCAGTACCAACAACGCGCTCTGCCATGTAGCTGATAGTCTGCAAACCAAACCACAATAAGCAACGCATTAGTTTCAAACAAAGGGGACCTTAGTTTAACCTCCATGACCCACACAGGAAATTCTTAGAAATCATCCTCACCCTTTTGGGTTCGCCATTTTTGCCACCAATCGTCGTGGAAATAATGTCGCCCGTAACCTGATCATTCCCTTGTATCACAGCAGGAGCCATTTCCTGCATCACATAACAGCCATTTTCAGCTCAATTGAACAATAACACATCATACACTAGTAGCAACAGCCAACAATTACATAAACCTGGAAAATATCTTGATGAATTTCCCCTTTTCGCAGAGAATAGAAAGGGAAAAAAACTCAATATTCACAAAAAGAACTCAGAAGCTTCAGAGAAACATGGGTTCTTGTACCTACATCTCTATAACTCAGCTGAGCATTGTGTTCAAGGAAGCATAAATACACAAAAGATAAAGCATAGCAACTACAACAAGAAAACCCTTTTCAATTACAGAGAAGAATCCAATGATGGTGACCCACTGAAGCAAAACCATAGCACATATTATACAGAGAGGAACAAGCTTAATAATCCAACAGTTTACATAAAGGTCACAAAAGCAAGAAAAATCATATAACTTCTCACCTAGGTCAAGCTAACAGGGAAAACACACCCAAAAAACAAAAAGGGGAATTTAGTTGTGTACTCAATTTTAGAGATCTGAAAGCAGCATTTTTCACCCAAAAAAATAGCAAAAAAATAACAAAAAAAAGGTGGAGAAACCCTAGATGAGCTCAATAATTTTAGCTAATGCACAAAATTGAAATTTCCACGGAAAAAATCTGACCACATAAAAAAGACTATGGAGTTGAGTGAAATAAAAAAACCCAGAAAAATAAAACCAAGCACAAAGCAAAAGAGAGAGTGAGATCCTCAACCTCTAAAAACCCACAAAAAAAAAAAGAAAAAAAAACTGGCAAAGAGTAAAGTAAGAGAGAGAAAGCAGAGATCGGAACAAAACCCAGAAAAACAAAAACAACAAAAAATGTCATGAAATCAAAAAGAGAGACAAAATACCTTATCATCAGTAGACATGGTAGGAGGTAGCTTAGCAGCAGTGATGGTGGTGGTGGTGGAGAGAGAAAGTGAAGGATCAATGGACGGTGGTGCTAATGGATTTGTATTTGGATTATTATTATTAGTACTATTAATATTATGCGTGGTCGATTGTTGTTGATTGAGACCCAGCGCCAATGATGCCATGTGCTTTACAGCAAGCTTTCTCTCTCTTCTTGTTGTTTTCTCTCTCCTCTATCAGTGTAAGAAAGAAGGTAAACCCTTTTCTCTTTCTCTCTCCTAGTTCTACTAGTAACACTACAACAACTACTACTAGACCTCGCAAACGGGTCAATCGGATCGGTTACTGGTCGGATTAATTTCGGTTCGGGTCTAATTGGGTCGATCTATATTCGGGTATGGGTTGGTTTCGGTTTGGTTATACTTCGTGTTTGGGTTTATTCGGATTTGTACCTTTTTCGGATCATTTCGGGTCAGTTCATTCAGGTCGGATCAATATCGGATCGGTTTTTTTTGAAAAGTCGGTTCCTTTTGGGTCGGGTTAAAATCGGTTTGTGTTATTTCGAATCGAATTCGGATACAGGTCCGAATTGTCGGATCAATTTCGGACCAGGCTATATTTTGAGCGTTTGATCTCAAATTTCTATTCAAATCACCAAATTGGGTTAACACTAAGTAAGGTTTAGTGTATAATCTTTAAATTATGTGGTAAATAATTATTATTTTCATTAAAAAATAGCGTTTAATCAATTTCAGGTTTGATTTATTTTGGTTTCGGGTCATGTTCGGTTTAGATCGGTTTGAATCGGTTTGTGTTTAGTTCGGATCAAATCGGTTTCGGTTGTGAACGGTCGGTTTCAATTCGGTTCGAGTTAAATTCGGATACGGATCGTCGTCGGGTCAATAACATTTCGATTTCGGTTTGGATCATTTCGGATAGTCGGTTCTAAATCGGGTTGCCACTATTCGGATATATTCGATTACGGTTTCGGGTCAATCAGGTCGGGTAATCGGTTTCGGATCAGGACTGCCAGGTCTAACAACTACTACACTACTGTTATCTATAATCTATCTGGTTTTACAACAACTGGTTTCTTTCAATGTCTTGTTAAAATATGAATGAATGGATTTTTGTTTTTTTTTTATTTAACAAAAAGGAAGTACTTGAAAGAGGGAGAATTGGGTTTATTAGTTATGACCCACGCGCCAAAGTTGGACCATGTGAGTTGTACGCGCTTTCTGTTTTGATTACTCTTGTGTTGTTGTCAATTTTTTGGTCTACTTTTTATATGTAGACAAACAACAATTTGAGAGGGATTTGTTTGTTTTTCTGTTGAACTTTGTTTATTTTGTTGAAATTTTTGTTGATTTAAATGATCGGTTTAACTTTGTTGTATTTGTTGAACATTGTTTATTTGCGTTGATTCTAAGGAATTTGTTGTGCTTTGTTTAATTTTGTTCATTATACTGAATTTGTGTTGAATTACGTTGATTTTTTGTTGAAATGGACATTAAAATTATGTGGATGAGAACATATTCTTAGGAGGACGTAATTGGAGAAAATGATTTTTCCAAACATAAGGCTCTTTACAAAACTAATACCCAATTTAGGATCGGTGTAGAGAAAAAGGAGCCATTTTGACGTCCATGCTGGATCGGACATCCATATTAATTTTTTTTCCCGTTGACTGGTCATAACATGCTATGGGAGAAAGTGACTTTATGCCTCTAAAACCATCATCTATAAGAGTTACTCAAGCAAGTTTTTCCTACTCTTTCTTTGTCGTTACCACTCCCAATTGCCTCTTTTTCTCATCCACCGTTGCTAATGCATTCTGTTGGGGTAAAAAAAATACCCCTTATTTGTTGGATAGCCCAACTAGCCCAATATTGTTGTTAATCATGGAGCAAACACATCTCATCTCTTAAAGCCTTAAAGGGTAATATTCACATAGAACAAACACATCTCATCTCTTAAAAGGTAATATTCACATGGGTTTCTTGCTTTTAAGTGACTTGAATAGTTGAGAGAGATTATGATGCGTGGGTTCATTGTTGCATGCTATTTTGATTAGAAGTGATAAACTGAGGGTTATGCAAATTCGACCACAATGGCAAATAAAATCAGAAATCTATTTGGTAGTTGCATAATGTCACAATGCTAAGATTTTTATATAATAAAATAATATAAAAAATCGAAACTTTAATAGCTAAGAAGTTTGACAAATGAATCATCACCGGCTAGGCATTGTTTCGTTCCAGATCATTCATATCAAGCTCATTTTTATTAGGGTAACATATAAGTTCTTTATGTTGGGCTGCACAGTATTTCGAGTTTTCCAATAGACTTAGGTACCCTACTACAATGTGAGAGTACCAATAGATGCATTTTTGGGGTCTTGGGAAGGGCTAGAGGGGGAAAGGAGCAGAAAATCTTCTAAACTATTTATGAGGTCCAGTAGAATTCAACACTTTAGCCAACAAATATCATTTTGTACTCGTTCATTACATACTTGACTTACACTAACATTATACTTTCTTATATAAAAAAACTTTATCTCCAAAAACATTTAGGATTGAAACGTACCCAATTTCGCATTAAGTTATATGAAGTACTAATAGTTAGCAACCAACAATAATATCTCTTATCCATGTAAGAAGACTAGATTAACAAAAGTTTCATTTAGTCTTTGTAACCTTGAGATTGATTAGTGCACTTTTGTTTACGTGTACTGAGCACTCCTTCAACAATCTGTTAGCGTGTGGATCAGAGCTTTCTTTTATATCATCTGGACTTGATTTCGTAAGTGGTCGTTCCTCATCAACCCATATGAAGTTGAGAGGTAAAGTAATTGACATTAAATGATATTCACAATCGTCATTCATGTTATGCAGGAAGTTATGCTTTAGTACCATATTAGACTCTCGATCACTTCCCTAATCCATATTGAACTTTCGACTTGAACATTGAACTTTCGACTTCTTCCATATGAACGAATTTAAAACTATCGCCACCACATACTAACTTGAGCGTCGGAGGGGCATTTTCCAACCACGTCCCAAGGTAGCTCTGTAACTGCAATACCAGTTACTCGGAATTTGACATACCAATCAGCCCGGATTTTTGTTTGATCATACATTTCAGTCGGTCGGTCACGCCCATCATTGTCAGCACCGTCAATCCAACATTCGCAGAAATATGTGAATTGAAACACTTTGTCACTCATCCATGATCCATGCATTAACGTGTAACGGAAAAAAAAAAAAAAAAAAAAGAAAATTTGAAATTACACATGTATAGATGTTTCTCCATCAGAGAGTAAAAAATACTAGTTGCAAGTTTCAAGTTGTAGCTTTTATTAAAAAGCTAGCTGTTCGTGCCAAACATAGCCTAAGTGTTCTTTCACAAGCTATTACTCCAAGTAATTTGTTTAATCTTGTTGTAGAGTCCCAATTGTGGAAATTGGAAGCTCGAAAGCATAATTGTAAATTGTACTTCATTTTTATGAAATTAATTAGCAGAATTTAGATGGATACATAGAATTTGGATTTTCAATCTAAAAAAACATGCCTTGAGTCGCAAAAAACAAAAATAAAACACAGTATTTCTAAGAGTAAGTCTTTTGTGAGACCAATTTCACAGAAAAATTGGGTTACTATTTAGAAATGTACGAGTTACTTATTATGAACATTGACCCTTGCTGCACAAAAAAGTGGATATCGTCTTACCAAAAGTTATAATGAGACCGTTTTAAACAAGTTTTTGTGTATTTCTAAACATACCGAGTAGTCGAGTACTAATTTGCACAGTCACCCAATAATAGGAAGGCAAACACAACTACGAATCTACAATCATGCAAAACAAGAGTATGCAGGAAGCCCCAGCCCAAACCAATGTGAAATCAGAATTTCACCCCATAATTTCAGAAACATGCATGATAGGCCCTTTCTTTTAACTCGATCAAATGTGCAAAAGCAAGTCAAGAGTCAAATTAATAAGCTGCTGTTATGTTCCTGCATATCTTATAACTATGGTTATTCTATGATGCATATAGGCCATAGCTGTTCTCTGCTTTAACATTACAAACCAACCTGTTCATCTGGCACATGATTGGCCATCTTAGACAAATGTGACCCTACTATGGTCAAAGACTGAAAGTTCAACATTTCTTTATTTTTTGTAGATGTTCCTAGCTAAAATCTACAATTGTATACTTGCTCTGTAGCTCAAATTTAATACTCTTTTGAGTGATTGTTCAACTTTTTACTGAAACTTATTGGTTTGAACTTTGAACCATATTATAACTAATTTCACTTTTTTCCTTCAATTTTTTGTGCAGGAGACCAATAAGTAGTTACTCACTACTGTTTAGGCACTATCATTTGTCATCAATACCTTTGCAGGGATAATATAATTTGGTTTCAGATTCATCTTAAATAATACTCCTACACTCTTAAAAGGGATCAGAAATCCTGTCATTGTGATAAAAGTCATTGTGATATGTTGCCTATATTAGAGGAAAATTATCTGCCCAACAGTATTTACTCTATACAAAAAGTACAATGATAATAATATCGACTTCCTTATGTGTTGTTATTTGTTAGGTTTATAAAATTAACATGCTAGATTTTGATTTTTTTTATTATTAAAGATGTATTGGTTTCATTTTTGAGCTCTTACATAAGGGTGCAAACAAGTCGATACACTCGTGAGCGACTCGTGAACATATTCGGTCAAAACTCACTAAATAATAAATTAGTTGAGCATGAGCCAATTCAAAGCTCGTTTAATAAACGAGCAGAGTAGTAACACTCCCTTACTCGACTCGTTTAGTTTTCACATGGGTTATAGTGCCTCCAAAGTTAGGGTGCGTTCTTTAGGACTGAACTAAACTAAACTGAACTGAAATGAACCTAGCTAATTGAATTGAATGGAACTGAACATCACTTAACTGAACTGAACTGAACTAAAAACACGGAACTGGCACGAGACCACTCCTAGACTGAACTGAACTGACTGGATAAACTCTAAAAAACACACCATTGGTGTATTCGCTAGCAGCTCGTAAACCACTGGATCAAAATTCGGTCATATCTCGTTTAAAACTCGCTCGATAAGAAACGAGTCGAGCACGAGGACCAATGCGATGCTTATTTGATAAAGGAGACAAGCATAAACATAAAAATACTTGACTCGACTCAACTCGTTTACACCCCTTCATAAAAAACAGTTGGACATGGTTTATCGAGAGATCCTAAATGGAAGTTAGCTATATTAGTTTGTTAGAACTTTGGAAATGTTATTCTAATTAAGCTTTGTTTTAAGACTTTTTTCCTCTAACATTGGCGCATATATAATTAAAAAAAGGAAAATATGGCGAAAACTCCCTAAACTTTACAATATCTTGTCGATAATGGGGCTGGATCCTCTGCGGTACTGCAGAGGATCATTCTCTGCTGTTTCCTTTGTAAATAGGGTTTTTTTTTAGAGTTTGGAGAGTTGGGGAAGAGAGAGAAAAAGAGAAAAGGATGGAGAGGAGGAACTGCAGAGGATCCAAACTCGCTGATAACACCCTAATAAATCATAGTTTTGCTGGTACCTAACAGAATTTAAAGTCCTATTTAGTCCCTTATATTTAACTATTTTGGCGAGATATTGAGTTTTCTTTTCCATTTTGCACTCACATAAGTCACATTCATATCACTTGAGTCTCTGAGTCAATTAGTTTTACCCCTACTCTGAAATTTGTTAGTCTAAAAGTAACATTTTTTGAGGGTAAGAACATGCTTCCACCAACCCAACCCATCTCGAATTGGGTCAGAGTTGGGTGTACAAATGACCCCCAACTCCCAAATCACCCCATCCCAAATTAGTTGGGCTAAGGCCCAACTGTTGTCATTCCCATTATATCCATCAACCACATAAAATATGAATATATAGGTATCTAAAGCCTTAAAGTTAAAACCCCTGAATTACCAAATTGGTCTTTTAAATGAACATTGTTCGACAATTTGGTCCTTTTAAAAACATATGAGACAATTTGGTCTTAAAAATGTTAATTATGTGCAAATTTTCCCTTTGAACCGGATTTAGAACGAATCTTAACTATTTTTACTTCATTTTTTATATTTTTTGCTACTTAATCTATTTCCTGTTTCACTTTTTTTTTTTTTTTATCTTTTCTTATTCTTTTTTCTCCTTTTCTTTTTCCTCTTTCTTTTCCTTTTCTTCCCTCTTGCGCCTTTGCTCCTTGCTACTCATTCTCCCTCTCCTCTCTTTCCTTTGTGGAATGTGGAGCATGCTAATGTTGCATCCATGAGAATCGACCAATGTCCTAGTATTTTGATGGGTGTTAGAATTTTGTACTCCATATGATTTCTCTTTGGCCCAGCCCAACCAATGCCAATGGCATGGCTTTCGTTTTTCACATATTCTAACCCACCTGTCATTTTGATGCAACGATAATAATTAACAGTTAGAGTGAGGTGGTTTAAATTTAAAGGGAGATTGACATATATACAATGTGATTGTTTTTTTTTTTTTTTTTTGTGAGAATATACAATGTGATTTTTGAGCAGTTGTTTCTGAGCCATGGTGTCCTTTGTCTTGTTTTGATGGGTAGAGCAACGAAAATTCAAAAATCAAGACAAGTAAAGAAAGCCCTCGAAATCGGTTTCTTTGTTCATATAACTGATATAAGAAGCAATCTCACACAAAATCTCACGCAGTTATTATGGTCAGGTATAGCCATAATAGTTGATTGGTGGCAAATCTCCAAGGGGAATAACCTTACCATTTTTATTGTTCACCGCAGTATTCTAGAGCACAGAAAAGACCAATAGTTAAAATGCCCAATTATTGTCCAATTTCATTTTCTTCTAAATTCTGTCCAATTTGGGTTGAAAATTCAGCGAAACCACTTGAGCAACAACCTTACCACCTTCTTCTTCAATGTCTTGAGAATCTTCAACAGAAGGTACTGCTTTGTAAAGGCATAATTGTTGAGCCAAAGCTGAAACCCTCAATCAAAGAGGATGAGCACCCAGTTATTGGGTCATGAGAGGAGACAGAGTCTTACCAAAAAAAGAAGAGGAGAGGGATGAGAGAAAAAAATTAGAAAGAGAGAAAAAGAAAATTTGGTGCTATAGACAGAGAGAAAATAGAACTGAAATTGGTAAAATTAGGGAAAAATACATAAATGAATTTAAAACGTAATTAAGGTTAAGATTCTCTCTAAATCTGGTTTAAAGGGGAAATCTGCACATAATTAACATTTTTAAGACCAAATTGTCTCATGTGTTTTAAAAGGACCAAATTGTCCAATGGTGTTCATTTAAAAGACCAATTTGGTAATTCGGGGAAGTTAAAACCTTCAAAATGAAAGGTAACATGATAACCATTAAGTCAAATGCCTATTGATTTACTAGTACTTAGTCCTTATATTGTCAATTAGATGAACCGTTGCATGCTAGCTAGTGACCCTGGCCACCCTGTGATCCCTGTTAGGGATAGTGGAGTTGTCCGTGGGGTTGAATTTCATAACAAATGTCATGGGTTCAATTCCCACTAAGCCTCTTTGTTGAGCCTGTCTACAATATTTATCTTGTTGGCTTGCCTGATGTGTGTATTTTACAGGTTATTAAATACACTCAAATTTATCCGGTGCATACTCAAAGAGTAGTGCCTGAGGGTTTCTTAGCTGGTGATCTTGACAAAAGACTCATTAGACGTTAGTATTAACTGGAACTGAATTACCAACAAGGGTGTTGGTCTAGTGGTTCCAAGCTTACTCTCAAGTGGTTTGGTAAGGTAAGGTCATGGGTTCGAATCCCCATTCCCCCCATATCTTGTGTCTGCTGGCTTCTAGGAACTATACTAGCCCCTTGTTGGTGCTACGTTGACGGGGCCAGTGATTGCGCTGGTTGTTCAGCTAATCTGATATGTTTGCTATTGAACACGAGAGTCCGAACATGACGTAGCAGGGGGTGCCTCAATCGCCATTCACTTGCACCCTTTTTTTGACGAGAAAAAAAAAACTGGAACCGAATTTCAAACTTTCCCAAATTTTCATTTTTCTGTTGGTACCTGTTTGGGGACATGACGTGCGCAGAAAGAACCCAACACTTGTCACTCTTCTTATGTTGTAGAGTATGTAACTATTCATATGTTGTCACTGTTGAATGTTGATTGGTAACCAACGCCATTGGGAATACTGAAAAACTTGTTACTATACTATCGCTTCACTTATAGAAGATCTAAGTAACAAAAATAACCTCAACGGAAAGAAAAAGTAGAGAAAAATGGAAAACTAATAGTAACAAAAGAACCCAAAATCCAAATAAAAGAAAATTTTAATTGCAGGCAGTCGTCAATGCCACGGGTCTCTCTCTAGAGTAGACACTTCTCTCTCTTCTTTGGAGTAGATATTGTTTTCCACTACTGGAACTCCTTTTCCTTGCTGGCCCTTTTAGGATTCATTACATGCAAATTGTAATCCATTCCTACCTTGAATATTTATTACTCCTGGAATTTAATTCACAACCATCTCTTTCTACTGCACTCCACCGTCAATTATTTATTTAATTCTTACTAGTGTCTTTATGGAGGACACAGGCCAATTTGAAGCGGCTCATGGCCACAAAAATAAGAATTCGCCTACTACTGATATTTATGAAAGCTTGGATGAAGATCTGCACTTGCCCTCAGATGAAAAGCTGGCGGAGAGGGTGACAAATTTGTGCTTAGTGGGTAGAGTTTTTTCAGAGAGGAAAATTAAGATGAGGCTTGCAAGATCAATTATGATGAACGGGTGGAACATCCAAGGTAATCTGGAGATAACCATTATGAATGATAATGATTTTCTTTTTACTTTTAAAAATCAGAATGATAGGGATAAAGCTTTTGACAAAGGAGCATGGTCTATCTTAGATAGACACATAATTATGTCAAAATGGGAGCATAATCAGAATCTTGAAGATCTTGATTTTGGGTATGGTATGTTTTGGGTACAAATCCATGGCCTCAAAGTCTACAAGCTCATTCCAAGTAATGCAATTACCATTGGGAAAAAGGTGGGAAACCTACTGAGGGTCGACCAAGTTGCTGAACAACGATTGGTAGCTAGAAGATTTCTTCGAGTCAAAGTGTCCATTGACTTAGCTAAACCTCTGGCCAGAGGTTTATTTCTTACCAGGGATGATGAATCTGAAAAAGACTGGATCGAGTTCAAATACGAACGACTTTCGGATTTCTGCTATGGGTGTGGGAAATTAGGGCACGATTTAGGAGAATGTAAACTTGAAAAAGCTCCAACATTTATACCCCCTGATAAAGGGTATGGAACTCATATGAGAGCAACAGATTATTCAGATGTGAATGCGATTTCTTATGCTTTCCAGGAGCCACTTTTCAGAATTCCGGATAGCTGGGCGGACGAAGAATTTCTCAGAGGTAAAACTATCTTCAAAGAAGGGGATATCATAGAGGATATGAGTCCACCCAAAAGGGCAAGCTTTCCACCTCTAACTCCCATGGAGGTTCAGTTTGGGGATGAGGTTATTAGCTACAATGCATTAACCAAACAAATGACGAAGTTGAACAGACGCACGGGTATCAAGGAGATTGTTCAATGGAAACATTCAGATGGTTGGGGTCACGTCCAATCAGCCACCATCATTGAGCTGTGTGCAGGGATTAAGAGGGATGTCTCAACCTGTCAAATCTCCTCTTTTGGGGGAAATTAGTTATGATCTCCTCTCCCGCCAAAGGTACGTCCACCCTAACTCTCCTTTACGTGTTAATAATACTGGACCATTTCTTCTGCCTAGGCCCAATACCTCCCTGATTCCTGTGAGGCCCTTTCCTTCTAAACTGGACTCCTGCCCTGTTATTTTGTCACAATATGTAGGAATTTAATGAGGCCCTTAATGAATATGAAGTCCCTAGCTCTTCCCAGCCCACAAACAATCATCAACTCATCTCATGCCCCCCATCAAGTAGTAGCCATATACCGTGTATAACTGAGTTGCAGTCCAACAAGGTTATGTCTTCTAGCCTGAGCCCATCCACCACAAAGAACCAGCCCCTATCCACCACAAAGAACCAACCCCTTTATGATAATGACCCAACCCCATAAAATTTAACTACCCTGAGGCTGGCCACACAAAATACGACCCTACCGGAGCCCTTCTCTAACCACTTTCAGAGTCTCGTTGAAAAGAAAAAGCTTTTGCTCTGTTGTGGATTCTCATGAGTTGATGGAGAGAGTGGTGAAGCCAAGAATCGCGAAACAGGAGACCCCTAGAGCAAAAGGGATTGTAATTAATGAGAGGAAACAGAGAATTGGACCAAAAAAAACAGCAAGCAAATTCAAGGGTAAGTCCAAATTGGGTTCTACACATGAGCAGAGGATTGTAACGAACCTCCCTGTAGAGGAGGACAGCCAGATTTCAATGAGATTGCAATGTGAGAAGGAGATGGATAGTAATGAAGTAGCGGCCAATTTAAGGCCCTCGGTGTCCCAATGATAGCTCTCTATTGGAATTGTCGGGGTTTAGGGCGACCCGCGACGCTTCTCCATATCAAGGCCCTCATCCGGAAGCACAATCCGGATGTTATATTTCTTGCAGAAACTATGCTCTCTTGTGAAAAATCCAAATTGATTCATAGAACTCTTGGTTTTTCACTACTGGAAGCCACTTCTTCTGCGGGCCTCTCGGGGGGTACTGTAATTATGGCGCGCCTGGGTGTGATCTTAGAGATTATGTTTTTGTCTGATCAGTTGGTCATTACCAAAGTCAAGTCAGATCCCCCCAATAATGACTGGATTATGTCTTTTGTGTATTGGGCCCCCAACCACCATGACAAACTGGCATTTTGGCAAGCTACAAATGATGTTTTCAGCTCTATTTCACTCCCTCACTGTATGATAGGGGATTTTAATGACCTTCTTGATCAGAATGAAAAGTGGGGAGGTAACCTGATTAACAATAGTGATTCGAGGGGAGGCCTGCAGCAATTGATGAATGATAATGGGCTTTTGGACCTGGGATTTACTGGTAAGTCTTTCACCTGGCAACGTAAAAGAGATGGTGTTGTGGTGATCAAAGAAAGACTTGACAGGACTATTTGTGATTCAAACTGGAGATATTTATTTCCAAGAGCGGTTCTCCATCACTTGCCTATTGTTTGCTCTGATCATGGGCCAATTATTTTGAATACTAGTGGGGAAATATTGAGAGGTCCACGACCTTTCCGTTTTGAGGCCATGTGGATACGCAATGAGAATAGCAAGGAAGTAGTGCAACAGGCTTGGGAGTCGGAGGTTAATGGTTCGAGAGGATACAGGCTGAAACACAAGCTTCATTCTACCAAGATTGCTTTGAAACGATGGAATAAAGATGTGTTTGGACATGTCCAGGATAATATTAAATGGGTGTTACAAGCTATTGATGACATTCAAGGAAAACCACCTGACGAGGAGAATGGTATTGAGGAAAGCAATCTCTATGCTCAACTGATTGAGCTTTATAAAAGAGAGGCCATCATGACCCGACAAAAGTCACGAGTCACGTTCTTAAAGGAAGGAGATAGGAATACCCGATTCTTTCATCTCACGACTGTTATAAGAAGAAGGAGAAATTCAATTGAGGCTCTTAAATTGCGGGATGGCAACTGGACTTATGATGATATGGCTATCAAAAATGAATTTGAAAGGTACTTCAAAGAGCTCTTTAATTCTGATGATCCTGTGTGCCCAGAAGAACTGGAAGGGTTGTTTCCAAGCTGCATTGATGCTGAGACTAATAACGATCTTTGTGCTATTCCTTCTGAAGAGGAGATTCTTGCTATTGTTAATTCTTTGGGCTCTACTAAGGCCCCTGGGCCCGACGGCTTCCCAGCTCTCTTCTTTCAACATTACTGGCATACAGTTAAAGGAGATATTGTGAGTATGGTCCAAGGCTTTTTCCACTCTGGATTTTTGCTTAAAGACCTTAGTCATACTAACATTACTCTTATTCCTAAAAATAATGCTGCTATTTCAGTCAAAGACTTCCGACCTATTTCACTCTGTAATGTCTCTTATAAAATTATTTCGAAGTTGATTGCCTGCAGATTGAAACCGTTGCTCGACAATATTGTGAGCCCTTTTCAAGCAACTTTTGTCCCCGGGCGTGAGATCTCTGATAATACCATCTTGGTGAGTGAAATTGTGCATATTATGAAAAAAAAAACTGGGAAAAATGGGCTTATGACACTCAAGATTAATATGGCCAAGGCCTATGATAAAATTGAGTGGAAGTTTTTGCTGTTGATTTTGAAGAATCTGGGATTTTGTGAGCATTTTGTGTAGCTTATTGAGCAATGTATCAGTACTACTTCCTTTTCTATTAACATCAATGGGGCTCCCCATGGGTTCTTCAAGCCCGGTAGGGGCTTCGTCAAGAGGACCCTCTCTCCCCATTCTTGTTTGTACTGGTTATGGAAGGGTTATCGAGACTCTTCAATAGTCATGTTACGGCTTCTGTTGACGGCCTTAAGGGGATTAAAATTGATAAACAGGATGAGGGTATTACGCACCTGCTGTTTGCGGATGACCTTGTAGTGTTTGGGCAAGCTACAGATTCTAATGCTAGAGTCATCGATGAAATCCTTCACAAGATGGAAAATTGGAGTGGCTTAAGGATGAATAAAGCCAAGTCTGGGATTTATTTTAGTCCCAACAAACCTGCAAGCACCAAAGGAAGAATCAAGGGGATTTTAAACTTGGCAGCTATGGATAAACATGCGGTTTATCTTGGGCTACCCTTGTTCCGAGCAAAGGGGAAAAAATTAAGATTTAATTATCTTATGGAGAGACTGAAGAACAAGCTTAAGGCATGGAAATCAAAAGCCTTATCGTATGCTGAGCGCACGACCCTTATTCAAGCTGTTGCATCTACACTCCCTTCTTACGCTATGGCAACGAATGAGCTTGGGGTGACTGTTTGTAATAAAATGGATGGGCTGATGCGTGACTTTTGGTGGGGGAAAAATGATGATAAGAAAGGGGTGTATCTCAAGTCATGGGATTCTGTTTGTGTGCCAAAATATTTTGGAGGTCTGGGTATTAGAAAGATGCACGATTTTAACAAGGCACTGCACTCGAAGATGGCATGGAATCTGTTCAATAATTCGAATAAATTGTGGGTCAAGCTTCTAAATGGGAAATATTGTAGACGACATGATTTTTTGCACGTCAAGCCCCATTCGTCGGACTCTCCTATTTGGAAGGAAATTCTCCATGATGTTGATATTATTAGAGAAGGGGGCTGTTATCAAGTGGGCAATGGTAGTAACATCGGGGTCTGGTGCGACCCTTGGATCCCGGACCTTGTAGGATTCAAGCCAAAGGCAAGAGAGGAAGCTACTATCTCTGTGTTTAAAGTTGAAGATTGCTTAGTTGACGGTAACTGGAATGTCCCTGTGATCCGTGATCAATTTGATGAAGAATCAACTGATGCAATACTCAAAATCAATACTTGCCATACTGTTGACGAGGACAAGAAAATCTGGGTTGGAAATAAAATGGGCATTTATACAGTCAAAGATGGTTATAGAACTGTTTTGGGGGACTCTTTTCCTCACCACCCCTCACTGAATGAAACTTTTTGGAAATCTGTTTGGAAATTGAATATTCCACAAAGAATCAGAATTTTCTTATGGAGAGTAGCGTGGAATGCCATTCCTACGCTCTGTGTTCTACAAATTCAAATCAACCACCTTGTGACAACTTGCCCTTTGTGCGGTGTTAGCAATGAGACTACTGAACACCTCCTCTTTTAATGTTCCTTTGCTCGGGCTGTGTGGCTGCAGGTCCTGGCAATCCGAATGGAGGACTTCCCTGCGTGGAACTTATGGCAATGGTTGGAAAATACATTTCTTACCAGTGGTGCTTTGTTTAATGGTGCGTCTGATTCTACAAGACTTGTGAGTAAGGCAGCCTTTCTTGTGGATACTATATGGTGGCAGAGAAACCAAAAGATTCATAATGATGCCTCTCCATCTCCTGGGGAGACTTTTGAGCTGGTTCAAAAAAGATGGAATGAATGGAATTCCTCTGATCAACCCATAACAGAGATTGACACGATTGCGGTGGAGTCTACTGGCATGAGGAGAAGAAATTCTGATGCTGCTCAGTTTGTTGTGGATGCCGGTATTGGTAGCGCTTTCTCTGTTGCTGCTTGGGTTAGACTCGATATTGATGGGAGCTTCGTGGAAGGAGGAGCCGTAAAGGTTAACTCTTCTGTACCTTTTGTTGTGGAAGCAAAGACAATTTTGCTTGCTATTTCTGCTATGGAATCGGATAATGTTTGTGGAGGGGTGATTTATAGCGATGCACAAACGGTGATCGAAAATATCTCTAGAAGGCGCTCGTCTCATATCCGTAGTTGTATTTCTATGCTACAAACTACTTTAGCTACGTCAATTGTTTTTACTCCTACATGTAATGTTGTACTAGCACACTCTTTTGCTAAGTGGGCATTAGCATCATGTGTTGAAGGTCGTTTTCGACATGATGTTTTGCCAACTTCGGTCACATGTGCTTTGTAATTTATTGGGGAAGTATTAATATATTGAGTATGTTGAAACAACAAAAAAAAAAAAAAAGAACCGAAAATTAGTACATGAAAATGATGAAGCCACAGCCACAGCCAGCTAAAAGAGGAAGAGGGCGTCCTCGCAAGGCTAAGGCTAATAAGGCTAACTCTAATGGTGGAGCCCGTGGAGGTGAAAGGAAGCCATGGCCATACAGATTCTTCAAAGTCATTCTTCCTTTCATCCTTGAACAAAATAAGCTGGTTGGTAAAAAAAAATTAGTTTTTTTTTTTTTTTTTGATAATTAACAATAGTTTAGTTTTCAATTTGCTTTCCCTTCCATTTGTTGGTTAAATTCATATAAAAAAAAAATAATAATAAAAAAATACTCCATTCTGTTTGATGATTTATTTTATTTTTTTTTTATTTTTCTCTAGCTAGGATATGTGTGTTTCCTCTGTACTGACATGCATATAAGTTAATTTTGCTCAAATGAAACTCTAAACGGCCAAATTTGGTAGTCTTCAGGTTGATTATCTAGAACACATGCAGTAACATGCAGTGAGTGGTTTGCCAGCCGCTGCAACTGATGTTCTTAATCTATATAGGCTAGCATTATACTTAAAGTTTACTAAAGCCTAGCCAAGAAATAAAAAATAGCTGCGGAATCAATTATTTCGACGCTGCTCAGCGACGGAAACTATAAAATTCGCCGCTAGACAGCAACGGAAATCAAACCGCGGCTACAAAATTGTAAAATATTTTTATAAAATATATTCAGCTGCGGGAAAGTTTAAATCCGCAGCTAATTTTAAATTTTTATTTTCTAAAAATATTTTCAGCTACGGAAACTCATAAATCCATCGCTAATTAGCTGCGGAATTAATTCCGCAGCTAATTAGCGGCGAAAATTGATCCCGTAGCTAAAATAGCTACGGAAAAAAATTGGTTTCTCAATCCGCAGCTATATCTCGTTTTTTTTGTAGTGTCGTTAATGGAGTTTAGTCCTACACCAAAATATCGTTCCAACGTACCAGGTCTATATCCCCTTGAACGAGACCTCTTTTCTTCACCTATTTTTTTTTCCGGATGCACCCCCGATCGCCACTACATATTTATGGCGACTTGGCGAGTGAGAAGGATTGCTGGAATTTTGGCTAAAATCAAGTGAGGAGCATTAAGCGGAGGCAGGAATGGCGATGGTGGCGGAGCTCGGGGGTGTAGTTCGTAGACCTGTACTGACTCGAATCTGAATGGAACTATTTTTTCGACCCGAACCAAGTTACAACCCAAGAAAATGAACTGAAAAATTATTTGCCAATTTCAAATTTATTTATTATAAATGAGTGAGTATTTGAGTCCAAGAAAAATTACTTTGATAATGCTTACAATCTGAGACCATCAATGTACGAGCACACAAAAAAATTATTATGGCTTTGCTAGATGTACATTGGATAGGTTAGGGCATTTTAATTTTGAGTAAAACCAACTCTATCGAGTATTACAATATTCAAATTTAGAATTAGATCCAACAGTTCTTAATTATTGTGAATTGAAATTGGTTGTCACCGGTTCCTAAATATAGGATTTGAAACTAGATCTGCCGAATACACACCAATTTGTGGATACAAAGTCCAAATAACAATCCATAGTCATTTTTTCTAAAATCAAATATTGTTTATATTGTAATAATAAAAAATACTAACAATCATAATATCACACCAACACATTAGATATTAATTTTCCAAAAAAATAAAACAAACTTTAAAATCAAATATTACAATCAAAATTTAACATTATAATAAATATCTAAATATTAAAACACACCAACACATTGAAATCAAACATTATAGCTTTTTGAATCACTAATATATATTACTATAAACATCACCATAGTTTGTTTTCAACAAAGAAAAAAACCATGTAAGTTTTTTTTTTTTTACATTGGTTACCTATCATATTCCGCTTTCGAAAAGCTGAAACTGAGATTGAAATTGGTTTTGTACCGATTCTTGTTTTTTTGGGAACTAAATTTGGATTCATCAATCTGGTTGCAATTCTGGAATCACAGCAAAATGGTTTCCATTCCTACATGGTACCCTTTTTTCTCACTCCTAGTATTTTGATCTTATTGGCATATACTTTGAATTATTAAAGTGAAAGTTGTCAATTGAAATGGAAAATAAAACTAGTTTTCTCAGCAATAATAAGTAGAAAATCATTACAATTGACTAAAACTCTGTTCTACTAATCATAATTTGGTTTTAGTTTGGTTTAGTTCAAATTACTACATTACAATTCATTTTAGTTCTTGTAGGGACCTAGCTATCACTAAAAAAATTCCAAATTTTATTTAAGATGATACATGTCGTTAAAAATATTTCAACATATACTTTCAAATAAACACGTTCTAAAGGGGTTTTGACGAGTAATAAAGGGTTAAAACTCAAGAAGGAGAAACCCCAATATAATCTAAATCAATTCAGATTAGATTATATCCAAGTGAGGAAAATGCCTAAGCAAAAAAAAAAAAAAGGTGAGGAGAATGGGCTCTAAATACCAATATTTGAAACTTTGTCGGATATTTGTATGGATATATTAAAATGCAAGTTAAAAATAAAATAAATTAAGAAAAAAAAAAGAAATTGGCTATAATATTGGAGTTGTCAATAGGTGGAGTCATAGTCGTCGTGTGAATGTTAAAAGAGTTGATGATCTCTTTGTAGAGCCTAACCCAATTGTTAAATGGGTTAAATTCCTGAACCTCGACATGACCTGTTTAATAACCTGCGTGTTAGCTACTAATGGCCTATATTTATTATTTCTTTATTTTTTTGTACATATTGAAAACATAAAGATAAAAAAAAAAGAAAAGAATCTAGAAGTGAAAAACAGAGAGTTTTACGTAAGAACAACCTCCCGCAAATTTGTATTTTTTTTTTTTTTTTTTTTTTTTTTTTTTTTTTTTTTTATGAACAGATGTTTGAACTTCTATAATTCGGTGTAGGAAAGCGTGAAAGGTCTTGTGTTCTATGATTTTCATGGATGAACCATCAATCTTTTGTGATTCCATTCAATGCTGTTTTGGCTTTCATGTTTCCAATGGAGCTCGTGTATTGAAGTTCTACAAAATCAAAGCTTTTAACCTTTTCTTTTATTAGTCCCAGTTGGATAATCAGTTGGCTTACATAATATTTTTACTTTTAAGTTTTTTGATCCATGTCAGTCGGGTAGTTTACCCACCGGGTAGACATAGCATTGTCCAAAAATGACACCCTTTGGATGAGTACTTTGTTGTATCAATTGTATTTGTTGTCTTAAATGTTGAGTTGCACGCGCGTTCTTGTCGAGAAGTGACGTTACCAAATTTAAATCGAGGCAAGAACCATACATCTTTCTTACTCATTGATAACAGTTACACATTTCTCAGCCAAACAAGTACTCAAATCATTTAGTTAGCTATATAATATATTCTTCCGAATCTGTCCATTTGATCCAGTAAGTGGAATAATATTACCCATCTTTACCATAGCATTAGCAAAATCATTAGCAAAAGTATCAAAGTTTAAGCTATAGTAAAACCTAACCAACTCATCTTGTGAATTGTGATCCTGTTGGGTTCCTGGTTTTGATGATAATAAATAAAGTGTCATTATCTATGTGTGAACTAACTATGATGGCAGGTTGACTTAAGGATGCAAGAAGGTATAATGCTCAAAGCATGATTGCTCATGAAGATTCTTGGATCCTAACAAGACATGAAGATAATGTAATGTAGTTAAGTGCATTTGTCATTAGTCTTTATGTACTATGCTTGACTAGTTAGCAAGAGTCTAAATTGATCATGACAAGGGAACAAGGTTGTAGGACTGAGTGCATGTGTCCATGAGTACAGGGGAGCATTCTTGTGAACCCTGTTCTTTATGACTAGCACTGCAGCGTGAAAGAACCAAAGGGGAACAACTTGATTGGACCCTGTTCTATCTAAACTGTGTATCTGGACGAGGTTGCATAAATTCATATTTATTATTTCTACGAATATTTTGTGTATTATCTTTTGACATATTCACACAAATATTCTTCTGAAGAAATATATTTTATTTTGGAAAAATAAATTTTGCAAAATCGTATTTTAACAGAAAAGTATTTTATTTTGAAAAGATATTATCTTGGAAAAAGTATTTTACTTAATGGCCAAGTATATATTGTTAAGCAAGTGAATTATCTTCTGGAATATTTCTAATTATCTTTTAGAGATTATATTCTGATAAATCACTTGCTAGCTGGCCGGGATTTTCTGTTAATGAATTTGGACGGATTTTATCTCATAGGTTGAGTTAAGGAAAGGTCTTTGATCTTTACTTAAACTCTATCCTATCTTTTGGTAAATCTTATCATTAATATTGTGAAGAGATTTAACCTAACTGACTGAGCTTGTTTTGGGCCTGCCTATATAAGGCGCCTGATATGCTCAGTTGTAGGGTTAAGCTTTGCGTGCATCATTGAACTCAGAATCAGTTGTGCAAAGCGTTCACTCGTCCAAACCAGATACGTCAAGTACTCACAAAGAACAACCTTGAACCCTATTCCCTGTCTTGGTCAGTTTGAGTCTTTGCTTAGATTGGTCATTGCATAATAGGTTTTTGTGGTCTTATATTGCTTAGAGTTGAAGCGTGTAATAGGACAAACAATCTGGTTATTTGTAAGGTCTCTAACTCAGTAACGAGTGTAGAGCATCTCTCAAATCAGTGTGTGACTCTGAGAGATAGGCAACGCATCAGTAACGGTGTGTGGTGGTGTTAGGGTACTGTGCTGTATCCTGGATTTTGGCTCTAGTTATAAGATAAGTAGTGTGACAAAATCCCAAGTAACTGGGTCGTGGTTTTTACTCCTATTGAGCCTAGGAGGTTTTGCACGTGAAAAAAGCCTTGTGTTATTTACGTTCTGCTTTTATATTCTGTCTTAGTCTGCTGCATAGGAACAACGTCCATAACGTTGTTCTCTACCCTATTCTCAAGTTGCATAAACGCGAGAAATTGGAGTCACTCTATTCACCCCCCTCTAGAGTAACTTAGGCACTCTTCAGTTGGTATCAGAGCAAGGTTGCTCATAATAAGGTTAACACCTTGAGCTTTTCCGCAAAAATGAGTGCACCTAGTGAGATGAGGGAAGGACAACCAACTAACCATCCACCATTGTTTAATGGAGAATTTTATTCTTGGGGGAAACGAAGAATGGAAATTTTCATCAAGGCAATAGATTATGAGTTATGACAGATAACTTTGAATGGAGATCTGGTTGTAGAGCAAGTGGATGCAGAAGGAAAGACAAGCATCAAACCTCCAGAAAAATGGACCAACACTGACATGAAGCAGATAGAGAAGAATGCTAAGGCTATCCAAATCCTACACTGTGGAGTGGATGCCAAGGAATACAATCGTATTCAAGGATGTGAAACTGCTCAAAGCATCTGGAAAACTTTGGAAACAGCATATGAAGGCACCTCTCAGGTAAAGCAATCCAAAATAGATATGTTGATTAGGCAGTATGAACTGTTTAGCATGGAACCAACAGACAATCAAAGACATGTATGCTCGGTTCAACAATATCCTAAATCAACTTAAATCTCTTGGCAAACCTTTTGATGAAGAAGATGTTGTTAGAAAACTTTTGAGAAGTTTACCTATAAACAACATCTGGACACCTAAAGTAACGGCTATTCAAGAAGCAAGAGATTTAACTGTCATGAAGGTTGAAGAATTAATTGGTAACTTAATGACTCATGAGTTGCAAGTTAAAACTAATGAGACCAAGAGGGAAAAGGAGGTTGCTTTTCAAGTTGATGAGATTCCTGAAGATGATCTAGATCTAAATGAAGATGAGATAAGCCTTGTTGCCAAGAAGTTTGCACGCTTCTATGGTAATAAGGGAAGTTTCAATCAAGCTTCGTCAAATTCAGGACGAGGTGGAAACTTTGATAAATCCAAGATCAGGTGTCACAAGTGCTCAAGACTTGGCCGTTTCAAAAATGAGTGTCTTGAGCCAAGTGAGAACACTCAGACAGAACAACGTCCATCATCTTCCAGAAAGCCAGAAAGGTTCACCAAGAGGGAAGCAAGGTATGTAAGCATGTTGGCTGGCTGGTCAGACAACGAAGATGATGGTCCAGAAGATGAAGTGGAGGATCTATGCACTATGGCCAGAAAAGATCTCACCTCTAAAGATGAGGAACCCGAGGTAGGTATTCTTGAAATTAAGAGTCAAATTGTTTCTTGGTCTAAAGATAAATTGCTTAAAATGGTACTTTCTATGATGGATCAGTATGAAGAGTTAAACATTGAAAAAGATAACATTTTGCATGCTTATAATGACTCTAAGGAAGATGTAAGCGAACTGTTAGAGATTAAAACAAATTATGAAAAAATGTTGAAAACCTTGAAAAAGGACAATAAAGATCTCAAAGAAACAGTATGCAAAATGGAAGAAACAAGGTCCATCCTTGAAAACAAATGTTTATCTCTTGAGACTGATTTATCTAAGAAAGCTGCCAAGTCATTAGAACCAATTTATGTATGTGATGAAACTGGCCTAGATGACCTAAAATCTGAATGTGAAATTCTTAGGTTAAACTTGGAAAAGGAACTTGTAAAGTCTAAGGACTATAAAGGCAAGTTGGATAAGGCACAAGAAGAACTAGTCCGTCTTAATAAATGGACTAGCTCTTCCCACGCCTTAGAAATGGCTAAATGATCATCACAATAGGTTTAAAAATGGCTTAGGAAGAAAAGCTAAAAAGCATGACTGGACTCCCAATACCAAGTATGTTGGACTGAAACATAATAGACTCTGCTGGCACTGTGGACAAGGTGGTCACTATAGATAGAGTGTCAGGAGAGAACAAGGTCTGTCATCAAGAATAAGCAATATGTGAAACAAGTTTGGATGAGAAAGGACAGAGTGAAAACTGATTCTGAGAAAAGGGAGCCTAAGCAAGTGTGAGTTCCTAAAACTAATAAGTGACTCTCTTTGCACGCTAAAGTGAAAGAAAGCAAGCCATGGTATGTGGACAGTGGCTGCTCAAGGCACATGACAGGAGAAAAATCTGTATTTCTTTCACTCACAGCCTATGAAGGTGGAAGTGTGACTTTTGGTGACAACCAAGCAGGTGAAGTGTTCGGTATAGGTAAGATTGGTAAGTCACTAACACACTCCATAGATGAAGTCTACTTGGTTGATGGATTGAAACATAACTTGTTGAGTGTTTCACAACTATGTGATAAAGGGAACAATGTCCTATTCACTGCAAAGAATTGCATAGTTGCGAATCACAAGACAAGTAATGTTGTGCTAGAGGGAAAGCGACACAAAAATGTTTACAAAGTTGATGTAAATAAGCTTTCCAGTAACTCTCTAACATGTATCAGTGCTATTGAAACTGATGTCTCACTATGGCATAGACGGTTTGGACATGTAAGTCTCAATACCTTGAACAAGCTGGAATCACAGAACCTTGTCATTGGTTTACCTAAAATCAAATTCAAAAGTGATGAGCTATGTGGTGCCTGCGCTAGAGGTAAGCAGGTAAAGTCCTCTTGTATAACAAAGAATATGGTAAGTACTTCACGACCCATTGAGCTCTTACAGATGGATCTGTGTGGTCCTATGAGAGTTCAAACTCATGGAGGAAGAAATTATGTGTTTGTTATTGTAGATGACTATTCTAGATTCACTTGGACCCTGTTGCTTGTATCCAAGGATGAAACCTTCGATATGTTTGAAATCTTTGCTAACAGAATGCAGAAATAGGTTGGAGTTGATATTCTATCTCTAAGGTCTGATCACGGCACAGAGTTTGATAATGACAAATTCATTAACTACTGTGCTCAACATGGCATTAATCACAACTTCTCTGCCCCAAGAACACCTCAACAGAACGGGATAGTTGAACGGAAGAACATGACCTTGGAAGATATAGCTAGGACCCTGTTGCTAGCTAGTGATCTTCCAAGGAATATGTGGGGAGAAGCTGTAATCACAGATTGCTACATCATAAATCGTGCCATGTTAAGACCTATTCTGAGAAAGACACCCTATGAATTACTCAGAGGAAGAAAGCCAAATATTTCCCACTTTAGAGCTTTTGGTTGAAAATGTTATGTGCATAACAATGAAAAGTCTAACCTGGGAAAGTTTGATGCTAGGAGTGATGAGGCTGTCTTTGTTGGCTATGCTCCTCACATCAAAGCTTACAGGATCCTCAACAAAAGAACACAGAAAGTTGAGGAAAGTGTACATGTTGTATTTGATGAATCTAATGCAGGTCTTGAGTCATTACTGCAGGATAAAGAAGACTTCCCAATCGGTCTTGCACCAGAAAGGGAAGAAAAATAAGAAGAAGAAGAAGAAGAAGAAGAAGAAGAAGAAGAAGAAGAAGAAGAAGTCTCACAAGAAACAGGTAATGCTGGAGAGACGGAAACAGGGTCCACACCTCCAAGGATCCATACATCGGACTCAGGGGGAACAAATATTCCTGATATGGGAACAACACCCATAGATGAAGGAGCTGAGCAATCTCAAAGTCCTAGAGAAGACCCTGTTCCCTCTCCACAAAGAGATGATCCAGAAGGGTCTGGCTTCGAGCCACGATCTTGGAAACATCAGGGCTCTCATCCCATGGATCAAATCATTAGTGATATAAATAAAGGGATTCAAATGAGAGCCTCTGTACAAAACTTTATGGCTTTTTTTGCTTTCTTATCCTATGTTGAACCACATAATATTCATGAAGCTTTGCAGGATGCTGACTGGATAACTGCAATGCAAGAGGAGCTCAACTAGTTTGAAAGGAACAGGGTTTGGCACCTTGTTCCTAGACCTGATAATAGGACCATCATTGGAACTAAATGGGTATTCAGGAACAAACTGGATGAGACAGGAACTGTGGTTAGAACTAAGGCTAGATTGGTTGTTCAAGGTTATAACCAGCAAGAGGGGATTGACTATGATGAGACATTTGCCCTTGTTGCTAGAATTAAGGCAATACGCATGCTGATAGCGTTTGCAGCTCACATGGACTTCAAATTACAACAAATGGATGTCAAAAGTGCCTTTCTGAATGGGTACTTGAAAGAGGAAGTCTAAAGCAACCCTCTGGGTTTGAGAGCAATAAGTCCCCTGACCATGTCTATAAACTTGACAAAGCTTTGTATGGCTTGAAACAAGCTCCTAGAGCTTGGTATGAACGTCTGTCAAAGTTCTTAATGGACAATGGTTATCAAAGGGGACAAGTTGACACAACCGTGTTCCTACGAGCAAAGGGGGAAAGTTTGTTAGTTGTGCAGATATATGTTGATGATATAATTTTTGGTGCAACTGATCAAGCTTTGTGCAGAGAATTTTCTGAGTTGATGATGAGTGAATTCGAAATGAGTATGATGGGTGAGCTTAATTTCTTTTTAGGCTTACAAATCAAACAAACTTCTGAAGGAACAACGATTCATCAACAAAAGTATGCTAGAGAGCTGATCAAGAAGTATGGCATGAGAGATGCCAAGGTCTATGATACACCTATTGCCACCAATGTCAAGCTTGACTTGGATGAAGCAGGTAAGAGTGTTGATCAAACAGTATATAGAGGTATGATTGGTTCATTATTGTACCTAACTGCTAGTAGACTTGATATCATGTATAGTGTTGGCTTGTGTGCAAGGTTTCAAGCAAACCCCAAAGAGTCACATCTCACACAAGTCAAACGCATCCTGAGGTACCTCAAGGGAACTGAGGACTTATGTCTTTGGTACCCTAGAGGTGTTGCAATTGATTTAATTGGCTATGCTGACGCTGATTATGCAGGATATCTTGTAGACAGGAAAAGCACATCAGGCATGGCAACCTTCCTAGGGCCTTGCTTGATCTCTTGGGCTTCTAAAACGCAAAATTCTGTGGCCATGTCTACTGCTGAAGCTGAGTATGTGGCAGCAGCTTCATGTTGTGCACAATTGTTGTGGGTAAGACAACAATTAAAGGATTTTGGAATTGATGCAGGTTGTATGCCAATCTTGTGTGACAACACAAGTGCTATAAAATATTTCCAAAAATCCAGTGCAACACTCAAGAACAAAGCACATTGACATAAGACATCACTTCTTGAGAGACAATGCAGAGAAAGGATTCATTAAATTGGATTTTTGCAAGACGGAGGATCAATTGGCAGATCTTTTTACTAAACCATTGAGCAGAGAAAGGTATGAGAAACTTAGACTAGAAATAGGCATGATCAAGATTACTTAGTTGTATGTGCACCCTGTTCCCTCGATGATTGGCTAGATCGTGTCTACATGTTTTATGTGTGTATATATGTGATTTGTATGTCCTTTTAAAGCTTTTGTATGTCTATACCAGCTCGCATGCAGTAAAATGCATAACTGTATGACCTGAACTAAAGGACTCACTTTGGTCTATTGATATGTCCCTTATTGTCCTCAAAATTGTTGTTGTGTGAATCTCAAAGACCAATACATGGACCCTGTTCCCTCAGTCACTCTGCCTCAAGCAAGAACTGTTCCCAACGGGCAGATTCAGACGCATTTAATTGTGCCTGTTCTCCTAATAATTAGAGGCGGTTGTATTTATTTCCCTATAAATAGGGGATATCTGTTGTTCATAATCATCATAATCCAAACTAGCTCCCTAATTTCTCTCTCTCTAAATTCTTCCCGTTTTCTCTCACAAATTCTTCCCGTTTTATTCATCCCTCAGATTTCTCTCTCCAGATTTTTTGAATTTCTTCCCGTTAATTCAAGAATCAACTCCTCAAATCTTCGACTCGTTTCTTTTTTTCAAAACCCTAAATTCAGGCTTTAAATAGAAATGGTAGGAACTAGATCAAGTGCATCAAAGAAACCCTCAACTGAGAAATCACCCTCTACAACCCCTATCACTGCATCTACCCCTGTCAAAACCCCAAAAATGTCGTTCAAATCATCAGCACAAAAGAACAGGGGTCCTGTTGAGATCTCATCCTCTCCACCACCACCATCTTCCCCAACTGCTGCTGTGGACACCTTGGGAAGAGATGGGACTGCTATGTCAGGGGCTTCTGGTTCTGCAACCAAAAAGAAAGCCAAGAAGAGCTCAACCAAGGGAGTTAGCGCATTTGAGCTAGCTTCTGAAATTGATGCTCTCATAAATGAAAGTGCTGCTGTTGGAACCAAGTTTGTCTCAGGGAAAGAGGAGAAGAGTAAGAAGAAGAAAGAGGGTGCTGGGAAATCAAAAGGAGAGTCGGAGGGAGAGAAAAAGGAGAGTGAGGGGGGAGAGAAGGCTGAAACAGAGCGAGCATCTGCTCAGGGGGAACAGGGGTCAGCTGAGAACCCACCTGTTCCCACAGCTGGGTCCAAGAAATCAAAGAAGACCACTGCTGGGTCTTCAAACAAAACAGGGTCCATCCACCCAGGACCCTGCATCCGTAATTGTTACTCCATCTCCTCAACCCAGGAAGAGGAAATCTGTGGCTGCACGTGTCTTGGACACTCCGTCTGAGACACCTCTGCCAGATACTGCTGAGCCTTCCTCCAGGCCAGCAAAGAAGAAGAAGACCCTGGTCTCCCCTCCCTCCACAACTGCCTCTAAGGGCAAGAAGAAGAAACAGGACCCTGACGCCATTGATGCCAGGACAACTCGGATCCTCTCCAGAAAGTGCATCACTGGCAAGGTGTGGTGTCTTGACTGGATGAAGGATAATGGGCTTGGGGAATTTGTTACAAATATCTTAGCTCAGGGGTGGGGCACTTACTTAACCACTAGGACTGCATTTCATTATTCTGAATTCAAGCAATTTTATCTCAATTGCACTGTGAAGAATGGGGTGGTTAGAAGTGAGGTTTCTGGGGTCCCCATTAAATTCAATGCTTCTGATTTATGGAAAATTTTGGGGATTCCTTGTGAAGGGTTTTCTGAATGGGCCAGGCGAGGTATTTGGCCTGAGTATGATGGTCTGGATCCTATTGCCATTGTACGAAAGTATACCAGAGATATGGAGAGGGATGATGCCTCCAGGATCAAGGCTGTGGACCTTGTTCCTATGCACAAGTTGCACTTTGCACTTGTGTTTAGGACCCTGGTCCCTCAGGAAGAAGCCAGAGAATACTGCTCAACCTATGACATGAGTCTCATGGACCTGGTTGAGAGGAGAGACAAGGTGAATCTCCCTGCTATAATGATTCATCACATTGAGTATGTCCTTAGTGCCAAGACCATTACCCACTCACTACCTTATGGGTATGCACTTATCCCGGTCTTCCAGCACTTTGGAGTGCCCCTCTCTGCTGGGAAGCTGCCTACTACAGTGAATAAGGCGGGCAAACAGTATCTAAAGCAAACTGGCTTCAAGTTTGATGAGGACCAGCAGGAGGTGAAGGAAGAGGAGAAGGCTGATTCTGAGGGGGAACAGGGCCCAGAGGCTGTTTTTATGGAAGGAGCCAGCATCAGCAGAGCCGCCTTGTTCACTACCCTGCAGCTGGTGGAGGCACGACTCAACTCTGTGACCTCTAGGCAGGTTGATTTAGCTATTAAGGTAGCTGATCTTACTGATGCTGTGACCAAGGCTGATGAGGCACATCAGAGGAGGCATGATGCGCTGGTCAAAATGCTGAGAGAAGGGTTTGAGGTTGAAACTGAGGAGCCTGCTGCTGATTCCACTGACCCTTCAAACTCTGTTTCCTCCCCTGTTGTTTAAAGCCTGTTTTCCTTCTTTTTTGTTTTTTTTTTCTTTTCTCTCTAGGTGTTGTTTTTTCTGTAACAATACCTTCCTTTTGTGACTGTGCTTCATATGTATAAAATTGGGTCCTTTTTTGGTTTATATGATTTGACTATTTTTTGGATGGCCTATATCAATAGATTTCTAGGTTTGAGCTACTAATTCTTGCATTTGTTTGCATACACTTAAACCCTGGAGGTGATGGTTGTGACATTCTTGCTAAAATTTGGCTTAACTTATCGATATTTCCATGTTTAACTGATGTCCATGACACTTTTTGGTGATGCCAAAAGGGGGAAGAGTGGTGTGCTTATGATTAGGTTTGATATGATCATGTTTAGGTTTAGTCTAGTTTAATTCTCATGCCTAGTTAACCTATTCACTACGGATGGGTAGCACACAAATTTTTTAATTTCTGGTCTAATGATTTCTGGTTTGAAATAGTGTTTCCTCTGCCTACTCTGATCCTCTAAAAGTCTTGAAAGGTGCAATTCTGTTTGCACAAATTTCTCTCTGCAAACGTCTCAATGTGATGGATGATAATGTTAAGCTGAAGTTCTTAATAGTGAAGCTGTGAACCCTGTTCCTACTTACCCGTGGTTCTCCTGGTTGGTTCACAGCAATGGTAAGTCAAGGTAAGCCTGAGTTAGTTCTGTTTCTCTTTAATTTTTAATTTGGTATCTAGCTCAGATAAGCACACTAGTTTGTCATCATCAAAAAGGGGGAATTTGTTGGGTTCCTGGTTTTGATGATAACAAACAAAGTGTTCTTATCTATATGTGAACTAATTATGATGGCAGGTTGACTTAAGGATGCAAGAAGGTATAATGCTCAAAGCATGATTGCTCATGAAGATGCTTGGATCCTAACAAGACATGAAGATAATGTAATGTAGTTAAGTGCATTTGTCATTAGTCTTTATGTACTATGCTTGACTAGTTAGCAAGAGTCTAAATTGATCATGACAAGGGAACAATGTTGTAGGACTGAGTGCATGTGTCCATGAGTAAAGGGGAGCATTCTTGTGAACCCTGTTCTCTATGACTAGCACTGCAGCGTGAAGGAACCACAGGGGAACAACTTGATTGGACCTTGTTCCTTCTAAGCTGTGTATCTGGACGAGGTTGCATAAATTCATATTTATTATTTCTACGAATATTTTGTGTATTATATTTTGAGATATTCACACAAATATTCTTCTGAAGAAATATATTTTATTTTGGAAAAATAAATTTTGCAAAACTGTATTTTAACAGAAAAGTATTTTATTTTGAAAAGATATTATCTTGGAAAAAGTATTTTACTTAATGGCCAAGTATATATTCTTAAGCAAGTGAATTATCTTCAGGAATATTTCTAATTATCTTTTAGAGATTATATTCTGATAAATCACTTGCTAGCTGGCCGAGATTTTCTGTTAATAAATTTGGACGGATTTTATCTCATAGGTTGAGTTAAGGAAAGGTCTTTGATCTTTACTTAAACTCTATCCTATCTTTTGGTAAATCTTATCATTAATATTGTGAAGAGATTTAACCTAACTGTCTGAGCTTGTTTTGGGTCTGCCTATATAAGGCGCTTGATATGCACAGTTGTACGGTTAAGCTTTGCGTGCATCATTGAACTCAGAATCAGTTGTGCAAAGCGTTCACTCGTCCAAACCAGATACGTCAAGTACTCACAAAGAACAACCTTGAACCCTGTTCCCTGTCTTGGTCAGTTTGAGTCTTTGCTTAGATTGGTCATTGCATAATAGGTTTTTGTGGCCTTATATTTCTTAGTGTTGAAGCGTGTAATAGGACAAACAATCTGGTTATTTGTAAGGTCTCTAACTCAGTAACGAGTGTAGAGCATCTCTCAGATCAGTGTGTGACTCTGAGAGATAGGCAACGCATCAGTAACGGTGTGTGGTGGTGTTAGGTACTGTGCTGTATCCTGGATTTTGGCTCTAGTTATAAGATAAGTAGTGTGACAAAATCCCAAGTAATTGGGTCGTGGTTTTTACTCCTATTGAGCCTAGGAGGTTTTCCACGTGAAAAAAACCTTGTGTTATTTATGTTCTGCTTTTATATTCTGTCTTAGTCTGCTGCATAAGAACAGCGTCCATAACGCTGTTCTCTACCCTGTTCTCAAGTTGCATAAACGCGAGAAATTGGAGTCACTCTATTCACCCCCCCCCCCCCTCTAGAGTAACATAGGCACTCTTCAGATTCACCATTGAACAACTCCTGGTCAGAGTGAAAAAGCTCACGTTTAGCAATGAGGTCTTGGAAGTACCTGTTATCGAACGCGTTAGGAAAACAACGTCGAATGGGGCCGAGTTTTCGTCTCCATCGCCCAAGGTGGAGGGGCATGTACCTTGGCGGGTGGTGGCGAAATTTGGATCAATGTTCGATTCCTTGTAGATGTGGTCTCGGTAGGCTATACACCGGGCCTGGCCAATGGTGTGAGCCCCCGAGAGGGCGGTCATGTCTCGAGCACTTAGGCCTTGTTTGGCGAACATGGAGATTAGGGTGGTGAGGTTGGCATTTGGGAGTGGGAGGTTAGTGGTGGCTTCACTTTGGTTAGCTATTTTTGCATCCCTTCTTCCTAGAGGTACATCCCACGAGGGGCCTCCCAACTGCATAAACATATAGAATTATGACCATATATCGTCCCTAATTTGGGTATCATTTAATCGATTGAGGCTTTCTTTTCCTCAAATTTAAGTTAAAGTGAGGCCACTCATACAAGCATGACGTCATATTGACGTTATGCTTGACTATAGAAGTGACCTCATAATTGAGGCGGCTTCATCAGAGACTTATTGGAAGATTTTAAAACATGCTTTCAAACGAGTCTAATTTAGAAATTAGAATATGTTTGGACGAGGTTTAATTGATTAAATAATGTCAAGTTAAAAAAAAATCAATTCAGTTCATTCTGTTATGTTCTATTCTATTTATTTCAAGTGAAAGAACGGTGTCTGAGTACTTATCAAGAGTACAGCATCTCGCGATGCAAGTGCTAGAATATCTGCACACGAAACTTTTCCTGGACAAGATGCTTCAACATTGGACTTGATAGTATCAATTAGTTCAAAACCTCTTGTAGAATTAATATTTGGGATCACATTCTTTTCTCCGGTAAAAGTATTTGTGTCGTCCAAAAGTATCGATGCATCACAACCCTACGTATACACAATTAACAACATCAAAGTTACGTTATTCAATTAGAAACAGAAATTAATCTATAGCAATACAATAATCTTTGAACCATCTATATATCTTTTGACATTAAATTTGCAATGGTAATCACATTGACAAAACAATCATGGAAGAATAAGCTAAGCGAAGGATTGAAGCTCCCAAGCGTGGTTTTTTGAAAATAGCTTGCCTCATTGTATCAAGTACAATGGCATGAAGAGAAGGGCAAATTCTTGAATAGAATAATGATGAGAGATGTGCATTATTGGTAGAACAAACAAGAAGTGAAATGAACGAGTAAACAACAAAAATTCTGTCCGAGGAAACCATGATGAGCTTGAAATATTAAAAAAGAAATTCAATTAGGTTCTTAATTTGTCGATGCATGTGTTGGAATAAATCCGAATTAAACTATAACCTCCATATCGAATTACTTAGACTAGAACATAAGCGGAAGCGTACCTAAATCTATAAGTGCAAGTCTTTGATCCGGATTGAAGATCGCCTAGGGTTAGAGCATCTTCCAGTTGATACACACACTAGGATTTCTCTCTCTAACGATGGGATGTCAGACAGATGTAACGTGTGTTCAACTGGGGACCATAACCCTTGTATACATAGAGTTTCTTATCCCTAATTAGCTCATCATCAATTAGGGTTAAGTATGTGGGTCTCTACACAATTGGGCCCTATACCTTATAAGACGATATAATAGCCCACCTAATATTAATATCCATAGGACCACTAATATTGGGCCAAACCGTAAGATAGCATATAACATACAATTAATCCGTATAACATAATAGTCCATATATATGTAGTATAAAGTCCATAAATTTAACAGCATGTTCTTGCGAAAAAGCTTAGTTATATAAGGGGATGTTTTCAGAAACGTTTTTTAGAAAAGAGTTTTACTATGAGGTGCGACCTAGGATTTAAGTTATCACTCAATGTGTGGACCTCCCAGCACTCAATAGAGCAAAAACAGTCTAGAACTTAAGCCCAACTTCTACTGTAGTACATAAATTGTTAATTCCATCACCTGTTGCGGCTGGTGGTGCACCTGCTGGGCTGGTGTTACTGCTGGTGTGGTTGTTTCTGTATTTTTTTGTTAGCTGCCAGTGCGTCTCTTGTTGTTGGTGCGCCTGATTTGTGTGTGAGGTGGGGCTGTATTGCTCTTTATTGGTTTTCTAAACTTCGTTTAGTTGTTGTATAGTGATTAGTTGTAACAACCACCAAAATTACCACCATTGATTAGAAATTAAACTTGTAAGTTATCAAAACCGAGGTTGTCTTTGACCAAATCGATTTAAAATTTTAAATCTGTTAACCTTTGTCCCGGTTCAGACAAGAGGTATTCCTTTCTTACATCAGAGAAACTTTGCTCGAGCCTATGTGGAGATCTGAGAGAAACCAAAAGAAACCCTATGGAAATCAAAGGAGAGGAATATGTGAACAATTGTTTATATAACGAGCCAAGTTGTTCATAGTTTGTATCTTTGTTTGTGATTACGGAACGTAATATACTTAGAACCAAACTGACATTCAATTGTCATGAGATTATCCCATACGGTATTGGATTACGATTCTAAAAAATCTATTAGAACACCATTAGAAATTTTTTAGAAGGTTTGAACCTAATTGAGTTTAAGCATAGACCTTGTAGTTATTCCGAGTTCAATTCGAGACCCGTTTCTTTGCCGTTAAGCCACTATCTATCCGAAGCATTATTTCCAATTGATAGAGCCATGTTCGTAGTGTGTTAGTCAAGCCAGTTCGTGCCCCAATATCAAAGGATATCACCTTAGAAGAGCCACACAAATCAAGCACAATGGAATAGCATTAAGAGTACGAAGACGATTTGAACTTTACTACCTCAATTGTACCTTATGGGCTAAGCAATGGATAAACACAACTTTAGTTGATCTTATCCTTATCATGAAGGTTTGATCTTATCCAAAAAGGGATAAGAATGAAAACCCTTTTGCCAAGCAAGTTCTTAACTTTACACAAGCCACTTATAAGCCGATGCAGTAGTTGTGCATTAGACCTCTGCTGTAGATAAGTTTGGTTGCTCTTATCCTTTAATATAGTCCAATACTTTTATCCAAGCTACCATGTCATGTGACCTTGATTAGTGTATGAGAATAGCCCCCAGTGATGCTCCAACAGCAAAGAGAAACATCAGTAAGCAAGACCACAAACAAACCTGAGCTTACGACAACAACTCATGTACTTGTTAATGATTGGAGAGACATTTCCTATGCCCTATAACCCCAACCTATAGCTGTATTTGATCCTTATGAACACTCTACCTTTAGGCTATCAAAATATCTCACCATAGGTGTTTAATTCCGCCTAATACAGCCAATAATGCATCCTTATCCAACCGACATTCCTCACCGACTTACCTGGCGTGTTCTAGCGTGTTCTCTAGCCGACTTTAGTCATGCTTATCCTCTCTTGTTGCATGTGAAACTTTTCCACCTTCTAGCCCTATAAATAGCCCAGAAACAGAGCCATTTGGTTCTCAGTTATCGCACCTCTAACCCTCGAAAAAACGCCACTTCTCCCAACTGTGCAAATCAACCCGTAAGATTGATACCTCTGCACTCTTTGGTGATTATCTCCTTGAATACTTATGATAATGACATCATACAACCTTTGTTAGAACCCTAAGACATAAAGCTTAAATGCCCAGAAGTTTGTTTCCTTAAACGTAATCATATAGACCCTCAAAAAGTTCTTTAGATTTGACCTTAAGTTCTGCAGTCCATCCAGCATTACAGCTTGAGTTACTTTGTGTGTTTCCCATGAGTTCTATGTCCAATTGAGCTCATTTTCGACTATGGTAACCTTGGTAACCTTAGTTACCTATTGGAAGTGAAAATGAAATATTGGTGAAGCTCAAGGTAGAATTGCTTTGAGTAATCGTGACCTATAGTCGTAGATAGTACGAGGTAACTTCCATGTCTACTACTTTCTAACTTCTATTTTGTTTTTACTCTACGTGTTATGTGTCCTGTGTTTGGAATTATGTTCCAAATGGTTTTAAAGATCTAAAGTACTTTGTTTACGATATCTCAAAGTGGTATTACAAGTTTTATGGGTTTTCGGAAACAAAGAGGTCAGAAGTGTTGTCAAAGAGACGATAAGTGGAATACTAAGACTATTGTTGTGCTACATGTCTTTATGTGCTATGTGCTTTTGTGTAAAGACATTAATCACTTAAAGTGAAACAATGGCATGTGGGTTGAGAAGCTCATGGTAAAGTACCTCCATGATTGATGAACATTCTGTACTCCAAAGGATCGTTCTCGAAAGTGAACCATCCAAGGAGAATTCTGTTATTCTGTATATTCTGTGTCCGTCCTTGAGGTCATGGTTTGATCGACCATGAATGTCCTGAGGTAAGGTACTCCGATGGACATACTCTACGGTAAAGTTATCTCCGAGAGTACTTAAGGGGTATGATCATACTAAGGCGTTATCTGTTATGGCCGATTTATGAGGGAATATATATTCCCCGAAGGGAAGACGTTCCCGGATGTAGTATACACATGGTAAAGCATCTCCATTGTTGTTATACTACCTTGTTCGCTTTTCCCAATGCCATAATAAAAGAAACGGATTATTGAAGTGATGAAGGGATGAAGAGTGGTTGGATAGTGAATTCTGTTCTGTAATCTGTTATCTGTAAAGCGGAGATTATCAAAAGTTTTGGTTTTGAAAGTAAACTCTTTCAATGGAATTTTGAGAAGTTATACGAGAAATCTGTTGGTTGAAAAGCTTTCGTTTTCAAAATATGATTTTTTGTTTTCAAACAAAAGTGTTCGTTTTCAGAAACGTTTTTTAGAAAAGAGTTTTACTATGAGGTGCGAAATGGTTCCTAAGGCAGGTGTACTTAGGAATTGCTTTTTACATAGTGGAGTGGTGTTACTCAACTTTTGCTGATTTGACCCCTGTTCTCTCCATTTATGGGGAAGGCAGTGTTTGTATTCTGTTGAGTTTATTTTTGCAAGTGTTGTCTTTCGGGAAATAGGGCTTAGATGAGAGAACGCCAACTGTAGATAACTGTCATTTCTTTTTAGTTGTAGTAAGCATGTCTGTAAAACAATTATGATTCAGTTAATAAAGATCCATTGTTTCTTTTCAATAGCTCATTATTATCACTGTCAGTTAATAATTCTATGATTGTTTAGCCTTGTATTTCCTCCGGGAGGAAATACGGAGGTAACAAGCCCAAATTAAGGTTTGAGGTGCTTCCGCTAAGGATGGATTCCGCCTTAATAAGGCTTTGAAAATTTGGGTTGTTACATTAGTAGGGTTAACCTAATATGTGTTTCTTGGTGTAAGGTTTATATTGCATTTCGTACTAGGATGGATGGTGATAGGAGTTGGATGAAAATCCAAGGGTTGAGAGCTAGACAACAACATGAGGCGTACCGAAAAGGAGTTAGAGACTTTCTTGACTTTGCCTTTTAAGGACACCTTGCCTGGCTCAGAGCTTAAATGTCCTTGCATGCACTGTCTAAATTATTTCACCCATGATCGCGAGACAATGCGAGTCCACCTTTTTAGGAAGGGGATAGACCCTGATTACAATCCATGGGTCAATCATGGTGAAAAGCCTCTTGATCCGATTGAAGAAGACTTAGATGGAGATGAGGAACAAGATGAGTTTGATAAGGAAGATGATCTAATATCTGAATAGCTTCATTGGTCTATGATGCAACCAATGTTACTGCTCAAACCAATAATCCAGAGGCTATGGAGGAGGGTAATGCGGAGGTTCCTCCCAATTTTCGTAGATTGATGACGGCCGCTGAAGAAGAACTCTATCCTAGGTGCAAAACATACTCAAAGTTGGAGTTCATTGTAAATCTCTTGCACCTTAAGGTTAGTTTAATTTGCTTAAAAATGGTTGGTCATATGAGTTTGTGCTCATCTCTCTTATTGCTCTCTCCATTTTCTGATTGCAAGGCATAAAGATGGGACATTTGTTGATTTGGTTGAACCAAAGTGGCATGAATTTCACGAGTTGCATGATAAACAGATGGTGGAGAAGGGGGCTGATGACTTGACAATTGATGAAGCATTTCAGAGTGTTCTTGGCTACCGTTCAGGATATGCAAGGGGATTGGGGTATGGGCATCCAGTGCTATCAAAAGGGGGGAAGAAAAGGACAGCTGAGGTGCAAACTGAATTGGACTCGTTACGTGACCGTGAAATTGAGATGCAAGCTGAGATTGAGAGACTAAAAGAAGATGCTAAGAGAAAAGAGCAAGAGGCTCTTCAAAGGGAAGCTAAGAGAGAAGAAGAATCCCGTGAAAGGGAAGCTGAGAGAGAAGAAGAATCCCGAGTTATGGTTGCCAATCTTCGATCCGAGATGCAACCCAAGTTTGACACAATCATGATGAGATGTCCAAGCTAGGTCCTCTCATTGAGCAAGGTAATTTAATAATTCTGTTCTTAGTTCTCTTTTAGTCTGCATAATCCCCAACTCTCAGTCCTCTCTCACTCTCTAAATTATGTTGTTTCTCTGCCTTGTTCATGTAAAGTGCCATGAATACTTGGTCTGCATCTGAGATTAGTTTTCCATCCAACAAAGGAATGATATTGTCTTTATTAGGAACTTAGCAAGTTTACTGAGCTGCTGTAGGATCAAGTTGTTTACTTAGCACTTCTTTGAACACGTGCAGGAGCTTATATGGGAATCATTGAGGCATTAACATAAAAGGCAAAGATAAAAAGAGGAAAAAACAGAACATATAAAGGTAAATAATTATTTCCTTTATGTCCTGTGCAATGCAGATGCTTGCTTTGCTATAAAGCAGTCATATTGATTACATTCCTCTATCTTACAAGGGCTCATAGATAAGAAGAAGGGAAAAGAAAGATAGAATCTAGGGGATCATATCATCCGTGAATGAACCTGAAACACGATTGTCCAAAATTTCCATAGCTCCTTCCCTGGTCTCCAGCCTTGGTTGAAACCCAATTTATAATGTTCTTGTTCTCACCCAACTCTGGCTCCACTGGCTTTTTCCCTGTAACAAGTTCCATTAACACCACACCGAAACTGTAAACATCGCTCTTGGTAGTTGCCTTGGATGTATTTGCATAGTCTGAAAGAAGAGATGTTTGTTAGTTAGAAATTTAGATTGATGCACAGTAAAAGAATTGATGTCTCTGGTAATTAGCTCTGATGTCAAACTGCTATATGCATAGGAAATTGACTCTTATCTTAGCTCTGATTGTATGGCTCTTATCTTCCTGGGCTGTTCTACAACCAAAGACAATAATCTAGCCAGCTTAGCTTCTGCTGATTGTGTTCTTTTTCTGCAGGGGAGGCAACGCAATCTAGAGCTTAGTCACCACAGTACAGCGAACAGAAAATTGATACTTAGAACAACTTTAGTTACACAGTACAACAAGAACATCATCCACACAGCACAGCAAGAACAGCAGCAACACAGTAGGAAGAACAGGAGCTTAAAACAACATTGGTTATTTTTCTTTGTTTGGTCCAGCAAGAAGCGGTTTAGAACATGTTTGTGATTGTGAATATTGTTGAACATGAATGTAAACATTAGGCTTCTTATATATGAATTATATACTTTTACAGATTTGGTATATACGCATATTTGAAAAGATGCACTATTTAAATTTTGTTTTATTTTTTTAAAAATAATACACTGCCTTTTTTTTAACTAGGGGCGGTGGATTCGTCAAAGAAGGCGACTATGCTCGCCTCGTTTGATTTGAAATAAAGAAGGCGATTCTCCTCGCCTCGTCTGATTTGAAACAAAGAAGGCAACTCACCTCGCCTTGTCTGATTTTTATCAAATAGGGCGACTTGGCACGCCTCGTCTGATTGGAAACAAGCAGGGCGATCCTCGAAGGAGCGTCCCATTAGGCTAATAAGGAGGCCCTAGGAAGGCGGTGGGGAAGGCGACAAAAGTTGCCCTCTTAAGCTAAGGAGGCGAGTTTTTGATCAAAGAGGGCGACTTGTATCGCCTTCTTTGACCCGTTATGTTGTAGTGTTAGCTAGGTTATTATTTGCTACTATGTTCTATCACCTGCCTTCAAACTTGATCGTTACTGTAGGGCTCTCAGCCAGCATTTCCCTGCAATCCAGTATCAAATACATCAGTTCATGTCGAGTTTCCTCCTTGGCAGAGATCATGTTAGCAGCTTTCTGTGATTCTGTCACTAGTAAGACATTATTGTTCCATCCTTGCTGAATTATCCATCTCAGGGCAAGCACAATTGCTTTTAAATCTGCATGAAGGGCACTGGAAGTTGTTGTGTTTTCCTTGTGAATCCACCTCTCCAGATTCCTATATTATCTCTGTATACACAAACACTGTCTCCAGATTGTTATGTCTAAAAGAATAAGTATTCAGATTTGTGCATTCCGAGATGAGATTACCATATAATATAAATGACTTATACGTAGCAAACTGTACGTACATCACCACTTTTATTCGATATTTACGTGTGAACGTTACATAATACAAAAGGATACATAGTACCGAGGAATGAAGATTGCTAACTGGTAGTAAGCCTATCTTTTCCCCCTTATTAAGATTGTTATTACATTATTACACATTATTAGCACGATGACACAGAGTGCGTGCACGTACAATGCTACACATTACTTGTAGCCCACTTGAGATTAGAGATTACCGACGGCTTCTACTATTGCAAAAGCATCATCATCACCATCTTCGGCCACAATAATAGAGCTTACGATTTCAGAAGTAAAATGAGATAATATGCTCCTAGGTGGCGGTGGTGCTAGTGTGTCTTTGCGCAAGAGGAGCCCCATATAAGGTTTTAT
The DNA here is from genome assembly GCA_038025085.1 of Tetragonia tetragonoides. NCBI lineage: Eukaryota > Viridiplantae > Streptophyta > Magnoliopsida > Caryophyllales > Aizoaceae > Tetragonia > Tetragonia tetragonoides. The sequence goes on along the minus strand of CM076154.1, from coordinate 35,839,597 downwards.
AGTGCTAACCTCCTTCACTTCCCACGGTGGAATACCTGGCTCACCACTACTTAAGGTAAGTGATAGTTTTGAACACGCAGGTTTTTCCTCAGCTGACTTATGAATTCCTTGCGAGATTTTGTCCCAGTTCTTCTCCAAAAGAATCATTCTTTCATCAGGTTTAAAGGACATATATAAGTTTTCGACTACCTTATTCTCAATATATTTGAACCGTGCTGCTTCTGAAACCATTTGGATGGCAATAAGAAAGAATCTTGCTTCACTTGATTCGTCATTGAATTTTTCACCATAGATTTTTAGAATGGCACTGCTTAGGTTAATAATTCCCAAGTCTAAATCTCTTCGATCACCAGGCTCACCACTACCTGGTTTACGTATGTTTGCAGCCGATTCCAGCTTACTGTAGCTGCCGTCAAATGAAAAATCTCTAAGAACACCCCTCTCACCCTTGAGGAACACATACTCTTTAGCAAGCGACTCACCCTTGAGAAAGTTGGCGCGATATTGGTTTTGATATCTATCACGATAAGCCACTACATATAAATTAACCACATCTATAGCAAGTCTGATAGTCTTTTGTGAGCTTGTAAGATCGACAAGAGCGAATCGCTGTGAATTATCTATTGTTGCCGGTGTCACTGGTATATCACATGCAATTGAGCTGCCTTTGCGTTTCTTTACTAGATCTCGGAGAGATTCTATGAATGAGGAGTACTCATCAAATTCATCAAGGTTAAAGGTTAATTCTGCCTTGGGCTCGGGTGGTGGTGGTGGTGGCGCCCGTGTTAATTTAATGGTTGACAATGGACATACGAACATTGGCAATAGTACAATGATCGCCCAGCAAACCCAGGTTGTTGCCATCACAACCAACGCCTTCTTCATACTCCTTCACCTGATATAATATTGCAATTAGATCAAGATTAGGAATGTAAATGGATTGGATTAGGGGCAGATGAACCATCATCTTCTCTATCCGTCATTCGCGAATCATCCATCCATCATCCGTAGATTAATGGAGATATCGAATGATGAATTGATTAATGAAGTGTGATAATTAGTAACATGCGTGAAATCTTTCTAAAATGTTTTCTTAATCAATAAATTTGCTCCAAAAATCATGAATAGAAGTTTCATACAACCAAAATGTGGAATAGATTATGCTCTAATGACAAATAAAGATGCAGTACTTTGGACCTACAACAATTAACAATGCCTAATGGGCACTAGTGGGCCTAATCTACAAAACCAAGTAGTCATGATTTAAAACCAAAGATGTATATAGGTGGTGTTCATGGGAGGACCTAAAAATTGATTGGTTGTCAAGGGAGGATTTAGCCTTTAAATACAAAGAGGACGTGCCACAACTTAGATATGAGCAGTCAAGTGTTAAGTAAGTGCCCCCTACAATAAATAATGAGTTGGGAGTTCAAGTGGTAAGTGCTCTCCTCTTACAATTTAGTGGTCAGGGGTTCGAATCCTCATATAGGAAGAATAATAAAAATCTCCTCCACCTTTTTTTATAGGGAGGGTCTATTCCTCTATTTGAACTCGTCGGCCCATCAAAAATGGGTTGGCTTTCCCAGCGCGTGTGGTTTGCAGACTATTGCATGCATCCTTGTAGCAAAAAAAAAGTGCCCCCTACAATAAAAAGACTTGCCCCGCCCAAACCCCAACAAAACCATGTAAAGGCCCCCAACCCACATTATAAAAAGAATATTTCACTTGACTGACTGAGCTAAGGAGAGAGAAAAGACGGAAAAAAAATCATTTGACTCTCTTAATTGGTGCCCCTCTCATAATTTTCTTCTAAATCCCTGATTAGCTCTCTTTTTGGCAATAATTTTTTTTTAATATATACTCTAATTATTTCTCTATTGTGACATTTAATGAGAGGAATATCTTAGAGCATGTTTGGAAGTTGGAGAATGGAGGGAAGAGAGGGGAAAGAGGTGCAAATAAAAAGTTCTTCTTATTTGTCAAATTTTTTAAGAGAGGAGGGGATGAGAATGAAGGGGAACAGTTCCCCTCCATTAACTCAATTTTTGTCCCTCCCCCCCCCCCTCCAAATTGAGGGGGAATGGAGGGGAAGGAGAATTTTTAAGTGACAGTAGTCAGCTCCCCTCCATTCCCCTCCCTTCTCATTACTTAAACTCCCAAATAAGGTGAAATATTTCACCTTCATCCTCCTCCATTCTCTTCCCTTCCCGTCCTCCTCCATTCTCTTCCCTCCCATTCCCACCCAAAACTCCCAAATAGGCTATTAGTCCAGTTGTCTGGCCAGTAAAATGCTTGGATTTTTATAAATTTTTGTTCTTTTTTCCACAAAAGTAGATTCATGTTTCTCATATGAATGAATGATCGACCAAGTGATAAGCAAAAAAGTGATAAAAGAATTTGATTGGTCATTTATTTAATTAGGTTATCTATCAGAAATGAATATATATAAGAGATTCAAACAGATATATACAAATATTTATAAAGGAAGTAGAAATTACTAAAGAGAAGAAAATCTGGTGTACCTTGTTGAAAACCTCTTGAAGCAATTCCTGTGGTATAATTATTTGTGAGGGTTCTTTGTGAGGATCGTGAATCCGTGATACACAATTCAATTGCAAGTAAAGCCATTTATATATACTACTACTTCGTCTTCTTCAAACAATGAACTACTTGCATTATTGCTAGTATTTTTTTATTTTTTATTTTGTTAGTTTGTCTTTTTGACTTTGGTTAACTATGATAGTTGCATTATTGGCTAGCTGTAGTGTAGGTGTAGCCGTCAACACTCACCAAGAATCCAGGAGTGGCTAAACACTAAAGAGAGGAAGCTCTTGCTTTATGTCCCCTACTAAAAAATGTGAATCACACATGCACTCGCCCTACACTACTGGATCAGAGCTGGCAAAAGTCAACATGACACAATAACACAACACAAACTAGTACGGTAGATAAACAGGTTATAATTTATTGACATTATTAATTAAATAGGTCAAACACGATTCCATGTGGTTAAATGGATAAGGTACAATTGATTTTTACCGTATTTTAGTGATTAATAGTGTTATATATCGATAATTCCTGATGTATAGTTTACTCAATCCAATAATAACTAAAATCCTGAGTTCCAGTTAACTTTCGGATGTTGAATATTCCTATGAACTAATGATATTGATTAATAGTTGTGCTAAAAGTTGGATAATGAAAACAGTTATTTAATTTGGGTACTCATAATGTCTTATTAGAGGCCAATTATAATTTGTGGGCTCGAAATAGTTTTGGACTTATTGCCCATTGTTCAACCTAAGTTTGTGCCATGTGCACTCTGTTTATTTCTGGCTATATTCTCCAGAGAAGGGGAAACAACAATAATATCCCTATCAATGATAAGACAAATGTTCTCAACAAAAGAAAAACGAACACGGCTTTTAAATGATTACTCCCTCGTTTCTCCGTCCAAAATTTAGTACCCACTTTTCTTTTATATTTGTGCTAAGATCTCCCACATGTTGTATTTAGCATAGTCTTTTTAGTAATGTTTTGGGTGTTAAATATCCATCATACTCTAATTTTTTCTTGTCATTATTATCTTCCAACTCCCACTCTCATATTAAAGTAATGGTAAATAAGAACTTTTTGTTTCAAAATTTAACTCCCATTCAACTCCGTACCAAGGAGAAATGTTGCAGATTTTGAAACAGAAATTATTATTATTATTATTATTATTATTATTATTATTATTATTATTATTATTATTATTCAATGGCAAGAAAAATTAATGTTCTCAACAAAGAAATTAAACAAGAAGTTGTCCAATTATAAAATGCTAACATCGTGGATCGGACATTTTTATTCAAACTCGAGCACCTAATTATTGTTTCCTCTTAAATTCAAGCACTTGTACTCGTTACCGCTTGTACTGACACCAACAATATCTGAATTCGTGTAGCCTAAAGTTATAAGTCTAACATAATATATATATATATATATATATATATATATATATATATATATATATATATATATATATATATATATATATATATATATATATATATATATATATTATATATATATATATATATATATATATATATATATATATATATATATGATTTTTTTAAAGGGCATGTCTTATGTGAGTTCAGCTCATATTTATAAAGTAGGGTCAATATTTAGACATAAAGAGGTTATTTTGACATAAAATAACTTTATTTCACTAAAAGATAATCATCGACTCATCGTCCTCACGGATAAGTATTAGTTTACCCACCGCATAGTCTACCCGAATGATGTGTGAATTAGTCATTGGTTGAGTTTTAATACTTTGTTTTTTGAGTTGAAAATAATTTATTTGAGTTCCAATGTACATGCTTATATTTCTTATCCACATTATTCAGGTAGACTACCCGATGGGTAAACTAAACATTCTCCCTCGTCTAACCTAACATTGATCCTCACTAGATAATTTTTACCAATATATTGAAAACTAATTTCTAAACTTTTTAGTCTTGATAATGTCACAACAACAAAATTATTGGTGTTCCACTGTTCAGTTTCACATGGGTTAGTACTTAATAGTCCCTTTCTCGTGAATTAAGTAGCTCGTTTCACGTGGTTCAGATTCCGACGTTTATGCGGCGACGTGTTACACGCCTTCTTCTTCTTCTTATTAATTTTTTCTCCCATCAGATTCTTTGCCGACGTGATAAACAGGAAACAACGATGGCAAACCTTTTGTTTTCTTTGTAATCTTGGTTCTTAAGAGGTGATAACTAACGATGTTTTTTTTTTTTTTTTAAAATTTTTATCCCCCAACTTCAATCAAAATTTATTCATCGACTGAATGTCTTTAACCAAAAGTGGTAGACAATTGCGGAAAAATCATCAATATTACGAGTAACAAAGCAATCACTTACATATAAATGGGCAAAAAAGTGAACTACACTATTTCTTTCCCGCTTCATACGGGACCATGGTTATTGAAGACGAGTAAACAACGCAAAATCCATGATATGCTTTTGGGATTTTGGGTGTATGGAGTCAAATGAGTGGCATTCACTTTAATTACTTATCGAAGAATAATATTTACTTACCGAAATCTGAGAAGTAAGTTTATTTTGTGTGAGATCAACTCACAGAAGAATGGGGTATTTATTTAGGATTATATATATGGTCACTTATTATAAGCAGAGTGACATTTGTTTCACTAAATTGTAATCATCATCTCACCAAAAGGCGGGGGATTGTGTGTCAATTCAAAAGTTAGGGTGGATGCAATGGCGGAAGTAAGATTTTGAGTGTGAGAGGACGAAAACTTCAAATATATATAGTGTAAAAGAGGAAGATGGGTTGATAAAACACAAATATACGGTATTTGGACTAAAATTACATAAAAATTAGACACTTTCATGGATTGGAAAATTGGAAACACAAAAACTGGGAGTTCACAAAATTTGTAGCGTTTAAGTAACACCACCTGGCAATGTTCCCCTTATTCACCCTTTTCCCGAAATGCTTGTCCACTAAGCTTCTGAGCTTTATAATCCGAGATGGACTATTCTGAAAATGGACCTCCTTACCTCCTAAAAAAATAATAAATAAATTTGTGGGCGAGGGGGGGAGTGGACGAGTGGTAATGGTTTGGGCCGCATTGGGACGGGAGTGTAATTAATGGGTTGGGCCTGAATGTTATAGGAGAACCGGAGAAGTATAATTTACAACCTGATTTAGGTGGGCATTTAAAATCCTTGTACGGAGTATTTCAACTTTTCAAATAGTTTTGATCCAATTCTAAATTCTACCAAAGTACTCTCGTATCAGAATTAGGCCTTTGGGCCATATCCAGCAATGCAATCAAATTGACTGGATCCAAACTGTAACCAAAAAAACATATATTGACTGGATCCAAACAAGCCATAAAGTCAAACTCAATTGGAATTTATTTTCTTTTTTGGTGGGAAACTCAGGAATTTATGCTACAGTAAGTTGCATCCATACTTCTAAATTCTAATACTGCATTCTATACTTCTCGAATATCGACACTGTAATCTGTAGGATACTTGGAGATACTTAACCGTCATTACTTCTTTAAACATATTTTTTATTTATTTATCTATTTTTTGTTTTAAAAATATTAAAATGCACCTAAAAGTGATGTTTAAATGGTTTTCATCATTTTACATTATTTAGTTATTATCATGATATTATTATCTCGGGCCCATTTATTGAGAAAAAGTCTTTTGATAGAGATCCTTATTTTATATAGTCCCTATGTGTATCCGTATTCTATTATCCTGAAATGAAATACTTATATTCGTATCCGTATTCTATTATCCTGAAATGAAGTATTTTATTTAGCTTTGATGATAAAGAACGATAAATCTTTAATTTATTAATCTTAATCGTACATTCCATTGATTCGTACTAGATTTCATGTCCGTGCGATGCACGGGTTCTTGTTTATCATGCACACTCTATTATCTAAAAGAAATACGATAAATTTTTTTAATCATATCAATATATAAAGTTCAATAATAGGAGTAGCAAAGAACAATAATAATCTTTTTATCAACCAAAAAACATATTTAAACAAAGAAATTACATTTTTAGTGAATTTATAATTTTTTTAGGATTCCTAATAAATATAATACTTATGTTACTTATTTCTTATTAAAATTAAATAAAATAAAACTATTTCTAGTTTTTTTTAATCACCCATGCATTTATGACTATTTATTACTTATTCAATACTTGGTGAGAACTCAATTTGACATATATATATTGATACAAACAAATGGTTACAAATAATGCTTATACCAAACCGTAATCAATCGCACTAAATTAGTAATACAAAAAGGCTTCATAAAGCCACTCCCTACTAATTTGTAACCATTTGTATTTAGCTAAAGCATGTTTAGCTAAAGCATATTTAGCTAATGAATCAGCTAAAGTATTCTTCTCTCTAAGGCAATGACTGATCTGCACTTGATCCAAAGTCTTCATCAGCTCCTTGCACTCCAAAACCAGATGCATTAATAAGTCTTTATTAACTGCTTCTTGGTTTAAAAGTCCCACAGCTTGTTTCGAGTCAGATTTAATCAGAATTTTGTTCCATCTATTCACTTTAATCTGCAATAAGCCCTCCCTAATGGCCATCAACTCAGCAGCAAGGGCACTTTGAGCTTTGATTTTTCTACAAAATCCTTTGATCCAACTAGCATCATGATCCCTGAATACCCCTGCAATACTAGACACTTGGTTGTTGCTGTCATAACAAGCATCACAGTTGAGCATTATCCAATCCAAAGGAGGTGGATCCCATTTAAGGAGAATAACATTTTGCTTTCTTTTCTTTTTGTGTGGTTTATCAAGCAAGGCCCAGAATTCCCATGCTTTGATGAGAATCGGTTGCTTGAGTTCGGCATCGATTTTGAAGTGAAATAACCGTCGATAAGCGTGTAGGATAGTGGTTTTGGGGGTAATCGGTGAGAGAAGTTATTGATAATTTTTTGTGGGTGGTTTGGGGGTTCAATTGGGGTTTCTCACAAGAGATGGGTTCCGTTTGCGATGGTTGTCGCCGGGTAGTCATTTGTCTCCTATGTCCTATTTTATGTACCTCTCTATCCCAATTCAACCACATCTCAATCGTCCATGATTTAATTTTATCAAGCATTCTAATTCAATAATAAAGTAAATTTAAAAGTATAAGGGAGTGGAACAGGAGATGCATAACACACAAAGTGGGACACAGAATCCTTACTGGGGGAGGATGAAAATAGATAGATGGACGCGTTGTCAAATATAGCATGCAACTGAGGGTGCGTTTGTTAGCTAGAGCTTATACGGTTAGTTCAGTTCAATACAGTTCAGGTGCCAATTCAGTGATTTCAAATAATTCAGTTAAATGATGTTCAGTTCAGTTCAGTGGTGCTGAGTTCAAAAAAATGCTTTTTGTCTCACATATCAAGTTGTGTTCAATTCAGTTCAATTATGTCCAGTTCAGTGTAGTAGTATCCAGTTTAGTGATGTTGATGAATTCAATTCAGTTCTGATAAATTCAACTCTAACAACCACACCCAGAATGCATTTGCATCTCAAAATGGAAAGACTTTCTGAGGCTAGCTGGACATCAAACTTGTTTATGTATTTATATCATGCAAGGAATGAGAAAGATAACGTATAGTATTAATATCGTCAGTAAATAATCTAGTGCCCTTAATTTGAGACAACATATAAATCTAGCTGCAAGTAGGAATAATGCAAGTGGTACCTGGTGATAGTTTCAGAATGAAATATGTATTGCTGTGTTGCATATATAATTTCTCATGACAAATTCTTAACTTCCTTGAGTACTTAACATCTTAAAACTATTCTACTTTTATGTTGAATTGTACATATAAAGAGGTGTAAAATGCAAGCAAACTGTACTGTTGGGTTTCTGGTTTTGATGAAAACAAATAAAGTGTCCTTATCTATATGTGAACTAACTATGATGGCAGGTTGACTTAAGGATGCAAGAAGGTATAATGTTCAAAGCATGATTGCTCATGAAGATGCTTGGATCCTAACAAGACATGAAGATAATGTAATGTAGTTAAGTGCATTTGTCATTAGTCTTTATGTACTATGCTTGACTACTTAGCAAGAGTCTAAATTGATCATGACAAGGGAACAAGGTTGTAGGACTGAGTGCATGTGTCCATGAGTACAGGGGAGCATTCTTGTGAACCCTGTTCTCTATGACCAGCACTGCAACGTGAAGGAACCAAAGGGGAACAACTTGATTGGACCCTGTTCCTTCTAAGCTGTGTATCTGGACGAGGTTGCATAAATTCATATTTATTATTTCTACAAATATTTTGTGTATTATCTTTTTAGATATTCACACAAATATTCTTCTGAAGAAATATATTTTGCTTTGGAAAAAATGAATTTTGCAAAATCGTATTTTAACAGAAAAGTATTTTATTTTGAAAAGATATTATCTTGGAAAAAGTATTTTACTTAATGGCCAAGTATATATTATTAAGCAAGTGAATTATCTTCTGGAATATTTCTAATTATCGTTTAGAGATTATATTCTGATAATTGCTAGCTGGCCGAGATTTTCTGTTAATGAATTTGGACGGATTTTATCTCATAGGTTGAGTTAAGGAAATGTCTTTGATCTTTACTTAAACTCTATCCTATTTTTTGGTAAATCTTATCATTAATATTGTGAAGAGATTTAACCTAACTGACTGAGCTTGTTTTGGGCCTGCCTATATAAGGCGCCTGATATGCTCAGTTGTAGGGTTAAGCTTTGTGTGCATCATTGAACTCAGAATCATTTGTGCAAAGCGTTTACTCGTCCAAGCCAGATACGTCCAGTACTCACAAAGAACAACCTTGAACCCTGTTCCCTATCCTGGTCAGTTTGAGTCTTTGCTTAGATTGGTCATTGCATAATAGGTTTTTGTGGTCTTATATTTCCTAGTGTTGAAGCGTGTAATAGGACAAACAATCTGGTTATTTGTAAGGTCTCTAACTCAGTAACGAGTGTAGAGCATCTCTCAGATCAGTGTGTGATTCTGAGAGATAGGCAACGCATCAGTAACGGTGTGTGGTGGTGTTAGGGTACTGTGTTGTATCCTGAATTTTGGCTCTAGTTATAAGATAAGTAGTGTGACAAAATCCCAAGTAACTGGGTCGTGGTTTTTACTCCTATTGAGCCTAGGAGGTTTTCCACGTGAAAAAAGCCTTGTGTTATTTACGTTCTGCTTTTATATTCTGTCTTAACCTGCTGCATAGGAACAGCGTCCATAACGCTATTCTCTACCTTGTTCTCAAGTTGCATAAACGCGAGAAATTGGAGTCACTCTATTCACCCTCCCTCTAGAATAACTTAGGCACTCTTCAGTTGGTATCAGAGCAAGGTTGCTCATTAAAAGGTTAACACCTTGAGTTTTTCTGCAAAAATGAGTGCACCTAGTGAGATGAGGGAATGACAACCAACGAATCGTCCACCATTGTTCAATGAAGAATTCTACTCCTGGTGGAAACGAAGAATGGAAATTTTCATCAAGGCAGTAGACTATGAGTTATGGCAAATAACTATAAATGGATATCTGGTTGTAGAGCTAGTGGATGCTGAAGGAAACAAGAGCATCAAACCTCCAGAAAAATGGACCAATACCGATATGAAGCAGATAGAGAAGAATGCTAAGGCTATCCAAATTTTACACTGTGGAGTGGATGCCAAGGAATACAATCATATTCAAGGATGTGAAACTGCTCAAAGCATTTGGAAGACTTTGGAAACAACATATGAAGGCACCTCTCAGGTAAAGCAATCCAAAATAGACATGTTGATTAGGCAGTATGAACTGTTTAGCATGGAACCAACAGAGACAATCAAAGATATGTATGCTCGGTTCAATAATATCCTAAATCAACTTAAATCTCTTGGCAAACCTTTTGATGAAGAAGATGTTGTTAGAAATCTTTAGAGAAGTTTTCCAATAAGCAATGTCTGGACACCTAAAGTAACGGCTATTCAAGAAGCAAGAGATTTAACTGTCATGAAGGTTGAAGAATTAATTGGTAACTTAATGACTCATGAGTTACAAGTTAAAACTAATGAGACCAAGAGGGAAAAGGAGGTTGCTTTTCAAGTTGATGAGATTCCTGAAGATGACCTAGATCTAAATGAAGATGAGATAAGCCTTGTTCCCAAGAAGTTTGCTCGCTTCTATGGAAATAAGGGAAGTTTCAATCAAGCTTCGTCAAATTCAGGAAGAGGTGGAAACTTTGATAAATCCAAGATCAGGTCTCACAAGTGCTCAAGACTCAGTCACTTCAAAAATGAGTGTCCTGAGCCAAGTGAGAACACACAGACAGAACAGCGTCCATTCTCTTCCAGAAAGCCAGAAAGGTTTACCAAAAGAGAGGCTAGGTATGTGAGCATGCTGGCTAGTTGGTCAGACAACGAAGATGATGGTCCAGAAGATGAAGTGGAGGATCTATGCACTATGGCCAGAACAGATCTCACTTCTAAAGATGAGGAAATCGAGGTAGGTATTCTTGAAATTAAGAGTCAAATTGTTTCTTGGTCTAAAGATAAATTGCTTAAAATTGTACTTTCTATGATGGATCAGTATGAAGAGTTAAACATTGAAAAGGATAACATTTTGCATGCTTATAATGACTCTAAGGAAGATGTAAGTGAACTGTTGGAGATTAAGACAAGTTATGAAAAAATGTTAAAAACCTTGAAAAAGGACAATAACGATCTCAAAGAAACAATATGCAAAATGTAGGAAACAAGGTCCATCCTTGAAAGTAAATGTTTATCTCTTGAGACTGATTTATCTAAGAAAGCGGCTGAGTCATTAGAACCTATTTATGTATGTGATGAAACTGGCCTAGATGATCTAAAATCTGAATGTGAAATTCTTAGGTTAAACTTGGAAAAGGAACTTGAAAAATCTAAGGACTATAAAGGCAAGTTGGATAAGGTACAAGAAAAACTGGTTCGTCTTAATTAATGGACTAGTTCTTCCCAAGCCTTAAAATGGCTAAATGATCACCACAATAGGTTTAAAAATGGTTTAGGAAGAAAATCTAAAAAGGATGACTGGACTCCCAACACTAAGTATGTTGGACTGAAACATAACAGACTCTGCTGGCATTGTGGACAAGGTGGTCACTATAGATATGAATGCCAGGAGAGAACAAGGTCTGTCATCAAGAATAAGCAATATGTGAAGCAAGTTTGGATGAGAAAGGACAGAGTGAAAACTGATTCTGAGAAAAGGGAGCCCAAGCAAGTGTGGGTTCCAAAAACTAATAAGTGACTTTCATTGCAGGCTAAAGTGAAAGAAAGAAAGCCATGGTATGTGGACAGTGGCTGCTCAAGGCACATGACAGGAGAAAAATCTGTATTTCTTTCACTCACAGCCAATGAAGGTGGAAGTGTGACTTTTTGTGACAACCAAACAGGTAAAGTGGTCGGCATAGGTAAGATTGGTAAGTCACTAACACACTCCATAGATGAAGTCTACTTGGTTGATGGTTTGAAACATAACTTGTTGAGTGTTTCACAACTATGTGATAAAGGGAACAATGTCCTATTCACTGCAAAGAATTGCATAGTTGCGAATCACAAGACAAGTAATATTGTGCTAGAGGGAAAGCGGCACAAAAATGTTTACAAAGTTGATGTAAATAAGCTTTTCAGTAACTCTCTAACATGTATCAGTGCTATTGAAACTGATGTCTCACTATGGCATAGATGGTTTGGACATGTAAGTCTCAACACCTTGAATAAGCTGGCATCACAGAACCTTATCATTGATTTACCTAAAATCAAATTCAAAAGTGATGAGCTATGTGGTGCCTGCGCTAGAGGTAAGCAGGTAAAGTCCTCCTTTATAACAAAGAATATGGTAAGTACTTCACGACCTCTTGAACTTCTACACATGGATCTGTGTGGTCTTATGAGAGTTCAAACTCGTGGAGGAAGAAATTATGTGTTTGTTATTGTAGATGACTATTCCAGATTCACTTGGACCTTGTTGCTTGTATCCAAGGATGAAATTTTTGATATGTTTGAAATCTTTGCTAACAGAATGCATAAACAAGTTGGGGCTGACATCTTATCTCTAAGGTCTGATCATGGCACAGAGTTTGATAATGACAAATCTATTAACTACTGTGCTCAACATGGCATTGATCACAACTTCTCTGTCCCAAGAACACCTCAACAGAACGGGGTAGTTGAACAGAAGAACAGGACCTTGGAAGATATAGCTAGGACCCTGTTGCTAGCTAGTGATCTTCCAAGGAATATGTGGGGAGAAGCTGTCATCACAGCTTGCTACATCATAAATCGTGCTATGTTAAGACCTATTCTGAGAAATACACCCTATGAATTACTCAGAGGAAGAAAGCCGAATATTTCCCACTTTAGAACTTTTGGTTGAAAATGTTATGTGCATAACAATGAAAAGTCTAACCTGGAAAAGTTTGATGCTAGGAGTGATGAGGCGGTCTTTGTTGGCTATGCCCCCCACAGCAAAGCTTACAGGGTCCTCAACAAGAGAACACAAAAAGTTGAGAAAAGTGTACATGTTGGGTTTGATGAATCTAATGAGGTCTGGAGTCATTATTGCAGGATAAAGAAGACTTCCCAATTGGTCTTGCACGAGAAAGGGGAGAAGAAGAAGAAGAAGAAGAAGAAGTCTCACAAGAAACAGGTAATGCTGGGGAGACGGAAACAGGGTCCACACCTCCAAGGGTCCACACGTCGGACTCATGGGGAACAACTACTCCTGATATGGGAACAACACCCGTAGAGGAAGGAGCTGAGTAATCTCAAAGTCCTAGAGAAGACCCTGTTCCCTCTCCACAAAGAGATGATCCAGAAGGTTCTGGTTTTCAGCCACGTTCTTGGAAACATCAGAGCTCTCATCCCATGAATCAAATCATTAGTGATATAAATAAAGGGATTCAAACGAGAGCTTCTGTGCAAAACTTTATGGCTTTTTCTGCTTTCTTATCCTATGTTGAACCACATAATATTCATGAAGCTTTGCAGGATGCTGATTGGATAACTGCAATGCAAGAGGAACTCAACCAGTTTGAAAGGAACAAGGTTTGGCACCTTGTTCCTAGACCTGATAATAGGACCATCATTGGAACTAAATGGGTGTTCAGGAACAACTGGATAAGACAGGTACTGTGGTTAGAAACAAGGCTAGACTGGTCGTTCAAGGTTACAACCAGCAAGAGGGGATTGACTATGATGAGACATTTGCCCCTGTTGCCAGAATTGAGGCAATACGCATGCTGATAGCGTTTGCAGCTCACATGGACTTCAAATTGCAACAGATGGATGTCAAAAGTGCCTTTCTGAATGGGTACTTGAAAGAGGAAGTCTATGTGAAGCAACCCCCGGGTTTGAGAGCAATGAGTCCCCTGACCATGTCTTTAAACTTGACAAAGCACTGTATGGCTTGAAACAAGCTCCCAAAGCTTGGTATGAACGTCTGTCAAAGTTCTTAATGGACAATGGTTATCAAAGGGGACAAGTTGACACAACCCTGTTCCTACGAGCAAAGGGGAAAAGTTTGTTAGTTGTACAGATATATGTTGATGATATAATTTTTGCTGCAACTGATCAAGCTTTGTGCATGGAATTTTCTGAGTTGATGATGAGTGAATTCGAAATGAGTATGATGGGTGAGCTTAATTTCTTCTTAGCCTTACGAATCAAACAAACTTTTGAAGGAACAATGATTCATCAACAAAAGTATGTTCGAGAGCTGATCAAGAAGTATGGCATGAGAGATGCCAAGGTCTATGACACACCTGCTGCCACCAATGTCAAGCTTGACTTGGATGAAGCAGGTAAGAGTGTTGATCAAACAGTGTATAGAGGTATGATTGGTTCATTATTGTACCTAACTGCTAGTAGACCTTATATCATGTATAGTGTTGGCTTGTGTGCAAGGTTTCAAGCAAACCCCAAAGAGTCACATCACTCACAAGTCAAACGTATCCTGAGGTACCTCAAGGGAACTGAGGACTTATGTCTTTGGTACCCTAGAGGTGCTGCAATTGATTTAATTGGCTATGCTGACGCTGATTATGCAGGATATCTTGTAGACAGGAAAAGCACATCAGGCATGGCAACATTCCTAGGGCCTTGCTTGATCTCTTGGGCTTCTAAAAAGCAAAATTCTGTGGCCATGTCTACTGCTGAAGTTGAGTATGTGGCAGCAGCTTCATTTTGTGCACAATTATTGTGAGTAAGACAACAATTAAAGGATTTTGGAATTGATGCAGGTTGTATGCCAATCTTGTGTGACAACACAAGTGCTATAAATATCTCCACAAATCCAGTGCAACACTCAAGAACAAAGCACATTAACATTAGACATCACTTTTTAAGAGACAATGCAGAGAAAGGATTCATTAAATTGAATTTTTGCAAGACGGAGGATCAACTGGCAGATCTCTTTACTAAACCATTGAGCAGAGAAAGGTATGAGAAACTTAGACTAGAAATAGGCATGATCAAGTTGTATGTGCACCCTGTTCCCTTGTTGATTGGCTAGATTGTGTCTACATGTTTTATGTGTGTATATATGTGATTTGTATGTCCTTTTAAAGCTTTTGTATGTCCACACCAGCTGGCATGCAGTAAAATGCATAACTGTATGACCTGAACTAAAGGACTCACTTTGGTCTATTGATATGTCCCTTATTGTCCTCCAAAATATTGTTGTGTGAATTATAAAGACCAATACATGGACCCTGTTCCCTCAGTCAGTCTGCCTCAGGCAATTCTGTGCCCAACGGGCAGATTCATACGCATTTAATTGTGGCTGATCTCCTAATAATTAGAGGCGGTTGTATTTATTTGCCTATAAATAGGGGCTAGCCGTTTGTTCTTCATCATCACAAATCAAATTAAGCCTTCTATTTTTTCTCTCTCTCTCAAATTCTTCCCGTTTAATCTTCTCTCACAAATTCTTCCCATTTCATTCATCTCTCAGATTTCTCTCTCCTGATTTTTGAATTTCTTCCCGTTAATTCAAGAATCAACTCCTCAAATCTTTGACTCGTTTCTTCTCTTCAAAACCCTAAATTCAGGCTTTAAATAGAAATGGCAGGAACTAGATCAGGTACATCAAAGAAACCCACAGCTGAGAAATCACCATCTACAACCCCTATCACTGCATCTACCCTTGTCAACACCCCAAAGATGCCGTTCAAATCATCAACACGAAAGAACAGGGGTCCTGCTGAGATCTCACCTTCCCCACCACCATCATCTTCCCCAACTGCTGCTACTGAATCCTTGGGAAGAGATGGGGTTGCTATGTCAGGGGCTTCTGGTTCTGCAACCAAAAAGAAAGCCAAGAAGAGCTCAACCAAGGGAGTTAGCGCATCTGAGCTAGCTTCTGAAATTGACGCTCTCATAAACGAAAGTGTTGCTGTTGGAGCCAAGCATGTCTCAGGAAAAGGGGAGAAGGGTAAGAACAAGAAAGAGGGTGCTGGGAAATTAAAAGTAGAGCTTGAGGGAGAGAAAAAGGAGAGTGAGGGAGGAGAGAAGTCTGGCAC
Source organism: Tetragonia tetragonoides (assembly GCA_038025085.1). Taxonomy (NCBI): domain Eukaryota; kingdom Viridiplantae; phylum Streptophyta; class Magnoliopsida; order Caryophyllales; family Aizoaceae; genus Tetragonia; species Tetragonia tetragonoides. The sequence goes on along the minus strand of CM076154.1, from coordinate 35,823,490 downwards.
AGAGAGCGCCTCTGCTCAGGGGGAACAAGGGTCAACTGAGGAACACCCTGTTCCCACAATTGAACCCAAGAAATCAAAAAGGACCACCACTGGGTCCTCCAAGAAACAGGGTCCTATTCTCAAAGATCCAGTTTCAGACCCTATTTCTACCCCAACCCCATCAAAGAAGAGAAAGACCGTTTCTGAACGGATCTTAGATGAACCTACTGAGACACCCCCACCTGCAGCAGCTGAGGCTTCTTCCCGTCCTGCCAAGAGGAAGAAGGCCTTTGTCTCCATGCCTTCTAAAACAGTCTCCACTGGAAAGCCTGGCAAGAAAAAGAAGATGAGCCAGGACGAGATTGATGCCAGATTTGCCCAAATCCTTTCCAGACGCAGCATGCGGGGTAAGGTCTGGTGTTTAGAATGGATGAAAGAACACGGGGCTAGGGTTTTTGTTGATAATGTTATGTCTCAGGGGTGGGGTACTTTCATGACCACTAGGACCACATTTCACTATGCTGAATTTAAACAGTTTTACTTAAACTGTACTGTGAAAAAGGGGGTGGTCAGAAGTGAAGTGTCTGGGGTTCCCATTAAATTCAATGCATATATTTTAGGGAAAATATTGGGAATCCCGTGTGAAGGTTTTGCTGAGTGGGCTAGGGGTGGTGTCTGGCCTGAGTTTGATGATCTTGACCCCATAGCCATTGTGAGAAAGTACTCCAGAAACATGGAGGAGGATGTGGCTAAGAGGGTCAAAGCTGTGGACCTTGCTCCTATACACAAGCTGTACTTTGCCCTTGTGTTTAGGACCCTGGTCCCTAGGGAGGAGGCCAGGGAATATTGCTCAGCCTATGACATGAGCATTATGGATCTGGTGGAACGGAGAGAAAAGGTGAATCTTCCTGCTGTCATGATTCACCATATAGAATATGTTCTTAGTGCCAAGAAGATTACCCACTCTCTGCCCTACGGATATGCTCTCACCCTGGTATTCCAACACTTTGGTGTGTCTATTACTGAAGGGGCATCACCTACTACTGTGAATGAGGTGGGTAAGCAGTTTTTGAAGCAAATTGGGTTCAGGTTTGATGAGGATCCAGAAGAGAAGGAAGATGAGGAAGGGGTTGGTTATGAGGGGGAACAGGGCCCAGAGGCTGTCTCTATGGAAGGGGCAAGCATCAACAGAGCTGCAATGTTCACAATGCTCTAACTGGTTGAGGCCAAGCTCAACTCTGTGACGTCCAAGCAAGCTGACTTGGCTTAGAGGGTTGCTGATCTGACTGATGCAGTAACGAAGGTTGATCAGGCTCATCAAAGCAAGTTTGATGAGCTTATGAAGATGCTGCGAGATGGGTTTGAGGTGGAGAATGAAGACACTCCTGTTGACAACACTGACCCTTCAAACCCTGTTCCTCCCTCTGCTGTTTAAGCCTGTTTTTATCTTTTTATTTTTTTTCTTTCCTCTCTAGGTGTTGTTTTTTTTCCTGTAACAATACCTTCCTTTTGTGACTGTGCTTAATATAAAAAATTTGGTCTTTTTGGTTTATATGATTTGACTATTTTCTGGATGGCCTATATAAATAGATTTCTAGGTTTGAGCTACTAATTCTTGCATTTGTTTGCATACACTTAAACCCTGGAGGTGATAGTTGTGACATACTTGCTAAAATTTGGCGTAACTTATCAATATTTCCATGTTTAACTGATGTCCATGACACTTTTTGATGATGCCAAAAGGGGGAAGAGTGGTGTGCTTATGATTAGGTTTGATATGATCATGTTTAGGTTTAGTCTAGTTTAATTCTCATGCCTTGTTAACCTATTCACTACGGATGGGTAGCACACAAATTTTTAATTTCTGCTCTAATGGTTTCTGGTTTGAAATGGTGTTTCCTCTGCCTACTCTGATTCTCTAAAGTCTTAAAAGATGCAATTCTGTTTGCACAAATTTCTCTCTGCAAACGTCTCAACGTGATGGATGATAATGTTAAGCTGAAGTTCTTGAAAATGAAGTTGTGAACCCTGTTCCTACTTACCCGTGGTTCTTTTGGTGGTTCACTGCAATGGTAAGTCAAGGTAAGCCTGAGTTAGTTCTGTTTTTTTTTTATCTTTAATTTGGTATCTAGCTCAGATAAGCACACTAATTTGTCATCATCAAAAAGGGGAAATTTGTTGGGTTCTTGGTTTTGATGATAACAAACAAAGTGTCCTTATCTATGTGTGAACTAACTATGATGGCAGGTTGACTTAAGGATGCAAGAAGGTATAATGCTCAAAGCATGATTGCTCATGAAGATGCTTGGATCCTAACAAGACATGAAGATAATGTAATGTAGTTAAGTGCATTTGTCATTAGTCTTTATGTACTATGCTTGACTAGTTAGCAAGAGTCTAAATTGATCATGACAAGGGAACAAGGTTGTAGGACTGAGTGCATGTGTCCATGAGTACAGGGGAGCATTCTTGTGAACCCTGTTCTCTATGACCAGCACTGCAGTGTGAAGGAACCAAAGGGGAACAACTTGATTGGACTCTGTTCCTTCTAAGCTGTGTATCTGGACGAGGTTGCATAAGTTCATATTTATTATTTCTACGAATATTTTGTGTATTATCTTTTTAGATATTCACACAAATATTCTTCTGAAGAAATATATTTTGCTTTGGAAAAAATAAATTTTGCAAAATCGTATTTTAACAGAAAACTATTTTATTTTGAAAAAATATTATCTTGAAAAAAGTATTCTACTTAATGGCCAAGTATATCCTTACCTATATAAAAAAAAGTAGAGCTTTGCGGAATAACTCGTTACCGTGGATGGCGATTGTCACTGTTAATGTACACCACCTGGGCCCAACTATTGTACAGTATACATACACTACATGTAACACGTCTACTTGACGTGTCAAAACTTTGGAGAAGGCTTGCCAAAATAAACCACTCTCTCACCTATTCCTGTTTCTCTCTCTCCATCCCTCTACAGTCAAGTTTGTCAAAATCATAGTCTTTACGAATCCAAAATTTTACAGATTGTGAGGATACAAAGAGGAAAGAAAATCCATCAAAGAAGCTAGAAAGATGGTCACTGTGATTTCTTCCTTCGGTTAGTTTTTTGTTATTCTCTTTGTTCAATTGGTTAAGTTTTTTCTGATATTTATTATTTCAAGTTTCGTAGAGATTGATGGCCTTATAATTCATTGATGAGCCGTGATTTCATTAATCTTATGCAACTTGAAGTAGATTAATACTTTACATGTAGTGCTATTGTGTTATTTGCAATAGATTGTGTAATGCATGCCAACTGTTTGATAAAAGTCCCCAACCAAAATGTTTCAACTATACGCACAAACAAACCCAGAAAGAAGGACATTGAATTTCTGGGTTTTTTAGTTCAGAGTAATTAAATTAAGCTGCTTATTATAAGATAATTTTTGATCTTGGGTCTTCTTCCTCTGTCAGCCTCTTCAGCCCAAAGCGGAACTGAAAATCAGTGATTGATTTTGCGTGGTACACACTTTTGGTTTATGGATTCGTATTTATTGTCAAGATTATTAACAATTTGTTGTTGCATGTTTATTTTTTAGGTCTTGCATGATTCATCACCTATTGACGATGTAAGGTGCAAGCATTATTGATTGGTTGTCCACTTCCCTTTCTGTCATTTAATTTGTTTATGCTCTCCTCTTTGGTGTCCTATGTTCATCCAAATTCGTTCTATTTTTAAACTTTTATACTTACTGCTACTAAATTAATTTTTTGTGCAGAGCTGCGGGTACATGTAGATCGACCATTGCTGGTAATTTTTTTTCCTTTCAAGTTCTTGGGTTCCCTGTTTATTTTCTTGCGTCTCTTCTACTCTTGTTTTTCAGTTTAACTGTGTTTTGGGTTTGCTTTTGTGCACTTGTTCCTGTGAAACTGGAGTGCCTTAAAAAATCCAATCAGGGGTCACGTCCCTGGTGACACATAGATCAAAAGTTTTATGATAGTGTCTTAGAAGAGAAGAGTGACCAGGAAATATACTTTCATACTATTTTTTGTAATGTTTTACCCTCAGCTTTGTTTATTCTATCTTAGAGGTATGATAATAATAGAGATAACTTGGGATAGCTGGATGCTGTTGTGGTCTACATAGATCTATTCATATTCTTATGCATACTCTATCTTGATAGCTGTCGTTGCTCTCTGTTGATGGCAGATATGAAATATTTCAACTCATGGTCAATCTGTACACCGAACGTTTTGTTGAAATGCTTAGATTGCTCAGTGAGAAGGCAAATGAACTTACAAACATAGAGATTTTGAAGGTATTTTCTATGGAAAGTTTTGAGGTAGAGAGTCTCTAATTTGCTTGGCATGTTCAGCATGGTTTTCATCGGCTTCGTACTATATGTAAGCATTGGATCCTTCAATGAGGATCATAAATAAACAGACTTAGGGAGGTTTTGTTTAATAGAATAGAATAAGCAGATAGGAAGCCTATAGTCAAGCTTCACATTTTTGTGATACTTATTCTAACAAACACACGCCCCCAACCCTCTTTAATATGACGTCCAAGCAGATCAAAGTCTAATTTTCAAGTGCAAAACCAGATGCTACTAGATTCTATTAACCTGTTGGAGTGAGATCGGGAAAGTTTGCTCTGTTTAATTTTTTTTTTTTGTTTTTTGGCTTTGTTTCTCTCATCAGTTTCTTCTTCAAAGTTTTTGGGTCTTTGACTCAATGCTTTATTTTAATCTATTAAGAGTTGCAATCAATTTATGGAGTATGTTTAACTTTTAGTTAGAATTGAGAGCCTTTGCATTTCCTGAGCATCTTATGAAATCTGAAATATGCTTTTGCTGCTCACTTCTTGACAACCAAGTGAGAAGGTCACCACATTTTCTCCCACCAATGCGATGCAGCGATGGTCTAATTATGTGTTATGCCAATATCATCACCTCACTTCCTCCTGTTCTTGGTCTTGTGGAAGACTGTCACTAATTTGCAGGGAGTAGCCACATGGGGCTCTCAGGGATTTTTATCTATTAAGGGTGCAAATTTGATTTCCTTATATTTATTATTAAGTGTGCAAATAGAATTTACAATAGTGTAGTATTACATTACTTTTGCTGGACATAACTTGATTCTAACTTTCTAACCATGTTCTGTTGTTCTACAGGCTGCAATTGGGTTAGATTTTGGAAGACATTTATGTAGTGTTAACACATCAACGGAGAAAACTAATATATGTAAATAACTTGTTTTATTTATATTCTGTTTATCATGAAACATACACGTGCAACGCACGTGCCGCCTTGCTAGTATTGTTAAGCAAGTGAATTATCTTCTGGAATATTTCTAATTATCTTTTAGAGATTATATTCTGATAAATTATTTGCTAGCTGGCCGAGATTTTCTGTTAATGAATTTGGACGGATTTTATCTCATAGGTTGAGTTAAGGAAAGGTCTTTGATCTTTACTTAAACTCTATCCTATTTTTTGGTAAATCTTATCATTAATATTCTGAAGAGATTTAACCTAACTGACTGAGCTTGTTTTGGGCCTGCTTATATAAGGCGCCTGATATGCTCAGTTGTAGGGTTAAGCTTTGCATGCATCATTGAACTCAGAATCAGTTGTGCAAAGCGTTTACTCGTCCAAACCAGATACGTCCAGTACTCACAAAGAACAACCTTGAACCCTGTTTCCTGTCCTGGTCAATTTGAGTCTTTGCTTAGATTGGTCATTGCATAATAGGTTTTTGTGGTCTTATATTGCTTAGTGTTGAAGCGTGTAATAGGACAAACAATCTGGTTATTTGTAAGGTCTCTAACTCAGTAACGAGTGTAGAGTATCTCTGAGATCAGTGTGTGATTCTGAGAGATAGGCAACGCATCAGTAACGGTGTGTGGTGGTGTTAGGGTACTGTGCTGTATCCTGGATTTTGGCTCTAGTTATAAGATAAGTAGTGTGACAAAATCCCAAGTAATTGGGTCGTGGTTTTTACTCCTATTGAGCCTAGGAGGTTTTCCACGTAAAAAAGCCTTGTATTATTTACGTTCTGCTTTTATATTCTGTCTTAGCCTGCTGCATAGGAACAATATTATCTGTTCTCTATCCTGTTCTCAAATTGCATAAACGTGAGAAATTGGAGTCACTCTATTTACCCCTCTCTAGAGTAACTTAGGCACTCTTCATGTATGTACATCACGCCATTTTTATTCAATATTCATATCTGAACATTACATAATACAAGGATACATTGTGGGAAATGAAGATAGATTGCTACCTCATCATGTTAAGCCTATCTTTTCCCCAGCCATAAGATTATTTTTAATTTATTTCTAGCTAATAGGTGCATTTATAACACATTATCAGCACGACAGTAGTACAGTACAGTACAGTACAGTGCACGTACAATAATAATTAATACTTGTAGAGTTCCAGCCCACTGCTTGTGATTAGAGATCATCACCGGCTTCTACTATTGCAAAAGCATCACCTGCATCTTCGGCCACAACAGAGCTTACGATTTGAGTAAAATGAGATGTGCTGCTAGTCATCGTTGCTGGTTTGTTGTCATCATTATCCTTGCTTTTAATGAAATTCAACACTTTGCGTACTTGATCAACCATAGTCACACTCCATTCTACTGACGGCCTGTCACGATCAGGTTTAGCTAACAAAACTGGTGGGTTTATATATGTACACTTATCTTTTGTTGCCTCAGCTGAATTCTGAATCCTTTTCGACAATTTCCCCCAGCTATTCTCCAAGGAAAGCACTAAAGCATCAGGTAGAAAGTAGTCATCATTAGGGGATTCTCTATTACTTTGCACCACTCTATTCTCAATATAATTGAATCGTGCTGCTTCAGAAACCATCTGAATTGCAATTTTGCCTTAGCATTATCATTTTCCTGAGTTTTTATTGAAATTTATCATGGCGTCTTTTAGACTAATAATTCCCAACTTTATGTTCTCTCGTCCAACTCCGCCCAATTGTTTTTCAAGAGCTGGGTAGCTTTCACCAAATTTCAATTCCTTATGAGTTGCATTTAAGAACAGGCTTTTATCGGCAACTGAAATATTTGTTTATTGTTTTCAGATCGACGAGAACGAATTGCTGTGAAATATTTGTAATTGTTTTCTGCGATGGCATCATTGGTATTTTACATACCATTGAACCTCCGGAGAGAATTATAGTTCGGAGAAATGCAATAAATGAGGAATACGTTTTAGGTTTAGAAAGGTCAAAGATTGCTTTGGGGTAACGAGGTGGTGGTGGAGATGGTGCCCGTGTTTCTTCAATGGTTGATGGAGATGGACTCACTAACGCTGGTAAAAGTAGTGCAATGATCGTCGCCCAGCAAACCCATGTTGCCATCACAAGCAACGCCTTCATGTTTCTTCACCTTCAAAACAAAAATAATATTTCTATCATCAAACCAAGATGATCTAACACTAAAACTTCTATAAGACGCTTTTTTTGTAATAGTTGCTGAGACGGGTCATTTTCAATGAAATAAGGGTCACTATTCACTATAAATAGCCTCTACATATAAACTGACTCCAATTTTTTGTGAGTTGGTCTCACACGAAACTTGCTAATGTTTTAATTAGATATAGAGCATACAATATACATGCAGCGGTGCTCTACTTGTCTTGATCCCCCTCCAAAAAAAAAGTAAGAAAAGAAATAAATGTAATCAAACTCGGACTTTTTTTTAGGTAATCAAACTCGTGGACTTTTTTTTAAGTAATCAAACTCGGACTTGCTAGCTTGTGACATTTTTTTTTTTTTTTGGTCTTTGCCAAGGTATACTGCTAGCTTGTGACATTGACTGTAGTGATTGATTATTTAATTTAACGGTCCTGACTTCTACCCCATAAAAAAAAAGAAACGTTTAAAAAGTAGTTTATTCTCATTTCAATATGTCTTTGGTCATTGATAAATAGTAGTAATTAAATATGATAATTAGTCGTGCGTGCCAAATAATTTATTCTCTACATACTTTTTTTTGGTGAAAATTTTCTACAGTACTATTATTGTGCTAAACAAAACCTACGTTGGTTATTTGAACCCCCTAATATATACTCGAGTTTTTGTTGCTACTTTTTTCCGTTTTACCTTTCACTTTTCGATCTTATTAGCGCAAAGCTGATAAAAGAATTCTTTTTTTTTTTTTTCTCATTTATTTAGGATATCAATTAGAAACGAAGTGACTAAAATATAAGAGATTTAAAAACGATTAAATATAGATACTCCTAGTTCATAATTAGAGGGAGTTACGACTAGACCTGGCAGTCCTGACCCGAAACTGATTACCCGACTCGATTGACCCGAAACCGTAACCGAATATACCCGAATAGTGGCAATCCGATTTAGAACCGATTATCCGAAATGATCCGAACCGAAATCGAACCGAAACCGAAATGTTATTGACCCGACGACGACCCGTATCCGAATCTAACCCGACCGAATCGAAACCGAACCGTTCACAACCGAAACCGATTTGATCTGAACTAAACACAAACCGATTCAAACCGACCTAAACCGAACATGACCCGAAACCAAAATAAATCGAACCTGAAATTGGTTAAACGCTATTATTTAATGAAAATAATTATTTTTTACCACAGAATTTAAAGATTATACACTAAACCTTACTTAGTGTTAACCCAATTTGGTGATTTGAATGGAAATTTGAGAATGCACGCTCAAAATATAGCCTGACCCGAAATTGACCCGACAGTTCGGACCTGTATCCGAACCCGATCCGAAATGACACAAACTGATTTTAACCAGGCCCAAAAGTAACCGACTTTTCAAACAAAAACCGATCCGATATTGACCCGACCCGTATGAACCGACCCGAATGATCCGAAAAAGGTACAAATCCGAATAAACCCGAACCCAAAGTACAACCGAACCGAAACCGACCCATACCCGAGTATAGGTTGACCCAATTAGACCCGAAACGAAATTAACCCGACCTGTAACCGATCCAATTGACCCATTTGCCAGGTCTAGTTACGACGTTACGTAGGAAGGAAAAAAATTAAATATGCACTAGAGAGAAGATTACCTGATCTAGTTAGCTGAAAACCTCTTGGAGAAACTCCCGTGATATAAATTATTATTTATGACGGTTCTTTATGAGGATCTTGAATCTGTGATACACAATTTGATTGCAAGCAAAGCCTCCTTTTTATAGAGCTACATCGTCTTGTAACAATCAATTAGACAATTATTATGAGTATTTTGTTTCTTTTGTTAATTTGTGACCTATGAGTAGTTGCATTATTATTGGCTATATATGGTATAGTTGTCCCCTACTCAAATTAAGACTCACGCGTACACACGCAGAAAAAACGAGAATAATAACTTATACAAAACTACATGTGTTCAGTTGTTTTAAAAACCACATGCGATACAAATGCATTGTTAGTTTTTTCATTTTATCTTCTCTTTCTCTTGTTATTTTTTACTACTAACACTACTACACTGAATATCATTAAGGCTCCGTTTAGTTGGGGTGAAAACAATTTTCCTGTAAAACCACTACTATAATTCCAGGCATTAGACACGCTTATTTAGACACACTTTCAAAACCGTGAAAAAAAATAAATAAAAGGCGGGCCTTTCCACGCTACTAAGCGTGGCAAAAACATTTTACAATTCAGAAATTTTTATTTGGGGCCCGCGATTTTAGTTTAGTATAGCGCTCAGTTGAAAAAAAAAAAACAAACTAAACTAAACAAAACTAAAACCTAGGCCCAAACCCAAAACCACGTTTCATCTTCCTCTCTCCTTTAGTTGTTCTTTTTCTCCACCTCTCACTTCACTTCAAATCTTCAATGGCCTCTCAATTACTAGCGTAAAGACAAAATTGTCATCTCCTTCAAGTCCTTAAGGTATGTTTTGTTCAACTTTTCTGATCCAAACGGTTATTTGGGCTTTGATTGTGATTTTATTATTGTTTGTTCAGAATTAGGGTTTAATTCTTCAATCTAATTACATAGATACATATTATCTTTACCTATTTTCGTTCTTTAAACCCTAATATTGCGTTTTATGTTTGATTCGTGGTAAAATTCTTACAGTGGAATAAGTTTGGTTGCAAGATGAATGAAGTTGCCGAATTTATGCTCAGTTTCATTAATCAATTTCGGATTAATTAGCTTGAGTTTTGTTTGTGAATCGTAAATTGAGTTCGAATCATGTGTTTTTCTTCGAGGTTAGAGTTTCACTTCATTTTTGCATGTTCTAGGTTAGGGTTTCTCTCACACCACTTCTTAATTGCTCAATTTCGCAGAGGAATTGCCGCCACTATCAGTAGAAATCGCTGCCATAAATCACAGGTTAGGGTTTTCATTTCAGTTTTTCTTTTTTCATTTGATTTCTCTTACATGTTGATTTAAATTGTTTTTATTTGTGTTATAAAAAGCAATGAGTTCTCGCTCATCCTCTCTCCCTCTAATTTTGCTTTCCCTCTTTTAGTGAACATCATTAGACTTAGTGGCTTAGAGCCCATTCATGTAAGTTTAGTTTGATTCTGCTGAATAATTTTGGAATGGTTTTTTTGGGTTATAAATTTTGATTCAGGTAGAGACAGAAAACAATTGCAGTGCAAGTAACGGTGTTGAATCAGTTGAGGTGAGGAAACTGAGGTTTTGCAATATAATTTGTGAATTTATCACGTTTTACTTAATTCTGAAAATTCTGACTTCATTTCTGACTGTTTGGGTAGGAGGGGGGAAGGCATTTGGGTACTTGCAAGCTTTGAAACCTACATACTACAATGCCTTTCAACTTTCCTTTGGTTCATTTGCTTAACTAGAAGGCTCTATGGTGCTCATTTAATTACTTAGAAATATTGAATGATCTGCTATTGATTTGCAGAAAGCTTGAAACTTACAGCCTAGGCCCTTTTAACTCCAAGCCAGTTACTCACTAGCTGAATTGTGCATTAACTTTTGCCATATTTACGACTTAATTTTGTTTGTGCTGTTGCTCTTGCGCTCGTAAGATTGAAGAACTTTTTTTTATGGATGATTATGTTTTTGTTTGTCTTGGATCTCTACTATATCATCAACTTCATTCATTACCTGGAACAAGTTTGGTTCCTTTAATCAAAATGATGTTGTCAAGACCATAGGTGACATTTTTTTTAATTTTAATCTCTTTATTGTTCAAAATGTTCAAATCTTTACCTTTTATCATATTTGTTTTCTTTTTATTAGATGCTGATCTCAAAGTTGGAGAAGAAAGAGGTGTTATACTTCCTTCTCATGTGTGGTGTTTAGAAGAAGGAAAGAAATATGTGGTTGAATTTAATGATCTTAAGCAGCCAGTTGGGAAAGGTGGACATATCTTTGTTAGATTTCTTGGAGATATAGCTAAAACTGGGGAGCTTTGTCCCGTTGGTGAACAGAATTGGCATCATGTGGATGACGTTTATAAAACAGAGATTGTGAGAGTGGTTCGGGTAAGAAAACTATCATTTGTAGCTTGCTTTGCCAGAGATATATGTTAAACTTATATCATTCGTCATATTTTACATGCAGAGCAAGTTTCTACTGCCTAATGACTCTGAAATTGATGGAGGAGTGCTTTCGCACGTCAATGAGTTGTGGAAGACTTATAGGTATAGATTAAAAAAACTATACTTTGACCCCACTAAAACACAACTACAAAATGCAAGTAAGGTTCCTCCTGATGTGATTAAGCAGCAATGGATAGACTTAGTTGCTTATTGGTGCTCGAGTAAGGGAAAGGTATGGATATGCCATTAATCTTCTTCCGAATGGGTAGAATCTGTGAGTGTTCATGATATTATATTGTCATTCATGTTTTTCTAATTTGTGCAGAATCTGTCATCCATCGGAAAAAGATCACGTGCTGAGAAATTCCACTATCATACTACTGGTTCAAAGAGTTTCACGCAGAAGAGACATGACTTTGTAAGATTTGGTTACCTAAACCTAGAAAACATACATATTTTTATCCTTGGTTAATGTCTGATTTGCGTTATACTTCTAGGTTAAGAATGTTTGCATTCTGTTTTTGTTATTTTTGTATTATAAATATCTTACCATTATTTTTTACATGGGATTCATAGGCCTCTCGAAACATTTCAAGTCGTGGAAATGGAAGTCAAGATGACAGTTCTAGCCGAAGGTCAAGAAGCTCTACTCGAGTCCATGAAGATCAATTGCTCAACATTGAAGCCTAAGAAGATTAATTGCTCTGTCTTTAGCTTGTTGTCTTAGTTTACGTTTCTTTAGTTGTTTTCTATTGAATACGGTCATGACTTAAGTTTTTTTTAGTACTTGTTTTCCAACCGCTGACAAGATGACGTTTCTTTATTGACATAATAGAGATTTTTATATGCATTTATGGTGTCTTGATCAAACAACCATATATATACACATTACGGACTTACGGTAGCTACGTGTACTACCGTAATGTTAAATTATTTTTTCCGTTTTATTTTTGAATATAATTTGTCACAACTCCTCCCAAAAAAAAGTCACGGTGAAAAACGTGGCAAAGTCTTCCCGGGAAATTATTTTACCGCTCAAAACCATTAAAATATATTTCCCGCTTAAAATTGCAGGAAAGATTTCTGCACATATTATTACGCTGGTAAGCGTGGCAAACTTGAAAGTATCCGCGGAAAAAACCGTGGGAACAAGCGTGGCAAAAAAGCGTGGTAAAAATTCCACCCAACTTTTTGCCACGCTTTTTCCAACCGTGGCAAAATGTTTTTGCCACGCTTAGTAGCGTGGAAAGGCCCGCATTTCACCGTGGAGAACATCCATTCTTGCTGTAGTGAACAGTTTTTCCATTTTCCGTTGTTTGGTTTACAATGAGAAGAAAAATAGTTTTCAGGGGGAAAAGCATTTTCACCTATGTAGGTGTAAATGTTTTCCCTTCAAAATGAAGGGAAAACGGTTTTTCGTTGGTGGGACATAGTAGCACTAATAATGGACTTGATCATCGGGTTTGGTTGTCGGGACTTCGGGTCATAAAAACAAACTCGCACCCGACTTGATTGGGCCTCGGGCTGAACTTTCGGGCCACTTTCTCGATATTGTTTTTTTTCTTCACATAAGTATAACTTTGTACTCCGATATGCGTTTGAGGTGATTTTTTTTTGAATCCACCTAACTTTTCGAGATCGACGCAACTATGTTAGTAGATTTTATTTTTTTATAAAAAATAATATTTTTGGAAAATTGTTTTCCGTTGTAACCAAACAACGGAAAATGTGAACGAAAATACATTTTACACTGAAAATGATTTTCAACTGAAAATACTTTTCAGTTGAAAAAGATTTTCCGCCCAACCAAACAGAGCCTAAACTGAATTATACCTTACTTTTTATGTGAGACAAAATATATGTTTTTAAACTGAATCAAACTGAAAATCACTAAACTGACTTTTAAAGATACAACGCGACACTGATAGGAGTGATGGCTGAACAATTTTGCTCCTAATTGCAATTTTGCACCTAATTCCTGTGATAATATAATTATAATGAATCCGTGATACTGATATACAAAACTCAATTGCAACTAAAGCCAGTTATACTACTACTTCGTCATCTTAAAACAATAATTGATGAGCTACTTGCATTATTACTAGTATTTTGTTTTTTTCGTTAGTTTGTTTTTTTGTTAACTATGAGTAGTTGCATTTTTATTGGCTAAAACCTGAAATGTCCCCGCCTACAAAAAATGTGAATCACACCTGCCCGTTGCCGCACGCCTTAGATCCAGCAAAGTCAAAGTGACACGAGAATGTAGTACAGTACACAACCAGACACGAAATTGTGATTTTATGAATTCCTCTTGAGGTTTATCTGTATATTACAGAGAAAGAGAATAGGTTACAAGATAACAAACCTAGTATACAATTTTAAACTTAATAGGAAACTATTAATATATTACAATATTTTCCTAATTATATTATCTATCACATCTTCGTGGTCGAAGCAGGACGACGACGAATGCTTAGGCTGAAGCAAATGTCATTAAACAGTGTAGAAGGGAGTCCCTTAGTGAAAATGTCAGCATACTGAGAGTTTGACGGCACATGAAGAACCCGTATATGACCAACTGCAACTTTTTCACGAATAAAATGAATGTCATTCTCAATATTATGCTTTGTGCGCTAGTGATGTACAAGGTTAGTAGAGAGATATACTGCACTAACGTTGTCACAGTAGACCAAGGTGGCACAACGAGAGGACACTGAAGCTCAAGAAGAAGGTTGCGAAGCCAGCAGGTCTCAACAACGACATTATTTATTATGATATTATTTATATTTGATAAATAATTATGTATACACCAAAATAGAGCAATACCCAAATCATGCTCTTCTACTTATTACTCTATACTACAACATCACTAATTTTGAGAAATATCCACGTTAAACATGTATAGTAATACTACATTACCAGAAAAGGATAAATAATTCCTCTTGTCAAGCACTATCTAAGACAAGGAAACTGAGCAGCAACTCCATCAAATTCATTTTTAGAATGTGGTTTTCCATAATAAAAGAAATAATTGTAAATGTAAATTAAAGAAAACGAAAGTGTCCAACAACTTGACGGTAATAACCGGCATTAGCAATTTTGAATACTCTAAACCAAAATTTAAAAGTTTAGGAGTATATGGTATATTATATGAAAGTTGGTTGTATAAAGAGTGCATTTTATCAAACTTTAAAAAAGCGCCGTGAAATTTCCCTAAAAACAATAAATAGAAGACCACCCAAAATCAGAAAATAGTAAGTGTGAATACATGTGGAAAAAAAAAATATCTCTATCCTTAAGTTAAACATTGGAGCCGCCGGGCCCTCATATGTAGGCTCATGTTTAGTTCCATGTTCGGATGTTCCCATTGTTCAACCTAACTTCGTGGACCTATGTTTATTTCTGGCTATATATCCACCAAAGGAGAGGAAACAAAAATGATAGAAAATGATACCCCTATCAATGAGAAAGTATTGTGACAAAAAATTAGTGTTCTCATTATCAAACAAAAACTAATACGACTTTGATTCAATAACAATGACAATAACAGTAATAGTAATAGTAATGGTAATAGTAATAGTTAAAGTAATTGTAACAGTAATAGTAGCAGTAATTTTGTAACTGTAATTGTAATTGGTAATTGTAGTTGTAATTGTAATTGTAATGGCAATTGTAATTGTAATTATAGTTGTAATTGGAATTGTAGGGGTCACTTATGGTGAGCAGTGACCATTGTTTCATTGAAAAGTGACCCCGTCTCACCAAAAGTTACGAAAAAACCGTTTTATAGAAGCTTTTATGTCATAACAATGATTGAACAATAACAAAATCTTTTATTTATTACTATTACTGATTCTGGGTTCTTTTGGTCGATGTGGAAAAGGTCGAGTTAAGGGGGCTCTAAGTCAAAGGGTCTACTGGGCGACCTGCACAAAGGAACAAGCGTGATTGTCTCGGGGGTGGGGGTTTCGAGTAGGGCCCTCCAACGGTCAAGTCAATATCCGTACAGGTAAAGAGAGAGAGAAAAGTAGAGAGAGAATATTTCAGGATTTGTGTTGGAGAGAAGTTTTGACTCTTTGACTGTCACGTGTCGTCTTCAGACTGTTTGGTTGACTTGTTGAATTTCGTGGTGACATGGTAACATGGGTCCTCAAAACGAATATTATTATTATTATTATTATTATTATTATTATTATTATTATTATTATTATTATTATTATTATTATTATTATTATTATTATTATTATTATTATTATTAATGCTTAAGATTGGGTAAGGCAAGGGAAAAATGATAGTGAAAAATGTCCAGATGTTAGCTAAATTTAACTAATCAGGATTCCTTCCACCTGCAAAAGGGGGCAATGTGAAATCTTTTTGGCTTAGCTTGAAGGGACACCATACACAAACTTTTTCCTAAATTTAGTACTAGTATATAAAAAATCACTACGCTCTAAAAGGGATAGTGGATTTGAATTTTATGAAAAGCCTTGTTGGCTTGCCATCACTATTATTACTATGGAATATGGATACATTCAGTGCAATTAAGTGAGTGAGTTTCAACGATAATTTAATTTGTAATCTAGTAACAGAATAGTGCATTGATATGATCATGAGATGAGATTATTACCATATAACATATATAGACTTATACGTAGCAAACTGTACGTACATCGGTCATCATTTTTATTCGATATTCATATCTGAACATGATACAAGCTAATGGATACAAACTGGGAAATTATCGAAGATAGATTGCTTATAAGCCTATCTTTTCCCCATAAGATTATTTTTAATTTATTTCTAATACGACCGACACAGTGCACGTACCTTAATTACTTGTAGGGTACGGTTGTAGCCCATGTCACTTTGTCTATTTTTGGTTTACGCAGGGGTATCTGTCCACCATAGACAACAATGACTATTTTCCGCGTTGACCGATCTTGTAGAACTTTATATGATTAGAGATGAACGTCTTCTGCTATTGCAAAGCATCTCGCGCAATAGAACTTTATATGATTAGAACTTTATATGATCGGCCTGCATCTTCTCCCACAATAGAACTTAAGATTTGATAAAACTACTGATATAATATGCTACTTCTTCTACTACAAAAAAAACAGGTGATTTGCTACCGATATATTTGGTCGCAAATGGGCTTAAATCGGTCGCAAAAAAGCCAGTGGCTAGCTTATTTCGGTCGCAGAATCGGTCGTTAAATGTAATTTTTTGTAAAAAAAAAAAATTCCCAGACTACCGCCCTTGAGAGCAGTAATCTGGGAATTTTTTTTTTTTTTTATGGAATTTTTTTTCTTACTGCCCTTCACCTCCTCCAACCAAACCAAACTAACAGAAATGAAACACAAAAGAATGACCCAGAATGCAAATTTGATCTCAAATTAACAATCACAGTTTATATCTCTTCATAAAGTACACAAATATTAATTTAAGAACTTAAAAATTCTAAAAATTCGAACAAAACTATGAACTGATGAACTACAAAACGAAAATTGAAAACTAAAAAAAAAAAAAACAGAATAAACCTAAAAAAATGAAAGACGAACCTTGCTCTGATAAACATAAACTTACATTGAATTTGGGGAAACTAAAAAAAAAAACTTAGATGTGGTGTATTACAACATCGCAACAAATCAAAAAAATAAAATAAAACGTCACTGGTCTTGAGCCAATTTTTCATCGATCTGGAAACATTCACTCCCGTCAAACAGAAACGAACGACAAGATCAACTCGATCTGGAAATCAGCTTATCAGCATATGTGGTTCGCTTAGATCCACTCGATCTGGAGATCATTCCAGATTTGATGGCCTCGATGTGATCTAGACTATGAGGTCTCTTCTTCAAGTCGCCTTTGATAAGTAGCTAGATCTTAAACCGTTGCATATCGTAGTTGTCTTCTTCAACAAATTGGAAATGTGAGAACTGATATCAAGGAATTGTGGTGGGAGAGAGAGAGAGAGAGAGAGAGAGAGGTGGGTAGTGGAGATGGTGAATGATAATAAGGAAGTAGAGTGGTGGGTCGTGGCAAATGGTGATGATGTTCTGGTTTATGCAAGTGGTTGGAGAAGAGCTCGGTTGGAGAAAGCAGAGGTAAGAGAAGATGAGAGGAGAGATGAGAGAGGGGAGGCTGTCTGAGGGTGAGTGGAAGTAAAAGAGCTTATATATGTAGGGTTTTAAGTTTAACAAAAATGCCAAAAAAGAGGCTTTATTACTCCGTAAATTTCAAGTTTCCATTTCCACAATCGATTTAGCGACCGTTCTGCAAATCGGTCGCTAATTCCCAAGAATTGCGACCGCCTTGTCATCGGTCGTTAATTTCGGTAGCTAACAAGCGAATTCCTTGTAGTCGATCTAGTTAGCATTCTCGATAGTGTTGTTATTATTGAGTACTCGTCCTGATTATTTTAATTCATCGACTTGATTGAACTCATTTCTTACTTGATCAAACTATATATTCTACTTTTATGTTAAATTGTACGTACTTCTTGTAGGCATAAAGAGGCGCAAAATGCAAGATGAGAACCAATAAATTTAGGATAGAGTCGTTATTATTAAATTTCCAATGCGCCTGGATGACAAGATGGGACGAGATTATTACCATATACTCCAATATCATCATATAACATAGCAAACTATACGTACATCACCATTTTTATTCAATACGTAAACTTACAAGGATACATACTGGGAAATGATCAGATCAGATAGATTGCTAATAACTGGTAATAAGCATATCTTTTCCCCATATATAACATTATTTGTAATTTATTTCTAGCTAATAGGTGCATTTATAACACATTATTAGCACGACTGATCAGTGGCACGTACAATACATGAATACAACACATACATTACTTGTAGATAGGCTTCCGGCCAGTAGCTCACTGCTACTGACTCAGTGGCTATATAGCTTCTACTATTGCAGAAGCATCACCAGCATCAACATCTTCAGCCACAATAATCGAGCTTACGATTCGAGTAAAAAGAGATGATATGCTCCTAGTTAGTGTCATCGTCAACGTAGCATCATCATTGTTATTCATAAGCTTCAACTCATTTCTTACTTGATCAACCTTATTCACTGTCCAAATTGTGCCATCAGCATTTTTTTAACTCAATTGGGTCAATATTGACACACTTATTAGTTATTTCCATAGCTGATTTCCGAATACGCTTCGAGAGTTTCCCCCAGTTCGTCTCTAAACTTATCATTTTTGCATCAGGTAGAAATGAAATATAATCTCTACTACTTTTTGCTACCTTATCCATAATATACTGGAAACGAACTGCTTCCGAAACCATCTGGATTGCTGTCAAAAAGAATTTCGCTTGCGCTACCCCATTAAATTCCTTGTCATAGATGGCCGAGATGGCGAAACCTAGTTGGAGAATTCCCAGATTTAGAGTACCTCGGTACTGCTTGGCAACCCTTTCGATATCGTTGTAGTTTCCACTATATGTTCAATCAATCTGAGTTGCCTCTAAAAACAGGTTTTTCTTAGGAAAGAACGCACGTGCTTTGTTTTGAAATGTATCGCGATATGCTATCACATATAAATTGGTCACATTTATTGCGAGTGTAACAATGGCGACCTTTTGTGTTGTTTCATCTAATACCTTTTTCAGATCGACAAGAACGAATCGTTGTGCATCCGTTGTTGTTGCCACTGCTCGCGTCACTGGGAAATTACATATCCCTGAGCCTACAGAGGTGAGTTTGTTTCGGAGAGATTCCACAATTGAGGCCCAGGTTATGGTAGGGTAAACAGGTGGTGGTGCCTGTGATAGTTCTTCAATGCTTGATGTTGGCCTCACTAACGTTGGCATGAGTAGTACAATCATAACCCAGCAAATCCAGGTTGCCATCACAAACAACGACTTCATGTTGCTTCACCTGCTATTATTAAATAAAGATTTCAATTAAACCAATTGGTATAAACATAACGTTCATTTAAAATAACCTAATAGTTCATGTTACTTCACCTGCTATAAATAAAGATTTCAATTAAACCAAGATGTAACAATTCTCTTTATGAGCCGGCCTCATGATGAGCAAAAGACTTTTTCTTGCGTTTAACAGAATCTAGAGCAATGTTAGCACCTTTTTCCATGGCGATAATGGCCGTATTAATTAAATCTTGTATGAAGTCGCCTCACACCTCATTCAATTAATTGTAGGGATCACCTACTATTTATGAATAATAACCATACTATTGTAAATTAAGCCTGACTAAATGGTTAGAGTCCCAATAATCAATGTTACATTCCTCAATAAATACAAATATTTGGCTATTCATTTCATTATTAGGAAATTAATTCTGCACAATATATATATATATATATATATATATATATATATATATATATATATATATATATATATATATATATATATATATATATATATATATATATATATATATATATATATATATATATATATATATATATATATCATAAGTAGAGTAGAGTTGAGTATTAGTAGCAAGGAATACTGGAATAGTGAGTAATAGAATAGGGAAAAATTCATCTCATTTTAGAAAAATTAAGTAATTTAACTATATTATTAAGGATCAATATGTACAATAATTTGAAGTATTATTACGAATTCATTTAACGCGTAATTCATTTGTTTGATGTGATATTTTCATCTAAAAACAAAAACTGGCAGTTTTTAAAGGTACTAAGGAAAAAAAATTCATGAAGAATAAAAAACTTTTATCTAAGCCCCTTACTCATTCTTCTTTTCATCGCCCATTTCATATATATATATATATATATATATATATATATATATATATATATATATATATATATATATATATATATATATATATATATATATATATATATATATATATATATATATATATATATATATATTTTAATCTATTGATCGCTTTATGAAAGCTAGTTACGTAACCCACAAACACTTGTAAAAATATGGTCTCACTGTTACTTTCGGTAAGATAAGTTACTTTTTAATGAAATAAGAGTATGATTACTATTCATAAATAGTGCGTGACCCCTACAATTAATTGAATGAGCCCATTTTACAGTGACTTAGTGAATTTTTTTTTGTTTGTTACAAGGACGCATGCAATAGTCCGCAAATTACACGCGTCGGGCAAAGCCAATTCAAGGTCGACGGGATTAAGTAGAGGAGGAGACCCTCGCTCCCTACAAAGAAAGATAGAGGAGATTTTTTTTATTCTCCCTACCCCTAACCATTGGGTTGTGAGGGTGGAACACTTACCATTTAACCTCTCACCTCATCCTCAGTTCCTCACAGTGACTTTGAATTGCTCTCACACAAAACTTGCTCAAAAAAACCTATGTAATGATGAGATAAGACAAATAAAAGGCAATGGGGCGAACTCAAGGATCACAATTAATCAGGTATGTGCGTTGATGACTCGCATAGTGACTACATTTTTTTTTTTGTGTGTGACTACATGACTAGTCACACCTCTTGATAATGTTTCCATTGATTGTGCATTTGTGCATGGGGTTAATGTTTCCATTGATTGTGCATGGGGTTTCCATTGATGAAATACTTGACTCGCTTAGTCACTAGCTAGTCACACCTCTTATTAATTCTTATTTTTTTTTTCTCTTCTAGATAGACAAATTCCATGTCTCATACAAATGGCTAGATTAAAAGTGTAAATCTCCTAAATCATGTAATGAAGATTTTTTTTTTTTTTTGGGTTTGTTTATTATTAGCATATATATCAATCAGAAATGGAAATATATATAAGAGATTGTAACACAAATACGAAGTTAGTAATTAATTAAAGGGAAGTAGTAGGCAAACATGCACTAGAGAGGGAAATTAAACCTGGTGTACTTGCTGAAAACCTCTCTATTGGAGTAGCTCCTTTGATTATAACTATTAGTGAGGGTTCTTTTACGAGGATTGTGATGCATATTCCGATTGCATACGAAGCCTTTTTATACTAAATTACTACTACATCACTTCAAAAATGAACGACTACTTTCTATCGAATAAATATTATAATAATGAACTACTTGCACTATAATAACAATAATAATACAATAAGTCTTGTATGAGGGCGCCTCAAGGCGAGTTTACCTCTATATACAAGTATATGACGTCGGCATGATATCATACTTGTATGAGATGCCTCACCTTGAGGCCGCCTCTTACGAGATTTTGTGATAATAATTATAATAAAATGTAATTAGCGACACACACAGAATGTTAGCCAGATGTCCGCAGGTTATCATCAGTCAAATTTTTCGTGAAGGTAACAGGTTGCGGATGGGATGGCCAACAAAAGCCTTCAATCCATCTTCCCGTTTTATCGAACCACTTTCTCATCTGTGGAATTGGATTATTTTCTTTATACAGATAGGTTAGGAGCAACGTGACCCTCGATAGGAGAAGCTCTTAACTTTTTTTCTCTTATTTATCTTTCAAAAAAAATATTGTATGAGATCAACTCACAATAGTAAAATGGCGTCACAATTTAGAGATTAAGGGGTCATTTATTATGAATCGTGACCCTTATTTCACTAAAAAGTGATGATCATCACACCAAAAATTAGGAAAGACCGTCTTATAATAATAATAATAATAATAATAATAATAATAATAATAATAATAATAATAATAATAATAATAATAATAATAATAATAATAATAATAATAATAACAACAATACAAGTCTTGTGTGAGACCAACTTGTCCGAAAATAAGGTCATTTTTTTAAAATGTAGGGATCACTTATAGTGAGTATTACCAGTAATTATTGTATCACTAAAGAGTGACCCCCAGGCCCCGTCTCACCAAAAGTTCTTATTAAAAAAAATTCGTAATAACAACAACAACAACAATAATATAATAATAAAATAATAAAAAAATAATAAAAAAATAATGATGATAATTAATAATAACTAATAGTAATAATAATAATTTATTATGGTGTGGGCCGTTGGCCTTACCAGGGGCAGCTTAATCCTAAACAAAAGAGTAGCTATTCTTTCATGTCCTCTAGTAAAATCAAGAATCACCACCTACCTACCCAAATCCACCCACTCAAAGAAAATTCTCCAAAAATATATTAAGTTGTTTCACATCCAAAAAAGATAGATAGAAATAAATAGTAACAATATTGAAATGGAGAGAGCGAGAAGAAAAAGAAAAATGTAGCTCTGACAATCAAAAGGAAGAAAAAAAACGTAAACTCATGAAAAAGAAAGGATAGATGTATTCTCTTCAACTTCTCCTTGAATTATTCAGTAAATTCCAATTCAGTTAAGTAAGATTCAGTTCAGTAAAAAGAAATTCAATTCAGAAAAAATCAGCTCAGTTTAGTTGATCGGTAAACCGAAGTATTCCCTCCGTCCCAGGCAGATGTTTACGGTTGCTTTATTTCAAGGTCAAAGTTCGCAAACTTTGACCATAATTTTGTGAAAAAATAAAAATATTTATAATGTAAAAATAATATGTTAGATACATCTTAAATCTTAAATATGTGCTTTTGAAAAATCATATTTTTATAATTTATATAATCATATGATTACAATTATTTATGGTCAGAGTGATGCATTGAAAACTGTGAAAAAACAACTGTAAACATTTGTTTGGGACAAAATGAGTATAACTTTACTCTTGTAATTGTAGATTTAGTAAAAATAAGTTCTGTTCAAAAATTCAGTTCAATTTAGTAAAGTTCATTTCAGTTCAATTTTGTTTAGATAGTTCAGTAAAAAAAAATATGAAGAAAACAGAGCCTAAGTTATTATGATATTCCTTGAACATATATGGTAATAATAAATTGATATTTGTGATAATTGTTAAAATTGTACAAAGTGTGTCCTATATAAGTCATAACAATTTATTATGTTGCACTGATTGATGTTAAAATGATTATATAATGTTTATGCATACATTGTTTTTCGAATCCAATGGAACCACAAATACCACTACTTATTAAAATAATTGTAATAATCTTTTTGTAATTGGCAATTTGCAAAATTTTGTATGAGGCGACTTGAAGGTAATCTGATGCCTCTCATACAAGCATTATGTCATTCCGACGTCATTGCTTGTATATAGAGGTAACCTCACCTTCAGACCACCTCATATAAGACTTATTGTTGACAACTATACTTTGATATTTAAATTAGTTTTGATCTCGGTCGATGTCCCGGGTCAGTTTCTTTTTATATGTTGTCTATTCATTTAGGTCTTATATAGTAGGTGTCTTAATTAATTACACGGATAACATAGTCATGTGATTAAGGGCATTTCCTCTTTTCTTTTTTTAAAGAAGTTTTGATTCTCAATTATCTATTTTTGTGGCAATTTAGCTTAACATATTAATCATATAATGAAAGTAACGAATCGCATAACACCACATGACAATGCAATAGTAATATAAGCACCACATGACAAAAATAACAAATACATCGTAGAAGTGTCTCATGGCGAGGAGAAACTATATAGTGTATGTTTTATAACTTCTACCGAATATTATTATAGAGTCAAATATAGGACATATGTATCTCATTTTGAAATATTTCCTGAACCTGATGCAATGAAGTAAGAATTATGATTTTTATAGTGGGGGAACAAAAGTTATTTGATTTTATAACTTGAACAATATGATAATAATTATGTCGTTTTGTATTTATTAATTCAAATAAATGTTTGACACACTTGCATGGGCGGCTTAGGTGGAGGCTTACGTATTATTACCATACAAACTTGGGGATTTACGTGGCATTCTATATGTCAATCTCAAATGTGTTACATGGCAAATATTAAAAAAGGCACTGTGTTTTAATAGTAAAGGTAAGATGAGACTAAAAACCACATTACATTAGGTACAAACCGTGTTATGCATATGAGCACACACCTAATATTGTGCATATGGATGAAATGTACATGCATATATAGCTAGCTTAATAAAGATTGGGCCGCTTTGGCCCATACATAAAACGAGTTGGAATTATAAATTAGGAAAGATTGATGAAGACGGATACTGATAAGAGTTGCATGAATTTCACGAACTATATATAGTTAAGGGCCGTTTGGTTGGGGGTAATAATTAAAGAAGTAATGGAATAAATAAAATGGGAGGTATATGAGGTAGTGAGAGTTAAATTTTGTGGGATAAAGGTAATAATTAGGGGTGTTCATATGCGGGTATCCGAAATTGATATCCGAAATTTCGGATATTCGATTTTTCAGCTGATATCTGAAATTTCGGATTCGGATAGTCGGATATCCGCTATCCGAAATATATTTATATTTTTTTTATTTTTTATCCTATTTTGTGCCTAATATTAGGAAAATGTGAGCCAAATATTTCGGATAGTTTCGGATTTTTCAGATAACTTTGAGTTTTTCGGATATCTGTGTATCCGAAAATTTTGGAAAATGGTATTCGAACCCGTATCCGAAATGTCGGATATCCGCTTTTTCGAATAGTTTTATTTCGAATATTCGGGTTTTTCGATCGGATGCTCGGGTTCGGATATTTCTGAACAGCCCTAGTAATGATTACTCCCGATTGGGGGATAATAGAAACTCACCTCTCCCTAGGGTAATTATATTTCCCCATTTTCCTTCATTTTCTCCATTACCCCCCTTTAATCGTTATCCTTATAACCATTTACTTTACTATTTTACGCTAAAAATTCATTCAATTACCCCTTTAATCATTACTTCCAACCAAACGGCCCATTAGTGAACCATCTAACACATTGATCATTGAAGATTTGAATTAGCTATAGGCTAGACACACTAGAAATATATATGTCATAGATCTATATTATATTGAGCATACACATTTCTGTGAGTGTGACTCAGCCCCTACCTATAGGATCCTAACAAAAAGTTATATAATGTTGGTTCATCTATGAGACGTGATACTTATAGATAAAAAATAATAGGATTTTTTGTTCAGAACTATCTTGTTTGGGGTGGGTTTTGTGACTTACTACCTTAAAACTTTTTTTTTGTGGGGAACTACCTTAGAAAGCCAAATTGTTTGTTGACCAATACCTTTAACCAATTTTCAATGAGTTTTTTTCTTAAATGGCCAAAATGCCCTCATATGCCACTCACATGTTCACCTAAGCCCTCATTCTCTCTCTCCTATCTCTCACCTCCATTGCCATTGAGACAAATTAATTTCTGATGAATCATTAATTGATGGTGATGCAAATCACTTTATTACATAAAAGTCGATTGAACTGATATGATGATTTGCTACGAATCTCCTCACTGAATCATAGCCATTCTCTGAATTCTTTATCCCCAAAATGATCTAACTTCTTGGTGACTGTTAAGGCTATGCACATCTTTGTATCCCCAAAATCAACTTCTGGCATTGAGGGGTTGCTGTTGATAATTCTTATAGTGTGCTAAGTACACTCCCTTGCAATGTTTGACTTACTTTAGAGCTAGACTATGGTTCTACAAAGGAACAATAGTTTGTTTGCAGGTGATGTCTGTTGGCTAATTCTTACCTAACTTCATTATCTTTGCAGGCTTGAGCATCGAATTGTTCCTGTAATTAAGGAGCATCGCACATTGGCAAAACTAATGAATTGTACATTAGGATCGATTTGTTCCTTGGCAAGGTTGTCTATGAGAACACAAAAGTATACAATACATGGTCACTGGCTCCACACATCAACAGCAACCGGACGAATTTCAATGGAGGAACGCTATTTCTGTTTGATTTCTTGGTCTTCATTCTCGTTTTATTTTTGCAGTGTGTTGAACATATGATTGAATTCAAAATGCAACAAAACGAGGTTGAGGGTGATCCTGGAACAATGCTTTGTAGAATAAATGCTCGTGACTTTCTCCCGTCGCCGGCGTAATAAGAACACGGCCACCAGCCAGCTTGACAATGGCAATGGAGGTGAGAGATAGGAGAGAGAGAATGAGGGCTTAAGTGAACATGTGAGTGGCACATGAGGGCATTTTGGCCATTTAAGAAAAAAACTCATTGAAAATTGGTCAAAGGTATTGGTCAACAAACAATTTGGCTTTCTAAGGTAGTTCCCCACAAAAAAAAAGTTTTAAGGTAGTAAGTCACAAAACCCACCCCAAACAAGGTAGTTCTGAATAAAAAATCCAAAATAATAATATCACCATACATAAAAAGTGATAACTCACTTCATCTCATGAATAAGGCCGTCCCCTAAAAGTCGCGTTTTTGTTTTCATTAACGACATAAGATGGATGATTTGTTGCGAAGAGAAACATCAACAAAATGAATTTATATTGATATATATGTATATATTGTAAAAGAATACACACCCCTTACATGATTATATCAATTAGGAATTTGTTAAGAGAATAACCCACATGTGAGTGTCCCACATCTAAAGAATGTGAGAGAGGAGACTAGCGTATAAGTTTGATGGATTACTCCAACTTACACCATGGTGTTATGATGGAATTCCACTGGACTTATGTGCAGTTTGTCAAATGGGATTTAATTTAAACCTAAAACCAATAATTGGCAATAGGTGGGGTGTAACTCACTACCTTATATAGGGGTGTAACTGAGTCGAGCCGACTCGGTGAGCCCTTGGGCTCGGCTCGGTCAAAGCTCGGCTCGAGCTCGGGTCAAACCGAGCTCGAGCCTGCTCGAATGCTTTTCGAGCTGAGCCCGAGTCTACTATGGCTCGGCTCGGTCGGCTCGGTTGGCTCGATTCAGTTAAGTTTCCTCTCTATTCGAATAAAACCATTAAATATATGTAGAGATTTCTTATTTTTTAAGGTTTTTTTTTCTTCATATGAGAACGTGCAAGAGGTCATTATAGTCAAATTCAATTGCAAATATTTTAGAACAATTTTCCTTACGTTTGTACTGATGAGTTTGAATTTGAGCCGAGCCAAACTGAGTCGAGCCGAGTCGCGAACCTACATCGAGCCGAGCCCGAGCTTTGATTTTTCCGGCTCGGTGAGCTTCGAGCCGAGCCCGAGCCGAGCCAAAACAAACCGAGCCGAGCCCGAGCCAGGCCTGGCTCAAACTCGACTCGGCTCATTTACACCTCTACTTATATACATGCTTGAAGCTAGCCGTTCAATCTTTCAATATGGAACAACCCACTTTCAAACTCCAGACACACATACCCACTAATTTCTGATTGTACTACGAAGTAATAATACATGACTCCAAATTTACCGCAGCAAAATGATGAATACAATACATGAAGTGTCGGCAACTATTAAATCAAACTTCACTAATAATACTACATTAGTCCTCTACTTGTTGACTGAGACAAGACAAAATTCACTATCAAATCAAATATCAAAAATCCCTAACAGTACAAGACATTTAACTAAATTATTAATTGGTTAGCTAGTCATGTTGCCTAGCAACTGGATGTCTCAAGTCCGTAATCAAAACTTCACAAGTGTGTGTGTTCAAATATGAACATGAATTTCATTGACTCATATTCGCGACGCTCTATAATTAATGTTCTGATGATATTAAAATGAGTCATAGGATATAATAATTAGAAGATTTTGCAAGACAATGGTGCATTTTTTTTTTACTTATTCCATTTCTTTTAAAGACTTCCGGAAAAATTTAGGCAAAAATATTTCTTTCTTACCAAACTTTATAAAAATAGCTGAGGAAGAAAAGCTAGAGCAACTCTTAAATTTTTTCAGTTATGTTTCCCTCGCACAAAATTGTAAAACTATCTGCATTTTTTGTCTTAGTACCATTGCTCTCCCAATAATTCCAAACCTTTTCAAAACGTCAATCCACAATGATTGCTCACATTTTCTTATTCTTTGAGGCAAATATATATATATATATATATATATATATATATATATATATATATATATATATATATATAAACCAAAGTTATTCCCCTGTATCTATGTAACAACAACAACAACAACAACAACAAAAGTAATAAGGCAGCACCCATGAGTCCATGACCCACAGCGCTGCAGAGCCTTGTCCCATGACGCAGCACCCATAACCCATGGCCAAACACCCATGTCCCATGGCGCTGCAACGCCTTAGCTTGTCCCATGACGCAACACCTAGTATGTCCCAACGCTCAGGGACCGCCTAGCGAGCGACCATGTCCCAACGATCAGCGAGCGCTCACATACCATATCCCAGCGCTCAGCGAGCGCCTACATCCCGGCCCATATCCCAGCGCTCAGTGAGCACTCACATCCCATATCCCAACGCTCATGTTCAGTGCCCATGTCCCACGTCCCAACGTCTAACGAGCGGGCTGAGCATGACCTATGTTCCAGCGCCCAATGAACGACCATGCCCCATGTCTTATTATTGTCTCATGTCCTATGTATCATTTCCCATGTCGTAATGAAATCGGAGTTTGGGGACCCGACCTGGATGACCGTCCCAGGGCACTGAAGGTTCTCTATGGTCATGATAGATCCTCAGGAGAATAAGTTTGAGCAAAAACGACAATAGCGCCCCAGGAAGTCGAAAATCAAAGACTATAATCCACGTTTTTTGGGCTTCCAAGAGACCCTAAAAGGAAGGTGTATTTTTCACACTACATCACACGGGGCACCCCTAGGGTACATGTGAGGCCCCCAAGGTCGGTTATCTGGTCCCTGATAGGCTTATAAGGACGTTTTTTACGCGACATCAATGTAAGGGCCGGAACACCAAAATCATAGGTGATATCGAAATTCAGGGATCCGGATGACCCTCCCGGACCACCGTGGATTCTCTAGGGTCATGAAAAACCCCCCGGATAAGTTTGGGAAAAATTGACACTCAGACTTTGGGAAGTCGAAAATCAAAGGCTATAATCCACGTCTTCGGACTTCCGAGAGGCCCCAAAACGAAGGTGTGTATTTTCACACCATATCGCACGTGACACTCCTGAGGGACATGGTAGGTCCCAGTATTGGTTATCTGGTCTCTGATTGGCTTGTAAGGGCGTTTTTACAGGACACTAATGTAACGACCGAACACCGAAAGCATGAGTGATATCAAAATTTGGTGATTCGTATGATGCTCCCGGAGCACCGAGGGTCCTCTAGGGTATTAGAAGACCCCCCAGGGAAGTTTGGGCAGAAATGACACCCGGGCCCCGGAAAGCTAAAAACGAAGGCTATAATCCACGTTTTTGAGGCTTATCGGAGGCCCCGAAACGAAGGTGTATATTTTTGCATCACATTGCACGAGACACCCCTAGGGGATACCGGAGGCACTCGAGGTCAGTTATCAGGTCTCTGATAGGCTTGTAAGAACGTTTTTACTAGACACCAATGTAATGGTCGAAACACCAAAAGCATTGTTGATATCGAAGTTTGGGGATCTGGATGACCCTCTTGGGGCAGAGAGGGTCCTTTAGAGTCATGATAGCCCCCCGTAAATTTTGGGCAAAAGTGACACCCGAACCCGGCAAGCCAAAAACTGAAGGCTAATCCACGTTTCTCGGATTTCCGAGAGGCCCAGCTTTTCCAAAGTTTATATTTTTTTACACCATATGACACATGACACCCCTAGGGACATGGGATGCCCTAGGTGTAGGTTATCAGGGCGTTGATAAGCTTGGAAGGACGTTATACGGAACATCGAAGGACAATCCATAGTTTTTAGGTATCGAGTATGACTCTCCACCACCCCATATCACCAAACCAACCCCCAAACCCTCTTTATTATCATAGTGAGGTCTAATGATTTTTACCAATATTTCTGAAGTGATTTCTATTTTTTGATATTTTTTCTATTTTATTTCATAGTTTTCTACTTATTTTTTTAATTAATAATTAAATTAAATAGCTACCTTATGTGAAAAATACAAAAAAAAAAAAAAAGTTCTTCCTTAAATTAATAATATACTTGAAAAGTTTGAGGTTAAACTTTTGGAAAATAACTCTCCGCACTCTCAAAAACCTCTGTGTGAACGAAAGTTACGCACTGACATGTCTACTCTTTGTTAGAATCACTAACCTTACAAGAGTATTTAGGGGGTAGTTGCTTGATCAGAGAGGGCTTGTGGACGAAAGAAGGAGTGACAGACGTATTGTGTGGAGTGAGGATTCACTTGAATCTACTTGGATTTTTTTTTTTGTCGAGGTCCATCAGGTGCTACCGAGGTCGTCGACGGCAAACGGGAACTACGCGACTTCCTAGTAAACTTATTGAACGACACCGGTATAAACGTTGGTTGGGTGGGCTCGCTCCTTCGGGATCGCTGAGTCGGTAAGCCAGCGGTGGGGGTACTTGCTCCTTCGAGATCGCTGAGTCGGTCAGCTAGCGGGTAGGGGTGCTCGCTCCTTCAGGATCACTGAGTCCACCGTTCGGTGAAGTTCGACGAGGATGAACAGGAGTTGTCGGGTTCTCAGAGGTAAGTTTGGTCGACCGCTTTTGTTGAACAAGGTCGAAATTAATTAGTATCGGCGGTAACCAAGGAACCAACTTAGTAATCTAACGACCGACCTAGTTTAATAAGAAGAAATTGAACCAAGAAGGTGTGGTTGAGTGGTAGAGACTCATTCATCCTTAACCAAGGTCGAGGGTTCGAATCTCACCTTAGGCATGGAGCAGCTTTAAATTCCTTAGTCAGTTATCCCACTCTTTGAGGTGCCTATAAGCCAATACTGGAAAATAGTCACTGTGGTCGACGGTGAATACCCTTAGTCGTGAACCAAAAAAAAGAAGAAATTGAAGCTAGCTAGGCATAAGACAAAAGGAGCACTACCTTTTATTCTATCGAATGTATATAAACACTTGTCGCTGTTTACTTTCATACACTCCCATGAGCTAGGAAGGGAAAGTTAAACACTATTGTACATAATGTCGACCATTTATATCACTTTACGGTAACTGTATAAGTCTTAGCTAGAATATCACATCAACATATTTCCCAACTAATTTATATATAATTGGATATGCTAGTAATTATCTTTCAAGTACATACATACACAAGATTTGATAAAATCTAGATATATTGTTTTGATAATAGAAGGTGCTGGTAATGGAGATTGAGACACCTACCACTATACGTCACGGTAAAATTCTAGTTAATGATCCGGCAATTTTTCCTGATCTCTCCATTAGTACCAGTAAGAGGACGGATGTTACCCATCTTGATCATAGCAGCAACAAAATCACTTAGAAAAACAGCATTGTTTTGGCTATACATCTGGACCAAAGAATCTTGAGACCCTCCATTGAATAACTCCTGATCAGAGTGAAGAAGACCGCGTTTGGCAACAAGGTTCTTGAAATAATTGTTTTCAAATGTTGTAGGGGTTTGAATATCAAGAGGAGCAGGATTGAAATCACCAGACCCAGCAGTAGCAGGGCAGTTAGCTTGGCGAGTGGCAGCGAAGTTGGGATCGATGTCATTGTCGTTGTAGATGTGTGATCGGAAGTTGGTACACCGGGCTATGCCAATGGTGTGACCACCGGAGAGGGCGGTCATTTCTCTCGGGGTTAGGTTTTGTCTCTGAAAGCTCGAGATCAGTCCGGAGAGGTTCAGACTTGGTGCTGGAAGGTTGGTGTTTGCTGTGCTTAGGCTTGCTGTTCTTGCATCCCTTCTTCCTAGTGGTACTGTCCATGTGGGTCCTCCAAGCTACACAAAGAATAACAATATATTGAACTAAGGTTAGTTACTTCATCAATAATTATCACAAAAACTTGTATAAGACGGTCTTATAACCATGAATAATATACTTTTGTCGCTTTGGTTAATTCACGCAATTACCAGTTTTGCCTGTCATGTTCATAGAAAATTAGCATGCCCTTGATTGTCGAGACATTATTGTATGGTCTGTGACCAATACTCAAACCTCTCATAAAACAAATAGAACCAACTCATTTACCCCAGAAACAGTGGTAGTAGTGGGAGTTGAGAGTATAATTCAGGACCATCTAATAATTTCCGGCATTGATATTACTATGATTTTGCGCTACATGAGCTATCTATGATATATATGTGAAATTGCTTACCAACACAACGCCATCTCGTGATGCAAGAGTTAAAATATCCGCACAGGAAACTACTCCACTGCACGAAGCTTCAACGTTAATCTTGATTGCATCAATGACTTCAAAGCCCCTCACAGAGTTATTTCTATTTGCAAAGGCTGTTTTCTCGCCTGTAAATGTTGCTGTGTCGTCCAACAATATAGAGCCATCACAACCCTAACACAACAATAAGACGATTAACAACACACTGAGTGAGTAATAATAATAACAGCACTAGCTAGTTACAACAAAAAGCATAAATTTACATGACTTTTTGAAAAGAGCGAACGAAGCTTCTTTATCAGATACGTTGGTGATTGTCATACTTGACTTTTTAAGTCGATCTTATGCATTATAATTATTTCGAAGAAATATTGATAAGATATTTCTGTTTCGGATTGGGTATCACAAAAAAAATTTATTATGACAATCATAATGGAATGACTCATGAGAGTTGAGTATAATATATATAGAGTGAAATTAGCTACTCACATTGACAAAGCAGTCATGGAAGTGCATGCGAAGGATCGAAGCCCCCATACGTTGCTCTTTAGCAACGGCTTGTTTCATTGTATTGGAAACAATTGTTTCAAGATTAGGGCAACTTGTGGCATAGAAGTTTGCAGAAAGTTGTGCATTGGAGACACATGCAAAGAGAGAAAGGAGAGCAAAGACTGATGCACAAAAGTAATTAAAATTGGAGGCCATGGCTTGTTGTGAATGGGTTTAATTTGTTATATTAAACCTTAGCTTGCTTTGTAAAGTTGATTTTAAATTGCTTCAAGAGATGAGATATATATAGCTAGTCTCAAGTTGAACTTGGTAGAGAAGATGATCAAAATCGCATAAAGGTTTGATCAATTATTGCATTAATGTGCATGCGGGGTTGGGGGGAAGTTGCAAAGGGGGACATAGCTAGTAAATGTGTCAAACTCCTCAACACTTGTTTATGTTGAAAAGTTCAACATTGTGTCCTTTTTAAAAGTGACATTCATGGGAATTTTGAGATTATATATTGGCAGGAAAAAAAACTTATGAATGGGTATACGTTAACACACGTAACGTTGTTATGAATATTTTCAGGATTCAGAATGAGAATAATAATTTTTTTAGGATGGTGTAAACGAAGTTGTGTCTTCTCAAAAGTTGCGCAACGTACATAGTAGTCATCATAAGCTCTGCAAAACCCACTAGATATTGGTAGAGTACATTCATCATCCTAGCCAGACTTCCTAGTTAAGTAGGCGGGCGTCAACTTCTCAAGATACACAATTTCCTTACGCAGTTAGGGTTCTTCATGTTATTACACATATGTTATGGTTTAGCAATGTTGTCGTTTAACCCGTCCTTAAGTGGCGAATACAATCGACGCACCGGGCAACCGCGTTTTCGAAAGTTTTGCTAACTTAGCTAATTAATATTCTTCATAATTTCTTTTATAGTTTTACTGTACAACCACGTGTTATTATTTTTCTGGATTCGCCACTACCATTCTTACCGTAAGCCGACATCTCGGCCTAGATGGGATAAGGCGTTGTCACGTACCTCTTAAATGCAAGGGCCCAAAGAGGATAACTTATAGAAGGCTGGAGAAATATCAAGGGTGTGAAGATAGTGAGAACTAGTCCATTCTGGCTGAGTGTCATCTTCCAAATTATTTGGTCTCTATCGGGACAGCTGCTAATTCAAAGAATTAAACCAGTGTAGTGTGTACTCTACATTATTTTGTGTCCTAACAATAATAATCAACAATATGCGAATAGACATTAAACGTAACACGTTTTTGTTTTTTTAGGGGATGTAACAGTTACAGCTCAAACAAATGCCAGTGTGCCACATTTGACTAGCTAGCTGTGTGATCTAAACCTCTCAATCATAAAGTGGGATCTCCTTATGATGACTATTTGACTTGATTGGATAAACATCACAAATGTTCCACTAACATAGACTACATAGTGAAATGGCCCGTGCTAGGCACAGGTATTTTTATTCTGTGACTTACTATCTATCCAAAAATTAAAAATTAAAGAATTTGTTTCCTATAAATTACTCGTAGTTATTATTTATACTATTATTATTGATGAATTTAAATATTGGCATTTAATATATCACTTCCCGATTAAAGATGACACTCCACACGGTTAGCACGAGGCACGGCACAACCGAATACGTTTTTTACACGACATGACACGAGTACGGAGGAAGCACGGGCACGAATGACTGGGCATGGGTCGGGGCCTAGATTTTGGAAAAAAAGAGAGCATGGCGGGTCACGGTCAGGCACAACATGGCACGTCGAAAATTTAAATATTATTTGAAGAAAACATGGGCACGGCACGCACAAGAGAGCACGAGCACGACCAACTCAAGCACGACATGTGCCTACCTTTTAGAAGAGCATACATGACACGAAGCACGAAACCTATAAGCACGGCATAACACGGCACGAAACTGTTACAAAGCGCGAAGGCACGACACGAGCACGACCCGAAGCTATCTTTTTATTCCTGATGCATGTGGTACTAATAATAACATCTTAATGAGTTGGAATCCTCTCCATTTCCTAAATGGAGGGTTAGATCTCCTTATCTTATTTTGCCTCTTTGAATTTATTTAATTCAAAATTTGGATAGAAAAAGATATCACCCTCCTTAAGCCTCCACTTCTTTTAGCAAATGAAGAGAATCCCACCTCCATTTTAATATTCACCTAAATATATACCCAACTAATTCATCACCTTTTGGAGAGTACTAAAAACTACTACTATCAGGTACACAAGATAGTAACAGCACTAGCTACAGAAATATATCACTTCCTGTTCCTGATATGCATGATGCTGGCATACCGCATAATAAGACCAGTAAAGGCACTTTTTTTTTGCGCGATAAAAAGAGGGTGGAAGTGAATGATGGCCGAGGCACCCCTCATGCC
This sequence comes from Tetragonia tetragonoides, assembly GCA_038025085.1. NCBI lineage: Eukaryota > Viridiplantae > Streptophyta > Magnoliopsida > Caryophyllales > Aizoaceae > Tetragonia > Tetragonia tetragonoides. The sequence goes on along the minus strand of CM076154.1, from coordinate 35,788,050 downwards.
CCTACTACGTCATGTTTGGAGTTTCGGACTCTCGTGTTTAACAACGAACAAATCAAACTAACTGAACATATCAGTAAAGGCACTTAACATTCAATAACTTCAGATATCTGAAGGTCCAATTTTCACTTCAACTTGGTCATCTGATTCTGATATATACTCCGTTAGATTAATATGGTTCATCATCTTAATTCTTACACAAGCAGAGCCAAAGAGAGGTTTTGCTCGCTATCGGCTGCAATGAATACATATGCTCATGAAAGCTCCCAACAAGTCAGTGAGCAAAATTTTGGCTTAGATTACAATTGATAATCAGGGCTCAGTCAGCATAGGGTCACTAGCATTGGTCTTACCATCCAGAGGTGTTGGAGACTTGGGTGCGTGGAAGCTAGAACAGCTGCTAACCTTTGAAGTTGACCGATGAAGCTTCACTAAGGGAACAAGTGACTGTACAACATCAGCCATAAGCGGTCTGTAATCTGCCTCCGGCTGCACACACATGGCTGCAATAGCAGCAACCTGAACGACCTCCTTCATTGAATACCGACCTTCCAATGCCGGATCCATGATTTGTACCACTCTCTCTCTATCACTGAGCTGGGGTAAAGCCTGTTGCGCATAATTGTACACCGCAAACAAAGAAGATGATGTCAGAAAGCAGAGTGAACTAGTTTTTGGCATATACATTATACAACAGCAGTAAATGAAATGAAGCATTCCATTGTATGTTAATCCCCATCTAGCATTATGTAAGAAAGTGTAAACATTTAGTTGAAGTTAGTTAGCTGCAAGTTGTACATGAACAGATTGTTGTTTATAAGTCCAGCCAGTATAGTCCATCTCGTACAGTACGCAAATCTATTTAAGTGAAATAAACCCTCCCCAGTTCTCTCCCATACCCTCTTTTTTTTCATTTCTCCTCACAGTTCTCCTTATTCTTCATCAATTCAGCTTGAGAGTTGGGATGATACTAGCACTGACTAGCTCTAATGTTTGGATTCAGTCGTTCCTCAATTCAGATTCTTCATTTTCGGTCGAATTAGTTTGCTTTGGGGCAGAGTCAAGGAACTAAATTATAAGACAGACAGAGAGGAAGATGCCAATGTGTCATAGCCATAGGTAGAGTTGCGACTTTCCCAATCATCGTAACAAAGATACTGCACAGTATGAAACAAACACGCCCAAATTATGAGCTATTGCATAGATAGTACTCCGTCTGTTCCAGAAATAAACGTCTGACTCTCTTTTTCAGGCCATACTGACAGAATTGTCAACTTCTTTTACGTTGATTTTGTTCTTTACATTCTCATCCCCCTCCTCTCCTCTGTCAAGGATACACAACAACAACAACAACAACAACAACCCATTATGTATCCCGCCTAGGGCGGGGTCTGGGGAGGTCCAGATATACGCAGTCTTACCCCTAACTAGTCGCCTCGAAGAGAGACTGTTTCCGAAAGACCCACGAAATTTTTTTTTTTTCATTTGCAAAACGGTTTTTTCGGGTAATAAAGCAATAAGGGATGATCAAAAGGGCAAGAAAAGTAAAGCTGTAAACATGCTAACACAGGATATTACTATACGAACAACATACAGTGAAGAAAGTACTACAGGCTATGAACAAAATGAATCAACCTCTATTACTAGCCAATGCAAAACCATAATCTAACGAGGGTCTTCTACACGAATCCTGCTACTCCATAATTTCCTATCTAGGACCAAGTCCTCGGTAAGTTCTAGAAGGGTCAAATCCTGTCTGATTACCTCTCCCCAAGTCTTCTTCGGGCGTCCTCTTCTTCGTTTACAGTCTCTAAGTATAATTCTCTCACACCTTCTCACTGGTGCATCTCGATGCCTCCTCCTCACATGCCCAAGCCACCTAAGCCTCGTTTCTCGCATCTTGTTGTCAATATCGGTCACTCCCACCTTGCCTCTTAACACTTCGTTCCTAATTCTATCTCTTCTTGTGGAGTTGCACATCCAGCGAAGCATCCTCATTTCGGTCACCCGCATCTTCTGCACATGCACCTGCCTCACCGGCCAACACTCCACCCCATATAGCATAGCTGGCTTGATGGCTGTACAGTAAAATTTGCCTTTAAGTTTTAGTGGAATTTTTCTGTCACATAGGACTCCCGTTGCACTCCTCCACTTTAGCCACCCTGTTTTGATACGATGAGTCACGTCATCATCAATCTCGCCGTTTTCCTGTATGATTGAACCGAGATATTTAAAGCAATCCCTCTTCCGTACCACTTCAGTACCGATCTTAATCTCCATATCCGAGGTAACCCCATCTCTTGTAAATTTGCAATCCAAGTATTCGGTCTTGGTCCGACTTAACTTAAATCCCTTTGACTCTAGTGTATCCCGCCAAAGTTCTAGTTTGTCATTAACACCTTCTCTAGTCTCGTCTATCCAAACAATGTCGTCGGCAAACAACATACACCAAGGCACATCCCCCTGAATAGTCTTAGTGAGCTCATCCATAACGGTTGCGAATAAAAAGGGACTCAACGCTGACCCTTGATGTAACCCAATATCTATAGAAAATTGCTCAGTGTCCCCTCCTGTAGTCCTGACCCTAGTCCTCACTCCTTCATACATATCCTTAATCACTCGAATATAGGCGACTGGGACCCCCTTGGATTCCAAGCACCTCCACATAACTTCCCTTGGTACCCTGTCATACGCCTTCTCCAAATCAATGAAAACCATGTGCAAGTCCCTTTGTCTATCCCTGTAGTACTCCATAGAACGTCGAATCAGATGAATCGCTTCTGTTGTTGACCTCCCTGGCATGAAACCGAATTGGTTCTCCGAGATAAGGGTACTCTTCCTTAGTCTCCTCTCAATAACTCTCTCCCATAGCTTCATGGTGTGACTGAGTAGTTTAATACCTCTATAGTTGTTGCAGCTTTGAATATCTCCTTTGTTCTTGTATAGAGGAATCAATGTGCTGAGCCGCCACTCCTCCGGCATCCTTGCAGATTTGAGGATCATGTTGAAAAGCCTAACTAACCACAATAAACCTTCTTTCCCCAAACTCTTCCATACCTCTATGGGTATCTCATCTGGTCCTACTGCCTTTCCACTCTTCATCGTCCTCATGGCCCCTTTAATTTCTTCCTTCGTAACACGGCGACAAAAGCTGTAGTTACGGTGTAGCTCGGATGTGCTAAGATCACCCAACGCAATGTCTACGTCTCCTACATTGTTAAAAAGCTCATTGAAATACCCATGCCACCTCCTCTTGATGTTCGCTTCGTCTACAAGAACTCGTCCCGCCTCATCCTTAATACAACGAACTTGGTCCAGGTCCCTAGTCTTCCTCTCCCTAGCTCTCGCCAACCTGTAAACGTCCTGTTCTCCCTCCTTAGTTGCCAACCTTTGGTACAAGCTCTCATAGGCTTTACTTTTGGCTTCTGCTACTGATTTTTTTGCCTCCTTCTTTGCCGCTCTCTAGACTTCTCTCTTCTCCACCCTTTCCTCATCTACAGTGCTATCCATTAAGGCTTTATAGGCCACCTTCTTCGCCTTCACCCTGTTTTGAATGTCCTCACTCCACCACCAGGATTCCTTCTTGCTACTTCCTATCCCTCTCGCAACTCCTAAGGTCTCCTTTGCCGCATTTCTAATGAGATCCGCCACCCCTGTCCACATTTGACTCGCATTCCCTTCTCTTTTCCATATGCTATCCGACTCAACCTTGGCCTTAAATTGACCCCCCAAGGTTCCTCTAAGATTCCACCACTTGATTTTGGTGCAATTGTATGCGCTTCTCTTTCTCTTCCACCCCTTCATCTTAAGGTCTAAAACGACCATCCTATGTTGGGTCGACACACACGCACCTGGTAAAACCTTGCAATCCATGCACAATCCTCATCTCCACGTCTAACAAGAATGTAATCAATTTGGGTCTTAGCGATGCCGCTTCTAAAAGTAACTAGGTGTTCTTCTCTTTTGTTGTAGAAGGAGTTGGTTACCATTAGGTCATACGCAGTCGAAAAATCTAATACCGACGTGCCACCCTCATTCCTAACTCCATACCCAAAACCTCCATGTGCACCCACATAACCGTCCGAAGTAGCCCCTACATGTCCATTGAAATCTCCTCCTATAAGGAGTTTCTCACTAGGGGGAATCTGCTGAATAGCCTCATCTAACTCCTCCCAAAAGCGACGCCTAAGGTGCATATCCAACCCTGCTTGCGGTGCATAAGCACAAATGACATTGAAGGTCTCCTCCTTCACCACAACCTTGATAGACATGATCCTATCATTGGTTCTCTTTACCTCTACAACATGCTGTTTAAGCTCCTTATCGACTAAGATCCCGACCCCATTCCGTTGACTCGAACACCCTGAATACCAAAGTTTGTATCCATTGATCTCTTTTGCCTTGGCGCCTGACCACCTCGTCTCCTGGACACACACTATATTAACCTTATATTTTTTCTAAAACCTCCACTAACTCTAGAGTTTTTCCCGTGAGTGTCCCTACATTCCATGTTCCAAACCGCAATTTGTTTGCCCCAACTCTCCCCCTGTGCGACCCAGAGCTCACCGGAGGACTGGCCCTAACTCTACCAATAGAAGTCATAGACGCCACACCGACCAAGAGGAAGGATCAAGCAGTTAACTCAAAATAAAAATTAGAGAAGCCATGAAACTAAGTAAGTACTAGCACACCCAAAGGTTAGGTAACGCAAAACGTAGCTATTTAGCAACAAATTCTATGCTTGCCAACAAAATTTACTAACAATAGTTGTAATTGTACTAGCAATGACAATACTAATAATACTGACAAATACCACAACAGCTACAACAAACAAACACTAATAGTACTACTTATAAATACGACCGAAACAGTTGTACCACTAACTTAATACTAGTAGTAGCAACACTATTGGTTAAATAATACTACTGCTACTTTTATAGTGATAATAACACTAATAACACTACTAATAATAGTGATAAAAATAATACTAAATAGGCTATAGATACAAACAACGACACAAACAGAAACAATTAGTTTCCGAAAAGCAATACCAAGTAACCAACTACACGTGCTTGGATCAGCGAAGTCAACAACAAGCATAAATAAATAACAGAGTGAGGGTCAAACCAGAGCACAAAAGGGGTCTGACTGAAAATAAATAACAGAGTGAGGGTCTGACCGGTGGATAGGGATAAGCCGGTGCTTACCACGGCGCTACTACCTGTTTTCGGCGGGGTTTGTACCGGGCAGAGGACGATGGCCCAACAGAATGCTGGTCGCTTCTCCTACCACGGCTGCGTGGGATGTTGTTAGTATCGTCGAGCTCGACTTTCCAGATCCAGAAGTCGGGGTCGTCGGACTCGCCGCTGTTACTCCCCGTTTCGCCTGTGCACAAATGAAGCCTCCGACGAAAGATCGGAGGTCTACTCAGCCTCTAGTGGGTCGGGCTGGTTTTGGGTCAGCGACACCGACCTTGGAGAGAGGGCGAGATGGAGAGAGAGAGAGAGAGAGAGAGAGAGAGAGGAGAGAGAGAGAGAGATAGAGAGAGCTAGAGTGAGGAGAGTTAGAGAGAGAAAATTTGAGAGAGAGAGAGATCGAGATCGAGAGCCGTTCGCTTGGGAGAGAGCGAGCCGTTCGCTAGAGAGAGAAAGTGCGAGATCTAGTACTTTACCTTGTTTCGCCGGCGATGAAGTTTCGTCGGTGCACAATTGAAGCCTCCGACGAATGATCGGAGGTCTACTCGGCCTCTACTGAGGTCGGCGGTCACCGACCTTTGTATGGCGGTCGGCGATCACCGGCCTTTGAGAGCGGGCGAGAGAGAGAGAGAGAGAGAGAGAGAGAGAGAGAGAGAGAGAGCTCTTCCTTATATTTAATTGATTCAAATAGAGACATTTACATGGAATGGAGGGTTTATTATATTTACAAAAATGTAGTATCAATAGATCAACAAACAAGTCTATTTTGAGGCCCTATCTATGCTTTTTTGCTGCAAGGAGAAGTAAACAAAGGGATAAACTTACCCAAGATACAAGAACACCTTCGCCTTGGGGTCTCTTCATGTCAACAGGCACTCTGCCAGTGAGCAACTCCAAAAGGACAACCCCATAGCTGTATACATCTGATTTTGTAGTTAAATGTCCTGTTAATGCATACCTGGCCATAAAAGAATCCTAAATCAGACAATCATGTCAGCAAGTTCAATATGAACTTATGATAAGCGAGAGTTCTTTTAACGTTTTATTTACTGGAAGCAGACAATCATCACTTGATAGAACCAAACTGAGTAAGTTAAGATCCAGTTGTCCTTACTCTGGGGCAACATAACCCTGGGTACCTAGGACCCGGGTAGACACATGTCCACCAGCTTTCTCAGGTCCAAGCTTGGCTAATCCAAAATCAGAAACTTTGGCATGGAAGTTCTTGTCCAATAGTATATTGCTGCTCTTAAAATCTCTGTGAATCACTGGAGGATTCACATGTTCGTGGAGATATTCTAACCCTTTTGCAGCATCCAAAGCAATTCTTAGCCGGGTTTCCCAGTCCAACTTTGATAAAAAAGCACTTGAACCTGTGTAAATATATCCAATATACTAAAATCAATTGCGAAATGTGAAGGACATACTGAATTTGAATCCAAATGTAGCGGCACGTGAGAAATTAAAGGGATAGAGAACAAAGACGTGATATAGACTAGAACAAATACCAAGTTTTGTGGTTGTGAAATTGCACAATGCTAGAGCCTAGAAGACATTAAGGCATAAGTTATCGATGTCATCATGAACTGCCTAACTCCTATTTAAGGCACCATTATAGAAAACAGATAATGTCCACATCCTCCACAACACCAATTTCTTTTCCTAGGTTCAAGCCTTATGCATGTTACAAATAGTCCAAATCCAATTAGCTTCAATCTTTATGAGGACGAGTGGCCAGACTTTGAGGAGATCCTTCGAAATTTTGCATTAGGGATACTGTCAAATTCTTTATTGGTGACATATAACGCAACTGAAGAACCATAACCTTGTAGAAAAAGAAATGAATGTCTTGACTAGTCATCTTGGAACAGAGAAAAGCAAATGATGAATGATTTTTGTTCATGCCAATCCAAAGAGAAACAAATTGTAACATAGTTCAGTTAGCTTCCACTGAAGCAGGAAAACTCACAATGCCCAAGTGCACAATACAGAGTATACGATAAAGGCACTGGGTCATGTAACTATACCAAGATAGCTTTCCTTTTGCAAAACGGTGTCGAGGGCAATCTAACAAGCAACCGCACACTCCTAGTCCTGACCCAAATTATGAACTAAAGGTATGTGAGTCATTGGTTCACAGACAAAATCTACATTAAACTGCAGATTCAGAAAAACTGACAGCAGATTATAAACGCCAAGGAATGACCTTAGCATCTAGAACATAGGGAGGTAAGGAGGCTCAAAAGGAAATATCAGGATAAGAAAATGATTAGATTTACTAGACAGCATAATAACCAAGGAAACTGGAAAAAAAATTATGTTGAACGCTTGATACAATCTTCTCTCCATGGACTATCCCAACTACTATATGTTAGGTATAAAAGAAATGAAAATTTTGCATCTGAACAATGTTATAATCAGCAAGTACAAAAATTCTCTCTAACAAATGCATTTGTCAGCTAATTGCCACAAAAGAAAGCAGATCTTAATGCTATATGCTGCAATTAGAGTTGGTCATTTAACATACCTTTGCCTGGGTACAAGTGCTGTTGCAGGCCACCATTTGGCATGAACTCATATACAAGCAATCTATGGCTGCTGTCTGAACAGTAACCAATCAAACCAAGCAAATACAGGGAGCAAAGACGGCTAAGCAATTCCACCTTTACACAGAGAGACCAATAAGTCACTAAATATTAGGAGCACAACATATAGGCAAACTGAGTTAGATAGCAACATCTCTGAGAACAAACCTCAGCTTTAAATTCCTCTTCCCCCTGCTTTCCAGCTTGATCCATCAACTTTATAGCAACTTTTCTTCCATCATTAAGAACCCCACGGTAGACAGACCCAAAAGCACCTTGGCCAATGATATTTGACTTGCTGAAACCACCAGTTGCTGAATGCAGCTGCTTGAAAGTAAACAACTGGAGTCCTTTCTCACAAGCAACTTGAAGGGTTGAATTTGAAAGGTCGTTTTTGTCATCATTGTTGAGTCCTTCAAATACACAATTGAAAGACATATGGAAATGCCCCACTTAAGGAAAAGAATAACATGTCAGGCTGAAGGAAGACAAATTTCTACCAAAATAAACGACATTGTTATACATGTTACCATTTATTTGAGCCAAAATACAGAAAGATGTCAAAACGGTATTAACCCGATCCCCTTTCTCAATAACAATTCCAAGTGTGAATTGTCAAAACCAAGTGTGCAATAAGGATGCGGTTGTCAGGCTGATAAAAAGACAAGGGTTTGAACCAGCATTGATTCATTAAGTTTGGGTCAGTAATGCTGCCCAACTATAGTATCTGGATTGGATGGAATTTCTCGTTCCCAAACCAACAGTTCTAGTATCCACACAGCAAGTTTCTATTTTGCAATTATTACAAATTGCATAGACCTCTAGACCTGTTTTTTTTTGAAATATCTTGCACATTCTGTTATGAACAGGACTACAAAGGTCAATCCTAGATTTAATTTCACACATCCATGTTTTTCTTGATGCAATAAAGACAAGATTTACTCTCATTTACACTACTTTATTCTCTTCTAGCAGAATGCATAATCAGCACAAATCAATAGAAATCAACAAAATGTTTCACATACGTCTAAAAACTGAACATTTTCTTCACAGTGACAGCAAACCCAAATTAGTTAATATGTTATGCTCATGATGCAACTTGAATCAATTTGGAATTACAATAATGCAGCATAACAATTCACCTTCAACCAATTAAAAAGCACAAAAAGATTTCAGCTTTCGAAAGGCCCGACCGCTAAGCACGGCTGTGTCCAAATTTTCAACTCACATTTCAAGACAACTACTTCAGGCCCCCAGAAGAAGTTCAAACTAACACAGCATCTCCAAGCCAAATTTTCCCATATCCCTCAATAGAGAATTCATCACATAAAGTAATTGATTTTCAGCTCACATGATATTTAAGGTCTTTGAGGATTACTTTCAGTATATTGACCTAACTCTTCCACTCCCCTACACTCTCAATAAAACATTATGCAAAACAAAGAAACTTTGGGAAATTCCTCAAAAATGGCTTCAGGTGAACTACAACCTAAAATGTTAAAAAGATCCTTCTTTTTAAATAAATTCCATTTTCCTAGTCTAATTTCTTCTTCTACACACCTGCACAAAAATTTCCCCTTTTGCATACACTCCCACATAAGAGAGATTAAAAATACGAAATTTAAACAAACAACCAGAAAACCCTTTTAGGAAACATTGAATAAATCAGACCCATCAAATTTATTCAAGAATACACACTATTAACAGAGCAACAACAATGTCAACAGTGAAAAAAGAAGAGAGAGAAATGAGCTTACTTTGCTGGAGTTTGTTACGCTGAGAGACTTTGTTACGAATATAGCAATAATAGCTGAAGGCAACAAGCAAAGAAGCCAAAGAAACAGACGCCATTATCAATGATATTAAAAGAGCTATTCTCTCTCTCATCCTATAATCTTCATCTGAACCCATTTGACTAACCCCAAAACAACAAATCTTTTTCAAAGTGCCCAAATTAAAAACCCCCAAGAAAAACCCTAACCCTAATTAACAGTAGAGAAAATTTGGGGTTGAGGGTATGGAAAATGTCCCATTGGGGGGAAAAAGTGAGTGAGTGAGTGAAGTGAAGTGAGTGTGAAAAAAACTGGCCCTGTTTTGTTTTGTGAAAGGGGCACAAAGATAGAGAGGAAAAGAAGTTGAAAAGAAAAGAAATGAATGTGACATTCAATGTTGTTGAGAAGCTTTTTTGACTATTTAGAAGAAGAGACGGAACAAAGACAGAGACAGACACAGACATTTTCTCTCTCCTCTTGTATGTGTCAAATGTGGGTGCGTAAAATGTGTGCATTGGGCAGAGGTGTTTGTTTTGTTGTGGCGCGCAGAATCACAGAGCCGTACCCCCCCTCGTGGCCCTGGCTTTGTTGTTTCTTTGCATTATCGGACCTCTGGTTTCTTCTATTTGCACTCACATCCCTGTTTTAGTGTTTTTAGTGTTGTCACTTTCCTTCAATAGTTCAACACTTCAAACCCACCTCACCAGTCACCTGTGGTGGGTAAAGACGATGTCTCATTTACTTTCTTGCAATCAAATGTAATGCAATGCAATTATTTTGCAGAGTAAATGTGGGGTAAAAAGTGAAGGAGGGGAAGGAGAGGGATGGGAAAAGCGGGGTTGATTGCATCATTCAATGTAATCACAATTCCTCAACTTTTCCCATGTAATTTTGATTACTTTACTTTGAATGATGTAATCAACCTCACTTTTCTCATCTCATTCATCTCCCTCCTTCATTTTCCACCTCACATCTACCCTATAAAATGATTGCATTGCAAACATTTGATTGCAAGCAAGTAAACACCACCTAAGGAGTAACCGAGTAAGGACATGTTCGTTTCAACGAGAATTTGGACGTTGGATTCGATACTAGTTGGGAGTTGTTTCATTTTTCTTTGTTACGGTCTCATACAAGATTTTCTCATATTTAGTAACAATGTAAGTTTTATCGTTTGAGCGCACTGTGCAATTTGCATACTAACCTCAATATGTCTCTCATCTAACCACATTGCCCCTCGACTCCCCTCTCCTTACTAGATTAGTCACCAAAAGGACGCTGCTTCTTCCGTTGCCGACCACAATTACTAATCAAGGTTGCAAACCCAAATTCAAAAGTACAGTAATTTTTAAACTCAAAACCCTAGAAATGGATTGGTATTAATTAGAGGAAATATCCTTAAATTAAAGCATTGTTAACACTTAAACATAAGGAAAAGGGGGCGGCAATGAAATGGTGGTTGGAGAGAATTTTACTTGGTTTTCTTAAAAAGGTTGCACCGTTAAAGGTGAGCCCGGGTCATGGACTCATGCCCACCAAATAAACCCCACCCCACTATTTGAGTTTCTCTGGCTTCAATCGTTCAACATGCGGGATCACATGACTTTACACTGCACACTATATTTCTTCTTTTCACCCTTCTTGCAAAACATAATGAATTGTAGGATCATAATTCATCGATTATGAGGAAAACATGGCTCGCGTTCACTTCCAGAACTCAAGAAGACGCTTCCTTACCAGCAAGCAAAATTACGAACAAAAACAGCGATCTCATAAACTGTATAATTAGATCAAAACAATCACCCGACTTGATCAATCAGATGAATAAAAAGACTAATAACCCTAAAAAAGCAATTAAACAAACACTACATACAAATGATTCGAACTATAATATATTACAATATACAAAGGTACATCTGTGATCCAAATAGTTCTCAGGATTTGAGCGATAATTAGACAAACATATGTAACACCTAGAAGTAACTAGAGTTACCCAGCAGTAATTCAAGCATGTCATCAGGAGATAAAAGTGTTGTGCCACCAACAATAAGTTCAATATCAGGCCTCCCGCTTTCAGACAATGCCTCAAGAGCTTCACGTACCTGGTGACACATAAATGACTTTAATACACATTATACAAGCACAAGGACAAATTAGAAATCTCTGATCTATCCCAAGCATAGCAAGAAACTAGACAGGATATCATCTAGCTTCAACAGGAAATTTGATAGATAATGCAGAAGCCCACAATGGTTACTAAGTTTACTTTGGGATGGATGGGTAATTATATGAAAATGGTGCAACACGAATAATTACACCCAAGAGACGTATAAGCACGTAGAAAGTGAGCATCGGTGTGTGCCAGATGTGGACTGGAGAGGAAATGATGAGGGCGAACTTTCAAAGAAATTATCATAAAAACTCTTACCTCTAGACCGTTAGTGCCTCCCACAACAAAAACGAGGATAACATCTTGGTCTCCTAGACTAGGTTTTGCCTGCACAGATAAATAATCAAGGCCAAGGCCAAGTCTTTGTCAGGACCAAAGAGTCGTGATTTTCTTTTAGCTAAATACAATCTCTATGCTTACCTGGCCAAGGCCAAATCTTCCAAACCCACTTTTGAAAAGCCTCCCCACAGCTGAGGAGTGATGTTCTAAGCCAGGTACGTCGTGTTTGCCCAATGCCCTCACTAGTAACTTGTACAATAGCCCTTTCCTTTCATAAAAATCACCTCCAATACCAATTTCTGAGGCAAAGGGACCTTCTCTCAAAGGTCTATTTCTGGTCTTTAAACCAGCTAATTTGTACAAGAATCTGAAGAGGTTATCAACCCTATCACGCACCTCCAGTTTCAGCTGCATGTCATCATATACTTGCTCTTTACTACTAGGGCTGTCAGCATCTTCATCACCCCAGTTACCCCACTGGTCATCATCAAAATCATCAATTGACAATTCTTGCTTTGGCTTGTTTTCCTGTAAACCGTTCTTATTCCTGTAGGCTTCAAGCTCTTCCACAAGACCACTGACAAACTTGAGTTTTGCCAACTCTGGGTTCTCGAAAATTGCATCGACGATAGCTTCCTTCAATAAATGCTCCTCCTGCCAAGAGAAAGGGCTTGTAGATCCGGATGTTGGGAAATTTTCACCCGCCAGAAAATATCCAATGACTGTCAGGAGCAAGGCATCTTTAAAAGAAATTAGTCCCTGAGAGGAATTTGATTTCCTACCTTGAGATCCAGCTAAAATACTTTGGTTGATCAAATCGCCTATTTGAGCAGCAAGACTTTGACTTGTGTCTCCAGCAGAAACATGCAACATTTTCTCTGCACTTATAAATGCATCCCATTTATCGGCATGTAATTCATCTAGGGCAACCAGTACAGCTGCAGCCAATTGGATAATGCCTTTGTTTCTCAGTAAGGAAGAATCATGTTTAGCCAGGGTTTTTACCATAGACTCCAATTCTGACTTTGTGACCAATCCAGGACGAGCTTTCACATTCACAGATACTTTTTCCTTGCGCAAGGTTTCTTGGAGCCACTTTTTGACAAGAACTGCCCCATCCTTCATTCGTCTATCTAATAGGGCTTCCAAGTAAGGTGTCCCCCGAAAATTTTCAGATGCTATAAAGGAACCATCAAATCGATGTTTTATGGAGTCAAAGGACTTCTGATCTTGAATTTTGGCATTGAGGTCAATCAGCTCCTGGATTTTTGAAGCAGAACTGCTGGAGTCCCACCCACAGAGTACAGACTCAATGCCTTCAAGTAGCTGAAAATTATTTTCTCTGGAATCTTTGTTGAAAACATTGTCAAGTGGTACCTGAACATCAATAGATGCACGCTGTAGGCGAGAAGAATTGGGCTTTGCCTGGGCATTTGAGCTTCTTGCATGTGTAGGGATTGGTGATGTTACTCTACGAGGCAAGGCAGAGAATATCCGATCAAAAAAGGAATCACCATGACAACATGGGGTCATAAGATCCAGTGTTCGGTCAATGAGCAACAAACCAGCTGATCTTTTGCGGCGGCCTACATCATAAAGACTTGACATGTCTGTTAATATCTTTCCAATTGTTTTCGATTGGTCCCCGAAAGAAAATATTTCCAATTTTAGATCCATCTACACAAAAAAAAAAAAGGATTATGAACTAATAGAGTGTTGATGAAGGTCAACCAAGAATCCATCCTGCAATAGTCCAAAATGGAGAAAACACACTATATGATTCAAATAATTGGATGTTGAAAATCATAGTCCCAACTCCCAAGTAAGCATTTCAAACGCTGACATTTTGAAGTGGAAGATTCTTTCACCATGTGATTATGTACTCATCTAGTTATTCTTTCTACAGAAAGGTTGATAAATTTCTTTCAGAAAATTAAAAGTCTTCAATTTTTACTCTGACAAATAAAGTCGTAACACTGGGACACCAATACAGAGAAGTCTCAGAAACTCCTTAGTAACCTGCTCACTGTATGCTGGCTATGTTCATCAAACGAGGATGAAATTTGATCTTGATATGTCTATAATAAGAAGAGCTTCCAAGTTTTACCAAAACCTTACAGTCAGGGACAAATGCCCACAACTAGAGTGGCCTAGCATCTTAAGCACAATCCTGGATAGGTGGATAGTAGATTCCAATCAACTCTGATCATTTCTACCAGTTGCAGAGAGAAGGACAAATGTATGCATCTTATTCACGCACATGCTGTATACCCCTAAATGGAGAAGCATATATTGGAGACTGCTTGGCAGCAAATATGAAGTACAGGACAGGTTAGTGACCATTCCATATGACCTACTGCCTCTCATGAGGATCCAAATAAAGTGGAGTGGAGGATTCAGATGTAAGCAGCATTACCCCTGCAACTACAGAGAGCTTGTTTTCCTTGGACCATCAATTGAAGATGCATTTTTGTAAGCTACTTCATGACAAAAACTAAGTACACACAATAGTTTAATAGGCGATTTTGATTACGATAATGGCCGCAATTCCCATCACTCATAGTATAACGGTGCAGCATCTTGCAGCATCATATTAACACCTTGTTTGGTGGAGATGATTTGATAAGAAAAGAAAGGGAAATTAAATGCAATAGTTTTCCCAAGTCCGATTTTAAGAAAGGGAAGGACTTGAAAAGAATTGATAGGAAAGTGTAGTTCATAAATCCTCACGTCACTTTCCCACCAAATTGGTGGGAGTTTGACAGAAAGTGACTAAGTGAGTTTAAAATCTGGACCCCTTTCCTTTCTGTACCTTCCCAATTACATTTACCAAACAAAGGAAAATGGTGTATTTCCCTTTCAAATCCTTCTTATTCAACCAAATATAGTAAATCTGAGTTCTTTTCCTTTCTTTCCTCTTCCATTCTCTTCCCTTCCCTTCCCTTCCCCTCCCTTCCCTTCCCTTCCCTTTCCCATCTTCTCACTTAAACCAAACAAGTCGTAATAGTCGTATGTTTTTGCATCAGACCATGTTGCTAACAGTTTATTGCATATTGGATCCAAAAATCCTTGACATTGGCCATAGCATCATGTAGTGATATTTGGCTCATTATCATTCCAGTGTAGCATCTCGTTGCCTTTGTGCACATCCACAATAAATTAGGTTTAAAAGTTGATATCAATCACTCCATATAAGGAAAATTCTAGCTACACCACCAACCCTAGGGAGGATAAATATCATGAATATGGGGATACACACTCTGGGCCACTGTGTACATGATATAACGAATAACGATGACTCTAAAGCTACTGCATTTAAATGTCAAGTCATCCACTTTGTCAATGGTGACAGCTTTAGAACTTATAGAGTAAAGACAAGGAAAACAAAGACAATGTATCATTGATAAGCACTGGAGTGGCAACAAGAAGGATTCAGTACCTTAGAAGCCAGATAGTAAAGGAAATGGGCTGTAAGAGTTGCCCCAGGGGCAACATCTTCACCATCAGAAGCTACTCCTGTGCTCAGTGGAGGTAACCCAGGGCTGAGTGAATCCTCGTGCTCAACTGACAAGGTAGCTTGGGCAACTGATCCTCCTGAAGGTAAGACAAATACTCTGGGTGACAAAGGACAAAATATCATAGGGAAGTGCTGCACAGACACGACCAACTTTTGCTCTCCGTCCATAGCATTGCCTTCATAGACACTTCCTGAACTAGGACTACTGACAACCTGAGAAATGTCTTTCTCATCAAATTGAGCCCATCCTTCATCTTCAGATACTGGATATTCTGATGCGACTTTTCCACCCAACTGGTCATGTTTTGCTTTCCGCTTATTTGCAAGCTCTTCATAATCTTGGATTAATAAGGACTCATACTCCCGAAATGCATCTGGACCTAGGGGTGAATCAGGATAGGCTGAGTGTGCCATCTGAGGATGCCAAGTAGAAATTTGCTTCAACTCTATGCACATAAAAGGGTGGCGGGGGAGGTCAAAAAAAAAATCAGAAGAGATAATTGAGTTCTTCCAACTCCAACCCGAAGATAGCTATAACATCCTGAAGTTCTTTGTAACGTTGTCGAGTTGGCTTAATTATTTGAGCAATTTCTGAAAATTCTATGAACAAATAGTTGAGAGGGACATTCATCTAATCCACAAATTTGAAGTCCTAACTCACTTTTAGTGACAGAAGACAAAAGTGGTAGGTAAAATGTTACTAAAGAAAAAAAGACAAAAGAAAAATGTACAGTGGGTACAAGCACGAATATACTCTCAAGGAGGGAGAGGGAGGGAGGGGGACATCAAGGAGTTCACAGGACAAACCTCTGATATAGATGTGAATATGTGACAACATTGGACACTTGGGTGTGAGCTCAGGCACCGTAATGTATATCGATGCGTATCAATTATAAGGCATGAAGTCATCACCACCACTCTCATTGCTAACTCTGAGCTCCCACTCCAATCAGCAACCTAACAAGAAATAAGTTATTTATTTATTTATTTTAGATAAAAAGACTTAAGCTATATATTAATTGTCAAAATATGTGCCCTATTAACATTAGGTTGTAAAATTTTGGGAGAGAAATGTCTATGTAAACAAAAGTTGTTTATTACATGCAATCAAGTAAGTATACCATCCTTTTTACCAGGTAGAAAACTAATTAAGACCAACAGCTTCAGAGACATTTAAGCAGGGAAAATTCAAGGCCTGAAAATCTGTTGTCATTTCGGTTAGAATTCATTAGTTATTAAGCTATAAGCCTGGATATAAATCTTTTGTTTGAAACTATTCTGGACCATAATCCCTGCCTCATTGCTCCTAGTGCAGAAATTTCAGAACTGAAGAAGTTTCACCACGTGAAGTTTTGAGTATTCACCTGATTCAAAACCCCAAATGCTTATTCCCAACCATATAACTCACAAGTCACACCTAACTGATATTGCATCTAATATGTTTGCCAGCTTAAGAGATTATTTAAGTAACTGTCTTATGTCAAACAAGCAACTTAAAGTTAAATTGTAGTTTACATGATTCAACTATGTGGTATAATTAAGCAACTTAAAGTTAATTATGTTGTAACAGCAACTTAACGAAATGAAACAAGTTCTCACTGTGTCAAGGAGAGACATGTTCTCCAAGCAGCAGACAGCACGAGCTCCATGTTCCAATAACAAAGGGAATGCTCCAAGAAATTGGAAACTCTCTGTGCATCCAGCATCTAGGTAAACAATAGCTCCCTTAAGATGCTCTGATATCTACACAATATTTACAGCTAAAAGTTTCAGGGACTCACTTTGAACTAAAAGATATGTGGTATGAGTGAGAGAATTAGTGGGAATACCAATACAAAATTTATAACTTAAATTGAGGAGCCATACATAGAAAATCAAGCCAACTACAGCAGCCAGTGGTAATGAAATGTTTCTATTTTCATATATTTTACTACATTAAAAGGAGGTGGGTATTAGTGGTAATCAAAATGAAGGCAACATGGTTGGTTAAAACTTAAAAGGATGCATTGACTCGGACACTTGAGAAAGTATTTCTACACTTCTTGTGAGACATTCCACAGAATCGCATACTTCTACGATTCCAATTACTTTATTACCTAATTGCATTCAATGTGACAATGGCAAGATGAGACTTACACAATTCAAATTTCGACCCACCTCAGACCTACAACCCATATATTAACTAACACACAACTTAACTCATTTGAAGTTCCAACCAAAGTGAACATCATTCTAAACACAAAAGATAATTACAAAATTAAAGAAAATAAATAAAAATTACCTGGTTAATGGAATCAAGGGAGGACTTGATTACATCAACAGTTGACATGTTTTAGTACCAAATCTTCTCTCAGTAATGCACATTAAAATCCTACAACACATTAGGGGTAAAAGATAAGTAAACAAAACTGTGAGAACCTCAATTTAAAGATGATGAAATTAAACTTACCAAATGCAAATTTTATAGTATAAGATTTATAGAAATCTCTGAACAGTGATCAATAATTGCCACAAATGGGAGAATAAACACAACAATTTTGCATGGTAAATCTTAATTGGAGAAAAATCAAAGGCAAAAATAACCCTAATTGAACGTATAATTGATCAAATGTACATTTTCATCGAAACCGAATCAAGGCAATTCTAAACGCAGGACAAAAATTAAAAATAAAAAACTCCTAATGATGCGTATGATTATGATTAAAATAATGCTTATTACCTTAATTGCTCCGAAAGTGTATCAACAGTTGAAAGCTCCGATCGTCGGACATGGAAGACACCGAGAGTGAGAGGAGAGAGAAAGAGGGTAGGGAGCCTAGTGAGAGAAGTCACTGCTCAGGCTTGGTTTGTTTTTGGGCTGGGCTTAGGACGTATCCTTTTTGGGCTCAAGTTGAAAGGAACTTTTCTTTTCTTTTCTTTTTGTTAATCCTATCCCAAATTTTGGTTGAGGTTGATTTATAGGTTTTTTTTTTCCCAATAAGAATGCATGCAATAGCCCGTAAATAATATGTGTCGGAAAATCAATTCATATTTTATAAGCTGACGAGCTTAATTAGAGAAGGAGACACTCCCAGTAAATAATTATGTCTGTATAAAGGATTAAGCAAGATTTCACATTATTTTAACTTCTATAAACTATGAACATGATTTCTTTTCTTCGTACTAAGAGGATGCAAGTGAATTATTCATAATTTTGTAAGTTTGCCTCTCTTCCTTGTGAAAAAACTGTCGTCCTTTTTCTCTCTCGACAAATAAAAAACTACTTCCCATTTCATCTTCTTTTTCTTGTTCAAGGGGTTTCCATTTGTGATAATCACTAATGGTAAGCCCAAATTATTGTATTTTCTTTTGTTTATTAGTGTTTATATATCTTTTCATAGTATGAAAGTCTCTCAGTTTGTGAGAGTTATTTTCTCTCTATATGAGAGTCTTTCTCTCACAATGTGTGAGATTTTCTAGGTTGGTTAGACTGATAAGATCCTATTTAAATTGTTGGATCTTTTTTTTTTGTTGGGATGAGAAGACAAGTTGGATATTAGATATCAAGGGAATCTCTATTTCCGAATATCTGTAATACATTTGGTGATTATCTTCGATCGAATGGATAATACGCGGGCACCCAAAAATTCAACGAAGCCATGCAAGACACCGATTACAAGTATTAGTGTTGGGAAATACATTCATATTGTTATTTTAGATTTGCACTTGTTTGGAAAAATTTGTATTTGTAAATGTATTATGATATTTCATGAATGACAAATTTTCTTTTCCTTGATCAAAAACAAAAGAAGAAAAGAGGATGCAAGTGAATGGTGATCGAGGCACCCCCGCTACATCATATTCGGACCCTCATTTTCAATAGCGAACATATCAGACTAACTGAACAACCATGCAGGCCAGCTTTACAAGCCTTGCCTAATGATGTTCAATATTGAAAACGAGACTCCAAATATGACGTAGCGATTTATAAAACCATTTAATATTTGATCTGAAATCTATGATATGCATGATTTTATGTTTCTTTTATCTCATGATAGGACCCAAGGAGATGTCAACCTTACGCTGTTTTATCCCGCCCCCGTCTCAAATCCTCCACCACATTTGAGATACTTACGGCTTGTCTCTGGCGATGTCGCGCAGTTGCTATCCAGCCATACCCAGATGAGGTGGTTCGAATCATATGTATCGTTAACGTCCGATCCAAAGTCAATCCACCCCTACAAATCGGGCTCTACGGGTACGGTAATGCCATCGCTTTTTGCCAATGGCAAATTCTACAGCCAAAAAGCTTTGCCAGAACCCGATTGGATATGCCCTAGAACTAGTGAAGAAGGGCAAAGCTGACGTCAGTGAGGAGTACATAAAGTCCATAATTGACCTCATGGTGATCAAGGGTAAACCCCATTTTACCATGGCTCGGACCATCTTAGTTTCTGACAACGTACAAGCCAGCTTTAGCGATGTGGATTTTGGATGGGGCCCACCAGTATATAGTGGGGTTGCTAAGGGTGGGGTAGGGGCGATACCCAATGATCTATGGTTCCACATTTGCTTAGATGGTCTGGCGGTGGAGAGGTTTACCAACGAAGTTTTTGGGATGTTGCATGATGTCCAAGATCATTTAATTTCTCGCCTCTAGATTTTATGTACCTTTTCTTCTTCTTTGTGATAAAGAAGAAGGGAAGAGTTCGACGCATGTACTATAAAATTATTTCGAATAAACTACAACTTTGTGTCTACGGCGCGTGTTTATGTGTGAAAATTAGATATATAATCATGTTGTCAGATATTGGAGAAGTTAAAGTTTAATTGTTTGATTGCAGTTTGCTTGTTATAGAAATCATTTAGCTTAATAGTTATTATGTGTGTCCATGCACTGAGTTTTCCTTTAAAAATATAATAAAGATGACAAAATATCTAAAATGTAATGTCGTTGTCTTAATTTGCTCCAAAAGTTTAGATATGTTGCAATAGTAGGCTTAAGATATGAGTTTTGCAACATGTCATTTAGTATGTTACATGTGAGTAAGGAAGTACTCGTTTTTACCCGTGCTGTTATAGAGTTTATTAAGAACAAAAATACAAAAGAAGTGAGTTTTAGTTTTGGTCAATAAGTTTCTGATCTAAAACTAAAAATGGTAATCTCACTACTATTGAAACAAGAGAATTTACCAATGGTTAAATCATAATCTCAGGAGTTCGGAGTCTTCGGACCTCTTTACTTTTTCTCCCTCTCCTCTTCCTTTCTCTCTCCTTCCTCACCACCCTCTCTCCCTCCCCTCCCCCACTTGCAAATTATAAGATTAGATTCCTCCCTAATCATGAGATTATGCAAAAATTTATGCATATGATTAGTTCACTTCAACATATGGTAGATTTATTATTTTCTTCTCTTAAATAAATGTCAATTATTGAACTACAATGTATTATTCTTCCAACCAGTTGATTATATTATGTCATTAAATCCTGCCTTTGTAAATTGTATGTCCACAATTGAATGTCATTACAAAACAAAAAGGATTGGAAGTACATTCACGTTGTTGCTAAAACTAGATTATTTGGTGATATTTTCTACTTTGTTGCTTTCTTTTCTTTTCTTTTTTGTTTTCATCGACCTACGTGTTGTTGCTAATTAACACAACAAAAGGTAGACAATTTGATGACTTCAATTATTGCATGAGCTAGCTAGCAGAGCTGCAGAGTTGTTCCACTTAATTTGTTTCACTTAGCCAAACCTTTGAAAACTTTTAAGTGTGGTAGGGGTGGATTGAAACATCAATGGGTTCTTTCAAAATAGCTACCTACTAGGCTACTACATCAATCATCTGCAGTACAACTCCCTCTGTAATCTTTACTTGTGCTTTTTCATGGTCTCTAAAATATCATTTTGACCGTAAATAATTGTATTTGTGAGACCATTTCACAGAAAAATGGAGTTACAATTTAACAATGTAGGGATCACTTATAGTGAGCAGTGACCCTTCATCATTAAAAAGTGATCACCGTCTCACCAAAAGTTATGAAAAAATCGCTTTATTAAAGGTTTTGTGTTAAATAAATATATAAATTATAAAATATTGATTTCTCAAAAGTATTTTAAAATGAATCGTATATTTTTCATTATAGATTATTATAATTTTCTTACAAACTAATGGTGAAAGTTTGTTGATCTTTAACAATAAAAAACAAGTATGTTAAGATTAATATGGGAAGGATGGAATAATTGATTAGATTTTGGACAATTATCATACAACAAACAGGATGTAGGTGATACATACATACTTTTACAACCATAATTGAACGGACCGGCAAGACTTGACGCTCGAATTCATGTCACGAAGTCCTGCCTTTGTAATATAGTA
The DNA here is from genome assembly GCA_038025085.1 of Tetragonia tetragonoides. Lineage (NCBI taxonomy): Eukaryota > Viridiplantae > Streptophyta > Magnoliopsida > Caryophyllales > Aizoaceae > Tetragonia > Tetragonia tetragonoides. Next base: position 35,766,173 of record CM076154.1, on the reverse strand, counting down.
ACTAGTAAGTTCACAATTCAGTGTCACTAATAAGTAACAACTACAAGCCAAAAAAGAGTTGGTGATAGTTTCACGTTGTTGCTAACACTATATTTGGTCATGTTCTTTTTTCCGTTATTGTTGCTGTTACCACAATAAAACATACGTGAACAAACGAGTTTAATGATTGCATGGAGTTTAAAGGACGGGAAGTAATTCACAAAAAATCCGTTGAATGTGATTTCTTCGCATTTTCACCATTCCTTACCTCATTTCCCCATAACATCTAGTCACTCTATATATATGTAACCCTAAACCCTTCCCTCCCTACCTTAATCAAATCAAACTACAATTATATCTCTCTTAAATGATATTGTTTTCAACAATGACAACATTATCATCTCTAGTGTTCAATGTAACAAGGCAAGCTCCAGAGCTTATCCCTCCAGCATCTCCTACTCCCTATGAGTTCAAGGAGCTATCCGACATCGATGATCAAGCGGGCTTCGATTCCAAATCCCGGTGATTCAGTTCTATAGGAACCCTGGAGGGTCCGAGCTACTTCTATGGGACCCGGCTAGGGTGATCAAGGAGGCAGTGGCAAAGGCGCTGGTACCTTACTACCCGTTCGCCGGGAGACTAAGGGAGAAGAAAGGGAGGAAGCTGGTGGTGGAGTGCACTGGTGAGGGGATTATGTTCATTGAGGCTGATGCTGATGTTACTCTTGATGAATTTGGGAATGACCTTATGCCTCCCTTCCCTTGCTTTCAAGAGTTGCTCTATGATGTCCCTGGCTCTAGTGGGGTGCTTCATTCCCCTTTAATCCTCATTCAGGTGAAAATAATTAACAATAATTCTGTAGTATCAGTGGAGACACAACAACAAGTTCCTACTCCTACATTCGTTTTTTTTTTTTTTTAAATGTTTCATGTTATTCTCCTTTCCAAATCTCCTCTTTATTAGTAGGTGGTGAACAAAACTTTCCATCACGTACCAATGGTAACGATCACCCATTAATTAAATAACGACGCGAGAAAACAAGTTTGCACTAAGTCAATAGGTGTTTTAGGACTTGAAATTTTTTTTTGGAATGTTAGGCCTTATTCTCTTTATCTTCTTTTTACTGAGCTTATCTGCACAACACTAAACTGAACTAAACTTAGTTTTACTGAATCTACAATAACAAAGAGTAAATTTGTACTTTGGTTTACCGAACTGAATTGAATTTTTCTAAATTAAACTTGTTTAATTTTTACTGAATTGAATTTACCTGAATTTTAATAAACTGAACTAGAAGTTACTGAATGTTGTTTCATAGAGAAGTTGAAAAAAACATACCCGCTTACTCTATTACTATTTTGGAACTAGCTGGCCATATACCACATTGAAAAGTAATCTTTAGAAGTAAAACTGTGATTTCTTCATTAGTTTCTCTCTGCTTCCTCCCATGGTTGATTGGAGATTTGGAAGTTGATCGAAACCCTAGGAGGGAGAAAGAAAGAGAGGTTTAATTTGAAGGAAATATTGAATTTTTTTACTCGTCTTTGTCTCTTGGTGGATATTTATTTGATAGATACTAGTAAATGAATTTATTACTGCAAATAAAATTTCTAGGTATGTTTTAGTACAAAGTTCTAGAATTTAAGCTGATACGGAGTTAGTGTGGAATTTATTGAAGATAGGCAATCTCGTCTGATGAAGGAAATGTCGGAGCCAGCACCTCCAATTCGCCACGAAGTGTTCAATTATAGTGTGAGACGGGTTGAAGATGTATTGTGAGCCAGCTCTGTAATGTTGTGCAACCATCAATATGTAAACGGTTGTTAATGGAATTCCTAACACCTTTTTTATTTAAATCATTTTGGGGAATGGGTCCAAATTGCCAAATATTTAGGGCTGAAATTAAATTTGGGATCATTGGTTGCAGATGGGCCAAATTTCGAATTATTGGCAGCCAATTTTTCTTAAATAAAAGAGGGAATAATTGAATATGAAATCTATTTAATAATTAGATTAAAACGCAATGATTAAATCAGAGCTCGCCACTTCAACCGTTGAATTGTCGATTGACGTGTCAATTTACTCATGACGTGTTATGTGACTCATGGCCAATTAAAAAAAGGGGGAAAACAAAGAGAGAAAGTAGCAACAATCAGACGTTACTAAAACATAATGGAGTGTAATGACTCATTCATGGGATTCATCCCATTCCCTTGATTCTCACAAGTTGTCAGACGTTATAAATCCAAGAAATTGAGTAGTACCTAATTTCTCTCACATAATGCATGATGACCCCCCCCCCCAAAAAAAAAGAGCTAATTCCTCTCTCAATCAATTCATCTCCTACAACCTTCCCATATGTTCAACGTTCGTATCCGGATCTCATCACCGTCATCCGCCATCTTTCCGGCAACGTGTACCACCAACCCCTATTTTGGTAAGGTTCTTCGTATTTCTCTTTGCAATTGCTAATAGGCATTTGGTATCTACACCTCCTCTCTTTGAAAGATAACTCCTCCAACTTCATTAAGTTTAGTATCATTTACTGCTTTACATTGTTTTCTATGAACAGTTATACCAACTTGAATGTTTAAAACTAGAGTATTTAATTTAATTTTTAACTAAAAAGTTACCCTGAAAAAAGGAAAAAAAATGAAAAAAAAATTAGAAATCGCTTCAAAAAATTTGGGAAGAATTATGAGACTTCACCATAATAGTAGACAGGGTTTGGGGATAGGGTGGTGGGGAGCCATGCTCGGTACCCATAAACCGCGGAGTAGACATGCCTAGTGCATAACTTTCATAATGGTAGGCGCTTCATGTCGCGTCGCTTGCCTTCCTTCGGCCACAAGCCCTCTCTCAAGCAACTACCCACTAAAGAGTAAAGTTTAGTAGTTCTAACAGGAGTTGACATGTCTAGTGCATAACTTTCCAACTGGGTTTTGAAAGTTTGGAGAATTATTTTTCAAAAGTTTCACCTCAAACTTTTCAAGTATTTTATTAAGCTACGGAAAACTCTTTTTTTAAAATAAAAAAAAAATCAAAAATTGTCGCTATTTAATTTAAGTTTTAATAAAAAATACGTTGAGAAATAGAAAAAAATATCATAAAAATTAGAAATCACTTCAAAAAAAATTGTAAAAAAATATGAGACATCACTATTATAGTAGAAAGGGCTTCGGGGTAGGTTTGGCGGCACGGGGTGGTGGGGAGTCATGCTCGGTACCCCAAAATTGTGGATTAACCTCCAATGTCCAGTAAGAGGCCCTTCAAGCCTAACAAGAACCCGATAACCTACCCCGGAGGCCTCCCATGTCCCCTAGGGGTGTCACGTGCGACGTGGTGCGAAAATATCCACCTTCATTACGGGGGCTCGCGGAAGCTAAAAAAAGTGGATTATAGCCTTCGTTTTCGACTTTTCGAGACTCGGGTCATTTTTGCCCAAACTTGTTCGGGGAGTCTATCATGACCCTAGGGGACCCTCGGTGCCCCGGCAGGGTCATCCGAATCCCCGAATTTCGATATCACTCATGCCTTTGGTGTTCCGACTCTTACAATAGTGTCCCATAAAATTCCCTTCCAAGCCTATAAGGACTCGATAAGCAACCCTAAGGGCCTCCAATGTCCCCTAGAGGTATTTCGTGCGATGTGGTGCAAAAATATCCAGATTCATTCTGAAGCCTCCCGGAAGCCCAAAAAACGTGGATTATAGCCTTCGTTTTTGGCTTCCCGGGAATTTTTGCCGAAACTTTTCTAGAGGGTCTATCATAACCCTAGAGGACTCTCGGTGACTCAGGAGGGTCATCCGAATCCTCGAACTTTGATATCGCCCATGCCTTGCCGTTCTAGCTCTTACACCAATGTCCAATAAAACGCCCTTACAAGCCTATCAAGGACCAGGATAAGTGACCCCAGAACCTCCTATGTTCCCTAGGAGTCTTCCGTGTGATGTGGTGCAAAAATTTTCAACTTCGTTTCGGGGCATCCTGAAAGCCCAAAAAATGTGGATTATTATAGCCTTCATTTCGTCTTCTGGGGGCTCGGGTGTCATTTTTGCCTAAACTTCTCCGAGGAGTCTATCATCACCCTAGAGGACCCTCGATTCCCTGGGAGGGTCATCCGGATCCCCGAACTTTGATATCACCCATGCATTCGGTGGTCAGGCCGTTACATTAGTGTCCCGTAAAAATGCACGTATAAGCCTATTAGGGACTCGATAACTAACCCCGGGGGCCTCTTATGTTACCTAAGGGTGTCTAATGTGTTGTGGTGCAAAATATCCACATTCGTTCTGGGGCCTCCTGAAAGCCCAAAAACGTGGATTTAATTTTCAGCTTCTCATCGCCCTGTTTTCGTTTTTGCCCAAAGTTCTCCGGGGGGTATATCTATCGTCATCAGTCATCCGAGTCCCCAAACTATGTTTTCACCCATGGAACATGGGACTTGAAACATGGGACATGTGCGTTGGGACATGGCGCTCGCCGGGTGATGGGACATGCATGGGACATGGGCCACCCAAATTTTGTTTCAATAAACTTTTGATGTACATAGTTCGTTTTGATCCATTGTCTACTATCTTTGGTAGAAGAACTTTATAACAGAGTATTCTCAAGTTTGTTAATAAAAGCCTAATAATCGTTTCCTAAGCACTCGGTTAAATATATATAGATCAAAGTTTACAGTATGACTAATCATAATAAGTAGAACTATAATGCAACAAACAATGTCATTTAGGGGTAGATAACTCTAACTTTTATAGAGACACCACAAGCCAGTGAATAACCTTTATTTATTGTCAAAGGCTAATACACGGCCAGTGAATGGCTATTACCATCATGGCTTGAGTTTTCCCAACATTTCAATATTTGCCCTAAACAAATTAAGAGTCAAGCCGCGGATGAACATCTCGAAATCCCGCCTTGATGTTGTTTTAGTTCTTTTATTACCAGTTAATCACAAAATTTACACCAAAAAAGAAAAAAAAAATTATTACAACAAAGTTAAAAGCAAGACAACCAATTAGAAAACATAATTTATTTTCTTTTAAAAAAACCAAAAAAAGGTAAAATATCTCATGCATCGTACGGGCATATACACTAGTTATTGTGCATATCGTAAAACATGTTACTTTTTAAGTTGAAAAACCGTTAGGAATGAGTCCCCATTTACTTATCCATGTTTATGTGTATTGTGATGAGTTTTGTTTCTCCTATAATCCATCTCAAAAAAGATATAACATATCTAAATATCTAATAGGACTATAGGAGTACCTATCTTGGCATGCATAAAGAGGAAAATTTTAATAAAAACGAGTTTTCGGTAATACTTTTTCCTAAAACTGATCGTTTTTTTTTTAATTTTTTTTTGGTGAGGAAAACATTGGTAAATATTTTCAATATTCTGAAACTGGTCCCGGGGTTAAGGTTTTGCGCTCCTCCCAATTGTAGTTGTGGGGGATCAAACCTTGGTCCTTCCTACCAAAGTCTTGCCCCTGCACCACTAAACCAACCCACGATTGGTAGTTTATTTTTTTTAATTAACCATGATATGAATATTAACCTAGCTACTTAATATAAAGATGTGTTATCTTAGGTACAAATCTTCCATTCTTCCCTTATTTGATTAACGTTCAAGTCATATTTTGATCAGCTGACCCGATTGAAATGTGGTGGGTTCATATTGGCACTACGTCTAAATCATACAATGGCAGATGCAACAGGACTGGCTCAATTTATGAAGGCAATAGCCGAGCTAGCTTGTGGAGCTCAATCCCCATCGATCAAGCCCATTTGGGAACGTCACCTTCTATGCGCTCGAGACCCACCCCGAATCACTTGCGTACACCATGAGTACGACAACGAGGTTACTGAACCCGGGAAGACCATCGTCCACCTTGATGATTTGGTTCTCAAGTCCTTTTTCTTTGGTACCGTATACATTCCCTCCGTTTTTTTATTTTTTTCGATTGAGTTTGGACGGTTTTCAAAATGACATTTTGATCATAGATTAATTATAATTATATAACTATAAAATTATAAAAATAAGTTAGTACAATGTATTTAAAATGAATCTATTAAAAGTATTTTTATTTGATAAATCTTTATATTTTTTCATAGATTAATGGTTAATGTTTATAACATTTCACCTCAAAAAGCAAATTAAAAGAAGAGTTTGTAACAGAGAGAGTAATTAAGATTTCCACAAATATAACAATGTTGATACGAGTAGACTTTGGACTTACGTAGACTTTAGTCAAGTCTTTAAGGAAAATTGTAGGTCTTCTTTTCTTGATAATTCCAACATCTACACGTTTTAGATTTAATACTCCCTCCGTCCCACAATATAGGTCGTTTTAGAAAATTAGTTTTGTCCCATATTATAAGTCATTTTAGAGTTCCAACAAAGTATTTATTATTTGTTACCCATTCTACCCTTGTTTCACATTAATTCATTGATTGCTCACTTTATTTGTTAAAACTAAAGTCAAGGGGTAAACTAGTCAAGTTTAATTATTTTTGCTACAATTGAGACTATTTAATAACTTTCTTAATTTGTGTGCCAAAACCTTAAACGACTTATATTATGGGACGGAGGGAGTAGAATTTTTCTAAGAATAATCACAAGATATATTATTCCAAAGCCCAAAAGTTTTTTTTCTTTTTTTTTTTTTTTTTTTTTTTTTTTTTTTTTTGAGGTGTAAAGCCCAAAAATATGATCATTAGTTATGAGTTGGAAAATCATACCTTTATTTACTGGGTTGGCAACCCACCTCTCCTTTATACGAGTATCCATCTCTTTTCTCTATTTTCAGATTCTCTCTCCTTTATTTCCGAAAAAATGGTATTTAAGGTAGGAGAAAAATAGATACAAAGAAAAAGTGAGTTGCTCACCTAATAAGTCAGCCAAACATTTTCCTTATGAGTTAGGGTCTGTTCTTCTCGACTTCCCTTGAAGTATTCAGTAAAATTCAGTTAAGTTCAGTAAAATTAAGTTCAGTTCAGTAAAAAGAAGTTCAGTTCAGGAAAATTCAGTAGAGTTCGGTAAACCAAAGAAAAAATTTACTCTTTGTAATTGTAGATTCAGTAAAAATAAGTTCAGTTCAGTATTGTGCAGATAAGTTCAGTAAAAAGAAGGTGAGGAGAACAGGCCCTTAGTAAAAAGGTAATTCAAGTGCAGTGTAATAACCAAACTACAAAACCCAAACTAAAAGGTTCATCAACCCCAAATAAACAAATATTTAGTTTTTCTTTAATATATCTAATTAAAGACCATTTAACATCTACTTAATAAATGAATCTCTAAGATGTGTGATTTTATGCTTCTTTTTTCTCATAATATAGGACCCAAAGAGATGTCCACTCTCCGGCGTTTTATCCCGCCCCACCTCAAATCCTCCACCACATTTGAGGTACTCGCGGCTTGTATCTGGCGTTGTCGCACAATTGCTATCGAGCCAGACCCAGATGAGGTGGTTCGATTCATTTGTGTTGTTAACGTTCGGTCTAAAGTCAATCCACCCCTACCAACCGGGTTCTACGGCAATGCCCTCGCTTTACCAATGGCAATTTCTACCACCAAAAACCTTTGCCAGAACCCGTTGGGATATGCCCTAGAACTAGTGAAGAAGGCCAAAGCTGACGTTATTGAGGAATACGTAAAGTCCACAACCGACCTCATGGTGATCAAGGGTAAACCCTACTTTACCATGGCTCGGACCTTCTTAGTATCTGACATCGTACGAGCCGGCTTTGGCCATGTGGATTTTGGATGGGGCGTACCAGTATATAGTGGGGTTGCTAAGGGTGGGGTAGGGGCGATATCCAATGACATATTGAGCTTGTTTGTCTCGCACAAGAATTGTAAGGGGGAAAGTGGGATTGTGGTTCCCATTTGCTTAGATAGTTTGGCGATGGAGAGGTTTACTAATGAACTTCAAGGAATGTTGCATGATGTCATAGACTATCCAATTTCTCGCCTTTAAATTTTAGGTTCCCTTGCTTTTTCTATTACCAGATATTGTGTAATCTACATTTTAGGGAATATTATCTGGTATATCTTAAGGATATTCTAGCGATTATCTATAATATTATGCTAATCTAAAAATATTTCTAAGATATACCAGATAATATTCCCTAACATCTTCTTCTATGTGAAAGGAAAAAGAAGAAGAAGAGTTCGACGCATGTACTAGCTATGAAATTATCAAGAACATATTATTGTAACAACTTTGTGTGTACCCATGTGTTTGTGTGCGAGAATTGTATAGGTTTTATGTTGTACGAGTAAGATATTGGGAAGTTGAAGTTTATGTTTGATGGTGGTCTGCTTATAGTTAATATTTAGCATACTAGTTATTGTGTAATAACCCATGCATGTACTGCGTTTAGAGGTGAACGTAATTGGAAACCCGGCAAATAAACCCCTACCGTATTGCGCTACGCGGATCGAATTGGATTTAAAAGTTTAAATGAGTAATGTATTCCTCCAAACCATTTGATCGAATTGGATTCTATTCTTGCCTTTGTAAGTTCATAATTCAATGCTAGTACGAAACAAAAAGGATTTAGTAGTACTGAGGTGCTAATCGAACGAGTCTAGCTAGTCCTGCTCGACTCACGCTTGTTTAAAAAAAAATCGAATTCGAGTTGAGTGCGGGTCGAGTTTAAAAATCACTAGTTCAGCTCGACTCGTTCAAATTTTTTTGAATTTCAATTCGAGTACGATGAGCATTTATCGAGCTTCGCTTATTGTTCTAAAATGGTTAAAAATTAAAACAAATAACATAACTAATGATCACTTTTTAAGCACCCGCGGGGTGTAGGATTTTGATACCAAATGAACAATATTTTCGATATCAAACAAACATGTTCCTTTCACAAATACACACATCGTACTCAAATATATTTATATTGATCAAAAGTGAAATTATAAATAAATTTGATCACTTTAACTAATTTTTAATTGATTATAGATTTTTTTTAAACCTTATCCTTTGTTATGTAAAACATTTATAGTTCTATATAATATATACATACCGAGTAGCTCGCAAACTTATCGAGTCGAGTTGAGTACTATATCTAGCTCAGCTTGACTCGTTTAAGTTGCGAGTCGAGTTCGACTTCGAGTTGAAGTTGACTCGAGTCGGTCTACTATTAAGTTGGGATCAGTGACGGATTTAGAAAACTAATAATATGGGTATTAAAACTATTTTTATTAAATAAAATGGATGGCAAAACTAGATCACTAGGATATTTTAGCAATAATTTCCAAAAAAACCAAGAAATAGAGTACTTTAGCAAAATTTTCAGAAAAAATTAGATACCTAGGATCCGACTCTAATGCCCTGCCCAAACTAGATCTGCCCATGTTAGGACCGAGTCAATTTCGAGTACCACACGAGGCGGCTTGCTCGATTAGCAGCCTTTTCACGTGTTGGTAACGTACTACTACAACGTCTTTTCGGAGACAGCTGATAAAATTGGAACGTACTACAACAAATGGATGAGTACAATTGTTGCATAAGCTCGAGTTGTTGCTCCACAAGGATGGGACAAGGTTTCTTGTCATTTTATTTTATTTTTATCATTTTTCCATCAAACGTTATATAATGACCTCTTATATAATACTCCAAATCAACGTCCCTCTTGGATCGTTGTGTTCAAGCTGTGGCGGACGCACAGTCACACAATGACACAAAGAGATTCCACCGATTTCTTTAATTATCCACAAAGTGCCCCACATTCTCTGAGAATGTGACTCCCCTTGAGTGATTTCAATTTTTGTTTGAGGTGAATAAGGGTATGTTTTTATTTATTTATTGAACCTTATTCAATTAGTGGGAATTAGTGATAAGACATTGCTGAATCAGTGAGAATCAGCGACAAGCTCTTATTCAATCAGTGACAAGATCTTATTATTAGTTGAAATCAGTAGTGAGGAGTTTGGATCCTCTGCAGTTCTCCCTCTCCATCATTTTCTCTTTTTCTCTCTCCTCCCCAACTCTCCAAACCCCCAAAACCCTCCTATTTACAAAGGAAACAGTAGAGAGTGATCCTCGGTACCTCAAAGGATCCAGACCCAGTAGTGAGACTCACATTCCTTCTCACAAGATTAGTGTCAGGACCTTATTGAATCAGTGAGAATCCGTAGAAGGACCTTACAGAATCAGTGAAAATCAGTGGCTTTACCGAATTAATGAAAATTCAGTGGCAAGACCTTACTCAATCAGTGAGAATCTGTGGAAATAAGTGGAAAGGAGCGCACCCTAACTCACTATGACTTGACTTCAAGTTAATAGAGAGAGAAAAGCATTTTAAAAAAGGACTAATAATAAGGGCATGTTCTTTTCAATTGTTTTTCAGTTGCCTCTGATTGCTCCTAGTTACCTCTAGTTGCCACCAATTGTCACTTGTTACTAGTTGGACTTTTCATTTGACACAATTATATGTCCAATAGTTAGACTTTCAGTTGCCACTAGGTGCCCCCCAATTATCCTCAGTTACTAGTTAGTATTAGTTTTCAGTTGAAAAGAACGTTCCCTAATAGTTAAGAGGATTCCATCAAATCCCCTTGTCCCACGAAAATTAAGCATTTCTATGTAAGTTGGTATTATTGTAGCTTTTGATAAGTTGGTCTTATCGTAATTTTTGGTAAAATCAGTATTACTTTTTAGTAGATAAAGAATTACGGTTCATAATAAATAATTCCTATATTTCTTAATATAACCTTATTTTCCTGTGAGCTGGGCTTACAAGACTTGCTCTTGCCATAAGATGGCTTAAAACAAAGAAAAACCAATTTCTTTGATTTCATAATAGTCCACAAAGCTAGTGACCCATCTTCTGTGAGAAAGTGACTCGCCTTGAGTCACTCGTGAAGTCGTGACCCTTGACTTCAATTTATTTATTTTTTAGGAGGTGATTATGACTTGACTTCAACTTTTTTGAGTGAAAGAAAATCATTATATAAAAAAAAGATGGACTAATAAGAGTTAAGTAAATTATTTTTCTCATTTCGTGTATTATCTACTATCCTAACCTTTTTCATATTTGACATATTATATTTTAATTTATTTTAAAGTAGTTATAATGCAGGACAAAATCACATATAACTAGTTGGTACATGGAGTGGAACCAAAATGAAACAGAGAATTTTTATTATGAGACAGAGAGCAGTGAAGCACCAATTCAGCAATCGGGATCTATCCCATTTTGTGTACCACACACTTTATATCCAAACCAGTAACCACATCATGACCATCTGTGAATTTTTCGTACATTTTCTTTCTTTGTTTAACTTCCTCCCTAGTCTCTTTCTGTCTTCTCCCATCTTCTCTTACACTGGAAAAATTATTCGGTGGTTGCCAACCACTATAATTTATCGTATTTTTATTTGGGCTCAACTAATAGTAATGATTATTTATGTAAGACTAGTAGTAGTTATGATTAGTAATGACGAATGACAGATTATTTAGTCAAGACTAATATGTACAAGTAATTAGTGTTTCTGTGTTAACTAAATTATAATTATTCATTCAACCCGTCCCACCGTAAAACGGACTAATATAAGACTTATTATTTACTTTAATATGATTATTTTCTACTATACAATCATAATAATTTCAATCACTTTTTGATAAGAAAACCTCCATTGTCACAACTTTATCTGGACATATTTTGTTTCTCTAATATTGATTTCTATATGAGGTTCATATTGCTCGGCTCCCCAATACACGTTTTTCTGATTTTCCTTTACTGATTCCGTACCTCATTATTTCTCCATATCAATTCCCTCTATAAATATATACTGTATGTGTCCCATTCCCTATTCATATCAAACCAAGCTCTCTATCTCTTTCTCTCCACAATGACAACAAATTCCCTAGTGTTCAATGTAACAAGGCAAGCTCCTGAGCTTATCCCTCCAGCAGCTCCTACTCCCTATGAGTTCAAGGAGCTATCCGACATCGACGATCAAGACGGGCTTCGACTCCAAATCCCGCTGATACACTTCTTTAGGAACCCTGGAGTAGGGTCCAATAAGCAACTTTTATTGGACCCTGCTAGGGTGATCAAGGAGGCAGTGGCGAAGGCGTTGGTACCTTATTACCCGTTCGCGGGGCGACTTAGGGAGAAGAAAGGGAGGAAGTTGGTGGTGGAGTGTACGGGTGAGGGGATTATGTTCATTGAGGCTGATGCTGATGTTACTCTTGCTGAATTTGGGGATGACCTTATGCCTCCCTTTCCTTGCTTTGAAGAGTTGCTTTATGATGTCCCTGGTTCTAGTGGGGTGCTTCATTCCCCTTTAATCCTCATTCAGGTGAAAAAATCGAGATCAACTTACGGTAAAATGGGGTCACTATTTACAAATAAAGGGCTCACTTATTATAAACATTGCGCATTATTTCACTAAAAATTATTCGTCTCATTAAAAGTTACGATAAAATCGTGTTATAAAGTTTTTGTGTTAAAGTATCTACCTCTTTATTCTGATCACCAGGTGACCCGATTGAAATGCGGCGGATTCATATTTGGACTACGTCTAAATCATACAATGGCAGATGCAGCCGGATTGGCTCAACTTATGAAGGCAATAACCGAGCTAGCTCGTGGAGCTAAATCCCCATCGGTTAAGCCCATTTGGGAACGTCACCTTCTATGCGCTCGAGACCCACCCCAAGTTACTTGCGTACACCATGAGTACGACGAGGTCACTGAAACCGGGGGAACCGTCGTCCCTTCTGATGATTTGGTTCACAAATCATTTTTCTTTGGTAATTAATTTTTTGCTCCTCCTTTCGTAATTAAGTAAGGGTAACTTATACAGATAATATCACAAACAATATTGAGGAAAATTTCAGGTCTTATTATAGTTATAGATCTTGATTACAAGCAAAAAGATTATAGTTGTTGATAGTTTTAATGGCATGTTTTTTTCCACTTACTCAATAATTGGTTTAGTTCAGTTTAATGGAGTTTAGTGATGTGATTAAGATATACTCTAACATGCATGCTTGTATTTATTTTCTTAATTAATTTATTTTTATATAGGACCCACAGAGATGTCCATTCTTCGTCGTCTTATCCCACCCCACCTCAAATCTTCCACCACATTTGAGGTACTTTCAGCTTGTCTCTGGCGATGTCGCACAATTGCTATCCAGCCTAACCCAGATGAGGTGGTACGATTCATATGCATCTTCAATGTCCGATCCAAATTGAATCCGCCCATACCAACCAGGTATTACGGCAATGTCCTCGCTTTCCCTACAGCACTTTCCACTGCTGACAAGCTTTGCAATAACCCAATGGAATATGCTTTGAAATTGGTGAAGAAGGCCAAAGCTGACGTCACTGAGGAGTACGTAAAGTCCAACGCTGATCTCATGGTCATCAAAGGTAGACCCAACCTTAGAATGGCTCAAACCTTCTTAGTATCTGACAATGTACGAGCTGGCTTTCACCTCCTTGATTTCGGATGGGGCCTACCGGTATATGGTGGGGTCGCTAAGGGTGGGGTACCTAGTGACGTAGTAACCTTTTATGTCTCGCACAAGAATGGTAAGGGAGAAAGTGGGATTGTGGTTCCCATTTGCTTACCCGGGCTGGTGATGAAGAGGTTCACTAATGAACTTCATACGATGTTGCATGATGTCCCCAACGATTATCCAATTTCTCGCCTCTAAATTTAATGTTCCCTTTATTTCTTTTTGTTTGTCAAACGAAGAAAGAGAAGAGTTCAACGCATGTAGAATAAGATTAAAACATACTACAGTTATAAGTGTATACACGACTGTGTATTAGAGTTCAATAGGTTTTCATGTTGTAAGATATTATGTGAAGTTTAAGTTTTATGTTTGATGGTGGTTTGCTTGTAGTTAACTTTTAGCATATACTAGTTACATTCTCGTGCGATGTACGGTTTGGTATAAAAATCCTCTTCTATGAAACCTCTCGCTTGATATATATGGTACAAACCTACAAACATTGCATTGATTGTAGGGTAGAATACCAAAATATACAATATCTCATTCCTTAATAATCATGATATGAACCTGATTTTTTCTTATTTTTGTTGCAATTACCTAATTTCTAGTGTCCAATATTCATCCAAAAGATCACCCCAATACTACAATATTTTTTATTTTTTTTTGCAATTTACTCCAAATACCCTGAAAATCATATCCTAAGTATCAAATGGATGCGATAAAAGTATGATTAAATTCTCAACAACTATATATGTATACCCATCATTGGAAGTTAGTATACATATTGTTTCTACTATTATAGAACAAATAATGCAAAAAATGAAATATTAACAATATTGTACACTTTGACTCGAATATAGTAAGCTCTATTGTTAAAGCATGGTGTCCCCCTAAAAAAAATAGAGTATTAATAGCAAAATAAATATACTTTTGATTATTACATACATGTATCATTATAAAAAATTTTAAGAAAATCTATTTAACATTAATGTAGATTCATGCATTAGTGTAGATTCCTGCATTTTTTATTTGATGACGTGTCAAGCAATGTAGGTACATCTTAGCTTGCTTATGTGGCCGCCTACGTGTCCATCAAGCAATAGTGCATATCCACTTATATATATATACTAGTTTTATGTTCGTGCTTCGCACGGACTCGTAAATATCTCTCGGAAATGTACAATGTTCTACGTGATATCTCATGTGTGTTGTATTCCGCACAACTAATTCTATATTTGACTATTTTAATATGTTTGTATGAAATACCCTTTAAATTGATCTACATCTAAAATAAAATGAATGTAAAAAAAAGATTAATTTATGAATATAATTTGAGGATACTTCAAACTTCACAAAAGAATAAGAAAAGACAATTTAATGAAGTAAGATTTTTATATTTTTGAGTTACGTAACTTAAAATATTTTATTTTATAGTTTGAAATAATAAGCAAATAAATCATATAATAAAATCGAGTGATATTGATCATTTGGCACTTGGATCATGATTTGTTAAGATATGTGACAGAGTTTCACATGTGATGTCAACGTGTCATCTTTACACGAACACTCCCTCTTTTGTGGCGTTTACATGTTATCACTGCATGGTAAGGACCCAACTTGTAAAGGTCACATATATCTCAATTGAAAGAACTAAAATTATTTTTATTTTTTGATATAAAAAATTGCTAATAAATATGTAATAAAGTTAACTAATTTTGAGGCATTAAGGGGAAACACTTGGATGATGAGTTGTTAGACTATGTGGCAAGCTTTGCTAATATGGCAACTTCGGTGTCATTGTCACACGATTTTGGGCCTCTATGTGGCGTCTTGCATGTTGTGCACACACGAAAAGAAAAAGAGAAATATTTTTACTAATATATTTAATAAAGACATTAAAATTTTATGGTTTGAAATTATAAATATTATTTGTGAAATACATTTAATTTTATGTTAGCAAAAATTTTATCCATAAGATGCATGCTAATTCTTAAAAATAATAATATAATTTCATATCTCCCTCATAATTTACTTCTAAATATCCAATTGATCTACATCTAAAATGGAATGTAAGTAAAAATTGATTGATTTATGAACATAATTTGAGCCTACTTCAAAATTTCCAAAGAAAAGAAAATAAAGATTAAATATTCTCTCTCTAGTTAAAAATCACTCTCTTATTGCAATTGGATTTTTGGTAATTGAATAAAATCAATTAGTGGTGAGCAAAAAATTTCCACTTTCTAAAGCTATAATCAACAATTTGATCCTAAATATTTATTTCTCTAATGTGCTAGGTAGTTCAGCGTTCGTAAATTTCAAAATAATAACTTATAATAAGGAGTGTGACTTGAATCTTACTTTTCGTTTGCGTGGCATTTACATTAGATAAGTATATCTAAAGTGCTATATTAAAGTCTTAATCAATTTGATAAGAAAGCATTGGAGTAGATGATGAATTGAAGTTCATGTTTCATCCCCCACACAAAATGTCCGTCCATATGGCATTTGTATATGAAAACTGACTCCGGTTTTTCTTATAAATATAAAATATTTATTACAAATTAAATTTAAATGTTTAGAATATATGTTTTCGTTACTAATATTCAAGTGTGATTTATACAAATATGGATATCTTAAGTGTCTTATCCAATTAATTTATACCAAACACTTTCAAAACCAATCTAATCAACTATGATTTATTATTTTTAGATCTATGTAACTAAAGATATGTTTTTTTTGTAATTTGAAATAATATGGACATAAATCAAATAATAAATTCGAGTAATAATGAACTTCTGACACTTGGATTGATCTGTTAAGCTATGTGGCCAACTTGTGCACATGTGACATCTGCGTGTCATCTTCACATGAATATTTTCTCTTATGTAGCATCCTACATGTCATTACCGTATATATATATATATATATATATATATATATATATATATATATATATATATATATATATACTCCATGTAGCAACATGGAGGCTCTCCCCTTCTCTCTCTCCTTCACCCATTTTCTCTCTCCTGCCCATTTTCTCTCTCCTGCCCGTGGATTTCACCCGGCTATCCCAGCTCCACGAAGCTCCGTGGAGCTGGGAGTATATAAAAATTTGTACAGTCAAGAGTGACACTTGGATGAAGAGTTGTTAGGCTATGTGGCAAGCTTTGCTTACATGACGCTTTGGTGTCATCGTCACACGAATTTACACCTTCTATGTGGTGTCCTATGTATCATGCACACACGAATTGGACTCACTTTTATACGTACACCGATGTGTCACCTATGTGTTATCTTCACACGAACATATCCCTCCCATGTGGCGTCCCACCTGTCATCCTCACACAAAAAGAACCCAACTTTATAGGGCATATTACATATGTATCTCATTTTGAAGTATTTTCCGAACCTGTTCCAATGAAGTAAGAAATATAATTTTTAAATTTGCATAACAAAAGTTATTTTATTTTATAATTTGAATAATATTATAATAATTATATTATGTTGTATTTATGATAACGCATTAATGTTTGACCCACTTGGATGGGTGGCTTAGGTGGCGGCATACGTGTCATCACCACACGAATTTGGGCGTTGCGTGGCATCTCATGTGTCGCCCTCACATAAATATAGGCGCTTGTGTGGCATCCCACGTGGCGTGGCCACACAAAATGAACTCACATTTATATATATATATATATATATATATATATATATATATATATATATATATATATATATATATATATATATATATATATATATATATATATATATATATATATATAAAATAAAATGTCTGTGCCCATGTGTTAAATCATATCATATATATATATATATATATATATATATATATATATATATATATATATATATATATATATATATATATATATATATATATATATATATATATATATATATATATATATATATATATATATATATATATATATAAAAGTGAGTTCATTTCGTGTGGCCACGACACGTAGGATGCCACGCGAGCGCCTAAAATCGTGTGGGCATGACACCTAAGATGCCACGTAAGCGCTAAGTTCGTGTGGTGATGACACGTATGCTGTCACCTAAGCCTCCATCCAAGTGTGTCAAGCATTAATTAATAATCATTATTTGACTTCATAAATACAACCTACTATATTTATTATCATTTTGTTAAGATTATAAAATAAAATAACTTTTGTTACGCAACTTTAAAAATTATAATTCTTTCTCCATTGGATCAGGTTCGGAAAATACTTCAAAATGAGATGCGTATCTGCTATGTCTTATAAAGTTGGCTTCTTTTCGTGGGACGATGACATGTGAGACGCTACATGGGAGGGATATATTCGTGTGAAGATGCCACATCGGCGCCACATCGGCGCCACATCGGTATACGTATAAAGTGAGTCCAATTTGTGTGGGCACGACACGTAGGACGCCACGTAGGCGGTGTAAATTCATATGATGATGACCTTTAAGCGTCACGTAAGCAAAGCTTGCCACATAGCCTAACAACTCACCATCAAAGTGTCACTCATTAATGCCTTATCATTAGTTGGCTTTATTACATATTTATTAGTTTTTTTATATTACAAAATAAAATAAAATAAAACTTTAGTTATGTAAGTCAAAAAACTATAAATCTTGATTCAATGGATTGGATTTGAAAAAATCTTCAAAATAAGATATATGTCTTATAAAAGTTGGGTCATTTCCTGGCGGTGATGACATGTAGGATGACACTTAAGAAGGAATGTTCGTGTGAAGATTACATGTAGATGCCACATGTGTACAACCTGGTTAAATAACAATAAATGACACTTTTAACAAACAATACCGGCCTTAACTATTTGATGACATATGTATTTAACTTAACCTTTAATATTTTATAGCATAAATGAAATTTATTTAAGTGGTACGTTCCTACATGATCTATTTAACTAATCTGAATTGGATTAAACTAAATTGGACTAATAATTTTAAGAGGAAATGTTCGTGTGAAAATTACAAGTAGATGCCACATGTGTACAACTTGGTTTTTATTTTTTAAATGACACTTCTAACAATATTGGCCTTAACTATTTGATGTCAAATATATTTAACTTAACTTTAATATTGTATAGCATTAATGAAATTTATTTAACTGGTATGTTCCTACATGATCTACTCAACTAATCTGAATTTGATTAAACTAAATTGGACTAATGATAAATTGAGAAAATAGAGTCTTAGTATACTCGAAGAAAGGTTTATTAATTTTTATCTTTTTTTTCTTTTTAGAATTTTGATGTAGGCTAAAATTATGTTTATAAATCAATCCTTTTGACATTCATTCTAATTTTAATATAGATCGATTTAAAGGGACATTTCATACCAGAAATATTAAAATAATCTAATGTAGAATTAGTTGTGCAGTATAAAACAGGCATGAGGTATCATTTAGGAAGTTATTTTCATTTTCGAGGGATAATCTTGAGTCCGTGCGGAGCACGGAGATTATATATATAAAGTTGAGTCAATTACGTGTGGGTACGCCACGTAGGACGCCAATTAGGAGACTCATGTTGGTGTGGTGATGCCACGTAAATGCCACATGTGCAAGCATGTACATAGCTTACAAGTGTCATCCCGCCATAAATGCCGCATCATTACTTAGTTTTAATAAAATTTATTACTATATTATTTCAAATAACAAACTAAAATAACTTTTATCAGGTAACTTTAAAAATTATAAATCTTACATTAATAGAATTGATTTGAAAAATGCTTCGAAATAAGATGCATATGTGCTATATTTCTAATAAAGCGTAGGTTTTTTGGAGGAGAAGTTTGAAGAGGTAAACTACATAGGATGATCATAATTGTATCACTTTCATTAAAGAAACAACGCGCGTGTCCTTTTACGCATGGGTTATCATGTGGACGGTCACTTCGTGTGAGAATATCACGTGGACACCACATATGAGAATCATATTTGTGCTGATGGGACACGTAGGACGCTAACTAACCATGGGTGTCATATTAATTAAGATGAATGTATATAGTATTTTTTATATGCATTGTATGGTTATTATTTATTGTAGTTTTAATTTATTTTGTTTATTAGTACTAAAATTTTATCTAATTAGTGGTTGGAAAAATTCAAAATGTTAAAAAAATATTACTTCACAATGTTAAATATTATCCAATACAATCTTTTATAAACAAAATATATTAAAAAAAAATAAGATTTAGTGTTAGGAATAATACTGGGACATTAATTTTTACGTCATTAAACCATGTCAATTTATATTGCAAATGCATATTTAATGCATAAATAATTCAAGAGTCACATGTAAAAGGGAGTTCGATTTGTGTGGGCATGACACGTAGAGGCCCAAATTCATGTAACGATGACACATAAGTTGCCACATAAGCTAAGCTTGCCACATAGCCTAACAACTCATTATCCAAGTGTTACTTATTAATGCCTCATCATTAGTTGGCTTCAATCTTTATTATATATTTATTAGCATATTTTTATATTACGAATAAAAATAATTTTAGTACGTATGAAAAATATTATAAATCTTACTTCAATGGATTGTATTTGAAAAAAAAAATTCAAAATGAGATAGTCTTTTCTGTGCAGTGATAATAACATGTAAACGCCACATAAGACATGTAGACGCTACGTGTACACAACTTTGTCACATAGATTAACAAATATCATCCAAGTGCCACATGATCATCCAAGTTCAATTCGTGTGGGTACGATATAGAGGACGCCACGTAGAGGTCCAAATTCGTGTGACGATGATACCTAAGCTCCCACATAAGCAGAGATTGCCCATAGTCTAACCACTGATCATCCAAGTGTCATCCATTAATGCCTCATCATTAGATGGCTTCATTACATATTTATTTGCATATATTTATATTACAAAATAAAATAATTTTAGTTATGCAAGTCAAAACATTATAAATCTTACTTCAATGGACTGAATTTGAAAAAAGTCTCAAAATCAGATATATATGTGCTATACAAGTTGGGTCCCTTCTATGCGGTGATAACATGTACACACCATATAAGAGGGAATGTTAGTGTGAAAATGACACGTAGTTGCTACATGTGCACAACTTTCCACATAGCTTAACAAATATCATCTAAGTCCCACATGATCATCATTACTCGACTTTATTATATGATTTATTTGCATATTATTTGAAACTACAAAAAACATGTTTTTAGTTACGTACGAAACTCTAAAATTTAAAAATCCTACTTCATTAAACTGGTATTTCCTTTTGGAATTTTGAGGTAGCCTCAAATTATGTTCATAAATTAATCTTTATTACACTCATTTTATTTTAAATGTACATCGATTTAAAATGACATTTCATGACAAAAATATTAAAATAGTCAAATGTAAAATTAGTTGTATCGTATAAAACAAGAATGAGTATAACCTAAAAAGTTATCTTCATTTTCGAGAGATATTAACGAGTCCGCGCGAAGCACGGAGATAAAACTAGTATTTATATAAAAGTGAGTTCATTTCGTGTGGCCACGACACGTAGGATGCCACACAAGCGCCTAAAATCGTGTGGGCATGACACCTAAGATGCCACGTAAGCGCCAAGTTCGTGTGGTGATTACACGTATGCTGCCACCTAAGCCTCTATCCAAGTGTGTCAAGCATTAATTAATAATCATTATTTGACTTCATAAATACAACCTACTATATTTAT
Source organism: Tetragonia tetragonoides (assembly GCA_038025085.1). Classification (NCBI taxonomy): domain Eukaryota; kingdom Viridiplantae; phylum Streptophyta; class Magnoliopsida; order Caryophyllales; family Aizoaceae; genus Tetragonia; species Tetragonia tetragonoides. The sequence continues at coordinate 35,744,968 of CM076154.1, read as the reverse complement.
TATCATTTTGTTAAGATTATAAAATAAAACAACGTTTGTTACGCAACTTTAAAAATTATAATTCTTCCTCCATTGGATCAGGTTTGGAAAATACTTCAAAATGAGATGCATATCTACTATGTCTTATAAAATTGGGTTCTTTTCGTGGGACGATGACATGTGAGACGCCACATGGGAGGGATATATTCGTGTGAAGATGACACATAGGTGCCACATCGGTATACGTATATAGTGAGTCCAATTCGTGTGGTCACGACACGTAGAACGTCACGTAGGGGGTATAAATTCGTGTAATGATGACCCTTAAGCGTCACGTAAGCAAAGCTTGCCACATGGCCTAACAACTCACCATCAAAGTGTCACTCATTAATGTCTAGTCATTAGTTGGCTTTATTACATATTTATTAGCATTTTTTTTATATTACAAAATAAAATAAAATAAAAACTTTTGTTATGTAAGTCAAAAGATTATAAATCTTGATTCAATGGATTGGATTTGAAAAAATCTTCAAAATAAGATATATATCTTACAAAAGTTGAATCATTTCCTGGCGGTGATGACATATAGGATGACACTTAATAGCGAATGTTCGTGTGAAGATTACATGTAGATGCCACATGTGTACAACCTGGTTAAATAACAATAAATGACACTTCTAACAATAGTGGCATTAACTATTTGATGACATATATATTCAACTTGACATTTAATATTTTATAGCATAAATGAAATTTATTTAAGTGGTACGTTCCTACATGCAATGATCTATTTAACTAATCTGAATTGGATTAAACTAAATTGGACTAATAATAAATTGAGAAAATAAAGTCTTAGTATACTCGAAGAAAGGTTTATTAGTCTTTATCTTTTTTTTTTCTTTTTATAATTTTAATGTAAGCTAAAATTATGTTTATAAATCATTCTTTTTTACATTCATTCTAATTTTTATGTTGATCGATTTAAAGGGATATTTCATACCAAAAATATTAAAATAATTAAATATAGAATTAGTTGTGCAGTATAAAACAGACATGAGGTATCACTTAGGAAGTTATTTTTATTTTCGAGATATAATCACGAGTTCGTGCGAAGCACGGAGATAAAACTAGTATATATATATAAAGTTGAGTCAGTTTCGTGTAGGCACGCCACGTGGAATGCCACACAAGCGTTAATTTTTGCCTGAGGATGACACGTGGAATGCCACGCAAGCGCCCAATTTCGTGTGGTGATGACACGTATGCCGCCACGTAAGCCACTCATCAAGTGGGTCAATCATTAATGCATGATCATAAATACAACATAATATAATTATTATAATATTATCCAAATTTTAAAATAAAATAACTTTTGTTATGCAAATTTAAAAATTATAATTCTTACTCCATTAGAACAGGTTCGGAAAATACTTCAAAATGAGATACATATATGTACTATGTCCTATAAAGTTGGGTTCTTTTCATGTGAGGATGACAGGTGGGATGCCAGATGGGAGGAATATATTCGTGTTAAGATAACACATAGGTGCCACATCGGTATAGTATAAAAGTAAGTCCAATTCCTGTGGGCACGATACATAGGATGCCACATAGGAGGTGTAAATTTGTGTGACGATGACACCTAATTAAGCGTCACCTAAGCAAAGCTTGCCACATAGCCTAACAACTATTCATCCAAGTGTCACTCATTAATGCCTCATCATAAGTCACAAAACTATAAATATTACTTCAATGGCTTGGATTTGAAGAAATATTCAAAATGAGATATATATGTCCTATAAAAGTTGGGTCATTTCCATTCAGTAATGACATGTAGGATGCCACATTAGAGGAAATGTTCGTGTGAAGGTGACACGTAGATGTCACATGTGCACAACTTGGCCACATAGCTTAACAATCCAAGTGTCAAAAATTCATTATCACTCGAATTTATTATTTGATTTATGTGGATTTTATTTCAAACTACAAAATAACATATCTTTAGTTACATAAATCTACAAATTATAATCATAGTTGATTAGATTGATTTTGAAAAGGTTTGGTATAAACTAATTGGATAAGACACTTAAGATATTCATATTTGTATTATATTAGTTATAAACCACACTTGAATATTCGTGACAATAACATATTCTAAATATTTAAATTCAATTTGCAATAAATATTTAATATTTATAAGAAAAACGGAGTCATTTTTCATATACAGATGCCATATGGTCGAACATTTCGTGTGGGGATCAAACATGAACGTCAACTCATCATCTACTCCAATACTTTCTTAGCAAATTAATTGAGACTTTAATATAGCACTTTAGACATACATATGTAATATAAATGTCACGCAAACGAAGAGTAAGATTCAAGTAACACACCTTATAAGTTATGTTGAAATTTACGAACGTTGAACTACCTAGCACATTTGAGAAATAAATATTTAGGATCAAATTGTTGATTATAACTTTAGAAAGTGAACAGTTTTTTCTCACCAATAATTTATTTTATTTAATTACCAAAAATCCAATTTCAATAAGAGACTGATTTTTAACTACAGAGAGATGAATTAATCTTTATTTTTTTCTTTGGGAATTTTGAAGTAGGCTCAAATTATGTTGATAAATCAATCAATTTTTACATTCATTCTATTTTAGATGTAGATCAATTGAAAAGGATATTTAGATGTAAATTAGGAGGGAGACATGGAATTATACTATTATTTTTAAGAATTAGCATGCATCCTATGATAAAATTTTTGCTAACATAAAATTAAATGTATTTCACAAATAATATTTATTATTTCATGCCATAAATTTTTAATGTCTTTATTAAATATATTAGTAAAAATATTTTTCTTTTATCTTTTCGTGTGTGCACGGCATGAAAGACGCCACATAAAGGCCCAAAATCGTGTGACTATGAAATCGAAGTCGCCATATTATTAGCAAAGTTTGCCACATAGCCTAACAACTCATCACAAAGAGTTTGTCCTTAATGCCTCAACATTAATTAACTTTATTACATATTTATTAGCATATTTTTATAGTAAAAAATAAAAAAAATTTAGTTAAGTAAGTCAAGAAAATCATAAATCTTATTTCAATGGATTGGATTTAAAAAGGCTTGAAATGGAGATATATGTGACCTATACAAGTTAGGTCCTTACCATGCACTGATAACATGTAGATGCCACATAAGAGGAAATGTTCGTGTAAAGATGACACGTTGAAGTCAAATGTGCAGCTTTGTCACATATAATTAACAAATCATGATCTAAGTGCCAAATGATCAATATCACTTGACTTTATTATATGACTTTTTTAGCTTACTATTTCAAACTACAAAATAACATATTTTAAGTTAAGTAACTCTAAAAAATAAAAATCTTACTTCAGTAATTAAATTATCTTTTCTAATTCTTTTGTGAAAGTTTGAACGAAGTATCCTCAAATTATGTTCATAAATTAATGTTTTTTTTACATTCATTTTTATTTCAGATGTATATAAATTTAAAAGGGTATTTCATACAAAAATATTAAAATAGTCAAATAGAGAATTAGTTATGCGGAATACAACAGACATAAGATATCACCTAAGAAGTTATCTTAATTTTCAAGAGATATTTACGAATCCGTGCGAAGCACGGGCATAAAACTAGTCTATATATAAAATCATAAACAGAGGTAAGAAACAAATCTAAACCCTTAACATTAAGCATCAACAACAACAACAACAACAACAACAACAACAACAACAAGTAGGTATAGGTATTTTTCATAGAAATTGTACGCCATTGACCCAGAGCTTTAATTTCCTTGGTACGAGTATTTCTATTCACACGTTTCCTACCTCCCTAACAAATACTCCATGTGTTCCAAATTATCTTTTTATTTGATTTTTAAGGTTAAAGTTTATAAAATTTGACCATTAATTTAAGACAATGTATAAAGATTTGCGTATTGGAAATATTGTCATCAGATTCATTTTTAATATTATTTTTATTTATAATACCATATTTTTATATTTTATTAGTCATACAATTATAATTACCCATGGTAAAAGTATAATCTTAAAAATAGTAAAAAGTCAAATGAAAAGAAGAATAAAAAAATGGATGAAACAACAATAGAGTACAATACTACATGAAGGTATGAAACGAACCTGTATCCCTAGAGAGTTTTATGATTGAGGAAGAAAATTCAAAATCAGAAGATCCACAGAAATAATGACAAAAAAAGAAAAAAATAAACGAATAAACGAATAATGGATATTCCAACTAATATCCACATCAACTAATAAAAATAAGACACAACACCATAATATCACTGTCATTTTATCAACTTACATACTTTAATCTCTCAACTGACAACTTGAATAAAACTTCTATCACAAACATGGAGACAAAAAGATAGCCGCCCCCTCCCTCCTCTCTCCTCTCTCTAAACAAACCCTAATCCTATTTTTGTGATCTAGAGGCTGCCATTAGCGAATAGTTGATGGTAAGCACCAATTCTTCTAGTTTCTTCATCTTGTTTAGTTTTTCAGTTTTGTTGTCGGGAATAAAATCAGTCTCTCCTCCTGTGAGAGTTAGTTTGTCCCAATTTTTGGGTATAATTGTCTCTCCTTTTGTGAGAGTACTGTTTATTTTCTATTTCGTTGTTCATATGGCGGTACTTCAAATCATCTTCTTCAAGAGGCTTTCTACGATGTCAGATTTGTACGTTCAACAAAGCTATAACGACAGGCCCCTCCGCGAAAAGGCTGTAATATGGAAAACAACGATTGAAAGGAGACCGTTCGGACTCGTCGAATCTACTATGCTAAATAGCTTTATCACTCAAATGTTATTTGATATTTTAGAATTGCATCTTGTTGTTTCTGATTTCGTATGTAGATGCCGTATGGCTTACTATTATGAATGAATTTAATTTTCCCCTCAAAAAAAAAAAAAAAACTCTCAACTGACCCAAGCCAATTCTCTAGCTAATTTCATCCCCATTTTCAATCATCAACCCCCCCCCCCCAAAAAAAAAAAAAACAAAAATCCTCCATCATCATATCCCTCATCTTCCATGGCAGACCATAAGCTCGGCGACGAGGCTGAGGGGCCAACATGGCACGAACTCTTAGGAGCAAACAACTGGGATGGTCTATGAACCCACTTAATTACGATATACGTCGCTTAATCCTAAGGAGCGTGTTGGGAAAAGATAGATATTTGCGGAATTACTTTTTTCTTTTTTGTGTAATTAAAAATGGGCTAAATAATAAATTGCGGAAAGATAATGACAACGAGAATTTTATGTGGAAAATTCTCCAAGACGAAGGGAAAAACCACGGGACCTTTGGTCCGATAAAACTTCTACTATAATGAGTAGGATTACAAAATGTCGTCTCTAGTATAGACTAGAGGATATCACTCAACGACCTCACCCACCAAGGATGGATTTCAGTAGATTACAATCTCACCAAAATGGTGGCACACTCTAGTGAACTTGAGAGTATGATAATTACCTCAAGTTCCCTCACTTTTGTATGTAGCTCTCTCTCACACTTATTTGTTGTGTGGATTACTTAGTAAATTGCCTTCACTAGGATGATCTCCATTTGCCGTGGAGTGGCCATATATATAGTAGTTGCAAAGCACAGTTGCCACATGCCTTTGCCAACCCCTATAGCATAGCCCATCTTTTATGTCAACATTTCACACCACCATCATAAATGAAGGTGGCAATTGTCCACATTTGCAGAAGAAAAAACTTGCTCCTATTGTAGCTTAGTTACCGTCCTATACTAGCAAATATTAAATGGCTTTTGACTACTTATGCTTCTTGTTTTTTTTTTTTTTTTGTTAGTAAGTGGTGGCCCACCAAATAGGAGGGATCTCCAACATTCTCCCCCTTCCCGACTTAATTAGGGAGTACCACCACACCGGTTTCTTCACAACAATCATCGAACTTCTTGGTTGGTACCACCTTGGTCAACATGTCCGACCAGTTATCATCGGTGTGAACTTTATCGAGCTGCAATAGCTTCTCTTCTAGCACGTCTCGTATCCAATGATAACGAACATCAATATGCTTTGTACGAGAGTGATAGGTTGAATTTTTGGCTAAATGAATAGCACTCTGATTATCACATTTCAAGACATACCTGTCTTGGTCTTGTCCCAACTCACGGAGGAAATTTTTCATCCATAACATTTCCTTGCACGCTTTCATAGTTGCAATATACTCTGCTTCCGTTGTGGAAAGTGCAACACATTTTTGCAGTTTCGACTTCCACGACACAGCTCCCCCTGCAAAGATAGTCACATATCCTGACGTCGATTTTCTCGAATCGACATCTCCAGCCATGTCTGCATCTGTGTAACTTCCTAACACAGGTTCTCCTTCACCAAAGCATAAGCACCTTTTGGTGGTACCCCGGAGATAACGAAGTATCCACTTCACAGCTTCCCAATGTGCTTTCCGAGGTTAGATAAGAATCTTCTCACTGCACCGACTGCATAGGAAATATCTGGTCTGGTACAAACCATGGCATATATAAGGCTGCCAACTGCTGACGAATAAGGGATATTTCTCATCTCTTCTTTCTCTATCTCATTTCTCGGACTCTGCCTCTTACTGAGTTTGAAATGTCCGGCTAATGGAGCACTAACTGGCTTGGCATTGTGCAAATTGAATCGTTCAAGAACCTTCTCTATATAGCGTTCTTGAGATAGCCACAATAATTTCTTGGAACGATCTCGAGTGATCTTCATTCCAAGAATTTGTTTTGCTGGTCCCAAATCTTTCATAGCGAATGACTTGCTTAGTGCGTTCTTAAGAGCTGCAATTTTTCTCTTATCTTGCCCAACAATCAACATATCATCAACATATAGCAAAAGTATGATGGAATCGCCACTATCATACTTCTTCACGAATACACAATGATTGGCATGAGTCTTCTTGAAATTGTATTCAGCCATGAAAGAATCAAACTTCTTGTACCGTTGCCTCTGCTTGCTTTAGACCATAGAGGATCTTTTTCATTCGACATACCATGTCTTCTTTACCCGATTCTTCAAACCCTTCGGGTTGCTCCATGTATATCTCTTCCTCTAGGTCTCCATGTAGGAAAGCAGTTTTGACGTCGAGCTGCTCAATCTCTAAGTCTAGGCTAGCGGCTAGACCGAGAACTGCTCGGATAGATGACATCTTCACCGCCGGAGAGAATATTTCATCAAAATCAATACCCTTCTTTTGGTTACATCCCTTGACCACGATCCTGGCCTTGTATCTGGGCTTTGGGTTGCTTTCTTCGGACATGATCTTGTAAACCCATTTGTTTTTTAGGGCTCGCCTTCCTTTGGGTAACTTGACAAGATCATATGTATGGTTCTCATGCAAGGATTGCATCTCCTCTTGCATGGCTTTCTTCCATTCTTCTCTTTGAGGATCCTTCATAGCCTCGTCATAGCTTTGAGGCTCCCCCTCATCCGTGAGTGTCACATACTCATCTGGAGGATATCTTGTAGAAGGTCTTCTCTCTCTGGTTGATCTCCGCAACTCAAGTTGTGGCTCACAGAATTCGACAGAGTCATTATCATTTATCTCTGTTGAGGATTCATCTATCTCTTCTATCGAGGCCTCGCCTGTATTAGGCATATCACCAGCTTCATCATCATTATTCTTGCCTGTTTGTTCCCCTTCATCATGTGCCATAGGGGATGACTCATCATCTCGTCGAGGGCTAACTTTGGACCTCTCTGCTTCCTTGGTGTCTTCGATAGTCTGATCTTCGAAAAACACAACGTCTCGACTTCGAACGATCTTTTTGTTGACAAGATCCCATAGGCGATAACCAGACTCATCTTTTGGTGAGCCAAGGTATATACATTGCTTTGTCTTTGAATCGAGCTTTGATCTTTCGTCCTTGGGGATGTGGACGAATGCTCAACAACCAAACACCTTAAATTGGTCGAATGAGACCTTCTTTCCCGTCCACATCTCCTCTGGGATACCTCCATCCAAAGGAACTGAGGGAGAATGGTTGATTATATTGACGGCTGTTTTGACGGCTTCTCCCCAAAATGACTTAGGGAGTTTGGCATGAGAGAGCATGCATCGAACTCTTTCCTCGATTGTGCGGTTCATTCTCTCAGCCACACCATTCAGTTGTGGTGTCTTTGGTGGTGTCTTCTCGAGTCTTATGCCATATGTCTTGCAACAGGCTTCGAAGGGGCCACGGTACTCTCCACCGTTATCTGAACGGACACACTTGAGCTTTCGGCCAGTTTTTCGTTCCACCATGACATGGAACTCTTTGAAAGCCTCGAGTACCTGATCTTTTGTTTTCAACAAAGAAAGCCAAACCTTCCTGGAGTTGTCGTCAATAAATGTCACAAAATATAATGCTCCACCAAGAGATTTCTCAGTCATAGAACACACATCAGTGTGCACCAGATCAAGAATATCATTTCTTCTACGTGACTAGGTCTGCAGAATGAGACTCTATGTTGTTTTCCAGCCAAACAGTGAGTGCATGGTTCAAGTGTTTTACCCTTCACACTTGGGAGTATATCTTTTCTCGCGAGGATTTGTAATCCCTTCTCGCTCATGTGCCCTAGCCTCCTGTGCCACAACTCCAAGCACGAACTATCATGGGCGACGTTAGTTTTTCCCTTGCGTAACTTTGCTTCTGTGAAATACAATGAACCTTCCTTTCTGCCTCTGGCAACAATCATGTTGTTTCTTGTGAGCTTCCATCTCCCAACACCAAACTGGTTTAGGTAACCTGCCTCGTCTAACTTTTCGGTTGACATCAGGTTGAGGCGCATATCTGGAACATGTCTCACATCTTTTAGCACGAGTTCACATCCCGTGTGGGTCATCAAGGCAATGCTACCTATGCCCAAGATCTTGCTAGTCACCTTATTACCCATCTTGACATTACCAAAGTCGCCACTTTGGTAGGTTGAGAAAAACTCTCCATGTGGGGTAACGTGGAAGGAAGCACCTGAATCAACGATCCATGTGCTATCATCTTTAGCAAGATTAAGATAATTGTCTTCTCCAAATAGGAAGACATTGTCAATATTGTCTCTCGTCGCCACGGCGGTTGTATTGTTCTCTTCTTGTTTCTTCTTTGGATCGATTTGGTCAGGCTTAACATTTCCGGCCTTTTGATCTCTCTTGAGATTCCGGCATTCCGACCTCTTGTGACCCGGCTTACCACAATAGTAGCAAGTAACTCTTGGGCGTGATTTGGACCGTCCTCTCGACTTGTCACGACCTCTAGTGTTATTTCTTCCACGGGCTTCATTTCTATCCCTGGGCTCGACAACGTTGGCCTCTGATTGGGAAGAGATGCCACGTTCCTTCCTTCTAGACTCTTCGTTCATTAAACTATTGGAGACGGTGTCATGGTGAGCTTCCCTTCGGGGGTCGAGTTGCTAAGTGTCACTACGAGAGTATCCCAACTCTCTGGTAATGAACTAAGGAGCAACAAGGCTTGTAATTCATCATCGATTTTCATCTCAATCTTTGCAAGGTGATTGACAATCCCCTTGAAGGTATTAAGATGCTCAATCATATTTTGACCATCTTTATACTTCAACTTCACCAGTCGTCTCACCAAATGAGACTTGTTCCGAGGCGTCTTCTTCTGAATCATGGATTCTAGTTTTGTCCATAATTCGAAGGCATTGGTGTAGGTTGACACGTGCTCGAACAAGCTCCAAACAATGAACTTGCGGATCATGGCCACCGCCTTTCTATTTAAAAGTTTCCATTCTTCGTCGGTCGTTCCCGTCGGTTGTTTCTCGGTTGTGACCGGTATATGCAAATCTTTGCAGTATAGGTGGTCCTCCATCATCGGTTTCCAATAGGAATAATTTTCCGCCGTAAGTTTGAACATGTCACCATCGTGTGTGACTTTGGACTCCATTTTAAAATTACACTAGAAAAATGGCTCAATAAACCTGAGCTCTGATACCACTGTTGGAAAAAGACGGATATTTGCGGAATTACTTTTTTCCTCTTTGTGTAATTAAAAATGGGCTAAATAATAAATTGCGGAAAGATAATGACAACGAGAATTTTACGTGGAAAACCCTCCAAGACGAAGGGAAAAACCACGGGACCTTTGGTCCGATTAAACTTCTACTATAATGAGTAGGATTACAAAATGTCGTCTCTAGTATGAACTAGAGGATATCACTCAATGACCTCACCCACCAATGATGGATTTCAGTAAATTACAATCTCACCAAAATGGTGGCACACTCTAATGAACTTGAGAGTATGAAAATTACCTCAAGTTCCCTCACTTTTGTATGTGGCTCTCTCTCACACTTATTTGTTGTGTGAATTACTTAGTGAATTGCCTTCACTGGGATGATCTCCATTTGCCGTGGAGTGGTCATCTATATATAGTATTTGCAAAGCACAGTTGCCACATGCCTTTGCCAACCCCTATAGCATAGCCCATCTTTTATGTCAACATTTCACACCACCATCATAAATGAAGGTGCCAATTGTCCACATTTGCAGAAGAAAAAACTTGCTCCTATTGTAGCTAAGTTACCGTCCTATACTAGCAAACATTAAATGACTTTTGACTACTTATGCTTCTTCTTTTTTTTTTTTTTTTTTTTTTGTTAATAAGTGGTGGCCCACCAAATAGGAGGGACCCCTAACAGAACGCGGCGATTTCTGCCAAGTTACCTACGATACGTTCATCAACGACCCAAACTCGGCTTATTGTGGTTGTAGCCGCTACGCAAAGGCGGACCTTCTCCGTAAAACCGCCTTCCCTGGTGGCTCACACCGTTACGACGTGGTTGGGTTTCTTTATGCCACCGCACGTGTGAGTTTGTCGGAGGCTTTTTTGCTTAAGTCATGGTCGCGTGAGAGGTTGGATAGGGAGTCTAATTTTTTTTTTGGTTCACGACCAAGAGTATCCACAGTCAACCACAATGACTATTTCCCCGCGCTGGCTTGTAGGCACCTCAAAGGGTGGGACAACTGGCCAAGGAATTTAAAGATGCTCAATGCGAGATTCGAACCCTAGATCATGGTTAAGGATAGATGAGTCCCTATATTGGATGGGGTATATTGCTGTTTCTGAATGATGTGGTTAGTGAGGAGATGGGGAGGAGAGAGATTTATGTGGTGTGGCGTAGGACGAAGAGGCATGCATTATGAGTGGGTTGATGTTCATTCTTGGGGCGAAGTTGCAGTCTGCTAAGGCTCTGCTAAACAAACCACCTGATCTTCAAGAAAGCTAGTCTTACACCATGTATAGTATACACAAAGTTGTCTAGTGTCTATCTCTCTCCTCTCCCTTGGATCCCAAATACCCATACTACCCCTATGAAATCCAAAAAGGACTCAAGGAGGAGGAGAGAGATAGATAGTAGACAACTTTGTGTATACTACACATAGTGTATACCAATCACTGTCCCCTGATCTTGGTAATATAATCATCATGTCAATTCGTCCTAAGTTATCACTAGCAACAATATATCATGTATAGTTGACTTTTTGTTTTTGCTCAAAACAATAAAAACATTGTTTGTAGTCTAAATAGAAGAGCAGTAAGTCTTGTATGACATCAACTCACAGGAAAATAGGATCATCGTTTAGAAATGTAAGATTCACTTATGATAAGCAGTGACCCTTTTTCATTGAAAAGTGATTCCTAATCTTACCAAAAGTTACGAAAAGATCATCCTATAAAATTTTTTGTGATATAAAAATGTGCAAAAATAATAAAGTTAATCAACTATATTTTGTGGGATATGTTAGAAAGGATATATAGACAATTAGACATAGTAGGATACTAATATAAGTTATTGCAGGAAATTTAGAGGGGTTGAACATTATGATAAAATTTTCAAAACTTTTTGGCTAATTTGTTTTAGCTTACATTACATTGACCATTGAATTCATGCAAGGAGATTGTTTTAGTTTTCGTCATAACATGTGCATAGCACGGATACATGTACTAATAATCTTTAATACTAAGTGGTTGGACATTCAAAAAAAGGAAGAAAGAATCAAAGAATGATAGCATATTCCCACTATCCACATCTAATACAGATCAGACACATTATTAGAGCAATCATAATTGACCATCCTTTTATCAACGAACTTTTCTCTCATGATCACTTGACCCAATCCATTAATTCCTGAATTTCATCCCATTTTCACCAACCAACCCTGCCAATCCAAAAAGTCCTCCATTTTCATCTTCCATGGCGGATGAGCAGCTCGGAGACAAGGACGGAGGGCCCACATGGCACGACCTCTTAGGCGCGAACTCGTGGCGTGGTCAATTGGACCCACTTAACGATGATCTAAGGCGTCTGATCCTACGTTGCGGGGACTTTTGCCAGGTCACCTACGACACCTTCATAAACGACCCTAATTCGGCTTACTGTGGCTGTAGTCGCTACACCAAGGCGGACTTACTTCGTAAGACCGCCTTCCCTGGTGGCTCGGACCGTTATGATGTTGTAGGGTTCTTATATGCCACTGCACGTGTGAGTGTCCCGGAGGCCTTCCTGCTCAAGTCGCGGTCGCGTGAGAAATGGGACCGGGAGTCCAACTGGATTGGGTAGTATGGGTACATTGCTTTTCAAACGACGAGGTGAGCAGCGAGATGGGGAGGAGAGAGATTTACGTGGCGTGGCGTGGCGTGGCATGGCGTGGCGAGGGACGACGAGGGATTATGAGCGGATTAATGTGCTTGGGGCTAAGCTCCAGTCTGCACTGCCTCTCCTACATAAACCAGCAGATTATGGTAATAAATTCATCAATCATCATTCTTTCAACCCCACACTTTCAGTGATTATTGATCTAAGGTCTTTTGATTGGACACATAAAAAGAAATGACTGGTTGGCATGGGATTATCAAGAATGATCGTAAAATGTATAATTATCTTCAATTTCATATAAAGTTTACGATTATAGGCCAACACAAAATTGAGACAAAACAAAACACAAACACAACCCGACCTATTTGCAGACCATAAGGTGTTCAGATATCAAAGCCACAGGCCCACAAGATAAGAATTTACAAACCATAGCTTGATCCCCAAAATCCTAGTCACAGTATATATGTAAACACTTGGGTGTTGGTACTATATATGCTCATGTAACTCAACCCACTTCCTCATTTGTAACCAACTCCTTTTACATGTTGCCGCAGTTTGGGTAGTCCGGTAGTTGAGTTGGTCGTGTGGTTGAGTTTCAAAATAGGCTATAATTTCGATTCTTCACTTGGCCTTTGTTCTAAGTCCGTCTGTGAGAATATAGGTTTTGCCTATCAAGGCTATCATATAACAAAACATCTCCCTCTGTATACCAACTTTTTTATGTGGGGAGCGTGAGATGAATTAATGCCATTCAATATTCCGCAAAGCACAAGCATATTAAGAGTTAAGACTGGATTATTTATGATTGAAGTCACTTCTAAATTTAACATCCAGCTAATAACCTTAAAAACAAATTTGTCTCTGTCTAAATAACTTTATTAATGTCATAACCTATTTCCTGCTCCACCAGATAATGGTGGCAATGACAGCAGTGACGACGAAGACGACGAGGAGGTCCCCAAGGTGATGAGGGGATGGCTCACAATTTACTTATCCGACGACCCAAAATCCCCCTTTACAAAATTAAGTGTAAGGACACAACTCTTAACCAAGCTTAACCACCTAATTGATCAATACAAGGATGAGAATCCTAGCATCATTTTCACAGGCCATAGCCTAGGGGCTACCTTATCGGTCTTAAGCGCCTTTGACGTTGGCCATAACCTCACGAATGAGATCCCAGTGACGGCTGTTGTCTTTGGTTGCCCCAAAGTGGGCAACAAGGTATTCAAGCACAAGTTTGATTCGTATTCTAACCTTAAAGTCCTACACGTAAGGAACGAAATTGATTTGATCACCCATTACCCGGCAAGGCTAATGGGTTATGTCCACTTAGGAACAGAGCTAGTTATTGGCACGAGGAAATCACATTACCTAAAGGACTCGGAAAATCCGAGTAACTGGCATAATTTGCAAGCTATGTTGCATATAGTAAATGGTTGGCATGGGATTAAGAGAGCGTTCGAGCTTAAGATCAAGCGGAGTATTGCTTTGGTTAATAAATCGTGTGATTTTCTAAAGAGGAGTGTTTGGTTCCTCCTGCTTGGTGGGTTGAGAAGAACAAAGGGATGGTGTTGAATGATGAAGGAGAATGGGTTTTGGTTGGCCCTGAGGAAGCTCCTGTTCGTGAGTTTTGATTAGGTAAGACATGCTTTGTTTTGTGGCTGGTGTTTTTGGTAATGTGTAACTTGTGTTGTTTGGCTTTTCATGATTTGTTTGAATGTAAAAGAAGCTCAAATGATGACATGAACATTCGGGGGCCATGTTTATTACAGATCAGCAACATCTTTAACAATACATGAAGTTTATGGAATAACTTGGAATTTTACATATGCAAAAACCAAAAACATCCATCACTAGTTCCTTTACCCATAATAAATTGCCAACAGATAAGTACATATTTTCTTTTGGCAAGGAGGCCCCACCAAGGAGGGGATGATGGGAGATAGGGATCCAAACCCGGGTCATCCCGGAATTCGAGTAAGGAGTTTGTCATCTTAGCTCCCGCCTCAATCCCAATTGTCAACAGGTAAATAAGATGTGAAAGCAAGCAGGAGTATATGACATAAGATTACCTTGCGATCAAACAGAAATTTATGTCAATAAATTAGTTGGATGATTCTAGCATTGCTGTTTGCTATCACAGAACAGAACAATCCTTAAACTATACTCTATCTAGAATACATAGTCATTGTCTGTATTTAGGATGCCAAGCTCTACTAAAATAGCCATCATAACTATAGCATTCCCCATTTTAAGGTTCATATACCGACGCTAAAAAACTCTTATCATATAAAAACCTATACTTTATACTGTAGTATAGTCGGCCATTAACTTGGAAACCAAAAAAGGAATGAAAGGTGGGCATTGCACATCAAATAAGATACAGTACATACCCACAAGCCACAAAATTATTGTGCTAATAATCCAGATAGGTAGTCATTTTCACCTACTCCACAAATTGACCCAATCTAGAGTATTTCTTTGCATTTCCATCACCCAAAAAAATCACACCATCTTCCATATTATCCACCCTTTCCTTTCACTTACTCTCAAGTTTCAGCCCCTACACTATCATTCTCCTCAAATTTCCCAATGGCGGATGAGCATCTCGGCGACAAGGCAGAAGGTCCCACGTGGCACGATCTCCTAGGTGCAAACACCTGGGAGGGTCTATTGGAGCCACTTAACGATGATCTAAGACGACTAGTCCTACGTTGTGGAGACCTCTGCCAAGTCACCTACGACACCTTCATTAACGACCAAAACTCAGAATACTGCGGCGCTAGCCGTTTCGCCAAGTCTGACCTCCTCGAAAAGACTGCCTTCCCAGGGGGCTCAGACCGCTATGACGTGGTGGGGTTCCTATATGCTACCGCACGTGTGGAAATGCCAGAGGCCTTCCTGCTCAAGTCGCGATCAAGTGAGAAGTGGGATAGAGAGTCCAACTGGATTGGGTACATTGCCATTTCGAATGATGAGGCAAGTAAGGAGATGGGGAGGAGAGAGATTTATGTGGCTTGGAGAGGGACTACCAGAGATTATGAGTGGATTGATGTGCTTAAGCCTCAGCTCGAGTCTGCTAAAGAACTCCTGCATAAACCAGGAGAATCTGGTAAGACTATGATGAATTTAACACTTCTCTTTTAACTTTACTGAATTCCATTTATACATGAATGTTGCATGATTTAAGGGCTAATATGCAATCACTGAAAATTTTAGTAGATGGTATAACATCATCATTAGCAAATTAAGATCTCTAATCGGCTTAAAGCTAATGGCCATCAAAGGTTTATATTTTGATGAGATTTCTTTTAAATTTTAGGGCCAGAGGGGCAAATCTTGTGATACCAGTAATAACAATGCACAATCTACCGACCAGGTAGTTTATCCATATAATGTGGACTAGTCAAACAATATATGTTTCAGCTTACAAAAATAAAATACCAAAAAGTAACCAATCACCAAGTCACACATCAAGTAAACTACCCTACTAACAAATATTTATCCAGTAAACAACCACTTTGTGTCATATGTATGCACCCATCCAACCTTAACGCTTGCCTCATATGGGCTGCTTTGGTCCAACCTGAAATTTATGGGTTCGATTCTCCCTCTGCAGCTGGTCGCTCTACACACAACAACAACCCAGTAAATATCCCGCCTAGGGCAGAGTCGAGTCGCTCTACCTTGAAATCAAATTGGTGTTGCTGCCTTCCCATTCCTTCCTCTCGTAAGATACTCGCACTCACACTTGTTATTTCTCTCTACAAAGGCCTAATATATCTAATCCTCGTTTCGATTTGAAATTTTCCCATTTGATGAACATTGTTGTTTGGGATTATTGACGTTAATTCTTTAATAAACATTATAAAAATAAAAATTCTGGTAGACAAGTATTCTACTTTTTTTTTTTCTGAGTTTGATTAAAAAAAGACAAGTATGACCTTTTTTTTTTTTTTGTAGTAGTAGTAGTAGACTAGTAGTATTACATTTACAAGTATGACCAATTCATTCAAAACCGATGTGCGAAGTGGATTTAAAATTTACCATTAGAACCACTCCCCACTAACATATTCTACCTAGCTTTTGCATGACACAATGTTTCAAACAATCATGATACTCACACCTTTTCCCTTAATTTATAGGGAAATGTAGGGACCCCTATACTTTAACTTTCTAGAGGAAATGATGTGTTATTGTTTTTCACATTGCCTTTTTCTTTTTAGTGCTATATATGTTCAAGTCTTGTGTGAGACCAATTCAAAATAAAAAGGGGAAGATAGTGATTTCGAGGCTGAAAAGAACACACCCCAAACAGAATTAACTTTTTTTTTTTCCTATGCTATTTGGTTAATTGTTTTTTCCTATTTCCTTTTCCAGCAGATCAAGGGAACGGAGATGTGAACAACGACGATGAAGAAGATGATCAGATGCCCAAAGTCATGAAAGGGTGGCTTGTAATATACTCATCTGAAGACCCAAAATCCCCCTTCACAAAGCTAAGTGCAAGGACACAACTTCTAACCAAGCTCAAACACCTAATTGACCAGTACACAGATGAGAATCCTAGCATTATATTCACAGGCCATAGCCTAGGAGCAACCTTATCAGTCGTAAGCGCCTTTGACGTTGGTCAGAATCTTACAACCAAAATCCCAGTCACAGCCATTGTCTTTGGTTGCCCAAAAGTGGGCAATGATGTCTTCAAGGAGAAGTTCAATTCATTCCCTAACCTCAAGGTTTTACACGTTAGGAACACGATCGATTTGATCCCACATTATCCTTTAAGGTTAGCGGGGTACGTGAACATAGGGACTGAACTAGAGATTGACTCCAGGAAATCAGATTTCCTAAAGGACTCAAAAAATCCGAGTGATTGGCATAATTTGCAAGCTATGCTACACATAGTGAATGGTTGGCAAGGGATTAAGAGTGAGTTCATGCTCAAGCTTAAGCGGAGTATTGCTTTGGTTAACAAATCGTCCGATTTCCTTAAGGAGGAGTGCTTGGTTCCTCCTTCTTGGTGGCTTGAGAAAAACAAAGGGATGGTGTTAAATAAAGATGGAGATTGGGTTCTAGCTGGTCCAGAGGAAGGTCCTGTTCCAGAATTTGATTAGGTAGGATACCGTTTATTTGTGCTTGTCATAGTGAGTGGCTGGTGTTTTGGGAATGTGTAACTTGCATTGTCTAGCATTTTCTTGTTTGTTTGAACATTAATCTTGTGTCCCAAACTAAGAGTTTCAGTATTGTGTATCATGATGTGGAGATGGTCAATTTGTTGTCTCTATGTAAAAAGCTCCCCTGATGAAAGATACATTGAGGTACAATTCCATGACCGTAATAGAACACCAATGCTTATTGTTGTGAAGAGTTTAATACTCAAATACGATGATTGCTTAGTGAAGGGTTTCATGACTGAGCAATATACTGGCAAAAGTATCTGAGTTCATCTGATTCTGAAGGCATGACACAAGGCAAGAACACATAGCCGACTAAAATTTCATTTCCACCCAAAAAGACTCTAGAATCTCTAGATATTAGCCAATATAATTATGTGTAGTATATATCAATATTCTGTGGTAGTAAAACTATTTCTAGTACAAATGTCTAACCACCAGGCTCTGGTTTGATTTTCAAATTAAGAACACCTAATTGATTAATCAAACAGAAACATGTCATTTCCACAGGTGTAATGATATGTGTTATATAAATGGGACCTACTGGTCTAAATCACTACTGAGTACATAATTATTTGGTGAGAACCAGAATACAACAAAAAGATAGTACTTCTACCTAAATATCAGTCAGGTAGAAACTTTTCTTCCGTTACAAACAATTTAGTAACAACAAACACAAAGGGGAGTATTATGATGCAATGAATCTACTACTGATGTGAGGAATCCGAATGGAACAAAGAATGAAAACAAACAAACTACTCGGAATGTTTCAACCAATTCAAGAAGGAAAAAAAACACATAAACTGGAGTTGAATCAGGAAGACGAACCTCTTAGGTCAAGATGCAAGTATGGTCATCCGACACGTCTCAGAGCTTGATGAATCACGTTATCCTTTACATAAGGCCTTAACGACCACATCAGGCTGTAGCTATCCAATTCTCCTGTGGTTGATTTCAGACTTAAAGAAGTGACAATCCGTTCCTGCATCACATAATCGAGCTTCACCATGCTGTAGATGACTGCCATAAAGGAAGCACAATCAGCAGCGTCAAAATTTCCAGAACTAGGAGAAGTGATTTCCTCAGGGTCAGAAGCAGATATGTTTTGTTCTGAACCCTGGCTAACGTATATCTCTAATTGGTCTGCTGAGTTTTCAGCTCCATCTGGCAGTGCAGTCCCTGCCTTTTCCACAAGGTTTTCAAGTTCTTTGATTATGCCTTTGGCTTTGAATAAATGAACCTGAAGCCCAGACAAGCTTGTGTTCATAGTGGTTATGCTCTGTGCACTATCATAAACATTAACACAACCAACCTGTACATATGATTTGACCCTCTTGGTTTCATCTTCTTTGAGGATTCCCTGCACCAACTCCGATGTTTCATGAACTGAAGGGCGCCAAAGAAACTCTAATGCCTGGTGGAAGCAAACCAGAAACCTCCTTCCAACTGCAACCAACTCTTCAAGTTTTACAACTTCGGCTAAAAAATCTGAAAATATCTCCCATATTTCACCATTAGCGTTGTGTGCCACCTTTCGTTCCTTTAGTTCCATTCTGAAAGTAACGTCAAAACATGAGGATGCAACAATGCAAAAATTCCGATCAATAAATGAAGGAACAGGTCCTCAATACATGCACCGAAGTAAATGCACACAATAATGCTTGCATGTTTACATGCCAAATTATGATGCAATTTCAGGTTTGTTATTAAATTGACAGCATCCAAGTGCAAAATTATAGTAACAAACTACATTGATCGATGAATCAAAAGCATTCAGTAGCCATCTTTGCATCACTTCCTAGCTAATGGGTGACATAATATACATTAAAACTTCTTTGGATGAGTGAAGTTTTTATGCTTTCCCTTGAAAGATGTCCTAAGAGTATCTGGTTCTGAGGCTTCTGAGGCATATGTCACTATTGTCAATAGCTCTATTGCCCCCTGGATTCATCCCAGTTTCATCTTCCTTTTGAGGCCTTTTGCGATATTACTCCCAAACCAGCACAGAAGTTCTGCATGCTTTTGCAAATGATTAACTCAACCTTGTTGAGCATGATGTGGGATGAGGTTTCTCTCTCTATATCACTTACATAAACGATCTTTATTTTTTTAAGATAACAAGGGTATATCACTTATACAAACGATCTTCTAGTTGATAGATAACAATCAAGCATTTTACTCCAAAAAAAGGGGACAAATAAAAGAACTTCTCTATCAAGCATCACAAATTAACTGCTAAGTTCAGTGGAAGTTGTGTACTTGTTATCTCCATAAAAAGACTATCTTAAAAATCATTCTCCTAATGTCCCATACTACTTGGCAAACCCTTAATATTTCCCCCCTTATGTTCCATACAAAATCCCAATTCAGTGCACATCTATTCTTCCTAATTCTAGCTGCACCGCTACATTACTGGCTCGATACTACCATTAACAGTGACCAAAGTCGCTACTCAACCCCGCTACTACTAAGTCACTTCATAGTACTTACATCCTTAACCCTTTAACCCAATACCTACACTTTCAAAACATCTCAACAAGGTGAAACAGAATTACCTAAAAACTGTCCTATTGACTGATCCCAAAATATAAATAAAAACAGAATAAAAACTAAAAATCAAACTGAAAATGCAACATGGGAAACTTCAGTTGATTTGTATTTAGTTGATAACAAAGCTGTAAACTTTCTATCTCAAATTCAACCACACATCCATGGAATTTCCTTCTTTAGTATTGAATTGTATTACATGCTAAAAGCTTCATCCTTTTTTAATTGTAAACATAGCACACATACAGAATTCAAGATGCTAGACAATTCTTACAAGTTATAAGAACAATGTAAATTGTTAGAAACACAATAACCAAAACTAAACACAAGGAAGTTAAATAAATAAATAAATATATAAAAGAAAATATTGTTAGAGAGAGAGACAATTAGAAGGGAAACCTGAAAGAATGCACCGTCCTCTCGCAATGGTTGAAGCAACGAGAGAGAGAGAGAGAGAGAGGCGTATATTTGCCTTTTTGGTGTTTGGAACTTCTGGTTTACAGAGAAGAGCAACGACGTCGTCTTATCGTTGTCGTTATGTT
The DNA here is from genome assembly GCA_038025085.1 of Tetragonia tetragonoides. Lineage (NCBI taxonomy): Eukaryota > Viridiplantae > Streptophyta > Magnoliopsida > Caryophyllales > Aizoaceae > Tetragonia > Tetragonia tetragonoides. Next base: position 35,724,062 of record CM076154.1, on the reverse strand, counting down.
TTTTTTTTTTGAAAAATTTCCATTTTGGTACCTGACGTTTAAGTTAATTATTATTTAATGTCTGGTATTTTAAACATTACCACTTTAGTTACATGTGATATGTGCAAAAGTTTCAGTTACATTTTTCCCGTTACACCTATTACATTATGTTGTTTGCCGATGTGACATTTAATAAGTGCACAGGATTAATAACGCACATTTACTGACGTGGCATTCAGTAACTGCACATGATCAGTGGTAAGGGACAAATCACAACCATTGATCTAGTTTTCAGACTTGAAAATAACGTCTTCACTTATTAAATCGGGTAATTTCATTTTTGCAATATGCGCTATTAATCATGTGCACTTATTAAATGTCATGTCAACAAACTGACAGAATAACATAATAGAAAAAACGTAACTAAACTTTTTCACATATTCCATGTAATTAAAGTAATATGAGTAATATTTAAAACACTGTACACTAAACAATGATTAAGCCAAACCTAGGCACCAAAGTGAAAATTTTTCTTTTTCTTCCTTTTTCTTTTGGTAAAAATGTATAAATTTTTGCCTATTCTCATGATTAGGAAGAATGCTAATCTGAAGAGAAAGGAAGAGAAAGGGGAGAAAGAGTAGGTATGTTCCAACTCTTGAGATTAGGCAAGAACCATTGGTAAAACGGGGGGGAGAGAGAGAGAGAACGACGCTGCGAAGAGGAGGGCACTCTATCCAGTATCCACTATCCAGTACAGGTAAATTTTAGCTAAATCTGCTCAAGTTGTTTAATTTCTAAACACCCAGTTCAATTTTCGAAATTTTCATCACATATGTTCAACTGGGTATAGCTCAATTTTTGTCCAATTTGAGCTTTGATGTGATTTCATAATCCACTCAATCATCAATTTGCAACAATTGCATGTACCCACAATTTCTCTCTCTTCTATTCAACTTTATACTTATATATCCATCCTAAATTATTGAATTAGCTATTTGAATTTAGTAGACTAATAATAATCTAATCAAAGTTGAGATTTTTATTCATTTTATTTGAACAGCTGGGGGTTTGGCTTTGGCAGAAAGGAGAAAAATGCCTGTGATACAGAGGCTATACAATCTTTGCAGAGCGTCGTTGTCACCAAATGGGCCTGTCTCTGTGCAATCTCTTGAAAGACTTCGAGCTTTCTTAGGTAAAACTTTGTAATTTTGATCCTTCTTTTAATTTTCCATTTATTGAATTATGGAACTTTGTTGTTGTTTTCTTGTTGTTACTCTCTTTTTCCCTCTTATCCAATTGCCAATCAAGATAGAGAGAGAGAGAGAGAGAGAGAGAGAGAGAGAGAGAGAATGGAAGATTTTCTGCTATAAATGGAGTGTCTTTTAGTAGTCATACAAAATTGACCATTTTGATGGGTTCTTTATACTTTTCCTTAATGATTGAGGTATATTATGTGTTCATGAGATGGGATTGCCAGTACCCTTTGTTTTATTCCCTTTTTCCTGAAATTTTGTGGAAAATACAAGTATGGCATCTCATAAGAATATTGTTCTGTTGAGTGTAGGTTCCTAAATTGAAATTCAAAAGTGGGTCAGTTCTATATTGCGCTTCTTGATTCTTCCACATTGGTTGATAAGACTTACAGTTCACTATCGTGTTATCTCTACATCTGGGAAAGGATGTCATCTTTTGTTTGTTTTGCAATAAAACTGTAACGAACTTTTTTCCTGTTTTATTGTTTTCGCGAAGGAGTTTGGCCAGAGGGAAGGGGATAACAAGGCAATTACCTGTTTCATTAGTTGGCATTTGGCAGGAACCTTTTGACGAGCAAAAAAAAAATTGTTGGCATTTGGCAGGAACTACTATTAGTATCAGTTTTGCCCTAAAACTAGGTCCGAGGGAGCTACTGACTATAACTGCATGATGAAATTGTTGGTATCGCTTTTAGTGGATGTATAGAGCTTCTTTTGCATTTCTACTTCTTAAAATTATGCTATCTGGTTTTAGCATGTTTTTTTTCCTTGTTACAAGATCACAAGGTCCATTCTGTCCTTATTCCAGGAAGTAACATTGCTGTTTATTTGGTGAATCCTAGATTTTTGGGTCCATAGTAACACCCAAGTACGAGCATGTTATCTTTTATCCCTCAAGAGACATTCACTTCCTATGTTGCTGACATTGACGCCCATGTTCTCAGTTCTGCCCGGGATTCTATGCTGTTGACACTAGGCACCACTATTATGTTCTGTAAGTGGGATTATAGGTATTTTGCTGACTGATTATTCGGAGTTTCCATTAGGTATTTATTTTATTTATTTACTTATGTGTGTCGGTGTATATACCTAGCTTGAGCCAACTATGTATTACTACAAGCTTGTTGTTCATTCATTTACGTTTACCTTTGCTCCTCCTCTCTTTAATGATGTAGCTATAGCTTCATTTCAGGGAATCTGCAGCCTTCTGATGTTGGTCTTGAGCAAGAAGCTGAAGAAGCTAGTAGATGGGTAACCCCTATGCATGAGGATGATAGAAGACATCAGCCGCTGCCACCAATCACGTATCTACGTATACACGAGTGTGAGAGCTTCACTGTGAGTTCCTCTAATAGCTCTATCTGTCCTTTCATATTCACTTTTTGGCATGTAACTGTTGTATTCCATTACATACACAAATCCTTGTATGCAACTGTCTCATGCTCAAACGGGTGTATGTGACCCCTAAATTGCTTGTCACCCCTAAGTTTTTTTTTAATTTCAGACGTTCTTTTGTTCAAAGATTCTCAAGTTCACCCCTCAACTGTCTTTTGTTACCTCTAAGTTGGACCATCTCACATTAGACGGTTGCAAGGAAGTGTTGCTCACATACGTTGATCCCTTTATGTCCTTTATTGGTACTCCTATTTGTTTTGTCGATGTTAGCGATACCTGATCAAATCAAATGATGCCCCATAGGAACTCACATATTTTGTACCTTCCCCTGACGATATTTACTTCCACCTATGCTAATGACATTTCGGATAAGGTTCCATGGTTATAATGTTCTGTATTCTGGCTTTTGCACTTCCACACATCCAAAACTGTGCTGAATTTGTCAGCTCTGAATATATTTGCAGATAGGAATTTTTTGTATGCCTCCTTCCTCCATCATACCTCTTCATGATCACCCCGAGATGACTGTATTGAGCAAGCTTCTATATGGGTCACTCTATGTAAAATCCTATGATTGGTTCGAGTCACCTGATCCTGTTGATCTCTCCGAAGGTATGATCTTTAATGTTTCATTTCTCTTTTAAATGTCCTCCATCACCATGTCGTATTGTCTTGTTTTCAAGATTAATAAGTATATTGCTCTGTCCCCATTAACAAGCTTTATTGGATGGAATTAGGTTGGGCTTGGGAGCCTTTTGCGCTGCATCTATCATTAATAATGTCTAAACAGCAGTGAAACTAAGTGTCAAATATGTTGATGGGCTTAGTTGAGGAGTAATGGCATTTTTTATTTGGTCAGGACACATCTTAATTAAAAGTACGAAATGAACAAAAACGGCTTAGTTGGAAGTTTCCAGTCCACAGGAAGGAGAACTCCAACATTTTTGTCTGATTCTTAAAGGCCTGGTCATTTGTGTCTTGTGTTTGGTTTTGGTGTATCGTTGCTTATCCTTTATAGACTTATAAGGCACTCTAAGTCTGTTTACAGAAACCTTGAGAACTTACTTTCATGATTTGAATTTTTTTAAATGAATTTGAATACATCTGACACTGTGAGACTTCTCTTGATGTTTGTTTATTTCAGTTTCTTCACATGTTTGGTTGGGATCTTGCGTTTATCCAAATTGCTAGCCCTATCTCTCAGATGTTTAAGTTATGATCTTCGGAGCATTCTGATGTAGATTTATAGTGAAGTTACTAACTTCAACTGTTGAAAATTAGATGACCCTGTGTAGCTGTTTCCTCAGGTAGTTATAGGTTGATACTGTGTGACATGACCAGTGTTATGCCTTGAACTTGCTCTCTAGTTAGTTTCTGATACGTTTTCTCTCATGTAGTCTATACTTTAGTTAATTTGCATCCGCTTACAATTGTTTCTGATGTTATTCTGCGTTACTGATGGGTGCTTCGTGCAGCTAGACCTGCAACGCTGGTTAGAGATACAGTGATGACCGCAGCATGTGAAACTATGACACTTTACCCAGCAAGTGGAGGCAACATCCACAGTTTCCACGCCATCACACCTTGTGCCATTTTTGACATCCTATCACCATCTTACTCTTCACTACATGGCCGATACTGTACTTACTACAATGAGTCTCCCAGGAGAGATCTACCTGGTAACACACCACAATCTCTCTGTCTCTCTGTCTCATGTCGTTTGTATAGCGTGATTATTCCAGCCTCTCTTTTGATGTAGGCTATGTCGAATTAGATGAGGACACGGTGGAGAGAGTTACTTGGCTGGAAGAGTTTCAACCCTCTTACGATTTTGTAATTGAGAGGGGTGTGTATAGAGGTCCTTGTATAAGAATTTGATCCTCCTTTTATCTCCTCTCTCTCTAAAGGGCTTCTTGTTGAGTGTTAATGCAGCATTTCATCATCTATACTGGAAATGGATCTTGGACTAGTAAATAGTCATTTTGGCTTGTTAGAACACCACTTCAATATTTACATATTATTTTTTCCTTTCTTTTTTTGCAGAAGTATAAAGACCGATGCAGACGGCATTTGGACCCAGGTTGATTATACAAACCTTCAAAGACTTAAGGTTAAGCTAACAGTTAACACAATACCAAAAAGCATTACTTGATACATAGTAAAATTCTTAATTTCATTTGAAATTGTGGTTAAATCCATAAGATGCAATCTAAATCCTTAATTGAAGTTAGTACACACCCACGGGCCCTTCACCTACATGGAATGATGAACTTCTTGCTTAAACCCATGCGTACTGTTATTTTCCTTTGAAAAATATGCATGATATTCTAATACATGTACATCAACTTAGAACAACCAGGTGAATTGAGATCTCGGTTGATTAGCAGCCACCGCAGCCACCCCCACCACCACAGCCACCGCCACCGCCACCACCACACCCAGCAGAAGCAGCACCTGCACCCGCACCTGCACCACAGCCTCCGCCAAACCCATCATTTCGCCGCTTGCTCTTCTCACTAGTGTTGCTCTCTCCACAACCAAATACAACCATCATCATGAGCAAGAGGGAGAAAAGAATGACAAGAATGAAGCAGAACAATCTCCCAGACTTGAAGCCTGAAAAATTATTGACTTCATGTGTGTTCCTAAGCCTAGAAACCAGAAACTCCCTGGCCATTAGTATTTAGCAGTCAACTTATTAGAGGTGTAAAAACCTTGAATATCATAAGAATATAAGGTGGCAGTTCTTCAACAAAAGGCTCGGCATTTACTACAATTTAATGTGTAGAAGTTACTTTATTTACTACAACAAAACCTTGAATATCATAAGAATATAGGATTGTCATTTTTGTTAATTAATAACACAATGAAAGCAACGCATTGACTGACAGTGTGATTTAAACGTCAATCAAATAGCAGTATTGAATTACGTAGCGACGGAAAAGATAGCAGGGAACTCATAAAAATGCCACATACAAACCGAGTTTTAATGTCATGACTTATAAGCCAGATGTAGACATGTAGTCAATAAACTACCAAGTCAAGTTGAAGCTAATGCTTGTCTGGCATAGTTCCCAATTTGGTATCAGATAAGGTAATTAGAGTATTTCATACCATCAGGCATCAGGTCATTATCTCCTCAGTGTGCTATTTACAACAAAGCAGAAAAGAAAAAAAAAATGAACTCCATAATTTCTTCAACCACAGGTCCACCCCTAATATCTCATCAATCAAACTCTTTTCATTTTTTATAGAAGTACACAAGTATCAGTCCCTTAATTATGCTTCACAGCATTTTGACAAATGAAAATGTATGTGGATCAATAATGAGGGTTTAAAGGAATTGGTAGTTACTGCTGCACAATTTTTCTGGTAATATATAGAGGATATCCCTTGGAGTACTAGTTTTTATCCAAGTGTAATGTTCTACAAATTATCTCTACATGATAATACTTTTTATTTTACTATTCTAGTATGTAACTTATTTAAAAAGAGTTACATGAGATAAATAAGAACATTACTTTGGTATATTCGTTGTATCATGCGACAATTTGATTTAGTGATCTAAAGTATTAAGGGTGACTTCTATGTTTAGTGTAATTTTTAAAAATTTAGAGGTCAATTTAACCAGATAGGCTTTTGGAGCTTATTAGTGGTCACTTCACCTCTCACATACGATAAAAGCAACTCAGCTTAAAATAAATAAACCTATTTGATTTCTAAAGCTTTCATGATTAAAAAGTTGTTTTCTAGCAAATATTTAAAAACCTATTTTCATACAAGTTATGTTTACAGGGTAGAGTGGGTTTACTTAGCATTTTTGCTAATTTTCGTGCGTTTTCTGTTTTTCTGTCTTGTCTGCTTTGTTCCTTCTTATTATACATGTGGGTTTTGCTAGAGAGGGAAGGACGCTCAGAAGACTATTAGAAGACGAACCCAGTTTCCTTGATATTTTGATGTAAAATGTCTCTGTAATGTAAAAATGTAAAAACTAGTTACTAGATTGTACATATTTGTATATACAGAACAAGACTTTTGGTTTATTAAGAAACGAAGGTGAATCATTTAGCAGGTTGAATCTGTTTATCACAGCCTTGCATTTATTCTTTAGAATAAATGCGGCGGTAACTCCCCAACTATAATTATCTCTTCTGCATAACAGGTGAATTGCTCATATAATATTATTAAATGAGACAGCTGAGTCGGGGTGTTACACCTCAGCCTTGATGTTTTTGGAGTTTGCATTTTCTTTGTTGTGGTGTTAAAAGTGTTTGGTTGTTTCCTAGCAACTTTAGTTTGTGTTTGTAACTGTTGGGTATGGTGAGGAGAGACTTGGGAGTATGGATGGCAGTGGAGCGGGTACAGGTGGATACCGGCCCGCATTCGTCTCAGTTGGGGCGGGGATGGGGGAGTGTTAGGTGGGAATGGTTTTGATAAAGCAAAACCGCCGCGGGGATGGAGCGAAAGTGGTTTGCCTTCTTCCCTCAAGTGGATACCCGTCGGAGCCCCACCCCACCTTATACCCGCTTATCCGCCCCGCCTCATACCCACAATATATAAAATTGTAAAATAAAAATATATAAAATCTTATTTTACCAAATATATAAAATTGTCTACTGCTACTGCTTATCAAAAAGCTCAAATTTTTCCTTGCTAATTATCTTAGGGTGAATTTGAGGTAGATTCAGATGTGGGTTTCATTTCTTTTCGGACGGATATAAAGCGGATATGGATACCCTACCGATAAATGAAGCAGAGGTGGATACCCACCAGGTAAGTGGGGCGGGGGTGAATTTGGGATCTCCAACCCGTGGTGGGGATGGGGCGGGTGGCGGAATCAAAATATCCATATGGGAATGGGGATGGATCTAACTATATACATTACCGCCCCGCCCCATTGACATCCCTACTTGGGAGCAAGTTTTACAAACACTAAAGCAACACAAAAGGAGGAAAGAACCACACGTTTAAAAAACTACAAGAGCAAACAAAATATGGAAAGAATCTTAGAAATTTAGCCTTGAATTCAGCAGTTGTTGCAAGTCAAGATTCTGTACATGACAAAATTGCACCAACATTGAACTACATGGGGGAAAAAGAGTTACAACGGTAACAGAAAGAGTATAGCAGTGTTTTCTAACAACCACCGCCACATCCTCCACCACCACCACCACCACCACCACCTCCACAACCGCCACCGGCATTACCAACACAACCACCACCCCCGCTTCCATAGACAGGTGCAGGATCACCCCATCTTTTTCGGTGGTAACCATCAGCACAAGCAAATACAAGCATGGATATGATTGAAAGAGACATAACAAGCAGACACAGGAATAACAAGAAGCCTCCAGAGCTCCCAAATACCTCCAAGCCACCACCTCCATAAGGAAAATGTTCACCACTCACAGCACTTGAGTATCTCACCATCTTTGCTCTTCTTAGTAGATAAGGATCACCTAAGAAGTTTATCAAGGCATAATTGTGTATTTATAGAGATCAGTTCCGTTGACTTTTCCATCATGTTTGACCACTTGACCTGCTCAAAGATGGCGTTTTTGTGGCGTCTGAACTGCGCAAGTGGCTTATGGCAACATGACCAGTTCTTTAAAAAATCAGCAATTCCAGTGGTCAAGTCTTCCAAAAATAAAAAAGGAAATAAAAGAAAAACAAGACTGCTTAGTGCTTAAGAGTACAACAACAACAACAAAAATCTTATTGAATTTTCCAGGGGAATAAACTTGCAGCTTCACAGAAAATGGTCCCAACTGAATAAAGATACCAAGATTGAATGTACAAGGCCCTCTTGTCAACAAAATATGTAACTCTTTCATTTTCTTTCACAATCACAGAAGAATCAAGAGCCAAACTGGAAGAACTCTTTGAAAAAGATGACCCTTGAAAAGAAAACAGACCAACATATTCTAATTACAGGTAAGAATAGCAGCTACCTATTATCAACAGATTCGAACACGTAAAGATGTTAACTGCATGTTAACTCATTGATGCTATACAGTTGCTGGCTACAGTATATGGTACAGACCAGCCAAATGCGTTGAAAAACAGTTGCTTCACTTTGCTTGCTAATTTTCCAATATTGGTGCAAGTTCCTGACAGAATAAGAAAATTGTTACCGCAACTCAATTCAACTGGACTAAAAATAAGCAACAAATAGAAAATCAAGAAGATCAATGAGTATAAGGGAGTACCCCAGCAGGCCGCAAAAGCAGATGCTGCCCGTCAGAAGTTCTTAGTATTCTGTCCCGCCTAGGATCCAAAGGTGATGGCCTGTAAGCAATATTTCCGAAATACGACTTGGACGATGAATTTTTCGAGGAAATGGATGGTAATGTACGAGAAAGCCATGATTCTGATGGGGATTTGAGTAGCAATGGGACAACAGCAAGTGGAGGACTGGTTTTCTGGGTGGCCTTTCTAAGATCTGACTTTGCTGGCTGTTGAATATCGATAACGACTAGTGGACTGACAGCTAGATGTTTCTGCAAATCCTTCATTGTCTTTTCTCCAAGATCCTGGCTTGACTTCTCCGAAGATGACAACACACCAGAATCAAGGGACTCTGAACTCTTCAGTTGAGATGTTGCGTTTTCGTCTGCACCACAAAGGGGCTTGATATCTTGCAGTGAATAATCAACTGACGGGGTCCTTCCTCTAGATTCCGCTGAGCTTGAGTTTGAATTTCGAGATTCTACCCTTTGTTCAGAATCTACATATAATGTCTTTTCAATGGCGGGCTTTACTACACTGGGTATATCATCATCACTATTGTCTGCCAACAACTCCTTAAATTTTGTGTAGCTCTTCTTGTGCAAGTCAAGCTTACCGGTCGGGAAATCTCTAGGCTCCTCGGCAGAACCATGAAACCCTCTCTCTCTACCAAGGAATGACTGAGGTGACCCATTCTTGCATGGTTCTGTGCCACTGTGACCGAGATTACCTTTCAAAGACGATTTGTTCGGAGAACCATACTGACAAGTGAGTCTTTTCAGTTCACCTCTATGAATATCTGCCCTGTCCTGCAAAAGATAATGGCATATTTCAATTGTCTTTCTAATTGGAGCTTGGAGGGCAGGGGATGTTGTGAATATAGCTTGAAATCTTAGCAGGTTAGAAGACTAATGCTAAGAGTAAATTGGTCATGCTTACCTTTTTCTCACTCTTGCTGCATACTCCAGCATATGCAGACCTCGTGCGTACACTTTGTACTGAGGAAATTACTTGGGCATGATCTCTCATTCCCGGAATTGGATTCAAAAGGCAAAACCTGGGTAACAAACCACAAAATTTGGCTGACAAATCTTCTGTGCCATCACATACATCCACATCATCCTCTTCTTCCTCCTCTTCCCCTTCACCGTGGATATTATTAGGTAAGATGCTGGGAATATCGTAATATCGTGGGGACTGCTTTTTCCATGTTACCACATTCTTTACAGGTTTGGTTTGCTCCCTGACAACAGAATGCTTTCTAGAAGCAAAATGAGGTGTTTCAGAAACCACCGCCTTTGCAGCAGGAAGAAACCTACCCATCATGAAATCTCGTGTCTGAGGATCTGAGAAACCCCCAGATGGCTCCATATTTACGCCATCCAATCCACTCACCCCACTAACACTACAGTTCAGGAAGAACGACTCAGTCCTAGAAAGTGTGTCTCGTGCATCAACATAGGTTACATTTTCATCTTCTGAGCTAGAAACATCCTCATCTGCCTTTTCGTCCTCAGATCCTTCAGGTTCTGGCAGGACCTTGTCAACAGATGAAGTAACGGGAGAGCAAGGAATGTTGTTTTCTGCTTGAAACCTAGAACTAGAACCAGGTGAATCATTTTTATAAGGTACTTTATCTGTCGTCTTTTGCTTATGATTCACAACCCTGCCTGGTGGTAGTTTAGGAGCAAGAGGGAGCTGCTCAAGAGTCTCTCTTTGTTCTTTGTTTTCATCCTTTGGTGTTCCTGGGGTCTGCTCCCATTGAAAAGGAACAACGCCGGGGTTCCTAACAGGACCTGATTTTAGCTCTGATTTATAAAAAGGAAGAGGAGGCAAACTGGGATGAGAGTTATTGGTCTTCCTTTTGTTAACTTCAGGTGGGGCTGTTGTTGATGAGCCACGTCTCACAGATAACAACGGTCGATTAAAGTTCAATTGTTTCCCCTCCATCAGACTTTTTACTATGATGAAATGAGGCTATACCTGTAAACAGAACACCAAAAGGAATGAGAACTCTCGTATTATCGATTGAACAAGAATATAGAGGATATGAGACGAGTTAGAGGGAAAATTTCAGGGGGGGAAAAATGGACATTTCTAAGTCAAAAAGCCGCTAGGGGGACTCAAAGATTGGCAAAGCGGAAAAGAGTCTTGAAACTCCTTTATTCAAGTCAAACATAACAAAACAAGCAGGAAGATTCCAACAATCTGGAACCGAATTATTTCCCTCTTCAGTGACTCCAGCGTAAAAGATACAGGTGTGCTAGCCAAAACCTCATTTGGCCAAACTTTGTAACTAAGGTAGGAACTCCAACAAAATCAACTTTGAACACTTTAACTTACCACCATGGGTATCGGCCTAATCCTAAAGAATATAAACCTATGTATCTGCAAAAATGGAAGATAAAATATAAATAACATCTATAGTTCTCATAAATCTGTTAGTTATACACCAATGAGATGCCAAATCCAGTGCGCTTCCTCACTGGCTTACCCAACTTAAAGCAGGCCAAAATCTGAATATTTGCCTTTGTGCGTGTTTGACAATATGATGAGAGATTATTTATTGACTGAAACAGTGAGGTTTATGATGGATACAACTCTGTTCAGTGTCAACTGTCAAGGTTCAGGTGCCTTCAGTTAAACTTTCCATGCGACGATACATGATCATCTGACAGTCTCTAGGATTTCAATGAATAATGCGCCATCGCCAGCATCCCCCAATGATTTTCCCCCAAATGAAGACCACACATGTCAAGCATCAAGCGCCATGATCTAAAGCAGGCCTCAACTTTCCACAGCACTTAACCTGAACTCAGAGTTTTGGCTTAATGCTATCTCGGCACAAAAGAAAAAATGTTTAGGTGCATTGTAGCTTCTTAAGGGTTCAAAACTCAGAAAACTTTGTCACTAGCCTGCCCTTTCGCATTCTGAAATTATTTTCCCTGTGTCCATGGAGAATGGATGTTCCTAGAGGAAAACTAACAAGATTTTCATGGGAAAACCAAGATCCTATGTTTGATTGGCACCCCTTTCCTTCAAAAGTGGCTTGCACTTGAGCATATCATAACATCACATTGTCCCTTGATAATTACATAATGGCAACAAGTGTTGGAGAAAGCTCAAAAGTTACTAACATTTTCAATTGGGAAATTTTTGATTGTCAGTCATTCCAACTTTTGAACAAAAGTTAGCCTCTACCAAAAGCAGGGCTGACTACAAACCTCAAAATTTATGCATTTATCTAGAGTTGCAGCATTCAAAAGGATCAACCTCCTACACCTTCCATCCACTCCCTGACCGAGAAAAAAAGATTAAGAAGAACTGCTTTTGTGGTACCCCTGACGCCTGTGCTTAAGGGTCAACTTTTTTATGTCAGCTATTTTTCCCCAAAATGTGCACAACGTGACTATACACAGCTAACTTTCGATCGTAAATGTTGTTAAAATTTTAGGTAGACCTTGCTATTTTCAATAAAACCAAAACATAACCGCAAGTCAAAAAAAATATGCACGGCAACTCTCGTGCAAGCTAGCCCCAAACATGTTGCCAATGCTGATGACTGGCAGACCCTCGGCCAAAATTAGATGCCAACTTTGGGTTCTGGCTCTTGGTTTTTAATGTGCATTAATCTGCCACATCTATATTTCACAACCTGAGGCAATAATGACACCAACATACATGATACATACTACATGTGTGTTGTGACTTTTAATGATGATGAAAGTTCTCCCAGATATATCATATACCTCCCATAGTTTCTACATTACTGTTGCAATTGGGGTGTTTGCTTATGTTTCCAGAGTTCTTCCTACGCAACCCCCCTGCTCTAAAACACTCATCTCATTACCAAATGATAGCTCTACTATTATTCTGTTGACCTGCCTATGTTTCTTCAGAAACTTACAAAAGGCAACCTCTAGTTTGATCTTAATACATCTTGTGGCATTCTTTGGTGCCTAACATACATACAAGTTCATGATAAATATGTTGATATCCCCAAGCATTGACAGAGAAAGAAAAGGAAGGGGGAACTGCCTAATGTAACAGGAATTCATAAGATAAGTGAAACATTCAGAGTCAGAAAACAAAAATATGATCAATGCATATAGAAACTAAAGACCAAATGAATAGCATATAATAACATAACCAAATAGCAAGCAAAAAATATGCCAAAACAAGTTAAACCCTTACACAAACAATCTTATCTTATAAACCCAGCACCTAAAAAGATCATACAGGGCAAAATCCAAAACAAGAACAATTTACTTCCAATCATAGTAAAAGTAGTCAACCATGATACTGATGATGCCAATTCATTTACATTTTCGACTTCCACAACAACACCAACATACAAGATTGTGGGTAAATCAATTCTATCATTTCAAAGAGATAAATTATGAAAATTTACCCAAAAATAAAATCCAAACAATTTCCAGAAAACCCAATTGCAAAATCGATAAGAATCAAATCTCAATCCACATGAACACAAAGAAATGATAGTGATAGAGAGAGAGAAAGAGAGGGCACCTGAGATGGAAAGAGAGGAACTTTGCAAAGCTCCAGATGGTTTTAATTTGTTTGAATAAAATGATTGCCCAAAACAAAGAACTGTAAACCAGTCACTTTTTCCTTTTGCACAATCTATAAAGAAACCAAGAAAAGATAGAGATGTGAAAGAAGAATATAAGGAGAGAGAGAGAGAGAGAGAGAGAGAGAGAGAGAGAGAGAGAGAGAGAGAAACAGTGTGAAGTGAAGAATAAACCAATTTGTACGCTTGTGTTTACTTCACCGCAGAGCTCAACTGTTTCTGCTTTACCAATGAAAAATTAACAATTTTGTAAGTATTTTATTAAATTGAAATTAATAAAATAAATAAAAACTATTAATTGCTTAACTACTTTGAGTTAATTTATGTGCATGGCTTCATCTGAAGATCAACACAGAGAATTTATTTATTATTAATTTTTTAACTTTTATGTCATAATATTAGTAATAAAATAAGCTTCTGGGTCACCTGTTTTTGGATCATGTGATGCATTGAGAAAGAAAGGGACAAAGAGAGGTGTGTCAATGGCGTCACATTCATAAGTTAAACAGAAGACCTTACAAAGAAGGCAGTCAAATAAAAATAAAAAAATAAATAAAAATAAAAAATATTTAATTGTCAATCTGAGTTTAGGTAGGTGGGTTGAGAATAATTGATTAATAAAACACATGGTATGTAAGATTTGCCTGGTTTTTGTTTGGCTATAGGTCTTTTTGGTTCATTGATTGTTAGGAAAAGTGTTCTCTTTTAGGATAGATAAAGATGGCTACAAAATGTTCAAAGGACCCCATTTAGCCTTTTTAATTCTACTTTTCCATTCTTTGCTTTATAGGAGTACTACCTTTTCTCTTCTCTTTTTTGGGTAGTCTAAGTAATAATTGTGAGAATCAGATGCTGTTATGATATTGCCTACTTCTAGAATGTGAAATGGTTGTTGCTTTGATGCTTTCTAGTGATCAAATTGAGTTTTCTGATCCCCAATACAAGCTTGTAGCCTTAATGTCATGGTACTATATGGTAGTGACTCTTTTTGTAGAGGTACTAGGTTCAAAATGTGAGGGAGGTGTCACAATGTAGGCTCGATTTCTTCAAATTGGGAGGCGCAGGGGGGTTTGCATATGTAATGGACCTATGGATTTCAGATATACAAGTCATTTTTCTTGTCATAATATATAATTGATTCATTCCACTAATATTTACCAAACTTGTATAGTTTTATAAACTTAAACATACAAATTAGTTCAATTCGGGATCAAAATTCTTTTTCCCCATCCTCTCGATATTACAATGCTTATATTTATGGGCATTTTGTATTCATCATCCTAATTTTATACCTTATACATTGAGTGATAATGGCATCCTAATGACTTTTAAACGTTTCTAAGAAATGCCAACTAATCTAGTTTATAAAGGAAGAAGAAGGCCACAACGACAAAGAGGATCATACAACTTGATATGATTATGAAAATGAAATGCCAGACGAGATGAACTTGAGAAACCAAGTTTAAATGGTCGAGCTACCATTAAACCAGTGATATCTGTGGAGTATGACATAACTATTATTTCTCGTGCAAATACCATGAAATCACAAACATTCAGTGGACTAGTCAAAATTGGTTTTTGTGAAAATTTTAAAAGGATGAACTATACAAGATTACATGTCAATGATAATTGATAAGTGAAAGAAGAATTGAGAAAGCTAAATCCAGAAAGTGATGATGCAACGTGCAAGTCATTTTGCATCTGCAAAAAAATACATAATCAAAATAAATTCCAACAAAATAACCTAAGATCTGACAATATCACGTGTTACTTAACAAATCATTCTCTCGCTCATAATCTTGCCTTCTACTTGATGAAAAATCAAAATGTGGTAATAAATCACTTGAAATAACTAATTGTTATAAAAAGGTAACAAATTAGTTATTTTACTAGGTGGAATTGAAAACTTGCATGGGTAGCATTTAGGATATGTTTGGCACAACTAGCTATCTTGCTAGATGAAAAGTGAGAATATGGTAAGAAATCAAAAGAAAATCACCAAAATTGTTATGAAATGGTAACAAATTAGCTATTTTGCTAGCTGAAATTGAACTCTTGCATGGGTAGCATTCAAATGTTAGCTATTATTGAAACTGAAAGTTGAAAATAATTTGATAAATAATTGTTTGGTAGTAGCGAGTGAAAATAATAGCTGAAAGTTGGAACATTGATGTAAAAGTTAGTTGTTTTTGCCAAACATACCCTTAGATTTTAACTGTTTTTGGAATTGATTTTTTTTTTTTGAAAAAGGGGAGGGTGTTAAGGTTTTTCATTAATAGAATATTGATACGGTATCTACAATGACAAAACACCTAAACCATAATAATATATCGACGATACAAACATGAATTATACTACCCAAACAATTAACTAAAGACAAGTCCAAGCGCGTCTTCTCCAAACCCTAACTTTTTTTTTATAATCATTAGTCTTTTTCGATGTATCTACATCTTTCACTTGGTTGGAGATCTTGAAATTATGTATTTGCTTGGGAAATCATATCCACGTAGCATGGTAGAAAACATGCATGTGAAAATCCCCGATATCATCAATCTAGAAACCCTAACAATACTCAGATCACCATATGTGAAAAAATAATCTCATCAACAGATAGAAATCAACTCTCACATATAGAGAGACTTTTATTGAAAGAAACAATAAAAAAAAACTATGAACGCAAGGAAAATAAAGGATTTGGGGCTTACCACTAGTAATTAATCGCTAATGGCAGTCTCCTAGAATACAAGAACGTTCAATATAATTTGATAAATTGTTTGGTAATAAAGAATGAAAATAGTAGTTCAAAGTTGTAGCTTTAATGTAAAAGCTAACTGTTTTTTTTGCTAAACATACCCTAGGGAAACTTATTGGTATATCATAATATATCCCAACAAACTTAGTATCTAATAAGTATCAACGTTTCCAACAAATATCATCAACAAATGAGTTGAGATATTAAATTTGACGTGACAATTTCATTATCTCACTTGAAAAGACCCATTTTAAACTGATTTCAAGTTCCAACAAAATCCAAAACGTGAAAAAAAGCCAGCGTATTAGCTAATTTCAATTCAAACATCAAAATTTCAATCAAGAAGAACATGCCTTAGGTGGAAAAAGGACTATGATAACGTATACTTGTTGTTTATGCAAAAATAGAGTCATTACATCGTGTGGGAGGGAAACCACAACTATCACCCTCCTCCCCTACATTTTGTTATGCTCAACTTATTTTACTTAAGTTCAATTTAATTTACAGTCCAATCATTCGGTTCATGTATGAACTTCTTAGCTAAATAATTTTTATTTCAATATAAATTCATGATAATACATGTGTTATCGAAAATACTTTAATGCATATTCAAATGACATGAAACCCAATATTGAAAAGGGGTAGGACGAGTCATAAAAGGCTAAAATATCAGTCTGAACAGAGTAGTTCAGTTCATTTTAGTTCATTTAATTGAGATTTATCTGGGTGCAGAGCACATATATTATAACCGAATCCAAAACTTTAAAGTTGGGGGTGGATGCTCTAACTAATAGGCCAACCCCTCATTCCTCAAACGTAACTATTTCACGACGAAATATATCAATATTTTGTTGTTAGATTTATAACATTAAGCACAATGATAGAGTAATCTTTCTTAACCTAGTTCTCACTGTTTTTAAAGAATTATCCAATAGTGGTTTCATTTCCACCAACAACTTAACATAACTTTTTATATTATCTATTTTGGTTATTTCGCTCAAATAAAGCTATTTTCTCTTCACTTTATTTTATTTTAGTACAATTCAATATATTTGTGATGACGCATGTATTATTTAACAAGAATTTAATGCCCATTTTCAAATGAGAGGAGTAGTTTTGAACTGTGAACGGTTAATAACTAAGTAGGGAAAAAATCAATTTAACTCAAATGGCTCCATTTCAGTTCACTTTTATTAATGCATTGCTCAATTGTACTGGATTTTACTCATGTCAAATGATTATTTTTTATGCAAAAACACATGAACTCGATCGCTAGTTCAAAAAAAAATATTTAAAATGGATATTGAATTTATTGAAATACATGTCTATAGTAGTAAGTTAAATCCTTCTTTCAAAAACCCTGTTTAATGACATCATGTTGATGTCTTCCATTACTTTGTTGTGTCACGATGCAAGTTATGAAAATGAGTTTTGTAAATCTTACTCTAGTATGCTTCCTATGTCTAAGAGATCTGATCTGCATATCCAATTTACCCCCTATTCAAAATAACTGAATTGCCCATAGTGATATTCTCCATCAATTGATGCTCATAATAACAAGGTGTACGTTCATTCTCTTCATCTGGTTTAATTAACTGAATTGAATTGACTTTTATGCTTGAAATTTAACTTATTTATAACTCATTCGAACCCCTTTAATATTGCGTGACTCATTTTAAAGTACATGTTGCAATCTTTCAAATGACACATTCATCATCGTTAATATATAAGAATAAATATTATTAACGTGGTAAGTTTATGAATGAATCAAGGTGAATTGAATTAGACTGAACAAAATTTTATTAATTAAGGTAAAAGAAAATAGAAATCTTTTACGTCCACAGTCCACCACTTATCCAGAAGCACAAACAAACGACTTCAAAAACAAAAACTTCATGCAACAACGTAACTCTTACCAATGAAATAATTGAAATCAACGAACAAAAACCCGACCAACATAATTCTCAATAATCTACTTTAAACAATCAGTACATAGAGTTGTAGAAATTTATCCGACAAAAAACTTGAACCAAAACTTAGGGATTTGTAAATCTTTTTTTTCACCTAAACATAAAGTGTGTTCTTTAGTGTTGAAATGAAATGAAAATGAATTGAATACAATACCGTTGTATTTAAGTGAAGATCACTAAGATGAATAGTGATATGTGACAAACAAAGTATGTTTTCGAACTAAAGTGATCAACTGAACACCATAAAAAACAACCAAACTGAGAACACTAATGAAGTGAACTGAAGTTACATGATAAATTCTAAAGAACAAACCCATAATCACTTCATCTAATGTTCACAACAATATATACCAAATCCGAAAAAATCCGACCTAATAAGTATGCTTACGAACTACAGTGACTAAACACCACTAAAACAACTAAACTTACCTGATAACCTCTGAAGAACAAACTCATCATCACTTAATTCAACATATACAGAACTCTAATATATACCAAATCCGAAACAATCCGACCTAATGAGTATGTTTACGAACTACTGTGACTGAAGACCACAAAAAACAGCAGAACTTACCTGAAAAGCTCTACTGAACAAACCCATAAGCACTTAATCCGGCATACACAGAACTCAATAATCAAATCCGAAACAATTCGACCTAATAAGTATCTTTACGAACTACCATGACTGAACACCACTAAAAACAGCGAAACTTACCTGATAAGCTCTGAAGACCAAATCCATAAGCACTTAATCCGGCATATACAAAACTCAATAACCAAATTCGAAACAATTCGACCTAACAAGTAAGTTAAATCCTTCTTTCAAAAACCCTGTTTAATGACATCATGTTGATGCCTTCCATTACTTTGCTGTGTCACGACGCAAGTTATGAAAATGAGTTTTGTAAATCTTACTCCAGTATGCTCCCTATGTCTAAGAGATCTGCATATCCAATTTACCCCCTATTCAAAATAACTGAATTACCCATAGTGATATTCTCCATCAATTGATGCTCATAATAATAAGGTGTTCATTCTCTTCATCTGGTTTTAATTAACTTAATTGAATTGACTTTTATGCTTGAAATTTAACTATTTATAACTCATTCGAACCCCTTTAATATTGCGTGACTCATTTTAAAGTACATGTTGCAATCTTTCAAATGATACATTCATCATCGTGAATATATAAGAATAAATATTATTAACGTGGTAAGTTTATGAATGAATCAAAGTGAATTGAATTAGACTGAACAAAACTTTATTAATTACTAGATTTCGTGCCCGTGCGATGCACGGGTTCTTGTTTATCATGCATACTCTGTTATTAGAAGAAATATTAAAAAAAAAAAATAATCATATCAATATGTAAAGTTGAATAATAGGAGTAGAAAAGAACCATAATAATATTTTATCAACAAAAAAAAAACACATTGAACAAAGAAATTACAGTTTTAGTGAATGTATAATTTTTTTTTTGGATAATAAATATAATACTTATGTTACTTATTTCTTACTAAAATAAAATAAAATTATTTTTAATTTCTTTTTAATCACCCATGTATTTATGGCTATTTATTACCTATTCAATCCTTGGTGAGAACTCAATTTTACATATATACTAGATTTCATGCCCGTGCATTGGGTTTTTTTTTATCATGCACACTCTGTTATTAGAAGAAATATGATAATTTTTTTTTATCATATCAATATTTAAAGTTGAATAATAGGAGTAGCAAAGAACAATAATAATCTTTTTTATTAAAAACAACATATTTACTGTAACAATGCAGGTCACAAACACTTATTTTATGAGTGCGCTTGGACTGCTGAGGTTAAACAGAAGGTCTGCAGATGGATAAAGGCCGAAGGAATACCTGATGAAGGTGACAAATGCTTTAAATGGCTAGAAAACAGGAGAAACTACAGCAGAAGTCAGAAGAGAGTAGTGGCGGGCTGTCTAGCTGCCATCACATACTAGACCTGGATGGAAAGGAATCAAAGAACCTTTCAAAGCAAATGCAGACCCCCTGAGGTAATATGCAACATGATAATGCAGGAGATTAAGACCAGATTGGGCATTCAAGCTCTAGGAAAGATTGCCAGAAAGGATAGACAGTACATTGAAGAGATTATTAGAACAATAATATAATCAATTTTGCTCTGAGGCTTGGGAATTCTCGGTTTAGCACCTTATTGAAGGGTGGCTTTTTTTTCCGGTTCCCTCCCTTTACTTGTACATACAGCTTTTCACTCAAGTGGTAAATAGATCATACTGACCTTTTACCAAAAAAAAAAAAAAAACATATTTAACAAAGAAATTATCTTTTTAGTGACTTTATATATTTTTTTGGATAATAAATATAATACAATGTTACTTATTTCTTATTAAAATAATATAAAACTATTTTAGTTTCTTTTTAATCACCCATGCATTTATTGCTATTTATTACTTATTCAATGCTTGGGGAGTTCAATTTTACATATATATATTGAAGGTAAAATGAAATAGAAGTCTTTTACGTCCACAGTCCACCACTTATCCAGAAGCACAAACAAACGACTTGAAAAACAAAAACTTCATGCAACAACGTAACTCTTACCAATGAAATAATCGAAATCAACGAACAAAAACCCGACCAACATAATTCTCAATAATCTACTTTAAACAATCAGTACATAGAGTTGTTGCAGAAATTTATCCGATGAAAAACTTGAACCGAAACTTAGGGATTTGTAAATCTTTCTTTTTTACCTAAACATAGTGTGTTTTTTTAGTGTTGAAATGAAATGAAATGAAATGAATTGAATGTTGTATTTAAGTGAACATCACTAAGATGAATAGTGATATGTGACAAACAAAGTATGTTTACGAACTAAAGTGATCAACTGAACACCATAAAAAACAACCGAACTGAGAACACTAATGAAGTGAACTGAACTTACATGATAAGCTCTAAAGAACAAACCCATAATCACTTCATCTGATGTTCACAACAATATATACCAAATCTGAAAAAATCCGACCTAGTAAGCATGCTTACGAACTACAGTGACCAAACGCCACTAAAACAACTAAACTTACCTGATAAGCTTTGAAGAACAAACCCATCATCACTTAATCCAACATATACAGAACTCTAATATATACCAATCTGAAACAATCCGACCTAATGAGTATGTTTACGAACTACCGTGACTGAAGACCACTAAAAACAACAGAACTTACCTGAAAAGCTCTACAGAACAAACCCATAAGCATTTAATCCGACATACACAGATGACAGAACTCAATAACCAAATCCGAAACAATTCGACCTGATAAGTATGTTTACGAACTACCGTGACCTAACACCACTAAAAACAACAAAACTTACCCGATAAGCTCTGAAGACCAAACCCATAATCACTTAATCCGGCATATACAAAACTCAATATATAACCAAATCCGAAATAACCCGACCTGAACCCCGACCTGTTTGACAAGTGTTGTAGGTGCACACAAAAACACTTTTCTCAAACCTAGAACTCTACCTCCATTTGCCCCTCTCATATTAAAGATTCACAAAGGGGGAGGCATCAAAAATTCACGCGGACGAAGGTGTGTGGATGTTGGTGAGCCACCACGTTGCCAGCTGGCTGTCGGACACTGCCCCTTTTGGCCCTCTAAACTTAAAGATCTCTTCACACACTCAAAGCACGTGAATCACACCACCCTCACCCCTCTCTCTCTCTCTCTCTCTCCTACAAACACAAAAACAACAACAAATCCCTCTTTTCACTAATTCAATTTTTATGCACATCGCTTTCTTTCCTTATCGATCATTTTTCATTTGAGAGCTTCTCTGTAATCAAATCCAATCAAACACAAACTCCTTTCTCACCGCCCTATAATCTTCTTTCTCTCTCTATATAAGTATGCACTTCTTAAGAGGGTAGCAATCAGTTTTTTTTTTCTTTCAAAGAGGATTATATTTGTGGGTGTGGGTTTTTCTCGTTTTCTTGTACTAGTTGATTTAGACGCGTATCTGAGACTTTGGCACTGTTGAGATTCAAATGCTATTGGTGTTTCACGGTCTAATCAATTTCTTGGATCTGCTAGTGTGGTACTCTCTCTCTCTATCTCTTTCTTGTGTCCCTCATTATCATGTATGTTCTTGATTGATCAAATTTTGTGTTTTTCTTGAAGTGTGGATTGTTTTGATCATCTGGGTTGTCTTATTTCTTTGATTCTTTAAGTGGTTTTTTGTTGGATAAGATGTTGGATTAGTCAGCTGTTAGTTTGAGTGTTGGATTGTAAAATGTCGGTTGTGTTTAGGTCAATTTATGGTTATTTGGTAGATGTTAGATTTGCATCTCAATTTGGGTTTCTTTTATTATTTGAATTGGGTTAATCAAGTATTGTGTAGTAGTAGAATTGTTCTTAGTGAAAATGTTTTTTTGCTTAAATTTAGGTATGCTCTTTTGATCAGGTGGCTACTGCTGATAGCACTAATGAGGGGTTTCAGTTGGAATTAGTAGACAAGATTCTTGCAATCTTGTGACCAATTTTTCAGTGGATTGCCTAACGATAGTTTTTTACCATCTTATGGATGACTGATTTAACGTAGGTTTTTTGCAAAGGCTTGATAACAAAGTTTAATTCTTGTGTTTGGGTTACTTGATTCTTTTTCTAAAAAACCTTTTGTTAATAGAATCTATGTCACCGTAGCTTACTGTTTGGTACACTGGTGTATTTATTAACAGATTTATTAGGGCGTGTAGTTCTTTGAGAAAAGAGTGCCTGTGAAAAGGTTGATTTCCTTTGAGTTGATGGAAGTAGGATCAGTGGACTGATTGACCTGGAAGGGTGGAAAGACTTGAGGTGACAGTTTATAGACAGTGTTGTGTCCTGAATCAGGAGGAGGGCTGGAAAGAAACTTATAGATTATTATGGTCAATGTAATGGGACTCAATAAGTAATTCTGTGATTACATGCATTTGGTTCATTAGCCAACATTTTCCACCATCACTCCTAGTGCTCTCTATCCTCAAACATGGATAACATGCCCATTTCCTTGCATGTGCTTATGATTTGTTTGTCACCTTGTTTCTCTCTTCCAATGTGATAAGGGAAATACACTATGTTGGTACAGTTCACGTTGTTGCTGTTCCTGTAGGTTAGTTTGTACTATGGGCAAAAATTTATGTAGATACTTGAGAACCACATAATGTTCCAATTGAAATTGCTCTGTAAATTGATGAAGTTACGAGGGTTAGTTGTTGGTTCTGTAGATGTGTCCAAAGTCTGATCAAAGTTATTGTTGGTTTGTTGGATTCATGTACATGTTCCTTGGGCCACACAGGAATAAATTTAGGGTATACTCTTGGATTCAGTGTGAAGGGGCTGATTCATGAGTTAGAGGTTTCGGGAGATCCTGCTGAAGCTGTACATTTGGTTTCCAAATAGGATATAGGAACAATGCATTAGTGTTGCATGCATTTTCCTAAGCTGATGGTCGAATCTTGGTAGTATGGAATTAATTTAGGATAAGAAGTTTGAAGGGTTTCTTGATTAAGGTTGAAATTCAATGAGTAAAGTAGGTTACATTGTGTAAGGTGTTATTGCTTTGCGTGATAACAAGTTTGGTGAGGCTTTAAGAGTCGCTATCACGAAAGTTTCAGCGTTTTGTTAATTTCTTTTTCTAGGATAACATGTAGATAGGCTGTTATTTTAGTGGGCATAACTGGTAGTGTCCATCTCTGATCCAAGAATTCTACATAATACAAGGTTCTATATTAGTTGCTCAACTTTCCCCAACTTGCAGCCTCCAATTAGCAAAATAACCAAGAAAGGAAAACTGTTAAATAATATTACTCGTATCTTGCGGCTTAAATCTACAAGATGTTTCTTTTAAATCAGTGTGCTTGTTCTTTATATGCCCTTAGCCTTATTCTTTCACACTGTTGAATACTTGGAGTCGTCTGGAGTTTTTTTTATTTTAATATAATACTTCCTCCATCCCGCACTAATGTTATCACTTTCCTTTTTCATCCGCCCCACACTAATGTTATCACTACCTAAATGAATTTTTTTTTGTAGTCTTTTTATTAGAATACCCTTACTTATTTTCTCATCTACCTAAAAGGGGCCACATGTTTTTCTCTCATCTTCAATTAAAAAGTTCGAATTAAGAGTGTGGACCACATGATAAATAGCAACTCAACCAAGGGCAAAGGGGAGAACTTTGCACCCTTTTCATTTTCCTTAGTCTCTGTGCCCGGAAGAAGTGATGTTGGCGAATGTAACTTAGGGTGACAGAGGGAGTATGTGTTTTTTGTGAGCTATTTGTTCTTTATAAAGGGGAGAGTGCATAAATTGTAGTGTAGTTTTACTGTTTAGAGATGTTGGTGAATGTAACTTAGGGGAATGTCGACCCAAAGCGACTGTGTTTGGCCTTTTATGTGTGGAACTGAAGGTTGGGTACTGCGTTCTGGACTCTATTTGCAATTACCAAAAGAGGAAGGGAAAGGGTTATAGATCTGTACTGAAGTCCTTGCTGTTTTTGGGTGTTGTATCAGGTCATTTATTGCATTGGGTATTGTATTTTCTACTCCCTCTGCTCCATAAAATAGGTTGTTTAAGGTTGCGGAAAACGAATTAAGAAAGTTATTAAATAGTCTCAATTCTAGAAAATTGTAGTATCTGACTAGTTTAACTTCAGGTTTAGCAAAGAAGGTGAGCAATTAATAAGGTAATGTGAAACATGGGTATAGAGGGTAAAGAACAAAAAATGCCATTTTGGAATTCTAAAATGACTTGTATAAATGAAGCAAAACCAATTTTGTCAAACGACCTATATTTCACTAGTAATGTGGACTTTGGCGTTGTAAAGGATAAAGACCAATATATGAGACAGAGGAGAAGGCTAGGGCTTGCTATTTCACTCGATATATGTGACTCTCTTGTGTTAATAGTAAAAATTTAATTTTATCAATACTTGTTCTTACTGTGCGAGGTGTTACAATATGTTTTGTGTAAGCGGTTTGGTGGGTCTGAGGAGAGTTGGGTAGCTCCATCTACTATTGTGGAGTTCGTACAGATGCGTTGTATCCATGGTGTGATCAGTGATTGCAGTGTCTTTGTGTGTTTGGCTAGAGGGAATTCTATGATCTTTACTAGCTCCTTTATCCCCAAATTGCTTTGGGAACAGTACTTGTTTAGCTTCACTTTGAGCTAGAGGGGGCTTTCAGTAGGTATTCTATTGCTGAGATTCGAAGGCATTAGGATCATTTGTAATTAGATTTCCCTTTTTGAAGACTTTGGTCTCATTGCTTTAATTAGGTTGGCTATTAGTACATAATTTTTGTATTATTTATTTTATTTATTTTTATTTTGAATCTCAGAAGAATCCTTTATTTTATAAAGGAATTACCATATTCTAATCTCCTTATGTAAAATTTATCATAATATGGGCTTCCATTCTCAGGTCATTGTCTCCCTCCCCTGCCCAAAAATGATTATAAATAAAGAAAGGGGATAGAAATAGAAAATAGTTAAGATGATGCTGATGGACCCTTTAATCTTTCTTTGCAGGTCGCTGGCGCCAATATAGTGGGAAGCAGTCCAAAAGAAATAAGTCAATGATCCGTGGTTTAGGAATTACATCTAGACCGGAAAGGCCTTTTATAGGTTAATAAATGCGGGCGAAATGGTTTTACATTTTAAATATTTGACAGCATGGAGGAGACACACGATGACTCTGGGCAAGCCGAACAAGGGCCTTCTAATTCTACCTGGTGGGCTCCAGACTTTGTCGAAAAATTTAAATCTGTTTCTCTGGCTTCTCAAGAGGAGGCTTTGAGTCATAAGGAAGCTATTAGGCACACTGAGCAGGATGAGCTGTCTTCTCAGACAGCGTCTCAGATTCTCTGGAGCAGTGGAATGCTTTCTGAACCTATTCCAAATGGCTTTTATTCTGTTGTTCCGGTGAGCAGTGTTGATATCGAACTCATTTGCTTCCCTGTCTCTTAGTGATTTTAAGATTCTAAGTGTTATATATGGCAATAAAAGAACTAAAGGATGTCAGTGCATTCATGACCTTCTGCTAAAATTTTCTTTTGCCAGATGCTTAGGACAAAACAAGAAAATAAAATGTGATAACAGATAATATGTGGAAACAAACATTTTAACAAAATGATGAGGTTTAAGCTAACAATGTGTTCTACTTTGTAGGATAAGAGGCTTAGGGAGATGTTTGATCGTCTGCCCACTCTGGATGAGCTGTCTGCTCTGGAAGCTGAAGGTCTCAGAGCAGATATCATTCTTGTAGATGCCCAGAGGGATAAGAAACTTTCTATGTTGAAGCAACTTATCACGGCTCTCGTGAAAGGATTAAACTCTAATCCAGCAGCTATGATTAAAAAGATTGCAGGATTGGTACGTCTCTTTTGCTTCCCAGTTCCCACCAACTTTTTTTCTATTTTTTTTTTTTTTTTTTTTTTTTTTTTTTGTTATTGCCTTATCTCTCAGATGGTGGTTATTGCTATATTGATTCTCCGTTTCTTTCTTTTCTAGCTAGTAATATATAATTTATTTTGCATTGCTGTTCTGTCATGGCTCCATTCATTTTCCAATCTGGCGTGCTGTCTGCTCTTGAATATTACATTTTCTGTCTGGCATACATAATTTTCTTCTGTTTATGCATGCCATTTATATTAATTAAGTAGAAATGTAGGATTGTTCATGAACTTTAAGGCTTGTGTTATGTTCTGCATCCTTGAGATTAAATGCTGCTTGTGACTTGTGTTCATGATTGCCTGTTTTTGTTTCCCTTTATTTGGTAATTTTTTTTTGCCTCACCTCCCCCCTTCACTGTTGACCATCCTCTCTTTAGTTTGGCACTTCAGTAAATATTATTTACATTTGCCTCTTTGCTGTCGTCCTCTGAACAGGTTTCTGATCTGTATAAACGTCCAAATATGGAATCCAGTCCAGTAAAAGCTACACTAGAGGAGACTTCCCATGCTTCGATAGCTCGAGGTGTTCAGATGCTAGGACAAATAAAACATGGTTCATGCCGTCCTCGTGCAATCTTATTCAAAGTGCTGGCAGATACTGTTGGTCTTGAGAGTAAGCTTATGGTGGTATGTTGCTGTCTTCGCGAAATTGTTTGTTGATTATTCTCTTTTTTGTTTTTCCTCATCTGTTTCGTTTAGTAGATTTGTTGTGTGGTTTTAAAAAAAAATGCTTCTCTTTCCTTTTCTCTTACCAGGGATTACCCAATGATGGAACTATCGAATGCACAGATTCATATAAGCACATGTCTTTGGTAGTCGTGTTGAATTCAGTGGAGCTTTTGGTTGATCTCATGCGGTTCCCAGGTCAGCTGATACCTCGTTCCACCAGGGCAATTTTCTTAACCCATATTTCAGCAGCAGGGGAGAGTGATTCTGCAGAAAATGATTCTTGTGACTCTCCACTTGAGCCTAACAGTCCACTCTACGGATTTTCCGACAGAGTTGATCTAGACAGGTTAGCGAGTAACTTTGCTCTGTTCTTCTTCAGATATGTGTTAAGGATAATCTTAAGTGCTTCTACGAGTGACTGCAATTCGGCATTGCTACTGTGTTTATTACCTTTTGAACTCTTCTATTTAATAAAAAGATTGCATTTCTTGTTGTTGCAACTTGCAAAGGTTACCCTATGTTATTAGATTACACATTTCAACAGCTTCACATATTGCCATAATGCATCTTTTATTGCTTTTCAGAAAATTATAACTTTCTAGAAGTTGTTTGTTGCAAGAGAATCCTTGTGCTTTAAGCCTCTAGATTTTTATTGTAATTAGATGCATTCTCTATCATCCAAACCGTAACCTAGACACTGATGTTGACATGAAGGAACTTTTTCCTATTGAGAGAGAGTATTTGAATTTCTTTTAGAGTGATGCAGGAATGATGTTTAATGGGTTGTCTGAAATCCAGGGCTTAAATAAAGGTCTTATTCTTGTTGTTCTGTGTGATGTTCAAATCGAGATCGAGGTTGGGATTTGAAAAAATCAGATAAGTTGAAGAAACAAACCACAGATAGAGGGTAGAGAACCTGGGAGATAAATAGGTTCTGAGAAATCCACTGAAATTGCCATGTAATCACATTGGGATGGCTAAGTTACTGGGGAACTTTTTCTTAGCAATGAAGCATAGGCTTAAGTAGAATCCAGTATGTTTGGAAACGATCCATTAATCTAGTTGAAACTTGACTCCTGAGCAAATCACCTCTGTACTGAACTACTTATTAATAATTAACCAAAGGATGGTCAGACCCGCTCTTGGCGGGATACTTCCGGGTGGTGGTGGTTGTCTAAAGATGTCCTACAACCACGTTATCTTAAAAAAAAAATGGCCTGCAACAACCAAATAGTTAAATCTTATTTTTCCCTTCTGTAACCCATTGCAAATACTTCCGTACTTTGAGTGTAAAATGTATACGTAATGTTAATATACTAAATAGTGTAAAAATATTAAGTGACAATAAATGTTAAATAAGATTAAGCAGTAGATCTCTTTTGAGATCTATTCCAGAGGTCTCAAGTTTGAGTCCCTTTAGGGCCACTGGAGGTTTTCCTGGTCTTTAACTTCAGGGCCCATCAGATTAGCCAAGCAAAGCTTGGATACCCAAGAAAAAAGATTAAGCCGTAATTCTTTAGTTGCTTCCCCTGCTTCTTTGATTTTATGCATCATAAATTAATGATGAATGCTTCCACTGTGAGTACACCTGGAAACTTGAGAGTGTTTTACCTATATTCTTTTATTTGCTCCAGTGCAGAGAAAGATGAGACTGGTCAATTTGCCAGGAGGTTTGATATGTCTATGAATACCTCTGGTCCTTCATTGCAGAACAGAATGCTGAGATCTGCCACCACTCTTGAACGAAAATTGAGGTATTTGATTCACTTTATGTACTTAATTATTTGGATTTCAGGACTTGTAGTTTCCCTCTTTCTTTTTTTTTTGTTTTTATCTTTTGCTTTTTTTTTGGGGATGGGGTGTTTCATTTCGGAATTGGTGAATTACCATCTGGCCATTTGTGATGTCTTCCATGTTCAATTTCACCTATTTAAGTGCTCATTTTCAGCTGATTTTAACCTTCTTCAGTTTATCACATAGTGAACCCAACATTGCCACAACATTTTGGAGACGGAGTCGGAGGAAGGTCATTGCTGAACAGCGGACTGCTAGTTCAAGGTTTTCCTTGGTTCCCATCTTATAGTGATGAGGATTGTTTTTTCTGATGATAATTTTATTGAAAATGCAACTTTTGTACTGCAATTCTAGCTCATAATGCACAGAAAAGGTTTATAGGTTTACATTAATTGGATAGGCATAGGTTCCTTGAAAATTGTGTCCTCTTGGTTTTGTAGTCACAGTTATCGGGAATTTTTACAGTTGCATTATTCTGGGGGCTGTGGTATTGTAAAATTCGGTGAATAGGAGTATGTACGGTATTATCTGAAGAGTAATGAGTAGTCATAATGAAGCAAAAAGTAGTTGTAGATATGACATTTCTTTGATGGTGTTTATCCTTTTTTTATAGCCTACAGGCAGGCATAAAATTTGTGAATGTGAGTGCTGTTTACCATTGTCTATTCCTAGTCGAACTTCATTTTTGGTTTTGGTGGGTCTGAAGATGATCTCAATTCAACATTAGGTTTCATTACCTCTCTGCATGCCTTTTTGTTTGGTTTTGTTTTCTTTTGCTTGGATTGTTGTCTTTGGAGCTGCTCTCTTTTTGTTCACTGAATGGTGGTGTATCTGGTTTATTTGCTTGTAAAGTTGTAAGGCTATGAGTAGGCTGTGGGTTTGTACCTCTGTCTTGCTAATGCTATGTGTTTAGATTAGGCTGTCTAATTTGGAAAACCTAATATGTTGCTGTATTTGCTCTTTGAGGCTTGATAATTGTCGTACTTGAACTCACTTTAAGTAGCTTAGTTATGGTCGAAGTTATCGGATTCGTTGTCACTAATATGCAATGTATGTGGTCTGAAGCACATTGATGGTTATTCCAAGATATCGGTGAATCCAATTTGTGATTGTGTTTGTGGCATATTTGGTAAATAAGGTTATGGCTGGTCACAACAAACTTCTGATGTTTATCATGTTGCTGAAGTTTCTTGCTGGAGAAGTTCCATATAAGGATAAGCGACTTTAATCAAAAAGTTCATAACTGCTCGAAATAAATTATTATTTGGTGAAGCCATGCAATGGCTTCTTCCTTTCAAAATGTTAAATTGTTAAAATACGAGCTGGAATTGTGCATATCCTTTGTTTGTGTAACAGCCATCCACAGAACGTTATTCTTATGAACAGCTGAACCGGTGTCACTACATACAAGTTACAAACCACATGTCCCTGCTTGGTATTATATACTATAGTTTATAAAACTTCTTCGACAGTGAATCACCCACTTAGTGAGTTTAAGTTGGTCCTTTTGTCTTCTTGATCTGTGTGGTAGTCCTGTTTTCTGCACCCTTCTGCCAAAGCAAAGCAAAATGCCCTAAACTGATCAGCATCTCTTCATCATTATAACTTCAATTCTTTGTGTGTTCCATTTTTCATTTTCCCCCTTTCTTTTCCTTCAAAATGTATGATACCCATTTAATCATAAATTACATCTTTTTCACAAAGAGAGTGATCATTTTTCTTGATGATTTACCTTAGCCATGAAAATAGTCCTTGATCTTTTAGGCACATTATTTGTTTTCCCTTATATATGCTTTCTGATGGTTGCAGTCCAGAGCATCCTTCACTCCGTGGACGTGGCCGATCCATGCTTGGCGGTGATAGGAAATCCTTGAGAGATTATGTTGATGACGCTGGTACATCAAGGTCCGCAATCTAATCTAAATTTTGTCTTGGCTGACTGTATATTATATATGCAAAGTTATCGTTTTTCAGATCTCTCTTTGTGACTTGGGTGTTAACTTGATACGAATGTGTTGGTTTTTCTTTTCCTTATTAAGTTAACTATGAAGCAGTTTGATGCGTATGCCTTTTTCCTATCAGTTATTAATTGGTATGCAGTTTTGAGATATATAAAAGGAAAGCTTGTTTCCCTCCTAAGTGTTCTTAATTCTACCCTTCTCGTCCCTAGGGACGACTCTTGGACTTGGATAGGAAATTCCTCTGGGGTCTTCTCGTGCAACTCCTTCCTTTTTCACATTAGCCTTCCTTCACAATTTCCCCATTTTCCATTAGCTACTTTTATTTGGAACTCTAAGGTTCCATTAAGGTACATGCTTTTGTGTGGACTTTGATATTAGGTAGGGTGAACACATATGACATGCTGCAGCGCCGGAGACCAGGTTGGTCACTTTTACCGGGTTCTGCGTGATGTGTCGTCATAGTGAGGAGAATTGCTTGCAATTGTTTGTACTATGTGATTTCGCAAGGAGTTTATGGGATAGGTTGTTGTGTGGGGAGAGTTTTGTGTGCCCAGCCACAGTGGGTGGTTTCTTGCAGTTACGGTTTGCTGCGATGAGAAGAAACAATGAGGGGCGGTTATTGTGGAGGTCTGCTTGCATGGCTATACTTTGGTGCATTTGGTTGGAGAGGAACTCGAGGATCTTTTCCGAGGCTAGGAAGACTATTGATAATATCTGGGATCACATAGTTTACTTGGCTTCTCTTTGGGCTAAGGCGGCGGGGGCCTTTAAGGGCGTCCCGCTCACTCTAGTACAGCGCCATTGGCGAGATGTATAGTTACTTATATTTTATTGTTATTGAGGATGCCTCATCCTCCTTTATCTTTTTTGTATTCTTAACATTTGATTAATAAAATTTTTTCTTATCTGAAAAAAAAAAATATAAAAGGAAAGCTTCCCCAGTCCAATTTAGTTGAATTCTGATTTTTTGGAGCTCGCATTCTGATAACGGTTTAGTTAACAGAAGAGACAACTTGTTTAAATATCTCTGCTAGAGTTCTGCTTCTTGTAAAATTTTGTGACTGATCACTGATGTTGTTCATGTCATAATATCGTGGAGAATTGTGGCAGATATCTCCATGATTCCACCATTTACCTTAGATAAAGGCTAATTCTTTTGGTTAGAAAAAGGGAAACAAAATAAAACTATTTGGTCTCTGCCTTTCCGTAATGCTTTGACTTCGTATGCCTTTTTCTTCTTGCAAAGTTTTCTTCATTGGGAGTCAGGGTGGTGAGGAGAAACTGGAGTAGTTTAGAATATTTTGTCAAAGTTCCAGTTTGGTTTGATGTGCAAGTTATAACTTTCAATTCTTATACTCTGGTTCTGCTTTGGGAGTAGTCATGTAGAGTGGAATACCTTCAGGTTTCCCTGCCTGACATTGCTTGGATGAATGGTTGTTAATATGTAGCAATTACACTACTCCAATAGCAATATTGTTGAAGGTTTTCTGAGATAATTTATGTTTTCAGTTGAGTATTATGATGCTATTTTGATTGAAACATGGAAGTATGATGAAACATGTGCTAGTATCATTTATAGTTCATTGTATTGGTTGAGCACTTTCTGGATCCTATGGTGAGATGGCAGTTCCTTTTTGTTGAACATGAGTCTCAACCAAGAGAAGAAGATTATTCAGCTTTTGTCCATCTGGCTGTGCAGATCAGTTGGCGCACCAGTATCAGAAGCTCGTAGACTACGACGAAGAAGCATTAGCATCACTCCGGAGATTGGTGATGACATTGTGAGGTTGATGTTTGTTGCCATTATCAAGCATTATTTCCCTTATTTATGGAAGAAATGCTGGCCGTAATCAATTTCATTTTCATGATTATGTTTGTTACATTCAGAGTTAGGCTTCATGCTCTTATCATCTTTCAGTATGTGAGACAGCTTATAGTTTTCAAATATATTTAAATTTTCCCTATATTAGTGTGACTCTGATTTTTGAAATGTGAGGGAAAATCAATAAAAGGATCAAAGTTGATTAGTCAGGCTATGTTACTGGGCTTATCTTGATTTTAGTAGTTTGTAAGTTTCACGTAGAGCACGGTATGGCCAGTCCTTGGCGCGCGTATAGGAATTTAGTTCGTTGTTTGCCTTAATTTATGGTTCACGGGGCCACAGGGGTATGTTTACTGGTATATATTTTGGCCTTTTTGTACATTCAAAATATTAGTCTGGATGGCCAATTAATTCATGTGAATCATAATGCCTAATTCTAAGCAACATTAAAAAATTAAAATAAGTGAATGTCATAATTTGACAACAGAATGTGAATTCTAGACACATTAGGTTGTAGGGGAAAAGTGTAGTCTGCCCAAACTCTTCTAAGTTCCAACGGTGAAATACTAAATAAAATAGCAGACCTTTTTGGTGCACTTGAGGCCTAATATTGGTCGAGTTTGATTAGCTATGTCAAGTTTGAGGTGAATTTCCTCTGGGAAATTTCTGTAAATATAGTTCACCATTTTAGAGAACTGGTATGAGGAGTACCACGATCCAATACACAAGTACTAATACATGGTACATAAGGGGTTATGCGAGTTATATGAAATTAATCTCCCACACAGGCAACAAATATAATATCTACATTGACTGCTAATAGAAAGTCTTATAGTTCCTTTCGTTCTGGATAATATCGGAGTGATTATGTATTCTCTTGAACAGATTAGTCTTTATCAGCCAAATCTCTCTCATCTCTTGCTCGACCAACTTTACTAATGTCTTAGTCTTACTGGTTGAAGCCAGAAGAATTTCATAATTCCTATCAGATTGTCAACTCGAGCTGTGGTTCCAATTATCTTATGGAAACAAAACTAATGAGGGCTTCACCACCTCAATGACATTAGTAAACTAATGAGGGTTTTATATTTCTCATGGAGAATGATTACCTGAAGCTTGGCACCGAGGAACTATGTTTCTCAGAGGTGTGGATTCGAGGGTTTGGGTGTGGATTCAAGGGTCGGACATTCAGAATCATCTATTTAAATGATACTCTATCAGTATCCTAGTTTTTGGTATTAATTTGAAGTGTCCAAGTGTCTTATTGTGTCCCGGAGTGACCCTTACAGATGCACAGTGTGTGTGGAGTGATTTACATTCTAGCTAGTTTTTCTTTTTATTAGGGGGACTCCTTGTCCGCTTATTTTGTACTGCTACTTTTTGATCATTAATGAAGCTTTTATTATCTAAAAAAAAGACCCGACATGGATACTTCGTTGAAATGGAGAGTCCAAGTAACATAGCTGAGGAAAACTTGATCATTGTTTGACTGTGACTTGCAGAATTATTCGCTCTGCCAGTGAAGCTGGCATCTTTCATGTACTTATATGCAGTTATGGTGATTTTTCAGGGCCGTACGAGCAATGAATGAGACACTAAAGCAGAATCGTCTTTTGAAAGAGCGGGGTGAAGATAGCTCTCTCCCTACTTCTCCAAGCAGTAGAAACAGTGGTGCCAATCCTGAGACAAATGTATGAATGATAATTTCACTTTCTGTTGGTCTGAAGAATCTGATTTTTACTTACTTTCATGTTCATCTTTATTTAGCTGCATCAGAATTGTGATGAAAATAGATCTTTTGTGTTTAAGTTTTCTGTTGTGCAAGTTTAGTTCAATCTAATCTCTGCATGTATACAAAGAATGCTATTCATATCTTGTTTGATCACCTAAGCCGTGGAGATAAAAGAAGAAATCATTCATCACCATTATTTCAGGGTGGGTGGAATGGAGGGAGCACCTTGGGAGTTTTTGGTGACAAAGTTACTACTACTTTTTAAGTTGCTACTACAATTCTACTGTGACTACTTTTGCCACTATTAATATTATTACTAAAATTTTACTATGACTACTAATTTCTATTACATATCTGTCCTTACTACTGTACTACTGAAAATGGTTTGTGATGACTATTTTCAATATTACTAGACTCTTTTTCTTTCACAGTTATTTATTTATTTTTTTAAATATGTTAGTCTCTTGGAAAAAGCCTCTCTGCTGCTAGTCAGGGGTAAGGCTGCATAGCATCTTGACCTTCCCCGGATCCTGATCCCACCATTACACTAGGAGTTATTTATTGCTAAATGATTTTTTATCAAACTTTTTCTTCTGTCTTCTTCTTTTTTGGTGGATGGTGGAAATTTTGTTTTGCTGGTTGCTGGCTCATAGATACTTGCCCTTGCACCTTGTAAGTCAGATATACCTTCTGATATACCCGTATTTACTGCCTATACCTAAGCTTAAGCTTCCATCTACTCTACCCGGATTCGAAGACTTGGTCAGAAGTTTGCATGATGTCAGCCAGAACATGTTTAGGAGTTACCTTTAGTGAATGCATTTGATGATAACCATGTTCTTTTTCTTGTCACTTACTGTTGATCACTTTGTCTACATGCAGGTATCTGATTTCCAACTTGGTAGTCGAGATCAGATTTCTGGGGCCAGATCTGCTTTATATGCTTTGCATGGGGAACAAAGTTCTCAAAAGGCAATGTCCTTACCTTCATCTCCTCAAAACTACAGAAGTCGGAGTTCAGAGAGGAGTAGACATGGTCCAAGCGATGAAATGGTCTCAGCATGGAACAAGATTCTAGAAACGCGTATGTTTCAAGACAAGTCCCTGCTTCCGTATGAAGAATGGAATATCAATTACTCGGAATTGACTGTTGGAACCCGTGTTGGAATTGGTAAGCTTCTTTCTGTTGGAGCTTGCGTGAGCTGTTGTTAGGACTGTGATTTCGCGTAAAGCTATTTGTTATTTGTTGTTCGCTCCAGACAGCACAGATTGTTTCATTCTAAACTGTAACTAATTAGTCTGGTCCTCAGAACCCACCTTTGTTGATTACGGTTTTCCAGTTAGGCATGGTCCAACATCGGAGAAAACTGGAAATGAACAGTTCAAAGGTGTTTTTGTTTGTCCACTCCCTGTCAGTCCTGTTTCTGTGTGCTTCCACTTTACTAGCATTATCCATATAAATTCTACTCGCATATTATATGTGCTTTAACTTCATAAGCATTAGTCTACTAAAGGAAAGTGGGGAGAAGAAGTTTCGTGCACTCAGTAACTGGAGCAGGACAAGATCCCATTTGGTTAGGTGTGAATTCGAATTGGGGAAGGTGTTTGTAGTTCGGCTGCTAATAGTTAGTTTTTCTTTTCCTTTTCCTTGGGGCCGCACCACCACAAACAACTCCCAGTGCACCAGATTCTGAGCTGTGGTGTATCAGATGCAGTTAAACACCTTACAATGTGGGTTAGCTGTTTCTGATGAAACTCATATGAGAGCGAAAAAAGGGTTATAATAAGCAAACATCCACACAGCCGTTGATACATTGACATCTATGCTTCCTCATTTTCTTAAAATGTAGGCATTTCATACCCAATGCTCAGAACTGGATAGCATTTCATGTCTGATACCAACTCAATGATACTTTCCTTTAAATTTAGGTGGACCTTAAGGGTGCAAGGGAATCCTCGCCACCCCTTTCCTCCTTTCTTGTATTGAGTTTTTGGTTTGTATCCTTTTTGGTTGATTCAAAATTTTTTAAAAATGAATGCCATATAGAAGATCTTGATCTCGAATTTGAACCTGCTGTCCAACTCAGGCTCTGTCTCTTGAGTCTAGAACCCTTCGCTTTCTTGGTCTACCACCACTCTTTGAACGTGACATTTACCTCCTCACTTGTCTCATGATCTCATTCACTAAAGCCTTACCATCTGCAAAACTTCGATGAATTGATCTCTAGTTTGAGGTTCTTTTGCTTATAAATTTTATGGATTCTCAGGTAGATATTCTTACCATAACATCATACTGTACATTGCTCCGGTGCCTCTAAAGAGGCTGCCATTAGGGTTGGGGGTGGGGGGTTAATTGTATCCAATGTTAGAACTTAGAGGTTTACACCCTCTTTGATCCTCATTTATCTGTACAAGGACCCTTTGTTGCTGACGTTCCCTTTTTGTCAACGATTGAGATTTGTTCTTCCTGTTAAACATCAAGTTGGATTTCTCAAAAGGATGCATGTGTATATGTTCTTTATTATTTCTGTCTACTGTTCTCCTCTGAAAAGGAAAGTTGCTGTTGCTTCAGTTAATAATTTCATTCTCCTCTAATTTTTAGGGTTTTTCGGAGAGGTATTTCGTGGAATCTGGAATGGCACTGATGTTGCCATCAAAGTCTTTTTGGAGCAGGATTTGACTACTGAAAACATGGAGGACTTTTGCAATGAAATAACCATTCTTAGGTATCTTATCATTTGTCATTTATTGTGATAAGTTTTTGTTGTCAACATCTTCTCACACCAAGTTTCTTCTTTGTTGCCACCAGTCGCCTTCGACACCCAAATGGTAATTCTCTTGGCCTGGTACAAGTACAACTGATAGCTTGCTTTCAATATTCTTCTGTAATAATATCATTTTCTTGGAGACCTTACTTCTGTATCTTGCAGTTATTTTGTTCCTTGGTGCTTGCACAAAACCACCCCGCTTATCAATGATCACAGAATACATGGAAATGGGTTCATTGTATTATCTGATTCATTTGAGTGGACAGAAGAAGAAGCTTAGCTGGAGGAGGAAATTGAAAATGCTACGTGATATATGCAGGTTCGTCTGATCACTCTTTGATCTTAATTCTTAAACCATTTGATCCTGTCTAGTAAATATTTCGGAACTGTGATACCACCATAAGGTCACTAGATAAGGATATCTTGTCAAGTGCCTGGGTTAAATTTTTGTTTGATGGGTTTTCCAAATTATTTTGTACCAAATGTATCTGGTGAAGCTGGGTGATAGTTGATACACAAAACAAAAAAGTGTTGCTTGTTTGATGGGGGTTTGAAACAGTACCTGAGTTGTTCCCAGGGTTTGCCTGGGGCATTGTCTATTCAAGAATTCAGGGGAAAAAAAAACAATTGGACTAATTTGGACAAGGTTTTCCTCGTGTTAATTTATTGTTTTCTGATTATGGTTTTTAAAATTATCCTGATTTGTATTAGTTAAGGATACATCTCTGGGTGTTCTATTAGTAATAGGGTTGCTGTAATATGTAGAATTACAAGTCCTTGCTCTTGCTCCAACATGAAAAGAAATGCGGATTTCAATAAATTGTGTCTCAAAATGGCTTCAGAAATGACATTTGATATGACCAATAAACTTTCTACATCTTTCGGGCTTGGGGTTGCGAGATAGTTTAGAAGGGTTGGACAAAAAAGAACTCTGCTGTTAAATTGTACTCTACTGACCTATTGGATCTTGTTGAATCTTATGAACGTAACCTGATTGTAGTTTTCTTTTGCCATTTTAGAGGTCTGATGTGCATACACCGAATGAAGATTGTCCACCGTGATCTAAAGAGTGCTAATTGCCTTGTGAACAAGCATTGGACAGTTAAGATATGTGATTTTGGGTTGTCAAGGATAATGGTAGAATCGCCCATGAGAGACTCCTGTTCTGCAGGAACTCCTGAATGGATGGCTCCTGAACTCATCCGTAATGAACCCTTCTCAGAAAAGTGTGATATATTTAGCCTTGGGGTTATCATGTGGGAGCTCTGCACTCTGAGCAGACCATGGGATGGTGTGCCACCAGAGAGGGTATTATTGCTGTTAACTTGTTCTGATTGAATACGTTATTATTCCACCTAGTTGCTTGGTTGGATGCTTAGCCACACTTTGGTTGTGCAGGTGGTCTATGCTGTTGCGAATGAGAGCTCTCGGTTGGAAATTCCGGAAGGACCCCTTGGCCGGCTTATTGCAGGTACCCTGCTTTATAGTTGGAATTTCTTTAATAGGCCAATAAAGTACAGATTCGTGTTGTAGGTACGTTTAGAAAATGAGTTTAGATTGGCCAATTTTCTCTCGTTTCACTGCAATTTTACTTTTTGTGGGTTGCTAGATTGCTTCAAACCCGGGAACACGAAAAATGTGGCAGACTTTGGTGTAAATAACAGACCTAATTCTAGTTCATCACTTCCAACCAAAATTTCTACGCCTTACTAGTTTGAGCACCTGCACGTAACAATACTAGCAAAACCACATATATGCCTCATATGGAGATGTACCCTGAGAAGGCTCCTGGCTTGGGTATGGTAGGGTGGTACGTGGTAGAGAAGTTAGATATGCACACGCTTCTGCTCTTTTTTTCTTTTAGTGTTTTGGGGTTGGTGGGGGTGGGGGTGGGGGTGGGGGGGGGGGGGGAGAGGGGCAAGCCTCGTACCTGGCCTATCTACCACACGGCCACACCCCTGCACCCTTAAAATAAAAAAGCTCCCACACTCCCTGCTGGATTAGGCTTAGCCCATTCAAAGCCCCAGTTGACGAACACTAGATATATCATATACTGTCTTGGCCTCGCAAATGAAGAGGTTTCTATTAAAATTTAAACCTTTGTTGGAGAGATGCAGAACATTAAGCTATTCGCCTATTCGACAACAAATAAGCACAAATACTTAAGAGCAATATTATAATTCAATTTTAAAAATTTGCGAATAATGGTCCTTGGGCTTCAATCAAAATGGGTCATTTTCAGTACCAGTAATCCAAACCAGTATGTTCTGAATAGATTGCATTTCTTATCCCTAATATTCGATATCTGCCAAATATTCATTTCTTTTGCTTTGTATGATTTGGTTGTTAGAGAGTTCATGACCCGTGGCTGTGTGTATCGTGTGCAGATTGCTGGGCAGAGCCACATGAAAGGCCAAACTGTGAGGACATCCTCTCCCGTTTGCTTGATTGCGAATATGCGCTGTGCTAATCCAAGTTCTGTATAGAGAATGTTAAGTAGAGGTGTAACTGTCATGTTCCGGCCCTTTGATGTAATACTCAGTTTGAGATGTTTGAAATTTTGAAATGGAAAAAGAACAAGTGATCACAGTTTGAAATGCAAAGAGAACTACATTTTGTGGAACTGAAATCAGGTTCTCTGTTGTCCACAGCAGGTCGAGATGAATTTCATTCCTTTTATTGTTCAAAGTTTATTACAAAAGTCGGAACCACAGAATTCTTCTAATCTCAAGAGGCTTGACAAGATGTGGTAACAACAGACATTAACCTTTAAAAACAAAGGGATATTTGTTCCATATTTCACAAAGATGTACACTTTCGAAGAGTCAACGAGATCTTGACTGCTCTGTCCAGTTTCCTCTTCTCCCTTTATCATTTTTGGTTCCAGCAATTACTTGAAAGCTCTGACAAGCAAAAATCAATCTGGGATTTGACGTGCGTTCAATTTGCACTCAAATCGACAACACGAATCCACTCTCATCTCGGTGCTCATATCATTCTCAGGCGCCGGATAATAATCCCCTCTCAGCTGCACATCTCTGAGGTTTGGAATCTTTATGAGGAACATCATGAAGTGCTCATGAGCAGTTCCATGTATGAAGAGCTTCCTTAACGTATCGCATTGCTGAAGCAGGCCAGCTGCTGGTAATGATAGGCTCCTTTGATTGACTTCCCTGTCTTGTGGCGGCCAATAATCAAGCTCACTGAGACTCAAACATTTAATCCCATTCAAGAAGAACCTCTCCCATAGGCTAAGATCCATATGCCCAGAAGGGGCTGTCAACGCATAACCTATCGTGTCTCCACAATCCAGCTTCATCTTCGACAACTTTGGATATCGTCCAAGTGAGCTGATCCCAAAGGTATTCTGCGATGGCTTCGGCCTTTCCCTGCAATCTCCCTCCACCTTTATGCTAATCTCTGTCAAATTAGGACAATCCTCGAGCCCAGCATCTGCCAATGGTGTTAACAACTCTCCCACACCAATCCAAAGCGAGAGAGACTCAAGACGATCCCATGTCTTCGTTAGATACCCATTACTGATATGACCATTATTACCATTGCCATTCATCGTGTACCAGCTTCCTGCACCATATGAAACCTTACACCTTTTTTTCACCCGAGTTTCTTCAACTTCATCACCACAATGCGCAACATCATCTTCCATTCCATTATCCATTCCATTAAGGTCGAAACCCAAACCCTGCTCGACCAGCTCATCCTCATCCACCTCAGGCTTCTCACCATCCCAAACACAATCAATATGTAGACTCCTAAGCCGATCATGAATCGGCTCCACAGCCCGCAACGAGTCCAAAGCATCCATATACTTACAACCCGATATCCTAACCTCAACAAGCGTCTTCCTAAGCAAACAAATCATCGTCCTTAACCCCCTCATTGTAATCTTCCTACACCCTTCAATCTCAAACTTCCTCAACTTCGAACAACCTCTTCCAATTGCAATCAACCTGAAATCATTCAAATCAGCCGAGTTCTTAATCGACAACGACTCAAGCCCTTGACATAACGCAATCCCATCCAAATGACTCTCAATCGCTTTACAAATCCCATGAAAAAACCCCAACTTCAAAAACCTCAAATTCGGACACTTTTTAGCCAAACCTTCCAAACAAACCCAACTATCCCTCACATTTTTACCAACATCCATCACCAATTCCTCAATCAACCCTAACCCTTGAAAAAAACCAATCAACCCCTTCATCGAAAACCCGGCATCTTCCAATCCAAAACCCTCCTCATCAAAATCATCCCCATTCGACGACGAAATTTCCGCTAAATGCAAAACCCTAAGCTCCTTACAATTCCTCGCAATCGCCATCAACCCATCATCACCAACAAACCCTAAATACCTCGAATCAAAAGTACACCCAATTCTCAAATCCCTCAATTTAGGACAACTCTCAACAATCCCAACAACCTCATAACTCTTAAACCCTTCAGACAACGAAAAATTCAACAAATTCAAAGAAACTAAATTAGCCCCAATTTCTGGATGATTTTCCAAAGCGCGTGGAAATTCCTCAGTCCAGAAATAGAAATCCGATAAATCAAGGAAATTCAAACACGGCGAGTTACTAAATAAAGTAAAAAAATCCTCCCCAATTGGCCCTTGGGGGCGCTGATGATGGCGTACAAGTTTGATTGAGGAGAGAGAATGGAAGAACGGGGAGAGGAGAGAGAGAGTCGTGGCGGAGCGTGAGTAGAGCGTGAGGGATACAGTGTTTGGAAAGGCGGCGCGTAAGCGACGAGGGAGGAGAGAGAATGACGGGGATGAGGACAGAGAGAGTCCGTAAGGTGAGAGGAGAGAGAGATCGAGGTGGGTTATTGATTTGAAGCATGAAGGGAGTTGATAAAGCAAGTCACGGATGTTACCACGGAGAGTTAAATGGGTTCGGGTTTGGCGTTCGAGGGTTAGCCATTTGTGGGAGACTAATGAAGCTGAGTTGCGTGAACGTGGGGTTGTTAGGAGAGAGAGGATTGTGGTTAGGATTACATCAGGGAGGTCATGGATGGTTGTGGTGGTTTTCATGGAGGAGAGTGAGAGAATTTGGGGTCAGTGGAGTGGATTTGGAGGAGAGAGAGTGGAGAGAGAGAGAGAGAGAGAGAGAGACAGAGAGAGAGTATGTGATCTGTTGATGAAATATGAATGTTTGAGGGTGTGGGGAAGGATTGGTTTGTTTTTTTAGGGGATGTATGAATCCACGTGAACGAGAGGAACCTGTTGTGTGTGTTTCAGTGTTTGTTGTTTTGAATACGAGAGTCGGAACATAATGTAGCGATGTGTCTCGATCATCGTTCACAAAATCGACATGCACGAGATCAGAGGAACTTGTTGTGTGTGTTTGTTGTTTTGTTTTGCTGAGTTATTACACTTTTTATGAGTTTACTGTATCTGTTCTGTACTGTACTGTACTGATGTGTAGATGTGAATGGTGTGGTGTTGAGTACGTACGTAATCTCAGGTGCTTACAGTTAGAGCTCACTTATCATCCTTAGAACTTAGAAGATCTTGAGAGTAGATTTGGTCATTTGGGTTTGTAGTTTACTTGCGTGAATATTCCATGTTGGATACTCTTTATTTCTTTCCTCTTCATTTCGGAGAATTCGATCTCGTGATCTCATTTTGACTATATGAATTTATTAAATTCAAAAATTAGTTAGAAGGAAATCTCACCATCTATTTAATAAAATAAAAGTTTTTATTTACTTGGCTAAATAGAAGGGTCCTGACTCATATATTACATGATTACTTTTTGCTTAATTAGATAGCACAAATTTCATTACTTTTTGTTTTTTCGAGGGGATTACATTTTTTTTTTCTTTTTTGAGGGGATTACAATACTTTTTTTTTTTAGGGGATTGCATTACCTAAGTGCATGCACATTATGTTTGAAATAATGAAAAAAATTAACTAGTAGTATTTTCGATGAAAAATCACTAAAATTTGAACCAGAATATATATAGAGAAAATATTGTAATGTTGTGACCCTTTTCGCAATAATAATGTTGAGATTATTTTGTACAGTCCAACAATATAATTGAGATATATATATATATATATATATATATATATATATATATATATATATATATATATATATATATATATATATTTGCACCTCCTTTGCCTTGGCTTGTAAGCGAGCTTTAGATTCGCCATCTAATTTATTCCACATCCTACTCCTCCGATTCCCCTCCCTTTCTAGCTTAGTTTCTTAGAGTAAACACAACCCCTATGATGAAAGTAAAAGGTTCAATTTCTAATTGGTCTTAAGATCGGTCTTCAGCTTATTCAATTTCTAAAGAACTGAAAGGGGGAGGATGTGAGAGAAGCGGGGAGGAACAAAATTAGAAGAGAAAGTGGAGAAAAAAAAGGAAAGAGAGATGAAAGTGGGTCAAGCGGAGAGTTTTACTGTACGTGAGGGCGCAAAGCCAAAATATATCAAAAGAAATATTCATCAGATGCTGGTGGTAGATAGGATTGTACAACCAAAACAATTATAATATATTTATCAAAAAAGGCACGATAAGGTAATTTTCATAAAAAAAAAATACTCTTAAAATAGGCACTACATGACAAGTCTTCTTTAATATTATCAAGTTACCTTATGTAGAAAGGTAAGAAAAAGAAATTGTTTTGTGAACAGAGTCGAATAATCTTTTCTTTTTTATTAAGGAAACAATATTACAATTGGAAAACCCTCTTTGTAAAAGTTACACCAATTTGATTCCGATACAGTGTGGAAAAACCTAGTGCACAAGGGTAAATGTTGTTGCTATACAATTCAATTTTCCTACAAACTTGAAATGAAGGCCTACAAATTAATATGGTGTGTGATTGGTGTCACAACGAGCATGTCACATCCTATGTGAGCTACCAGCATGGCCGGATGTGTATAATTAGATAGAAGCTTTATACTATATAATGTTAAATCAATGAAAATCATAAAATTGAATGGCCCTCAGTTAACTACGGTTCTCCATAAGACCAA
The DNA here is from genome assembly GCA_038025085.1 of Tetragonia tetragonoides. NCBI lineage: Eukaryota > Viridiplantae > Streptophyta > Magnoliopsida > Caryophyllales > Aizoaceae > Tetragonia > Tetragonia tetragonoides. The sequence continues at coordinate 35,679,633 of CM076154.1, read as the reverse complement.
ATCCATTAAGTGGAAAGCGAAATGGTAAAGCTAAAAATAAAATGGATATAGACTAACAGATCAGCAACAGGCCTGGATTTGGTGGTGCAGCTGTGTGTGGGACGACTATGTATTTCTGTAGGACACGAGGTTCACAAGGTGGTCCTTGTTCCAAAAATAGGCACAGTGTTTTTATCAAATCTTTTAATGGGGCTATGTGTTATTTTTCTTATCTTCACTGATTCGGTAAAGTCATTCCACTAATTTTTAGTATTTCGGGAACAATGATTTAGTAAAGTCTAGTCACTGATTTTCACTCTAAATATAGAGAGACTCCATCCTAAAGACAATTATTGTCAGATGGATTAACTAACTGATTTATATATACAAACCAACTATCTCCGTTTCTTTCAAGGTAGAACACTAACATGTAGGTTACACATTTAACCATTTTTCACTATTCCAATAAGAGTGATCTAATAACTCATATATACAAATGATTGATATTCCAATGTAGTCCTAGAGGGTAGTCAACCTAGTTGTGTGGGTTGAATAACCAATTATAAATGTCATGTGTTTAATTTTTACTGGGCTTATTATTGAGTCTGTCTGCAAGTTTATTTTGCAGGCTTGTCTAGTTTATGTAATATCTAAGCTATTACATATATCCGACTTGCATGGTGTATGTGGTTAGTAAGCTATTACGTAATATAACATGGGATAAATATAAGATAACTCATACCAGAACCAAAATAGGTTTGAAAACAGTGATTTCAAAATCAAAACCAGGTTAACGGTCCAATTTTAATTTCCAAAAACAGAATTCAGTATCAACCAATTACATCAGTCAAACTGATTGATTTATGTTCCATAATTCTATTATTTGTTCTTTTCTCCTTAATCCAACCAAATTACGATTACATCGTTGGGGACCCAAGGCATAAAAAAGTGGCATTCTTACTATTTTTCAGGAAGTGAAGTTTTACCTATTTTTAATTTGACTATTATTCACGAATATAATAAATTTACATATCCTTTTGTTGGAAAGCAAATTCTAGATCATACTCCCAGACACTACTTTGGCTATGTTTGGCACGAAAAGCTAACTTTTCAATAAAAGTTACAGCTTGAAGTTTGCAGCTAGTATTTTTTAGTCTCTGCTACCAAACAGTTTGCAATATAATTTTCCATCTGCAGCTACAGCTCCCTACATCTAATTTTTTGAAAGCTATCCCTGCAAGTTTGCACCTGTAGCTACAGCTACAACTAGTTTATTAGCATTTTGTAGCAATTTTTAGCAGTTTTCTACACATTTCTTTCCTTTATTTACCTTTGACAGCTACAGCTACAGATAATTTTGCCAAACATAGCCTTTGACCATGAATATTTATGATTTCATAATTGTAGAACTTGTAATAAGATGATATTTTGAAAATACTATATAAAATGAATCTTGCAATACTATTATCACATTGTAAAACTTTAACTTTTCATTAATAAGCGGTCAAAGTTTACAAACTTTGACCTTAAAAAATCCAATGTAAAGATAAACCTGGACAAAGGGAGTACCACACAATGACACAAGTACTCCTTTTATTTAGGTGTCACCACAAATGTACTTTGTTATACACAAATTTACCTAAACTTACCCATCTACATGCTTAACCATATAAACTCTATGCACGCTAGGTAGTATTAGTGGTAGTAGGGGTGCTTAGTTAAGTTTAAAATTTGTTGACCATTCTTGTAAGTTATCCAAAAGAGAATAAGGGGATTCCCTAGAGATGAGGTTTTGTGGTATGGATGTGGGCCTAATAATGTTTCCATTGAATGTGTTTGCTTGATTATGAGTCTTTTGGATTATTGGTAGAGACTAGAGAGGATAATGTTTGGAAATTAAATGATAGAAAAAAAGTCACTTTATAGTTGGTCACTTTGTTTGCTAGGATAGAAAAATTGGTACATCCACATCCATATCAAATAGTGACACATCTCTTTCACTTCTAATGCTTTGTTTAGTCTCAAAGTCCATCCTTGAAAACTTGATGTTGTCTTTCATTATCAGATTTTACCAAAGATGCTATATCATGCTAAAGGGTCCACACTCACTCTAGAATGTTGCGTTTTGTTTCCTTTTTTATGGGATAAGATTTTTGTATAACATGAATATCTGAAAACAGATAGCATAAGAACTCATATGAGGCGGCTTCAGCGTGAGGTACCTCAAATAAATCTGACATCATATTTAGCTATAGGGGAGGTCTCATGTTAAGCGGCCTTATAAGAAACATTTTGAACATATAAACTGCTTAGTGAAGTAAAATCAAAACTTATGTTTGGGTAATGATAATTTTCTTTAATCATAAAATACTTCATCTAACTAGCTTTTCAAAAGTGGTAAAGCTCTTTTGAAAGATAATGAGGATGGTACTGTGTTTAGTTGTTCAAGAATAAGTAACATAGAAAGGGTAATTTAATTATTATTGCCTTGACTTTTGAATGATTTCCTCAAATATACATCCTTCACAAACTAATTCCCAAATTAGCTTCGGTTCAAAATTATTTCCCCACATATACATGACGTAGGCTCGGAAAGGCAAAGCCGCTGTGGGCCACAGCGGCTTTTGCCAAAAAAAAAAAAAAAAAAAAAAAAAATTTAAAAAAAAAAATAAATAAATAAAAAAATAAAAAAAAATTGGCAAAGCCGCTGTGGCCCACAGCGGCTTTGCCTTTCGCTAAAAAAAGAAAGCGAATTTTTTATTTTCGAAAGGCAAAATTGGCAAAGCGGCTTACCTAATTTTTAGCGAAAGGAAAAGCCGCTGTGGGCCACAGCGGCTTTGCCAATTTTTTTTCTTTTTTTTAATTTTTTTTTTTTTTTTTTTTTGTTTTTGGCAAAAGCCGCTGTGGCCCACAGCGGCTTTCCAAAGCCGCTGTGGCCCATAGCGGCTTTGCCTTTCCGAGCCTACGTCATGTATATGTGGGGAAATAGTTTTGAACCGAAGCTAATTTGGGAATTAGTTTGTGAAGGATGTATATTTGAGGAAAACACACTTGACTTTTCCCTTGGCGAAATAAAGTAAAATGCGAGTGAATGACAATTGAGACACCTCCTGCTAAGTCATATTCGGACTCTAATCTTCAATGGTGAACATTGAGACTACAAACACAATCACGTAAACCCTATCGCGCAGCGTACTAAATTATGTTCGGCTTTTATTAATATTAATTTTTTTTTAATGTTTTATACTTATCATAATTGTGCAAACCCAATTGAAAAATTCTTGATCCACTACTAAAACCAACATATGCCAAGCTTGTAAATAGACCTATCCTCACATAAGGCCAAAATCTTGTAAGTTTATCTTAACTTTATGCTTTGTAGAGTATATGGCATAATGTCAAGCTTTCATTTCATGAAGCGTTACTATTTTCCTATTCTCAGTAGTGCGCTCAAGGGAAGACAGAAATAGATAGAGGGACATTGTACATGGCCGTGGTACTACTCCAGTAGTCTCTCTCTCTCTCTCTCTCTCTCTCTCTCTCTCTCCATCTTTGTCTCTAAATCTGCTTTGGCAAATTTGGTTTGCTGAGTGTTTTTTAGTCAATCCTGATAGCCTTCTTTGCATTTTATTATGAGAGGCTTTTTCACTTTTTGGCTGGCTTGCTGACTAGCACGTATTCTTAAGATAGATTAGATGAGACGTTAGTGCCCCTTAAAAATAAAAATAAAAAGTGAGACGTTAATTATATGCTTCTTACTCTTAGTTCCTACGGAGTATTTTCCAAATAATAGGTCTTTCAGTAGGTCTTACGTGGACTTAGTCCACCGTGGACCAAGTAATTTTGAGGGGTGGCTTCCGGTGAAGTAAGAGGGTGGTTACAAGTGAAGTAGGGGGTGGCTCCAGGTGAAGTAAGGGGTGACTCTAGTTAAAGTAGAAGTGGTGCCAAGTATAAATTTGAGGGGTGATTGTAGGTGAAGTAGGGGTGACTCCACTTTTAGATGGAGGCGACTCCAAGTAAAGTAGAGAGTGACTCCAAATATTGGTCCACCATGGACTAAGTCCACACAAGTTTTTGTATAGGTCTTGTATGGAACGAAATTATCTCATGAGGTGTGAAATGAAGAGAGAAGATAAAAGAAAAGGGGAGGAGAAAAACGTAAGAGGCTTTATCACATAGATTTGCTCTATACAACTTTTTGCAAATGCAAATGTTTGGAAAAGTAATTTTGGGGGGGGGGGGGGGGGTGTTTGGTGTCCCAATAACTCACTTACTTACACCCTAGTAATTCTCAAACTCTGAACTTATATTCCAAACGTACCAAAAAGATAGCGCAATTTGGTGAAAACCATCTGAAAAGTTCCACTTTTTGTCCAGTATCCCTTGAATTGTTGTTATTTGTTCAATAGCACCTTAGAAGTTGATTCCGCCCTGTAAGTCACCCCTTGAGTGATTTTCGGGCCAAATTCCTTACTTTTCTTCCCGTTTTACCCTCACGTGTGCAACAAATGTCTACTTAAATGAACCACCCCTATTTGACCAAATTAAACACTGATTCGAATTAATTATTAACAAATTCTCCTCCCCCATCCCACTTAAAAAAACGCAATTCCCCAACATTCCTCTCTGCCATTCTTCTTCCCCATTCTTCCTCTTTGCCATTGTTGACATTTCTCCATCCACCATCTCCAACAGTGAGCGCGAAATTCGGGAGATCCATGTTAATAAACATCAACTCCTTTTCTTTTCCTCTTTGCCTCAATAAAAATAAACCCAATAGGAGGAAAATCGATGATGGGGAATCAATTTATTTACCTCGATCTCTGCCTCAATAAAAGTAGACCCAAGACGAGAAAAATCGATGATGGCCTGGGAAGCAGCGAGAGGTGGAGAGAGTGGTGGTTGTGGTGGTGGTGGTGATGGGGATTAGGAGAGAGAGTGGGGTTGCTGTCGGTGGAGATGGTGGTTGTTGTGGAGTGAAGGGGGAGGTGTATTCTTGTTTGAGAGGTGGTGAGGTGCGAAAAGGGGAAGCCATGGATGGAGAGGAGAGAGAAGATTAGGGGGAGTTTTGAATTGGGAAATTAGAGAGAAGAGGAAGCCATGGATGGGAGCCAAGAAAAATTAAAACTGAATATTTTGTTGAGCTTTAATTCAAGTAGAAATGTGCTGCACAAGTGAGGGCAAAACGGGAAGAAAAGTAAGGAATTTGGTCCGGAAATCACTTAAGGGGTGACTCACAAGGCGTAATCAACTTTTAAGGTGGTATTGAACAAATAACAACAATTTAGGGGGTACTGGATAAAAACTGAAACTTTTCAGGTGGTTTTCACCAAATTGTGCAAAAAGATAAGATGTTATTTTATACATTTATGAATTTCTTTTTCTAATTTGTCAATCTTGGAATAGCTAGCATGACAAATAATTATTCTTCTAACAATTGAGGAGATCTTTCACTCAAAAAAATAAAAAAAAACAATTGAGGAGATCTTACGTATGTAATTTTTTTATTTTTTGATGGGAAAAAAAAAATTACATACGTAAGATCTCCTCAATTGTTTTTTTTTTGAGTGAAAGATCTCCTCAATTGTTGGAAGAATAATTATTTGTCACGTAAGCTATTCCAAGATTGACAATTTAGAAGAAGAAAAAAAATAAAAGAGGAACAGATTGACCATTTGACGTTGATCTAGTGATCATCAATTTTTTATTTTTTTTTAAATTAGCAAAAAAAAAAAAAGTATTTCATTTTTTTCAATTTCATTTTTCTTTTGAGGGATGTAACTATCTTGAAGTTGCCTAAGTAGATCCTGCTTTCAACCCTTCAATTTCAATTTCCTGATCCTGCTTGGATTACTGACTTAGCCAGTAGTACCCACTACCCAGTACCCTGTGTGCTCCCAGAATTTTGTTGTAAGTTGTAACCAAGCCCCAAACCAATAGCAGCTTGTATAATTTATTTGCTGATCAGGTTCTGACATTATACATATCAGCTGATTTTTCAAAACTGGCATGACTAATTGACTACATAACTGTCAACTCCATATATAACCAAGATCAGAGGTCATATCGGTCCGAAAATCTAATGAGCTCTATGACAGTCAGGCTTATCAACATACAAGATGAAACTTTTTACATGAATTAACATGAAATTTTTCTCAGTGAGCGTGGCGAAATGCATGGTTACATAAAAAGTTTTGAACAATTGAAGTGCACGCAGGCAAACAAAACGCTAGCATATGTTGGCGCACTTGGGAAGTTTGATTCTGGCAATCAAAGCTCCTTAGTTAGTTACCTGAAGTTAATCGACTTTTCTCCCAGGAAATACCAGTTTATTCAAGTTGACAGTACTCTTGAGGACGAGCTCAGCTATTTGTAGTTCACATGAGAAGCCAACCATTACCCCATGCAAAAAGGAGAATTTGAGATGGCATGCCACACAAGGAGAAGAAACCTCTCGAGGGACCAAATGGCTGCAAGTCTCCATATATGCTGAAGGCATTGTTCTGTATTCATATTCAGGGTCATACATCATTAGTTTCCCCAAGCATGACACATTTTAGACCAAACTAGATGCTTTTGATAAAAGTTTTGTGAATCACTGACTTCAAAACAACACATTTCCAACTAATTTGGGAAGGCACATTCACCAATAATGTACATGAAGTTAAATGCTGGATGATGGCAAGCATAAAACTAATCTCGTTTATTCCTCTGCTAAACTTGTCAAACTAAAAGATCAATCAATGTCAAACTAAAAGATCAATTAATTGGTAATTGCTCTACACGTGCATCATACATCATTTAAAACTAGTAATGGCTTAAAATATAGTGCTTTTGATTATAGATCTTTTTTTTTTTTTTTTTGGAGGGGGATTATAGATCTTTTATAATCTTACTCTAGTATGCAGGATTGTATTCTTGTTAAGCTTACAAATGTGGTAATTTTTTTGATGTACATTAGCCATCAAAAGCTTGCACTTACATAGAGAAGTACCAAGAGTGTACGCATCAGAGAAGAATAATTTAGAATGAAAAGAACAATCATGGCAAACTACGATTGGAGACTGATAAGTTTCATAGCATTGTATAAGGTAAATGACTTAAAACGGTTAACAGGCTTGAATCGAAAGAACTACTCTCCCTAAATTCGGATGAGGTTCTCAACATAGTAGCTTGCACTTTCAGAATTCAGAAGCAGGAACTTTGCAATATCGCAAGGCTATTACATGTGTGCATCACTGTCAACTTCATGATTAAAAGTCGACTGAAGATGTAATGATTAACTCGCAATACTTAATAAGTTACTATGGAAAATTTGGCCAAAACCACTTTAAGATTACACCAGATTGCCAAGAACCACCTTAAAAGATAACTCTGGTTCAGAACCCCCATATAAATTAAAACGGCAATCATGACCCCCCCCCCCTACTCACTATTTTGGCCAAATTTTAGGCAAACTTGACCGATATACCCTCACAAGTGTGGCACGTGACCCCCTTGTTGATTTTTTATCCACCCTCATTTCCTAATTACTCCCTCAGCTCACCTTGCATTGACAATCATCTCCCTCATTTTCTTCTCCAGTAATTAACATTTTGTTTTCCATCTAAAGTGTGTAGCTCACTATCTCTCTTCTCTTTCTCCCCCATATTTACTCTGACAAGCTTTCTATCTCCATCACTTTCCCTTCCATTTTCTTCTCCTCTCTCTCTCTCTCTCTCTGTGGGGAAAATTATGGACAAATTATATGGGGGAAATCAGGAACAAATTATATGGTGGGTGAATTATACACCATACGCATATCAAAATAACCTTAATTTGAAATATATGCGAAAATTAAACAAGTGGGGGTTAATTTTGTTAAACAAAAATTCAGTACTACAAACCCTAATATCATAGAGGCAGACACAAATTGCGTGAATAGATAGAGAAATGGGGTCGAAAGGGAACAAATTAGTAGTCGAGTAAGAGTTAAGAGAGAGAGGGTCTTTTTGATGGAGCTTGCTGAAGAACATACACGCCAGAGGTGAATTCTAAAAAAGAGAGTACTAAGTAGAGTGAGCAAGGATGAGGTGTTTTTAAATTAAATGACTTTTAGTTAGATTAAATTAGTTAGTGAAGTCTGAGGGAGTAATTAGGAGATGAAGGTGGGGTAAAAAGTTATTAAGTGGGTCACGTGCAATACTTGTGAGGTTATATCGGTCAAGTTTGTCTAAAATTTGTCCGGAATAGTAATTAAGGGGTATCACGACAGACGTTTTAATTTTGTTAGGGGGTATTGAACAAAAGTTATCTTTTAAGGGTGTTCTTGGCAATCTGGTGTAAACTTAAGGAGGTTTTGGCCAAATTCTCCTAAAAAATGACAGCTTCCATTTAAAAAAATGACAGGTTCCAGAGTTTGTGTAGGTTCTAATCAGCAAACAAAAACAAACTATTTACTTCAAATATAATGGTGACAGTTTTGCTCAGTAACAGTATCGAAGTGCATGGTTATTAAATGCGTGCGCTGATCAAAAGGACTGGCTTCCAAAAGTAAAACTGTATATGATCCAGAGAGAATACCTCCAATCAATTGATGCAATCTCATTCAAACACAATCCTTGCCTTTGTTGAGGCCCTTGGGAAATTTGATATTTTGCTTGAAAATTTGTAGCTCCTTTTTTGAAGTTAATCGCCTTTTTTGGTTGGAGAAGATTACCAATCTATCCATGTTGACAGCAATCTTGAGCAGAAATTCAAGTAATTGAAGCTGAACTTCATAAGGCTTCTCACACCCATGCAAAGAGACAACTTTGAGATGGGGTGCCACAAAAGGAGAAGCCTCTTGAGCGACCATATCAGCTTCGTTGTTACTTATCAACTCAGCCTGATTTACACAAAAAAAATTCAGCGTTAATAAGCAGAATCTGTACTAAAATATATACATATTATTTTTTATGCAAGTAAACTTGGTGTACTAAGCAAACTTACCGATGTTGAAATGTTTTCTGTATCTTTTACAACATGTATTATAAGCTCCTCCAAATCTGGTGAATGTCTAATTAAACCACATATGCCTGCAACAGCAGTGTCCTGAATTGACCACTTCAAGACAACACGCTTCCATCTATTTTGTGGATAGTGCGCATTCAACACTGGAAATGAAATTAGATGCTGAAGAAAAAATGACATGCATATTAGTACTTTCATTTATATTCGTCAGTGATAAATATAGGACTTTGATATAACAAACAGTCAATACGAAGTGAAAACAGAACGGGGACCAAAATGCATTTTAGTTGATGCAAGAATGAGTTCTTTGACTACATTGCATGTCTTACATTGTAGATTCACATTCTATTCTATAAGCAGGCCAGGTTCTCTATATAATTTTTGCCCATCCATATTACCCTGCGATTATACATGTACGAGTTTAGGGATGCTAATAGTTAATACTAGTTGATTAGCACAATAACAAATCAAAAGGACGTTCCTCATTAGTGATACAGCCATCATTCATCATTTAGGTACCAAGTCCTCCTACAGAGATTTAGCTTACAAAAATGAAAAAACCAAAAGTCCAACAACAACAGCAACAGCAACAACCCAGTTAATATCCCGCCTAGGGCGGGGTCTGGGGAGGTCCAGATGTACGCAGCCTTACCCCTACTAGTCACCTAGTAGAGAGACTAAATACATCTACTATCCCAACGGAAATACCTGATCTGCTATATATCATGAACAACTATTTCAAAGTTAAATTCAGTTTCACTGTTGCTTATGAAGAATATTCTTGATTCAGGTAGGGACAACAACAACAACCTAGGGAGTATCTTGCCAAGGAGGTCCACATGTATGCAACCTTACCCATAGCTACTCGCCTAAGAAGAGACATATCATGAATATCTGTTTTCCATCATTCAATTTGAAGGTATAAAATAAAATCAATACCTTGACACAATTTTTAAGTACTTGTTTAACAGTGACCAATATGATTTTAATCTAGAACTATATTCAAATAAAAAAACAAAGAACATTCACGTCAAAAAACAAAACATCAGCCATGGGGCTGCTAAGATAAGAATGAATAATGTGAGAAAACTCACCCGACAAACTTTCTTTGCAACTGTCACAACCTCAGCAATTTTGAAACCACTCTAAAACCCTTTTATAGCAATAAGCATGATTTTCGTGAATACACTCAGCATAGGTGGCATCAATTGTCACTTCACGAACAGATGGAACAATAAAAACTTCCACAGATCGAAAAATCCCAAAAAGGTCCAAGATCTTTAGGTTCGGGCAATTGATTCGCTCTATTGGTTTGTAGAAATTCTTGAGCTCCAGTTTTTCAATTGTCGGATTAGAGAAGCTCAAGGCATTGAAACCATAGTTATTCGTGAGAACAAGTTCTTGAAGACAGTGGCAGCTAGATAACAAATTCATGAAAGTCCTCCGCTTTCATAGAAACACCGACAAAGGTTAAACTCTTTAATGACCTCATGTCAACTCGACTGGGGAGTTGGACAGTACAGTCCTCCAACTTAAGCCTGACAAGAGATTGACTCATAAAAATAGAACCAGGCACAGGGAAAAAGTTATGACAATGAAGTCTCAATTCCTTAGCTCTTCTAACAGTTCCCATCCAAACTTCTAAGCCTATCTTAGCAACTTCCTTGTATCCTTCATTCCAACACAATAGCCCCATTCGAAGAATGAATTTGTCAATGGTGGGTCTTCTATGAAGCATCAACACATTGTAGACAAATACCAAAAAGCGTGACAACAAAGTTGTTTCACTGAACGTATAAACACGATTTAACCCAAATGGTTCACAAAGTTCATCTGGACTAAATTGAAGGGTTGGAACCAAAGTCCAAAGGTTACCAAATCTGCGAAGTAGGATAGTTCTAACAGCATCCAAAGTAGGCAAAAAGGACAATATGTGCACAAGAACTTCATCAGGCAATTCACTTAACCTATCTCTTTTATCAATGCATTTACTTGAACCCTTTTGCTTCTTTGACCTATAATTCATGATTTGTTGTTGGGTTTTTCTCTTCAGATGTTAAAAGCTTCAAACTTCAACTAATGTACACTACAGAAAACCCAAATTGAAGCAGATAAAAGTAACCCCAAAAATGATAACAGTAACCCTTAAAGCTTTAAACTTCAAACTTTAAACACTTAAGTAGATAAAAGTAACCCCAAAAACTAAATTATTGAAGGGTCAAATTGAACACTTGAAGAAATTGCTCATTTGGGAAGCATTGAAGTGGTAAGATTTGAAATTAAGAGTGAGAAAGGGACTAAATTACTTGATTAGTGATTACCCATTTCCTTGCTTGCTAATTCTCTTAGTCCACAGCCATGCCTAGCTATCTTTGCGATATTGTGCCCTTTCTCAATGGAATTAATCAACGCTGGGTTTAGCCTGATTGAACCCATGAGTTGATTCACTTGGGGTGCGAGGCTGCGAGCTCATGGGAGGGAGCTATTTCTGTGATGAAGTTCAAGAGTTTGGGTTTCTCACTACTTTTTCCCAATTGAATTTTGCTTATATTTATTGATTTTTTTTTTTTGTTTGAATTTTGTTAATTAAGTGATTTAATAAGTTTGTAGGTTGGTTTGTTTAACTTTTGTTGAATTTTGCTAGTGAGTTACTTTGCTCTATTTTCTTTCTAAAATCTCTTTAGTAGAGAGGGTTGCTAACTTGCTAATTGCTATGTAGTATGATCCCTAAAATAGTAAGCAAAAAAAGGTGGAGTGTTAAGTTTTGTTCTCCCTCCAGTAGAAAAAGAAAGTTTTGTTTTTCCCAATTTGTTTTCATTTATATTTGTTGAATATTTAGGTTTTTAAATTTTGTTGAACTTTGTTGTAATTTGTGTATTTCACTAAATTTTGTTGAATTTTTTTTTTATTGTACTGAATTTTTTTTAATATTGTTGATTTATTTTTTTACATTTTTGTTTATTCATCTGATTTTTATTGAACTCTATTGCATTTTGTTTTAGTTTACTGAATTTTGTTAAACTTTATTGATTTTTGATAAATCGAACATAAATAAGTTAGGGAAACATACCCTCTACATTGTCAATTGCAATTTCACATACTTATCTCATTAGAAGACCCAAGAAAAAGAGAAAATAAAAATAAACTATTGTATTACTAAGTGATGTATCACTTCTATTGTAAGAGTTTTATGGTTTTGCGGGGATGAAGATCCGGAAGGCTGCACAAATTTCTACTTCAACGAAACTATACCAACCGTCGAGATCTCCGTCAAAAAAGATGTTATTCCATCGATTATTTACATGGTTGGATTCCTGCCATGGATTTGGAGCCGAGCATCAGAAGTGAAATTAGTGAGTTGAAGAAGAAATTTTGTACTATTATTTTAGATCTTTCATTGGTTACGAATGATTGTTGTTGTATATGCCGCTTTCAAGCTATCAATCAATGATATTTCCCCCCTTCCCGTATCCAACGCTCAAAAGTGATGTATCACCTTCTAACATTGAGACTCTCCTATTCTCTCTCAACAAAATAATGAAAGATTTAAAGAAAAAACATAAAAGAAGAAGTAAGAAAAGCTATATGATTCAAATCATATCATAAAATTGAAGGCGTCCAGCATTGGAGACTCAACATTGAGACTCTCCTATTCTCTCTAAAGCATTTTCTTACAGTATTTGAGGCGTCTAACTAAGCGAGCTATTGTAATAAAATTTTAAAATAAATATAAAATAAAAATATATGTTTTGTTAAGGAATATATACTAAAGTTGTTGTTGGGTTTCATCCGTTTTTGTGTATGCAGTAAATCTCAAAAGTGCAAGTACAGAAATCATTAGAGGCTGAGATCTTTTCTTTATAGTATTAAAGTCCTGTTATTTCCTGTTTCTTGTAAAGTTATAATCTGTTTTGGTTCATTTCACATTAGTAATTTAGTACATTACTAAACCCTGCTTTTCACAGATTCATACCTAAAACTGCAAAACTGACAGAGATCATGGAGAATGAAATACCGGATGAATTATTGCAAGCTGAGATTATGTCCCGGCTACCATGGAAATCACTGGCTAGATTCAGTTGTGTTTGTAAGCTTTGGAGTAAATCCTTTACAGTAAATGCCTTCTTGTTACGCCACTCACGCTCCAAAGCTCTTACCATATCACCTGATTTCTACGCCTTCTGTTCTTCATATACGAATCGACAATCCCCAAATCCCACATTGCAGTTGTTCTGTATTAAGCTCCCTAAGGATGTCGTCAATGCCAACACAAATGATAACCATTCTAGTATACCAATAGTGAAAGGGGTTCGTCTGCCCTTGCCAACTTTGCTTAGTACTCGTCAACTGTCCAACTTCTGTAATGGCCTGGTTTGCCTTAGTAATTTCTCAACAATCTTGCTTTTCAGTGTTAGAATGAATGATTACTTAGTTCTTCCTTGTACATGGGAAAAACCATTATTGCTTCCTGTGTGTTTTGGTAGGAGACAATATTGGTGTTCCTTGGGATATGATCCTAAACTGAGGGAGTACAAAGTTTTCAAGATCATCAGCTGCATTAATTATACTACTGAGTTTGGGATTCTAACTCTTGGGATGTCCAAGTCATGGAAGCAAATAGATCGAGATCGTGTACCAGTTCTGCTAAGGGTTGGCCATCCTCATGGTGGAGGCTTTTGCCTCAATGGAGTCATGTATTGGATACAAGATAATACTATTTTGGTTGATGATGATGATGATGATGGCCAATGCAAGCAGAAGCTTATTAAAATCTTAGCATCTTTCGATTTGGCACGAGGAGATTTCAACGCGATTGAGGTGGATGAGGTAGTTGGTGGCAGCTCCTACTATGCAAGCGAATGTTACTTGGCGCCCTTGAATGGTTGTCTAACTCTGTTTGTTTGATTGAGGGGCTACCATCATTTATTACAGTACACATTATCGGAGCACCCAAAACTGGCTAGGACTAGACAGAGTGTAAGATGTCACATTCCTTCAAGTGTTTTGCCTTACTATTATAGATATGTCGGAGGTAGCATCATGCTAAAAAAGAAAGGACTCAAAACCATGGAGTTGTTCTTGCTATGATATTGAGAATGGTGAAAACTGGAACATTGAAATTGAAGAAGCGGGTAAAATCCTACGTATTGGCGATGATCTCGAAATCGATGTTGCTTCTGGATCATGAACTATGTTGCTTATATATGAACTACAAAACTAGTATTAGAATGATGTGATTAATTCTTATTTTACTTATTGTCGTATTCGCATGCCTTAACAGAAGCTCCTTCCTTAATGAGTTATGTGGTTAATGAGTTATGCAATTCAGTGATTGGCCTTGTCACAAGCTTCGTCTGTAACTGTCACAGCCTCAGCTTGTTTGTAATCTATGAGCTTCAGTTTTTCAACTGTCGAATTAGAAAAGTTGAAAGCATCAAAATTATAGTTATTCCTGAGAAAAGTTCTTCAAGATAGTGGCACCTAGATATAAATACATTGAAGTCATCTGTTTTCATATAAACACCAACGTTCGTTAAGCTTTTTAGTTGGAGAGTACATTGCTCCAATTTAAGCCTAACAAGAGTTTGGCTAGTAAACTAGAACCATAGGGTGCAAGTGAATGGTTGTCGTGGCAACGGCCCCGTCAACATAGCACTAACCGTGGCACCAGCCCCGTCAATATAGCATTGACCCCGTCAATGTAGCACCATCAAGGTGCAACGTGCAAATAAGCTACTTAGAAGTAAATTTGGAACCACTAGACCACCACCCTTGATAGCATTTAGGTTCTCTAGTTTTTGTCATCCACACCTCTATGCCTATCTGAGCAGCAATAAATGACCACGTTCTCTAAGTGAATTTTGGACATGAATAATGTCTTGTAATTATGCATACAATTACGATTGTTAATACCGGTTGATTGGTACAATAACAAATCAGAACAAGTTTCTCTATTTCGTGAGTCGTAGTCACATAATCATCATTCATCAACAATTTACCAACTCCCAATTCGAATCCTTGGCTTTGAAAAATGATGAAACCAAAACTTTGTGTTTTGCCAAGGGGAACTCTTCTTCAACTGAAAGTCAAATTTCGTCTTGCTTAAGTATAGTTAATAATAATAGAAAGGAATTTAGGTATATGATATGACAAAGAGAATGTCTATTCGCACTCTACAAGATTTTTTGGAAGAAATTTTTTCGACTAAAACATAATGAATATAACTAAAAAGAAACCGATGTACAGTAAAACCTTTATAAATTAATAATGTCGGAACCACGTAATTTTATTAATTTAGAGAGATATTATTTAATCAATAAATTAATAATTTATTAATTTAAAGAGAGCTTTCTCGATTTAACGAACCTGTATTATTCTTTATATTTAAAACATATAAAAAGGTGATTTTTATTGACTATTTAAAGGATTTTTTTTTTGATAAGAACTATATAAATGATGGCCATGTACAATGTGGCTAATTAATATATTACATCCACTCAGAAACAAATACACAATGTTCATGGTTATTGTAGTCAAAACTTAATGCAAGTTCGTCATGGTACGGAACCACTATATAAGCAACATCAAACATTCCTATTTTCTAATTAGTCAACCCAAATCAAAGACAACCAACCATGCCTTCACATCTAAAAGGTGTCCAAAAATCAACAATGATAGATCAAATACGCAAAGCATTACATGAGTATAAAAGAATGCAACATCAGAACTTTTGAATACAGCAAGGATAGTTAGAGATGAAATGGAACTAGATGTAGCTTTTAAGAAAAAAGAAAACAACAATAGAGTCATATTATACTAAGTTGTCCTAGTTATATTTGTAATTTTATATAATTATTAATTTATAATTTTGATGGGACCTTTAAATTATATGAGGATCTTTCGAAAAATTATTATCTTATTATTTTATCAAAATTATTAATTTAGACCCTAGACCCGAGTCGGGACCGAGCAAAATTATTATCTTAGAGAGATTATTAATTTATCGAATATTAATTTAAAGAGGTTCTACTCTAGTTCAATTTAACACCAACCAACTTATATCATCAATTCAACATCAGTTGGAGATTGACAACATCATTGTTGACTCCCATCAGGATTTTCCACTTTTAATAATGTGAAAAACCGTCCTCAATTTACGTTACCTTATCTCATCCCTTCAACAATAATCTTACTAACTTTTAACGATAACATATCTCCTTAAAAGAAGTTAGAGGTGTATTCTTTTCCACTAAACTATACTAAATATTAATATATGAGAGAAAAAAATAGATCATTAAACTGAATTCAACCGAACTAAACTGAACCATCTAATAACTAAGTGAAAAAGAAACACACTCTATATTTCTCTTATAAATAAAAAAAAATAAAAAAAAATTTAAACAATTCAAACACCTTCAAGCTCCAAAACACAAATCCAATAATGGTCTAACTTGTACTAAGAATTACCGACAGGTGGTGATCTACTTGTTCCAAGCTTACTTCCAAGTGATTTGGTAAGGCAAGATCATGGAATCGGATTCTCATTTTCCCATGCCTTGTGCCCAGACCTGTAAACGGGTTAACCCAGCGGGTTACGGGTCGGATCACTTCGGGTTCGGGTCAGGTCGGTTACGGGTTAGTTTTTGGGTCAAATTCAGTTTTTAGTTCATTTTACCGGGTTGTAAATTGGTTCGAGTCGAGAATGTTTTGTCAAGACCCTAAAAAAACGGGTCGGGTCAGCTTTTTACAGCTCTACTTGTACCTGCTCGCTTCTAGCTCTAGGATAAAAAAGTCTTAACATGAAATAACAGAAGGTGACTCAATCGTCATTCACGTGCACCATCTTTTTAACGAGCAAAAAACTTGTACTAAGAATTAGGGGTGAGCATAACCGGGTACCCACCGGGTATTGCACTATCCGGAATTGAAATTGGATCCACTGGTTCCTAATTTGTAGAAATTGGAATTGGAATTGATTGCACCAGCTCCTAAATCTTAGGAATTGGAATTGGATCTAAACCCAACTCCTAAATCTTAGGAATTGGAATTGGATCTAAACCCAAGTACCCAAGATCTAAACTCTTCTTTCTCTAAACCCAAGTACCCAACCCAATCAATATATGCCACACAAACACAGTCACACTTCCCCGCCGATCACAACCCATATTCCTCGAAATAATAAAAACCCAAAATTCCAAATTCAATAAAATAAAACAAAAACAAAAACAAAAATTCTCTTATTCTCTCTCCTCACCTTGACATAATCTTCCCGGCCACCGTCCGTCCAATTCTCTCTCCTCTCTCTCTCTCTCCTCCAATCCAATCAATGTCCTCCACCGCCGATGAAACCCCACCACCACCGTCACCACCGCCACCACCTCAATCGGCGCCACTTCCACCACCGCAACCCCACCTCACTACTCGCCACTCGCCGGCCCTCCGTGAAGACTGCTGGTCAGAAGAATCAACCCACGCTCTAATCGACGCTTGGGGTTGTCGCCATCTCTCTCTCCACCGTGGCAACCTCCGTCACCACCACTGGCTTGAAGTCTCCGCCGCCGTCAACTCCGCCGTTAGTGGTGGTTCTTCTACCTCCTCTAAGCTCCTCCACCGTACCCACATCCAGTGCAAAAACCGCATCGACACCTTGAAAAAGAAGTACAAAATCGAATTAGCCCGTACTCTTTCTTCTTCCTCCGATGACGTCACTCCTTACGTCAGCCCCTGGCCCTTCTTCCAAAAGCTCCACTTCTTCATCTCCGGGGGCCCCACCACCAATTCTCCGACGCCGTCTCCGGCGGTGCCGACCAAGTTTCCGGTTGGGCCCAGGTCGGTGATCCCGAAGCGGCCGAGGTATTTCGGAAGTGTCGTGGCGGCGGAGGCGGAGGAGGAGGAGGAGGAGGGGACGATCAGCGGGTGCGGTGACGGTAGCGGTGGCGGTGGTGTGGGAAAGGGGAGGAGAGAGAGAGGAGGGAAGGGGAAGGCGTGGAGGGAGTTGGCTGAGGCGATAAGGAGATTTGGGGAAATATATGAGAGAGTGGAAGGGATGAAACAAGAGCAGATGATTGAGTTAGAGAAACATAGGATGCAATTTGCTAAAGATTTGGAGTTTCAGAGGATTAAGCTGTTCATGGATACTCAGCTTCAGCTTGCTAATTACAATGATGATCATAATAATAAGCGTTCTAAAGTTTCTGATCATGCTGGTGAGCTTTTGTTTCTATCTTTCTTAGTATTGAGTTTCATTAAATTGGGTTTTGATTTGACTGATCAAATAATTGTTTCATGGGTGTGTGATAAATCAATTGTGGAAGGTGATTGGAATTAATTATGCATGTTTTCGCGGCTAACTGTAGTTGACATTAATGTGTATGTGAGCTATGGAGCTAAATTGATGTATAAATAACTAACTCTGTTGGACATACAGCTTATTATGAAATGGATTGGGTAATGAAAAGTGTTTTTTTTTTTTTTCCAAACACCAACACTCAAGCAGTAGTATGAAGGTCAGTAACACTTGTCTTTCCTCCCCATATGGAAGTTTGGGGAGGGATGTGCTCTGTAATTAGAGGAGCAGTAAGCGTTTTGAGGAATGTTGTTTTTGTGCTATAATTTCTGAAAAGGATTGGTACATATTCTGTCTCAAGTATTAGGAGATGTTGATTGGTACTTACCAGATGTGGTTCTAGTTCAGATACCAGACGAACCTCTAGATCAATGTGGAACTTATTTATATGGTTGGCCTTCCTGCTATCAACTATCAAGGCACTCATTTTATATGGTTTGGGTGTGCCTAATTTGTGTGGTGGGAACTGGGAAGGGGATGCTGATTGCTGCCTGCTTATCTGTGTTATTATTCTTTTTGAAAGCTAAATTTCAGAGATGATCTTGTAATTGATTTAGTTGCCTAAACTTTGCATGCATGAAGCATTGCAGACAACTTGTACTTCAGCTGACGCGCATTTATGTATAGATATGATTGTTACAAGCAAAAGGTGTATCTGTAATATTTGTTGCCTAATGAAGGTCAACAGCTCACAGAAGTATTTGGAAACAAAGCTAGGCTTCCTACAGCATAAAATTGCTAAATTTGATTGCAACGGAAATTGAGTATAATTAGTCATAATTGTGACATGAACTAACTGAAGTATAGAAACTTGCAACTGTTTTCTATGTTAGTAGGATTGACATGCTGCATAATTAAAGACCTTATATGTGGACAGAGAGATGCTAATCCTTCCATGTCTGCACCATTTATAATGTTGGCCTTTCTGTTATCAAGACTCTTATTTGTATCGTCTGGGTGTCTAATTTGTATGGTGGGAACTGTGTAGTAGATCTTACTTGTCTGTGCTACTTTTTTGCATAATGTAAACTTCAGAGTGAAGTCAGAGATGACCATGTAGTTGATTGTGTTGACCAGACTTCCCATGCATGGAGCATTGCAGACAACTTGTGCTTTAGTTAACACGCATTATCTATAGATTTGATGGCTACAAGCAGAGATGTATCTAACATCTGCTTATGGCCATTAACCAACTTTAATATTTGTTGCCTGTTGAAGGCCATAGTTCACAGAAGAATTTGGAAACCAAGCTAGGGTGGCTAAACTTTTCGAGAGGCTACAGCATAAAATCGCTAAATCTGATTGCAGCTTAACTTGAGTATTATTGGTCATAAATGAGTGACACTAAGAATAGAACGTTGTAGCAGTTTTCTATGTTGTAGGATTGTCGTTCTGGATAAGTAAATACCTCTAATGTCGACAGAGATGCTAATCCTTCCATGTCTGCACCACTTAATAAATCCCAAGATACTTCTAGAATCCAGTCTCTCTCACAAGGCTCTTCCCAATAGCAGATATCAATTCTTTTCCTTTGCTGGTTTTCCTGGGGGGGGAGGGGGGTGGGGTAGGTTGGGGCCTTGGGGGGATGTTAGATGTTACAGTGAAGCTGTTCGCCTTGACACTTGTATATAGCCAAAGACATACACTGATACAGATGCAATTTTACTGAAACTGTATGAAATTATGGGTAAGTCGATAAGGGGAAGAAGAACCTAAAAGAAAGAAAGAATCACTGTATGAATAAAAAATATTTACTCAGCATATCTATTGGCAATGTTTATCACTTATACACCAGTAAGAACTGCTGCTGGTTCACTTTAAAGTACACTTGTTTGCCCACAAGTGTCTATAGAAGTTATACTGCCCCCTTTCTTCTTTTTAATATGTTTATTTCCCTTGTGGACTTGACTATAACCAAAAATTTGTGTACTGAACGTGTAGTGACCTGTGTTAGTTTGTCTGTTGGCGTAGAAAAGCTGTTCCAGATTCTAATATGGTGTTCGTTGCTTGTAACAGACAGTTACTTATAGCTCGTGTAATGAAGAGAGGATATGAAGCAAGTGCTTGTTAATACTTCATGTTAGGTATTTCTGGGAATCGCTCGATCCTGGTAACTGAATTTATCTGATTGTTGCCAGTGGTGATCGACAACAAGGCTCAGATAAGTTCGAGGACAGACCTCTAGGACCCCATAGCTGTGAAGTTATGTTAAAAATCATATTGTTTGTACAATTTCTTCTTGGCTGATTAGAAACCACCATAGCCCAGCAACCCATACAAGATTAGTCTACAAAAGTTTGTCTTATATAGTTTTGTTTTCTTGTTATTATTTGAAGCTTACTGTTTTTGATTAACTTGGTGATGTTTGTCGAGTTCGTTGTCTGTCACAAAACTTGAAGTCTGTACAGTTGTCTTGAAGCAATTACTTCAGATTTTAGAAGCCATATACAGAACGCTTTCCTAATTATTATTATTATTATGATTTTGGGCAAGTTTCTTGACAGAATTGATGTATTTATACCGTAAAAATGTCTGTTCCCTTCTCGGCTGTTTAATGGTGCTGTGATTAGTTGGAAGGTTTATGGTATTCCCATATATGATTTTCACTCCCTTTATTTTCAGAATCTGTGTAAATTATAGTTGTTTTCTGTTTCAAAAGAGTCTTGCTGATATAGCCGGAGACTGGAACTGTGATGGCAATTGAAGTTCAGAAAGTGTCATTGCAATATTCTCTGTTCACTCTTGTTTCTTCGTTTTTGTGGGCTTACTATTGTTTAGAGATATATAATTTAGCATCTTCAGAACGTCTGTGGCTAATGGTTGCAATCTCTATTCAAGAAGATACCTAAAATTGACACTGTATAGCAGTTGTTGGGAGTGTTCTGGTTCTTCACTTCTTCCCTCTTTCCAGTAATCACCAAATCTCTGGTGAAGACTGAAGCTTATGAACCTTTGACAGGTTTGAGCTTGTTTTGTCCCGGTCGAGTTTTCAGAGAAACGCAGAGCCAGGACAAATTGCCTGATCAACATGTTGGGCAGCATCAATATCGTCTACATGTCTGTTGTTTTTACTTCCATTCTTTTTTTTTTTTTGCTTCATATACTGAGCTTGTAGCTTTATACTAGCTATCCTAATATTTTTGAAACATGAACATTTTTTCGGAAATGTTGGCCTTTGGGTGTACAGCCCCGCGTCAGTAACTCGTAAATGGTAATGGTGTCGCAATACTAGCGAATGCTTTGTGACTCATAATTGTGACTGATTTTTCTGCTGATTGTTTGCCTAAGTTAAAGTTGCCATTACTGGTAAGTGGTAACAGAATAGTGTTGATCACCTACTAACCCCATCACCACCACCATCGCCAACGCCAACGCCAACGCCAATGCCGACTAACCTAGCCTTAGGCTGGTAACATATTGGTAACCTGCATTCCTAATAAAAATGGAGTTTAAAAAACGAAAGAACTTCAACACTCCATCATATCTGCAAATAAACAATGGTGAAGACCCTACAAGAATAACCAGCCCTTTATTTTTTTCTCAAAATGGAGAAAAATGGTGAAAGTTGAGGAGACAAAAGAATATTGCAGGGTTAGTTTTGGCAGGTAAGAAGCTGCTTTGATATTTGCATTCGTAACATAAAATATTGTAATTGTACCCCACTATTACTGTAGAAGTACTGAATATTGTATCACAGCCACAAGAGGATATAGATTAAAGATATGTCTCTGATTAGAAAAAGTCAGCATTTATTCATTGATTGAAATCCCTGATTTCTGCAAATTTTAGGGTGAGGAGAAAAAATAGAGATGGGGATCGTGGGTGAAATTCTGAAGCACCCAGATGAGTTATACACGCTGTTGAAGCTGAAAATGGCGGTTAATAACGCCGGTAGGCGAATACCGTCGGAACCTCATTGGAAGTTCTGCTACTCCATGCTTAATAAAGTGTCAAAAAGCTTCTCTTTCGTCATCCAGCAGCTCCGCAAAGACCTTCGTGATGCTGTCTGTATTTCTCTCTCCTCTCTCTTTCTCTCTCTCCATTTTTGTTGATGTAGTGATTGATGCATGACGGTTTTACATAGAAATGTCTACATATGTATGTATTATTAATGTATGCTAGATGCCCTTTTGTTTTATCAATGTGAATCTGTTTTACCCACTTTGGTAAATTATGTCTAAGTAAATGATGGTTGCCCCAAAAGCAGCCTAATCTAGTATTATTGTTAAACATAGTATCATTGGGGTCTTAATCAAGCAAAAGCATATAAGCTTATATAAGGCAATGTAAGGTTTCATTCTAAAATCAAATGGTGATGATAAAGTGGGTGACTTTTTATTG
Organism: Tetragonia tetragonoides; assembly: GCA_038025085.1. Classification (NCBI taxonomy): domain Eukaryota; kingdom Viridiplantae; phylum Streptophyta; class Magnoliopsida; order Caryophyllales; family Aizoaceae; genus Tetragonia; species Tetragonia tetragonoides. The sequence continues at coordinate 35,656,976 of CM076154.1, read as the reverse complement.
ATTTATATGAGTGGATCATCCCTATAGTTGTGGAAGCTCACCGAGCTCATTGTAAGGCGATTTCTCACAAGACTTGCTCAATTGGGTGTTATATAAGCATTCCCAAGCACAATGCTAAGATAATAGGATGTGTTAGCTTGGTTTGTATCTGTAATATGCTTTTATTGATAAAAACAGAGTTAAGAAAAACTAAACAAAAATAAAACCAATGAAAAACTTCAACACTCCATCATATCTGCAAATCAACAATGGTGTACAACCTACAAGAATTAGCCCCCCCCTTTTTTTTTTTGCAAGGATATACTCGCTCCATTCTGTCATGTAGTTTCGATCTCTCAAAATTGAGAATTATTTCATTTTGACTAAAACACCTTGAAATTAATCTATTTCTCAAAAGGTGTTTTGCAATTGTGCTTAAGTGGGAGTCTGGGAGATAATAACTTATATATGGAGTAATAAACATCTTAAAATAGCAACAGTGACCATTAATTTCATAGTGCAACACCTCATACGGTCAAGATTGGAGAAAACTTGGAAGAAATTGGAGAAAACTATTATTTAAAATATGCAAGATTGTTGTTGGTGAATCTTCGTACCAAGTTTGAGACACTACATAATCCCACATTCATGTACGTACCTGAATTACAATCCTGAAGAGATACATTTACTTTTTATTACCTAACCATAAATGTTTTTTCTTTTTCTTTTTCTTCATATTGTATATATGTGTCTCCCTAAAGTCAGGAGAATCTATTTGCAATATGACAATATCTTAACTTTGGTGAGCGATCTTTATTCAATAAAAAGTAATAGAGAACTAATGCTAGGTTTATTATTTTAACTTTACGTTGTGTGGCAAGTCATATGTGTCATTTTTTGCTTTTCGTCAAACGATGTATGAAGGGTTTTTCTCATTTTCCATGCCGCTTGTCACATGTCCATGCAAATTGCAATGGTTGCTTTCTCATCCAAATGTGTAATAGATTAGTAGGCTCTCAATTTTCATTGGTTTTCTGTTTAGCTTTGTATAGCAGTTATAGTGATTTCTTTGTATTGCAGCTATGTGTCTTTTATTTGGTCCTTCGAGCCCTCGACACCATAGGTTTGTTTCTTGAAGCTCAAATGTTATATCCATGTATGTATACAACATACTGAGTGATGCTGTTAAACTATTTTGTGTCATCTACTTTGATGCTTTCTCCGACCATAGAGTGTGCCTACAAGGCTCCAAGTCCATGTTTAATATAATAGATGAGGTGAAGCGATTGCAAACTCAATCTAAACTCTGATCTGTGAAGGGATTGGAAAAGCTGACTTCACAAGTGATTGCTAGTTGTGAAGTATGACTTCCTAATATATAGCTGGTTTATGATATGAAGAACGGCGTAACTGTTGTAATATGGTAAATTGACATATCATCTCTAGAGGAGCTTCTTGTTTCCTATTCAACCATGTTTCATCTATGCTTTCATATACGAGGTGATATACCTTAGCTACTCCAGAAAACTGTACTTTTTTTAGTTTATCAGTATCTCACATGAGACTCCCACCTTGGATGAGGTAGTGAGGGGGTAGACTGAAATTATTATAGTAGCTTGTACCCGACTCTACCCCAACCCATGTAACATAAGTTGAGCTGTAAAGTTTGTATGTTACAAACATACATTCTACCATCAAGCTTTGGTGCCTTATTGCTCTATGATAACATTTTTATCCTACACGGCTGCGGTTGTGCAGAGGATGATACTAGCATAGCTACGGATGTCAAAGTGCCTATTCTGAAGGCATTTCATCAGCATATATATGATACTAGCTGGCATTTTTCATGTGAGCACACTCAACTTGTTATTAATCTTATTATTTGCCTTTATCTCTTGTCATCTTTGTCCTTGTGCTTCCAAAATATTTATCATGGACCTCTACAAAACAGACTCTCTGAGTCACTAGTCAGGAGCAAAGGTGCATACATCTGATGTCCACAGATTTTGTCACAGGCGGAGTACATTGGGCGGTTGTTTTATTCTCCTCTTATCTTTGCTTGATGTTTTTAGTTGATATATAATTAATGAGACATCCTGTCTACCCTGAGCTTTGAATCTGGAAGCTAGTAGCTCTGTGTATTAAGAAAATAATGTTTTATAACTGTACAACAACAACCCAGGGAGGATCCTGCAGAAGGCGGTGCCTAGGGACGTCTAGATTAGCCTTAGAGCTAGTAAAGAGGCTTTTCCGATACCCATGAAAAATTAAATCCAATTGTTGTTTTGTCCGTTTGTTTCATGCAAGATCGATGTTCATTCTTGTTCTGCTCTTCCTAGATACTTCTTTTATCAGCAATTAGATGCTAATTTGACATTTCTTACTGTGCTAAGGTGGTACAAAGGACTACAAAGTTCTAATGGATGAGTTCCATCACGTTGCAACTGCTTTTGTGGAGCTTAAAAGAGGGTAACCTTTTTGGAACCTTCTTATATTGTGAGTTTGTATTTTCTTTCCAAGGACATAATTTAAAGTCGTATGTTACCGCTCTTGTGCTGTATTGAAGAAGAAAATCTAAGTTGATTGCCATGGCTATTTCCTCACGTAGAAAGCTTTACACTACCAAATCAGTAGATTAATTAGTTGAAATCCTTAAGTCAAAAGTGCATAGAATTGGTCTTTCCCTAATAAGTATGGTGAAGCTGGTCTGTCTTGCATGCATTTTATAACTAACACATATGAAGATGCACTTTCATCAACCTTTTTCCGAGTGCCACAACACATGCATAAGCGTATCAGATTTCGTTTCCTTATTCTTGACTTTTCTCAAATCATGACTTGATAGATTGAATATCAAACATATCTTATGTACATTCAGTACAGGACATGTCTTTAGTGCTCAAAACCAGCCATTTACCTCTATCAATCTCTATGGAAAGCAAACCCATTTTCTTTCCTTTCAGTTATGTACATTCTCAGCAACCGAATAGAAGGGCATATCCTGCTTTAATTGCTCTATAGAGAATCTGCTTTTCAGATGCTTCAGGATGGATTTGTGTCATCCTTGAAGATGTAATCATGTTGAAATAGTCGGTACTTGTTCATATGTGAGTTTGCAAGATACCAATAGAGACACAGGATGCAGTGTGATTTACTTGATGTGTGATTGAAAAGCCAGCAATTAAGTTATACCTTATAGATTACAAAGTCTATTTGTTGCTTAGTGCTTGCTCAAGATTATCCATGGCACTGTATGATGTGTGAAATTTTCTGGTATCATCTGCAGCTACCAGGAACCAATTGAGGATATTACCAGAATGATGGGCGCAGGAATGGCAAGATTTATCTGCAAGGAGGTTTGTGACTATGCAGGATCGAGCTTTTCAATAAGAAGAAGAGTTTTGTATTGAATATATCTCTGTACTACTGTATCCCTCCTTAATATTGTGATATCCAGGAGGCATTGTTCTGGGCTGAAAAAATAGGCTAAATGAGTTTTTTCTGAAATAAACAGGTCCCCTTATTGAAATTATCTGCCTGCTGTCCCCTGTTAGATCTGTGTATTTTTCCCATGTAGCATCCTCAGAATTCCAAATTCCTAGATGTTCAGTGATATTTAACTAAAATTGCTGGACATATGTTGCATTAATAGACAATTGAAAATTTCTGGGAAAATTTGTTGGCAGAAGTACATTATCGCCATGTATGTTTATGTAGTTATGTGGATCAGCCATTCTCAGTTTTACTTCAAAGAAACAGGATGCCTGAATGGCCTACTATTTTGTGATATGGAGTTTATTTTGATCATTCTGGTCGTGAATACAGGAACTATAAGTTAGTTATTGAATTGATGGTCACGATGTACATGTTTCACAAGAAGTTTCCCTTGTTTGACAGGTTGAAACAATTGAGGACTATGATGAGTACTGCAACTATGTGGCAGGACTTCTTGGGTTAGGATTGTCAAAGCTTTTTCATAACTCTGGTTTGGAGAATTTGGCTTCAGACCTTCCTTCTAGTTCTATGGGTTTATTTCTTCAGGTATTCCGTTTTTTTCATGGCCTTGGATAACAACTGTATTCTCAGTAGATCATACTTACTCTCTCGTACATAGCCTGATGTTACATTGAGTATTGTCTGCCTAAGTCGGAAGTCGCGCAGAAAACCAACATTATTCATGATTTCCTGGAAGACATAAATGAGATACCAAGACCACGAATGTTTTGGCCCCGTGAGATATGGAGTAAATATGTCAACAAACTCGAGGTCGGTCAATTCTTTGTGATTTCGTATGAATTGTTATCTGCTTTGTGATATCCTTAAATTTTCCCTTTTGTATGTGTCTATAGATAGATAGTTAGATAGAATCATCTTGCAAGGGTTGGGTAGAAACAAATTTAAAGAGAAAATAAAGGATGTAGTGATGTACAGAACAGGGCAGCAAAGAGACTTCCGTCTAGGCAGGGTGGGGGCGTCAGACGCGCAGGCTGGGTAAAGCGGAGAAGTTGTGAAATGTAATTGATTTCAGCTGACTTGTTTTGAAACTTATCTTTTCAGGACCTGAAATCTGAGGAGAATTCGGAGAAGGCAGTACACTGTTTAAATGAAATGGTCACAAATGCTTTGTCACATGTGGAAGATTGCTTCAAATGCTTGTCAGCTTTGCGGGATCCTGCCATATTCAGATCATGTGCTATTCCTCTGGTTTGTAACTCTCTGGATCAGTAGCCTCTAAAACTGACTGATTTCTGCATTCTGTGACTTACTGAAAATGTGATATTTCGGAGTTCATCAGAAGCCCATATTGAATGTATGAAAAAACACTGAAATGAAGCTGTTTTAAATGTGTATATATTGCCAAGAATGCTTAAAAAACTGATTTCTCCGATAACGGAATAAGAAAATTTGGATGTGGTCAAATATTGAAGTGGCATATAAATTCTTTGCTCCCTTGCTTCTCGGAACCAAGGGATCTGGTGACCTCATGCTGATTTATACACTTATTTGCTGTGAATTGTGATTGGCCCCTCTCTCTTGTGTACTTGCTGTAGTTTATTACGCTTAACTGTAGCTTGAGCACAGCATATATATATTCGTCAGTTTTTGTTAGCATTTTGTTCAGATTGTCTGTCTGCTCGTTCCAGATCGTGGCCATTGGAACATTAGCTTTATGCTACAACAACTCTCAAGTCTTCAGGGGGGAGGTCAAAATGAGACGTGGTAAGTTATATCTGCCTCAGGATTCATTTATTATGTATGCTTGTGAGACTTACAGTAGCATGTATGGTTTCTTTGTATGCATCAAACTACTGGTGGCACTGTTAGAATTTCCACATGAGCATCATCTGCAATAGGCTATTATATTCTAAGCCAATAATTAGCAAAATATGGTTCTACGTTCTCTGTGGTTTCCTTGAGCTGGATAGTGGTTGGTCAGGGGTGATTTGGCGTGATTGTTACAATTCTTTAGTACTCTATAATTCATGTTAGACGATTGACAAGTGGAGAAACAATTGATACTCTGTGTAGCTAGTTCATACATGTTTATATGTGCTTGAATTGCATACTAATAACTTACTTAGCTATCATCATGTATGCTGAGTATCTGCTGTATAATCATCAGAGCAATAGTAGTGGTGGCGAAACGAGAAACAACAAAAAAGGGAACTTGTTTGTGCTTTATGCATCTTTTCATGTTTGGATGTGTACTGAATACTGATCATCTAAACCACTGAAACCAGGTTGTGTACAGTGTTGGTCTTATGGGCCTGTTGTTTCCTTGAACTAGTTCCATTGCTGGTAATGACTTTTTTTTTTTTTAATTACTATATTTACTTCATTTGCAGGCCTCACGGCTATAGTCTTTGACAACACGAATACAATGGCTGATGTTTACGGTGCCTTCTTTGAGTTTGCTTGTATGATTAAAACAAAGGTAATGCCTCGTAGAAGAAATCAGGGTATCTTAGCTTGCTTTTAATTAGAATCTGTGAAACAATGTTTTCATTTGCGCCTTTTTCAATTTATTATGTAATTTATACTTGCTATGAAGTATCATAGAGTTTTCTGCGAATGCTTCAGGTTGACAAGAAGGATTCCAATGCTACAAAAACACTAAATAGGATTGAGGCAATCCAGGAAATCTGCCGGGACTCTGGGACTCTGTACAAAAGGTATGTTGACGTTCTTATTCCTTCAGCACATTACATAATAGTTTGTGGTTTTACGATGAGTTTGTATGTATTTTTCTTAGGAACTTATACATTCAAAGGAGGAAGCAAGCATACATCCCAATTCTGGTGAGAAGTTGGCGAAAATTTTCTTATAACTTTTAGTGATTCAGTATATGTGCTGACTATAGTCTATGATGCAGATGATTGTGATCTTCACGATAATCACAATCATTCTTTTCCATCTGCTTGGAAATTAAAGAAAATGACTACTAACAATGTTGTGTGTGACACTGGTGAGTTTTTATTTTTTTTTGAGAAAAATAGCTATTTACGCAGTTACGAACAACTTTTTAACATTTGTAGCTGCTGTTTTGGCAGGTTGGGAGTTTATCTGTGGTATAATGTCGTATGAAGATGTTTACTCTCGGCGACATGAGGATATGTTGCTTGTTGGAATCTGGGTGAATGCTTTTGTAATTTATTCCTAATTTTGCACTCCAAAAATCAATATATACAAACTTGCAATATAATGGTATACTTCTTAAATCTTATGCCTTCTCTTTTCCTACTGATACAGGGTGAACGGTCCGAAATTGCTGTAAGTTTGCATACATTTATCGTAGTTTGTAGTAATGGACACTAAAATATAGATCTCAAAACCCAGAGGATTGGAAAAGCATTTACGCGTTTTATGGTTTGTAACTGTAAGTCTAGCTAAGCAGGGGAAAAAGAAGAGAAAAACTCTGCAAGTCATTTCTCCCTTGATAGATTGTCCCCTGTACTTCTGATGCTCGGAACTTGAAATCGGATTTTACTTTCAGCTTACGGTGTGTATCATATGTAGACATCCGTGCCTTGTTTGGAGTATTACTCATACTTGCTAACATCAAATATTTTCGAGGCCTTGTAGTCGTGCAACGAATATTTGCTCTAAATCTAAGAGATGTTCCACTGATTAGGACTTAGGAGTATCATCCCCTAACTTTAAAGTTGAGGGTTCAATTCCTATCAAAGCCTATGAATTAAGAGATGTTCTAGTGGTTAGAGTATCGTCCTCAATCCTATCAAGACCTGTGTCCCTCCTACGAACCAAAAATATACAAATAATAAGTTGCTCTCAAGTGGTGATACATTCCGCAATGATTTAGGGGTCTAACATTCCCATTAAACTTCTTACTCTCTTCGTCCCAAGTTTATCTTTACATAAAATCATGAAATATTGAAATTTCGCAATAAGTAATGATGCAATTTCTCCCTAAAGGCTCAAGTCAAGCGTAGCACATCTTATACAATTTCAAAACCTTCATTTGATTAGATGTCATCACGAAATATATGATGGCAAACAAGAAAAAAAAATGACTTTTGAATTGGTGAGTCAATACGACTCGGGCTAAAATAAACTAACGAGTTGATGATATTTATATATGTACTTATAAAATATACATTATGTACAGTTATACTTGTACATGATTATGATTACAACAGAAATGTTGGAAAATAGAATTTTATCATTATACAATAAAATTTGAAGAACTTGAGAGATAGAATTTACTCATCATCATAATATTATGCCTCACAATCCCAGCAGAAATTCAATAACCTCATACCTCCTAATGCACACAAAGGAAACATTATTGTTGAAATTTTACAAACGATCATGGTGTGAGTAATCGTGTATTTTGTAATTAGAGGAGTTTCAATACGGATTATTTGTCTCATTTTGTATACCACTTCCTATTCCAATGTCATGTGTGATATGTGTACTTTTTTGGTATTCTGAAGGTAAATGCAGTTCTTACTTTGATTAATGTGTTAAGTGGACAATAAAACTTAAATGAGCATACTCATCTAAGAACAAACCCACGATCAAAAGTGAAAACATTATATAAACTTGTATTCATTCCAAGAGAAAACAAAAACAAAACAAAACATTATAAACTTGTCTAAGTGTTAATCAATAATCATATATAGTCATTTATGTATTGCATTTGATTGCAAGCAAGTAAACGAGTTTTCTATGTTTTAGGATTGTCGTGCTGCAAATATAGAAGTTATACTGCCTCTTTCCTCTTTTAAATATGTTTGTTTCCCTTATGGACTTGACTATAACCAAAAATTTGTGTTCTGAACGTGTAGTGACTTGTGTTAGTTTGTCTGTTAACATCGAAAAGCTGTTCCAGATTCTAATATGGTGTTCTTTGCTAAGTTAGTTTTGTCTTTTTTTCCGGTCGGATTTAGGTCGGGTTTCGGTTAATCTAATTTCCTGTATAAACTTTTAGTGGTCGAGTTTTCGAGCTATCAAGTTAGTTTTGGTCGGTTTGTTTTTCCGGGTCGGGTTTCTTGTCGGATCAAATTTGGACAGCGCACCATCTTTAGGGGATTATCTCTAGAGTCAAATTTAATTCTGTGGACATATATGGTGATCAAGATTGGAGAAGAAACAGGGGAGGAGCTAATGAAAACAGAGGATATTCAAAAGAAAGAAAGAAGTTTGTCAAAATGGTGACAGAAAAAAGACAGCAGGGCTAGTTTTGGGGCCTTGACAGGTAAGGAATTGCTTTGATATTTGCATTATAGATAAAATATTATACCCCCACTAACTACTGAGAGTACTGTAGTACTGATTACTCAATACCCACAAGAGGATAGATTAAAATATGTCTCTGGTTACAGAAAGTCTACAATGACAAATTACAGTAGCATTTTTTTCATTGAAATCTCCGATTTCTGCAAATTTTGAGGTGAAGAAACAAAAAAGATGGGGATGGTGGGGGAAATTCTGAAGCACCCAGATGAGTTATACACGTTGTTGAAGCTGAAAATGGCGGTTAATAACGCCGGTAAGCAAATACCATCAGAGCCCCATTGGAAGTTCTGTTACTCCATGCTTAATAAAGTGTCAAAAAGCTTCTCTTTCGTCATCCAGCTGCTCCGCAAAGACCTCCGTGATGCTGTCTGTATTTCTCTCTCCTCTCTCATTCTCATTTTGTTGTTGTAGTGATGCATGATGCATAATGGATCTACATAGTGTGAGATAATAGAATGCTTGATTATTATTGATGTAATCGATCCCTATTTGTAGGTAGGGGATCTTAGTGTTACGGTAACTCTAGATTACACAATCTCTATAATATATGCTAATCTAGAATAATATTTCTAAGAGTACTAGAATAATATTCTAAGAGTACTAGAATAATATTCCCTAACACATAGCAATGTCTACATATGTGTTTTGATGTATGTATGCTAGGATGGGTTAGCTTGGTTAGTATTTTTAACCTGCTTACATTAATGACATCATATATAGAGGTGATCTCACCTTGAGACGGCCTCATAAGAAACTTAGCCGCCATACACGTTTTTTCCTTTTCTTAATTTTTTCATATTGTATATGTATCTCCCTAAAGTCATGAGAATGAATGTATTTGCAAGATGACAATATGTTATCTTTGGATAGTGATATTTATTCAATAAAAAGTAGTAATTGAGAACTAATGTAGGTGTATGTATTTAACCTTAGGCTATGTGGCTAGTCATATGTGTTATCAGTTTGAAGGGTGTTATTATCTGTCATGTCTCGTATCGCATTTCATGCAAAGATTGCTTTTTCATCTACATATGTAATAGATTTGAAGGCTTTCATTTTACATTGTCTAGCTTCCTAGTTTTGTATGGCAGTTATACTAATTTCTTTCTATTGCAGCTATGTGTCTTTTATTTGGTCCTTCGAGCCCTCGACACCATAGGTTTGTTTCTTCCAGCTCAAATGTTATATCCATGTATGCATATGACATAGCCTAGTGATGCTGTAAACTATTTTGTGTCATTTACTTTGATGAGATGAAGCGATTTGAAGCTCAATCCAAACTCTGCAGGGATTGAAAAACTAGATTTCATAAGTGATTGCTAGTGCCTAGTTGTAAAGTGTTACAACCTAATATGTAATTGATTTATGATATGAAAGAATCAAAGAACGGCGTAAATGTTGTAATATGGAAAATTGAAATATCATCTCTTTAGGAAGTTCTAGTATTCCTATTAAACCATGATGCATCTAGGCTTTCATACTCCAGAAAACTATACTTTCTTTGTACTAGCTTTTACTCGACTCTATCCTAACCCATTTAACAAAGATTGAGCTGTAAAATTCTTGTATACCAATATACCATACATGTTACCATACAGCTTAGCTAGGTGTCTTATTACACTATGATAACATACTTTTTCGTTCGACATGGTTGAGCAGAGGATGATACTAGCATAGCTACAGATGTCAAACTGCCTATTCTGAAGACATTTCATCAGCACATATATGATCCCAGCTGGCATTTTTCATGTGAGCACACTGCACTTGTGATTATTTTTATTGTTTGCCTTCATCTCTTCTCCTCTTTGTCCCTTGTTCTTTTCAAATTGATCCAAATTTTCAAAAATATTTATCATGGACCTCTACAAAACAGCCTCCCTAAAGGTGCGTACATCTGATCTCCAGAGATATTGTCACAGGGGGAGTACATTGAGCGGTTGTCGTTATCTCCTTTTATCTTTGTTTGATGTTGTTAGTTGATATCTTGACATTGAGACATTATTCAGCCTACCCTGAGCTTTGATTCTGGAAGCTAGCAGCTCTTATGTATTATGAAATTAATGTTTTCGATCTAACTATACTCCAACAACATCCCCAGGAGGATCCTGCTGAAGGCGGGGTCTCTAGGTCCATATGTACACAACCTTACCACTAGCTAGTAAAGAGGCTGTTTCCGATACCTGTTGAAAAGTAAATCCAATTGTTTTGTCTTTTTGGTTCATGCAAGATCGACGCTCATTCTTGCTTTTCTCTTCCTAGATCTTTAGTTTATCGATCATTAGATGCTAATTTGACATTCTTTAATGTGCTAAGGTGGCACAAAGGAATACAAAGTTCTAATGGACGAGTTCCATCACGTTGCAAGTGCTTTTGTGGAGCTTAAAAGAGGGTAACCTTTTTCTAATATTCTTATATTGTGAGTTCATACGTATGTATAACAGCTCTTGTGCAGTGTAATTGTATGTTGAAGAGGAAAATCTAAGTTGATTTGGCATTATTACTTTTTCCTCATGTACAAAGCTTTACACTTCCAAATCAGTAGCTGATTTAGGTTGAAATCCTTATTTCAAAAGTGTATAGAATTGGTAATTCCGTAATATCACGAGTATGGTGAAGCTGGTCTCTCATGCATGTTATAACTAACATATATCATATATGAAGATGTGCCACAACACATGCATAATTAGTATCAGATGGAACTTCCTTTTCTTGAATTTGCTCATATCATGACATGATAGAATGAATATCAAACAAATCCTATTGTTCAATAGATGTATCTATGTACAGCACGTGTTTAGTACTGAACACCGGCCATTTACCGCTATAAATCTCTGTGGAAAGATAAATATATAAATACAAAAAAAGTTATGCATATTCTCAGCAGCCAAATAAAAGGGTATATTCTGCTTCAACTGTTCTACGGAGAATCTGCCTTTTGAATGGTTATCAGATGCTTCAGGATGGCTTTGTGTCATTCTTGAAGACGTGATCATGTCTAGCTAGTCGTCGCTTGTTCAACTGTGAGTTTGCAAGATATGAATAGAGACACAAGATGAAGTGTGATTTGCTTGATTTGTGATTGAAAAAGTCAGCAATTAAGTTAACCTGAATACCTTATAATTAAAAAGTCCATTGGTTGCTTATTGCTAACTCAAGTTTATCCATGCAACTGTATGATTTGTGAAATTTACTGGTATCATCTGCAGCTACAAGGAGCCAATTGAGGATACTACCAGAAGAATGGGTGCAGGAATGGCTAAATTTATCTGCAAGGAGGTTTGTGACTATGCAGGACAGAGGTTTTCTAAAAAGAAAAATAATTTTGTATTGAATGTGTCTCTGTACCCCGCTTTAGTTTTGTGGTATCAAGGCAGCATTGTTCTGAGCAGAAAAATAGGCTAAATGAGTTTTTGTTTTGAGATATACAGGTACCTTTATTGAAATTATCTGCCTGCTGTCCCCTGTCAGATCTGTGTATTTGTCCCATGTAGCATCCTTAGAATCTAAAATCCTAAACATTCAGTGATATTTAACTAAAACTTCTGGACATTCATTGCGTAGTAATGTGGATCAGCCATTCTCGGTTTTATTTCATAAGGAACAGCATGCCTGTATAGCCTACTATTGTGTTACATGGAATTTAATTTGATCATTCAGATCAAGTTAATTAATGAGTTGATGGCCAAGAGCGAGATGTACGTCTTTCACAAGAAGTTTCCCTTATTTGTCAGGTTGAAACAATTGAGAACTATGATGAGTACTGCAACTATGCGGCAGGACTTCTTGGGTTAGGATTGTCAAAGATTTTTCATAACTCTGGTTTGGAGGATTTGGTTCCAGACACTCCTTCTATTTCTATGGGCATATTTCTTCAGGTATTCCTTTTTTCACATGGCCTTGGATAACAACTGTATTCTCAGTAGATCATACTCGCTCTCTCGTACATAACCTGATGTTACATTGAGTATTATCTGCCCATTGCCCAAGTCGCGCAGAAAACCAACATTATTCATGATTACCTGGAAGACATAAATGAGATACCAAGATCTCGAATGTTTTGGCCTCAGGAGATATGGAGTAAATATGTCAACAAACTTGAGGTCAGTTAGTTCTTTGTGATTTCGTTTAAATAGTTGTCATTGCCCCACTGCTACTGAAGGGCCTCCCATCTTAGCAGGGTGGGGGCGCCGGTTAGATGTACGCAGGCGGGCCAAGACGGAGAAGTTCTAAAATATTACTATTGATTTCAGCTGACTTTTTCTGAAACTTTCATTACAGGACCTGAAATATGAGAAGAACTCAGAGAAAGCAGTACACTGTTTAAATGAAATGGTCACAAATGCTTTATCACATGTGGAAGATTGTTTCAAATATTTGTCAGCTGTGCGGGATCCTGCCATATTCCGATTTTGTGCTATTCCTCTAGTATGAAACTCTCTGGTTTAGTAGCCTCTAAAACTGCCTGATCAGTGATCTTTGCATTGTGTGACTTACTGAAATGTGATATTTATGAGTTCATCATGAAGCCTTATTGAATATATATTGTCTCACATTGTCTGCTTGTGCTTTCCAGATCATGGCCATTGGAACATTAGTTTTATGCTACAACAACATTCAAGTCTTCAGGGGGGAGGTCAAAATGAGACGTGGTAAGTTATATCTACCTCAGGATTCATTTTACATGTAGGCTCATCGGACTTGCAGTGTAGCATGTATGGCTTCTTTCTATGCATCAAAATATTGGTGGCGCTGTCAGATTGTCCATGAAAACATCAGCTGCAACACGAATTTAATTCCATGCCAATACAAAGCAAAAGTATTGCTTCTCTGTGGTTACCTTGAGCTGGATATTGGTTGGTCAGGGGTGATTTAACATTATCTTTACCATCGTTTTTGACCTTATTGTTCATGTTAGACGATTGACAAGTGGAGAAAATTTTATACTATGTCCAGGTAGTTATTGCTTGAATTGCATACTTGTTAACTTACTTAGCTATCAGCATCATGTATGCTGAGTATCTGTTATAATATACAATCATGTCAGAGCAGTAATAGTGGCGGCGAAACTAGAAAGAACAAAATAGGGAAGTTGTAGGTGATTTATCCCTACAACGGCTCAGTAAAAGCAGGTTCCGTACATACTACATAGTATTGGTTCTGATGGGCATATTGTTTTTCTTTAACTACTCTCCATTGTTACAAGTACCATGTTGTTAGTACTAATAATGACAGGCGTTTTACCATATTTACTTCATTTCCAGGCCTCACGGCTATAGTCATTGACAAGACAAATACAATGCCTGATGTTTACGGTGCCTTCTTTGAGTTTGCTTGTATGATGAAAACAAAGGTAATGCCTCATAGAAGGAAGCAGTGTATCTTCGCTTGCTTTTGATTGGAAACAATAATTTCATTTGCGCTATTTTCAATTTATTATGCAAGATATAGTTATATAATTGCAGTGATGTGTCTCATAGAGTTAATTTGGTGCGAATGCTTCAGGTTGACAAGAAGGATCCTAATGCTACAGTAACACTAAATAGGATTGAGACAATCCAGAAAATCTGTCGGGACTCCGGGACTCTGAACAAAAGGTATGTTGATGTTCTTATTCCTTCAGCACATTACATAATAGGTTGTGATTTTACGACGAGTTTGTACATTTTTTTCCTAGGAACTTATACATTCAAAGGAGGAAAGAAGCATATATCCCAATTCTGGTAAGAAGTTCACGAATTTTTTCTTACAATTTATAGTGATTCAGTATATGTGCTGACTATATATAGTCCATGATGCAGACGATTGTGATCTTTACAATATTCGCAATCATTCTTTCGCATCTGCTTGGAAATTAAAGAAGATGACTACTAATAATGGTGTGTGTGACACTGTGATCAGGCTAGTGAATTTTTATTTTTGAGAAAAATAGCTATTTACGAAGTTACGAACCACCTTTTAACATTTGTAGCTGCTGCTTTGGCAGGTTGGGAGTTTATATCTGTGGTATAATGTTGTATGAAGATGGTTACTCTCGACGACATGAGGATATGTTGCTTGTTGGAATTTGGATGAATGCTGATGTGATGTATTCCTAATCTTGCTGGATGTTTGAATACCGTTGATGGGAGTTTATAGTGATGGACTGTACAATATATATATAGATCTTAGGAAATAATCAAATACCGTTTTATGGCTTGTAAACGAGTCTCGCCAAGCCGGAAAAAAGAAGAAATAAACTCAAGTCAAGGAGATGGGATCGTCTCCAATCAATTCCTCCAATACCTTATAAAACATAAGAAAACTTTTGCGTGCCTTTTTTAATTGAAGGGGACCTCATCTCCAGAGTAGCCCAACTTCTAGCCTTTTATCAAGTTCCATAGCTTGAGACAAATAGATTCGAGCTAGAGCAAATATTGAGCATAAGTTGTGCTTGTTTATAGCAAGCTTCGTGAGTTTTTAGCCCACTCAATGGTATCCCTTTTCATGCAATCAGAAGATAAACCTCCTACGAAACGAAAAAGGAAAACCATAACAAGAGCTCCTGTTTTGAATGGAATCCGGAATTCATGAAGAGCAAATTGACTTTCCCTTGGAGGACTTTATTTTCTTCGGATGAGTCACAAATGCCTGTAAAATATACTTTTATATGAAGTTTGGGGGATTTGAATCGAATTGGACCTAAATGATGTTTATACTTCAGTGTTAATCGTTGGGCCAAGATATCCTTGATTCTCCTTGGAGGAGATGATCAATAAAAATCCTTTATTTGACTAGATGTCACGAAATATAGAAAAGGCGAACTAGAAAAAACAATTTTTGAACGGGTGAGTCATGCAATGAGACTCGGGCTAAAATAAACGAACTAGTTGATATCTATATATGTAATTATGTACTTATATAAGAAAATGATTACAACAGAAATGTTGGAAAATAGAATTTACTCATTATACAATAAAATTTGAAGAACTCGACAGATAGAATTTACTCATGATATATATATATGCCTCCCAATCCCAGCAGAAATTCAGTATCCTCATACCTTCTGATCTACTTCCACTGGAAGTTTCAATTTAGCTCCAACTGCACACAAGGAAAACATTATTATTGAAATCATACAAACGATCATGGTGTGGTGTAGTGGTATATTTTGTAATTAGTGTGACATCTTTGTAAGTGGAATAAGGTGTGACATTACATGTATAGACTACGGACTACCCATTGAGTAGACAGTTTTTATTTTCGAGTTTGCTTATACAATTATAAGTGTGTATTGTTTTGGTTTCTACTTTTTAGAAGGTGGGTGAGGTTCTTATAATCATAATTAATGTAATATATTGTGGGTCATGGAAAAGAAAAATAACATAAAAATATTCGACGTTCTCAAGGTAATTTTAGGGAATTGAGCAAACAATAAAATTAAACTTAATGAAACTCATGATCAAAACATTATAAACTTATCTTTATTCCCAAAAACAGAAACAAAATTAAAAACAAAATCAAAAACATTATAAACTTATTGAAGTGTTGATCATGAATCATGAACATAGTCATTCATGATTCGACTTGGTAGTGTACTTCACTCATATTTAAAATTGACACTCATTTAATCAATTTGAACTGAAGTAGAGTAAATTATATCTGATTGAACTAAACAAAACGATATAATAATATATGACTATGAGCAATAATCATTCAAATGAACCGATTACTATAGGTGGAAAAGAACACCCAACGTGAGAAATAAACTACTCTAGTACTCATGCATGAATGATGGATGCATAGAAGTAGTTCATAGTTGCATACTCCATATACCCTTTTTTGCATTTGTTACGGTGTCGGTGTAGGTTAGCTACTTCGATGGTGGAAGCAACTAAGTCTAGGCCAAGGGTAATTTCAAGTCCCACCAAAAACATTAGGGGATTTGGCGGATCCCAAATCCGTTATCCCTACGCCCCTATGCCCCAGCTAGGAAGTGGACATTCAACCCAAACTTTAGTTTCCATTATGATTGTTGGAAAGGACAGGTCAAAGGCACACTCAAAGATAATACTCTCGTACATATCAATAAGTGGTTAGTGTGAGTGGTTCGGTACTCTCATGCCTTAAGTAAGGTCGAATATTCGATTCTTGTGAATGGGGAAACTACTCCCTCCGTTCCACAATATAAGTCGTTTAAGGTTTTTGCACACGAATTAAGAAAATTATTAAATAGTCTCAATTCTATCAAAAATAATTAAACTTGACTAGTTTACCCTTTGACTTTGTATTTAGCCAAAAAGTGAGTAATTAATGAGGTAATGTGAAAGAATGGTAGAATAGGCAAACAATAATAAATGCTTTGTTGGAACTCTAAAACGACTTATAATATGGGAAAAATCAATTTTCTACAACGACCTATATTGTAGGACGGAGGGAGTATTTGCTTAGGGCACTTTACCCACTAATGGGCTAACCCAGTGCGAACAGGACTAGTCTTAGTCCAAAGGACTCAAAGTGAACCTGTGGTTAACCAAAAAAAAAAGATGATACTCTCATCCACGGGTGTTCTAGACCATTAACCTGTACAAAAGCTTGTGTGGACTTAGTCCATGGTACACCAATGGTCTAAATCTTTTTAAATATATTTTTTATGTCCCTAAATATTTTCAATAGTGTTCTTGGTCCATAAAAGACTAAGTCCACACAAGATATGCTATTAACCCGAGTCTAACTAATATTATTCGGAAGAGCCAAAAAAACCTAATAGTACTATCATATTGGTTGTGTTTTTTAAAGTTTGTTTTAGTTGTATGATAATTGAACTGTTGTTTTTTATAATAAAAGGAAATGAGATATTTGGCATTGGCTTCTCCGATTTCATCCAATTTTGGTGTTTCAGTCCTTAGAGTGATGTCTCGTAAAACGGTCGTTCAAGTCTCTTAGGGATCCGATAACCTATCTTTTAGGATTGCCTTTTCTCTTAGGGGTCTTCCGTGCGATATGGTGAAAAAATATCCACCTTCGTTTCGGTGCCTTCCAGAAGCCCAAAAACGTGGATAATACACTTCGATTTTTGACTTCTCGGACCCGAATGTGATTTTTTCCCAAACTTCTCCGGGGGTTCTATCGTGCCCTTAGAGGGCCCCTAATGCCTCGGGAAGGTCTTCCCAGACCCTGAACTCCGAACTTACCCATACTTTAGGTGTTCTGTCCCTTAGATTATTGGTAACCCATAAAATGCTCATCCAAGCTTAGTAGGAAGCCAATAACCTACTCCGGGGGCCTCCCATGTCCCTTAGGGATGTCGCGTGCAATATGGTATGAAAATATCTACCTTTGTTCTCGGGCCTCCGGAAACCCAAAAATCGTGGATTATAGCATTCGATTTTCGGCTTCTAAGGCATCACTTGTGATTTTTACTAAAACTTCTCCGGGGGGTCTATCGTGATCCTAGATGACCCCTGATGTCCCGAGAAAGTCATTCAGATCCCCAAACTCTGCATTCACCCATGCTTTTAGTGTTCCGCCCCTAAGAATATAATAATGTCCCGTAAAACACATTTCAAACTTACCAAGACTCGATAACCTATTTTGAGGGTTTCCCATTTCTCCTAGGGATGTCCCGTGCATTGTGGTGCGAAAATATCCACCTTTGATGCGGCCCTCTTGGAAGCCCAAAAAACGTGAATATTAACTTGCAATTTCCGGTTTCCCGGGACCAAGTTGTAATTTTCACCCAAACATCTCCGAGGGGTCTATCGTGATCCTAGAGAACCTCCAATGCTCCGGGAATGTCATCTGGTTTCCTGAACTCCGATTTTACCCATGCAGTGTTCCGACCCTTATATTGGTGTGTCATAAAATGCCCATCTAAACTTACCAGGGATCTGATAACCCGACCCAGGGCTTCCTATGCCCCCTATAAGTGTCCCGTGTGATAATGTGGTGCAAAAATATTCACCTTCATCTAAGGACCTCCCAGAACCCCAAAATCCTAGATTATAGATAGCTTTCGATTTTTGGATTCCCGGGGCCCTATTGTGATTTTTGCCCAAATTTTTCCAGGTAGTCTCTTGTGACACTAGAGGACCGCTGGTGCACCGTGAAGGTCATCTGGATCCCCTAACTCCTATTCCACATATGCTTTCGATATTTCGACCCTTAAATTTTCCGTAAAACACATGTCCAAACCTATCGAAACATAATAATCGATCCCACGACCTCCCGTGTTCCCTAGGTGTGTCTCGTGCATTTTGATGCAAAAATATTCATCTTTGTTCTGTGGCCTCCCGATAGCCCAAAAATCGTGGACTATAGCCTTCGATTTTTGGCTTCTTGGGGCCCAATTGTCATTTATACCCAAACTTCTCTGGGGTCTATCGTGAATCTAGAGGATTTCTGGTGCCTCAAAAGGTCATCCAGGTCCTCGAAGTTTGATTTGACCCATCATTGGAGGGACAAGGCGCTACTGTGTCATGGGCCATGGACACTAGGACAAGGCAATGCTATGTCATGGGTCATGGGCGTTGGGACAAGCCGCTGCTGCGTCATGGGCCATTGCCGCTTTTGTATCATCGGTCATGGCAAGGTGTATCGGATCCGATTCCGGATTCTAAAGCATGTTTAGTACAAATCAAATATCAATCCAATTTCGAAAATTAGACATTCAACCAGGTAAGCAATCATGGTACGGTCTCTCTCTTATGATTAATTCGAATATCACAACTTATAGAGATAAATATAGCATGGAAATTAGTATTTATGTGAATATAATTAATACATAATGTTACTTTGGGAGTCTCCAATCTCATTAGTGAAACTTTTCCCCTCGTTTGGATATTAAGTCATATTTAGTCGAGTATATTTGATACGGGTCTACATATCATGAATTATAGGCTAAGCATGGACCATTTTTACTATCAATTTAAGAGGATGTCAAGTTAAATTTGTGGAGTAAGGTCGGTTTTAGATAATACTATATTGATAAGTTTTCGGGTGTTAGTCGTGTCAGAAATTGGGTGTTTTGGGTTGATTTACTCGAATTTTTTCAAAATTTGGTTACCCAGTATGAGATGAGGTCTAACCTTTTCACCCGTCTTGCATTTAATCTTTATGGTTATATTATAAGGGCAGCAATTAAATTCATATTGTGTGAATGCTATCATTTCTTAAAAGCATTTAAGAAGCTAATATGTTCCACTTTTTGTTTAGACATTTAAACTCATTTTGAAAGATCTAAACATCAAAAAGGAATTATGTTCCAATGAATACTACTTGATTAATTCAGATATCTGAAAGAGATGTTCAATTCCAAATTAGAAAAATAAAATAAATGAAATTTGATAATGCTTAATAATTCCCTTGCATGTTGTGTTTTTTGAGAGGGAAAAACAACATAATTGAGAATTTATTAAATAGTATTCCCTCTAATGTTGTTAGATACTATAGAAGGAACATTTCTTTAGGATCTTCTCTATTGGTAATTTAGTAAGATTTCATTGACCTTTGCCAATGTATATGCATCCCACTTATTTCTATCCCTTTCCCATAATTATGGATAAGGACGACTAACACCTTATAAATAGTTTAAGAAGGTTTTTATTAGATAAAACAAATTTCAAAATAGATAGAAAGGGGATACATGCAAGACATATGAACTTATTAATCAATTTAACAATAAAATTGAGATCACTATCAAGCAAGTACCAAAGACCCTAAATCTATTAGTTTTATTTTGTGCTTATTGCATGAAGGATAAGATAGTTGCATGCATGAATCTATTATATATATCTTGTACTAACTACTAAAAAGTGTATTAGAATATTATCTATATTAGCATTTTCCACCTTAATATCATTGTTAGCAAGATCTTATAGAATATTATATTCTTAAATAAAAATGAAATTCATTTATCATGTGAGGAACGTTTTTAATCTCTTCTTTATTTATTCTGTCTATAATTGTAGAAAATATTGTTAAATGTTATGCATTACGAAAGTGGTTAGTTAAAAGGAAAAACTCTTGGCAAAAAAGACAAATATATTGACTAGGAGAAAAAAAAAAGGATTGATAACTAAACACATAGGCATATGTCGTATTTTTCATATATATTATTTTGTGATTGATTAAATGCATTGTAGAAAATATTTATGAATGAATGGTAAGCAAACATATTAATCGTGTAATAAAGTTTAAAAAAAAATCGAAATCATGTAATAAAATTTAAGAGGGCCTTGAAAACCTAGCTAGAACGTAACAAACAAGTGAATAATATAAGTTGGTGATTATATGAAAGGGATTATTTAACTTTATTCAATAAACACAAGCTCATTCGTGTATTGGCTCCAATAGGTATTTTCTATATGAGCTCCGAGTCCATTTTTATTTTTCACACAATTTATTTTTAATTTAATAATCACAAAAGAATATATATATATAGCACATGTATGTATAGGATCGCTATAGGCTTAACTTTTTTAAAAATTGTTATAAAAACGACAAAATGGAAAAATTAATAAAATCAAAAGGTAGAAAGAAAGGTTTATTATTGGTTTGAAATTTGTTGAAATGGAAGCTAGCTAGTGATGGCTAATCAATCAATAATATTTAATTATTTGGACTGTATGATGAGCTTCCATGGAAACATAGTCACACGTTCTGTTTCTTCGTGACTTCCATTACATTGCAGCACTTGAAATATCCGCAATGATTAATTCATGAATAATTTTAGTATATTTTAAGAAGGTAGTGCGGTAAACTATATATTCTTAATTAAAAAATAGTTCCAAAGATCCGAAGAAACCTTAATATATACAAAAATTTGGAGACAAAAGTGTATGATTTCCATTTATATGATTTCTTTCAATTGTTTTAGCCATTGGTGGGGTCACAAGATCTCCTGAAATCTTTAAAAGCCAAAATCTAGTAAAAAGTTGAAACACAACTATACAAGTATATAAAAAAATAAAAGAGGGTAAAAACTTATATGAAACGGTTCCATCATGAGACGACTATTATATTTTGAACGAAAGATATTATCTTTGAATCAAAAAGTGCTTTTTAAACAAAACTCTTGATTGTGAAAATAAAATTGTTACTTTTTGGACTAAATATATTACTTGAGAGACAAAAACGGTTATATTTTAAATAAAAATTATTACTTTTAACCGTCATAAGACCGTATTATACAAGATCACCTATCAAGACAATGGGAACAGAGCTAAACATAGCGTTGCTGACTTCCTGTGTGCATGCTGAGAGCTACGCAACAAGATATTTTAAGAGTTTGTTGCTGTGCAGTGTGCATGACGAGTTCGAGCTAGTCAAGTGGCAACAAGCTATCCAGCATTTAGCTTAATCTAGATAAACAAGGATATTTTGTCTTAATCGTTAAGATTCAGGTGTTGGGCACATTATATCCTAAGTTTGAATCCCAGTCCCTCCCAGTCCCCCATGACCCATGCATATGTATATCCACTATATTGTACAAACTTTTGTTCCTCGTCTGACCCAAAATTCTTTTGGTTTAGTCTGGATATGGAACAATTATTGTATGTGATCTTCATTACTTAGGACCCTATTTAACTTATTATATGTAATGTTAAACGACAACCCTGCTGGCCTCCATCAATTAGTTAGTGATCAAATTGTGTATATTTTCAATGCACAACAACAGATTCATTTGCTATATTTTCATGTCTCAAAGATCACATCAAGCAAAGAGGTTGATAAACAGGTTTTTAGACTACATTTTTGGAGAGAGTTATATAGCTCATGGAACAGCAATGCATGGCATGGATTTCTGTAGGGAGGGAAAGACATGGGAATGAAGTAGTAGTAGTTTGTCTAGTGAATCAGTTAAAACTAATACCAATCGGTTCACCCTTTTTGATGTATTGAAGCTAAATTATATAATGACATTCCTCAAGTGAAACACAAAAGCATCTTATTAACAAATATAATCTTAGTTTGGGTGACTCGTTCCAACCATCAATTTGAACTTTTAGTTGAGTTGGTTTTTCCAAATATCTTTAGTTTACCAAAAGTTTAATGCAATACATTGATCTCAAACTTTAGTTTTTAGTTTTATTTTTAAAACTATGATCACTCTTAGATATCAAATTCTGATAATTACTTTAGTGGCAATCACACAGAGCAGGTCAAACGCATGAATTGTATTATTTTTCATTTACAATTGAATCTTAATACGGATTAAGACACACATGAATAGTACTATAATCTTAGATTCCAGATAATTATGCTAGTGACAATCATGTAGAGCGGATCAAAGATGTGAACATGTGTAAATTATCGTATCTAATTAGAGTATAATCGGGATTAAAACACATTTCTCAAGTTGATTTATTGTCATTTCACATAATTGAAACCCTAATAATTATGCGATGCTCAAAAGCGCACATTCTTGAAATGAAATACAATATCAACATAGATCGAATAACTCAACATGTTCTTCTCAGATCTTAGGTTTTTATTATATTTTGTATATCACGATCATTTTTAATTAACTATCTCAAGCTTCTTGGTACGGTAAACAATATTTGTGAAATACCGCAAAACAATCATAGATCCCAGATTCTAAAAATCAATGTTACGACAAACATGCGGATCTAATTAAATACATGATTCAAATTATAATTTCATATCCAATTAAATTATTCATGACTAAAATACACATGATCTACCAAAAATCAAATGCAGTCCTTCAATTCATGAATTCTGCAATTCACCGGCATGTTTGGATCCTCGAAAGTTCTTATTTTTGGGAATTTGATTGTCTGTGTTAGTAATATTTTACTTATTGTTGTTCAAAAAAAACATTTTTTCTTAAAACAAAATCAATTTATTACTCAAACCCCATTAAGCACTTCACACTCTTGCACAAATCAAAATGAACACAAATCAATAAAATCAATGCAAAGTCACAAAACACCCTTAGAGCAAGAAATTGAGGGCACATAAATAGCAACATACCTATAAGTTTAGGAGCAATAGTTGATGATTATCCTCAATAGCTAAGAGAACCTCATCGTAGAAGGAGAAGAAGAGGAAGAATAATCCCCATGACCATCACCACCACCACCACCACCGCAACGACTACCACTACCACTACCAGTAGCACCACCGCCACGACTACCACTAGCTCCACTTTTCTTTTTCTTCTTATAAGGAATACCCCTAGCCTTAGCTTGACACTCCCTCACCTCCCTCAAGTACACCCTTATAGGGCTCCCGGCGAACGGATTCGTCTCCGGTGATCCACCATTCTCCTCATAGGCTGCCCTCAGACGGCCAATCAAAGCATCCAAGCTGCCCCAAGCTTGTCTAAGCGGGCAGGAACATGGGGCAGGGGGCTCAGGCTGCCCGTAAAACATGCACCCTAACACATGAACCTTAGTTTTTCCAAACTGGTCTAGGTAACGTAGGAAATCCAGCACATGATGGCTTGTGCACTGAGACATACACACTGGTGGGCGTTGGTTTTTTAGGTACTGGCCAAAAGTGTTCCAGTCCCTTCTCTTTTGAGACTCATAACGGCTAGGCGTTGTTGGCGACGACGACGGAGGTGGTGGTGGTGGGCTGTAGCCCTGGTGGCGATGATGATAACCCTCAACCTCATAGTTGGGAGACGATGAGGAGGATGAGCCTTCCATTATTTGGGCAATAAACAAGCATTTGGTTTTGTGTTGTGTTATATGGGTTTGATAATAATGTAGGCATTATACATAAGTGGGGGAGAGGTCAATTTTTTTTTATATTTTTTATTTTATAAATGTTAACCCTTGTGGATTTTTGGGTGGGTAGAAGAATAGTGCAATAATGTGCAATGGTAAAGGAAAATAGAAAAGGGAATGAAGAGAAGGGGGTGAAGTATGTAGTAAAGGGGAAGATCAACATCCAAAATGGGGTGGTCACCTTTTTTAGAGATGGACATGAAATGGGGCCATTAATTGGCAAATTTTCTCACCATGTCAATATGGCGTACTATATATTGTCTTATTGGATGTTAGTAGACTTATTGCTTTTGCACATTAAAGCTAGTTAGGGCTGCTTATAATTCGGTTCAAATCGGAATTTTAGATCGAATTGAATTTGAATGGACTAGAATTAATCAGATCTGAATCCAACCAGTCTGAATTACGGGACACAACAAAATTTGATTTCGGTTCATGTCTATTCTAGATTGAATCCGATATTTTTCGCTCTAAACCGAAATCGAAAGTAAATAATAATTTAATTATTACCTAGTACTTCCAGAAATTAATACCAAATTGTAACTCAATTTATAACATTACGAATAAAATCTTATAGTGGTAACATCCATGTATCTTTCACCACTTGAAAATAGTTGGAGTAGACGTAAAAGCAAAATAAATTCAATAACACTATCAGTGGCGTGGTAGGATGCTTGTAATTGAGGGATAATATAGGCCAATACTGGGGAGAAAAAAAGAAGCTAAAATAGAAATCAGGTTTAAAATCGGATCAGACGGGAATTTTTAGGTCTGGATCAGTTTGAACCGGAATTATTTCGATTCTGGTCTGCCTTTTTCGTCTATTCCGATTCAGATAGATTCCAGTTTACTCTGTTTTGATTCAGACCGGTGTTTACCCCTAATTAAAGCAACTACATTTATTTGAGGCTTTTCACCTAAACATTACTCCGTCCATCCCAAACGAATTTGTTATACTCCCTCCGTCCCTAAATAATCTTCTCATCAAAAAATAGCACGGTTATTAAGAAAATGTAAAATGAGCCAACATTTTCCCCATTTGCCCCTTGTTTAGTGAGTTAAGAGAGAGAAATTTGGGACCACAAGTCATATGGATCCTGTATTCCTGTTTACTCCAGTTAAACAGAGAACTAGAGAAGAAAGATAAAAATAAGAAAAAGATAAATTTTGTGGTGGTGGTGCGGTGGGTTTTTGGTGGTAGTTTTCGATTTGGTGGGGTGGGTTCTTGGTGGTGGTTGTCGGTTTGGTGGTGGGGTCGGGTGTTGGTTGTTGATTTGGTGGTGGTGGGGTGGGTTCTTGGTGGTGGTGGGGTGGGTTCTTGGTGGTGTTCGATCTGGTGGTTGTCGTGGGTTCGTGGTGGTGGTGGTCTTGGGTTCGCGGTGGTGGTGTGGTTGTCGATCTGGGTTTGTTGGTGTGATCTGGTGTAGTGTGGTGGTAGCGGTGGTGGTGCGGTGTAGTGGTTTGTTGTGGTGGCGGTGTTGTGGGGTCGTGGCCTGGGGTGGTGGTGTAGCGGTGTGGCGGTGGTGGTGACTTGTGTAGGTTCGTGGGGACTGGGGAAGATGGAGATAGGAGAGTGAGTTTGAGTGATGAGAGAGAGAGAGAGAGGGAGATGATGTTTGGGTAAATGACAACCTGGAGATGGAGATGGTGGTGTTTGGGTAAATGACAACCTGGAGATGGGGAGCAAGAACTTATGTTTGGTTTAGAAGTGTTTGGAGGTGGGATTTATGTTTTGGTAGTTTATTAGTTTAATTTGGGTGAATAAATAATTTGTGTGAAAAAATAATTTGGCTGAAAATGAAGTAATTAAATAAGTAGTAAGTGAGGGGTAATATAGAAATTTAACATAATAAAAGTTACTTATAAGGTAAGGAGAAGATGATTTTGAGACGGACTAAAAAGGAAAGTGAGAAGTTGTTTTAGGGACGGAGGGAGTATACTTTTTTAAAGTTAAAGTTTATAAATTTTGACCATTGATTTGTCAAAAGGTATAAAAATTTACAATGTAATAATATTTTTATTTGCTTCATATCAAATAGCACTTTTGAAAAATCATATTTTTATAATTTTCTTATTCATATATTTGCTCTTATTTAATACTTATTTATTATTATTTTTCACAAATTGTAGCTATCTAATTTAATTTTTAATTAAAAAAATACGCTGGAAAATAGAAAAAATTAAAATAAATAAATAATTGGAAATCACTTCAAAAATGGAAAAAAAATATGAGACCTCACTATGATAGAAGAGAGGGCTTGGGGGTAAGTTTGGTGCGACACGGGGTGGTGGGGAGTCATGCTCGGAACCCAAAAACCGTGCATAGCCTCCGATCTCTAGTAAGAGGCCATTTTAACCTACCAAGGACCCGATAATCTACCCCGTGGGCCTCCAATTTTCCCTAGGGGTTCCCCGTGCGATTTGGTTCAAAAATATCCACATTCGTTTCGCTGCCTCAAGGAAGGTCTAAAAACGTGGATTATAGCCTTCGTTTTCGGCTTCCCAGGGGTCGGCTATCATTTTTTGTCAAACTTCTCTGGGGGGTCTACCATGACCCTGGAGGACCTTAGGTGCCCCTAGAGGGTCATCCGGATCTCAGAACTTCGATATCACTCATGCATTTTGTGTTCCGACTTTTACACTAATGTCCGATAAAACGCCCTTCCAAACCTATAATAGATCCTGGATAAGCGATCCTAAGGGCCTCACATGTTCCCTAGAGACGTTCTGTACGATGTGGTGCGAAAATACACACCTTCGTTTCTGGAGCCTCCCGAAGCCCAAAAATGTGGATTATAACCTTCGTTTTCGGCTCCCTGGGACTGGGGTGAAATTTTCGACCCAAAATTTTCAAGGGGTCTATCATGACCCTAGAGGACCTTTAGTGCCTCAAAAGGGTCATCCGGACCCTCGAACTTTGATATCACTCATGCCTTTGGTGTTCCAACTCTTACACCAATGTCCTGTAAAAGGCCCTTCCAAGCCTATCAGAGACTGGATAAGCGACCCCGAGGGCCTCCATGTCCTCAGGGGTGTTCTTGCGATCTAGTGCAAAAATATCCACCTTCGTTTTGGGGCCTCCCGAAAGACCAAAGAACGTGGATCGGATTATAGCCTTCGTTTTCAGCTTCCGGGGGCTGGGGTGTCATTTTGTTCCAAACTTCTCCGGGAGGTCTATCATGACCCTAGAGTACTATCGGTGCCACGAGAAGGTCATCCGGATCTTCGAACTTCGATATCATCCATCCCTTTGGTGTTTCGGCACTTCACTTTGGTGTCCCGTAAAAACGCCCTTACAAGCCTATCAGGGACCCGATAACAGACCCCGAGGGCCTTTTATATTCCCTAAGGGTGTCACATACATGCGATGTGGTGTGAAATATTCCATCTTCGTTCTGGGCCTCTTGTAATCCCCAAAAAGGTGGATTATAGCCTTTAATTTTTGGCTTTCGGGGCCCGATTTCCATTTTTGTCCAAAATTATTTGGCGGGTCTATCGTCACCCTAGAGGGCCTAGAGTGCCCCGGGACGGTCATCCAGGTCCCCGACTTGGGACATGAGCGCTAGGATATGGGACATGGCGTTGAGACATGGCGCTCGTTGGGCGCATGAGACATGGGACATGGGACATGTGACACCTGGAGTTTGTTTTAATAAATTTTTGATGTACTTAGTTCATTTTGATCCATTGTCTACTATGATTATCTTTGGTAGAAGAACTTTATAACAGAATATTTTAAATTTTGTTAATAAAAGTCTAATAATGTTTCCTAAGCACTCCGTCAAATATATATCGAAGTTTACAATATGACTAATCATAATAAGTAGAACTATATTGCAACAAACAATGTTATTTAGGGGTAGATACCTTTAATTTTTAAATAGGCTTCACAAGCCAATAATTGACTTTTTTTCTTTTTGTCAAAGACTAATACACGGTCATTGAATGACTATTACCATGAATTGAGGACATTCATCCCCCCAACATTTTTAATATTTGTCCTAAACAAATTAAGAGTTAGGCTGCGAATGAAACCTTCTCAAATCCCGCCTTGGTATTGTTTCAGTTTTATTTACCAGTTAATAATAAAATTAGCACCAAAAAAGAAAAAGAAAACTATTACAACAAAGTAAGAAGCAAGACAACCCGGCCATCAAAAAACATTAAATTAAAAATAATAATAATAAAAAGAGTTGAAGCTTCCCCTTCATCGCACAGGCATGCGCACTAGTTAAGAATTAAAACGAGAGTAGTAGCCTCACACTAACAATTGTAATGTTATCTTTAAACATAGTTTTTTTTTCCCGGTGAAATCTTTAAACATTGTTGGTCGTGATAAAAAGTATTACTTCTCGCACAATTTTATTTTATTTTTACTTTTCAGACCAAAAACGTTACATAATTTTAAATAAATGGTGTTATTATGCATCTTAGTGTAAAACAGTCTTATACAAGATATATTGTTCAATTAAATTCAGTTCAGTTCCATTCAATCTAATTGCTTTCAGTTTAGTTCAGTTAAGTTTAATTAATATAAAAACTTATGACTTGAAGTGTTATATTATTTCGTTTTTACCATTTAACTGAACTGAACATTACTATGAACTAAATTGAAAACCACTAAATTGACATGAAACCATCGTTGAACTGATCTAAAATAAATTGAACAATTAAACTTTAAAGAACACACCCTCAAGCTTTACATCATCCTAATATGTATGTAATAAAATTATAACAACCTACTTTCCGAGTTCTGGTCTTACTAGGTATTAGGAAACAAGGGAATTTTGATAGGCTTTCTTTCTTTTTTTAATAGCGATCGAGTCACCCCTCCGCTACGTCATGTTCCGACTCTCGTGTTCAATATATAGCCAACTGTTGGGGTTTATAGAGCAAATATAAGAGAGAATTAGACCAAACAATACAAAGCAATGAAATAGACACAAAGTATTTTAACGTGGAGGTTGAATCCTCCACCCCTCAATAGTATTACTTGTTAATCCTCAACTAAGCAATACAATATCCCTAGTGTTTCCTCTCTAAGCTTAAGCACACCAACCCAAGGCTCAAGCACACACAATGAGATTATCTAACCCTAAGCCTATAACCCTCCTTAAATAGGCAAAGTATTCCTAACCCTAAAACCACTAGACTAAGGAATACATCTTTTAGGATACTAGTTTCCTAGTTACATAATAACACCTAGATATTATCCTACTCAATTAGGTAATTACATACCAATAGAAAACCCCTCATAATATCCTAAAAGATCCCCAAAAGATAATGAGAGAAGATCTCCCAAAAGTAGACAAAGCAATCGCCGGTCGTGGCTCACGGATGGACCGCATGGTCGTGCGCCCTTATCCCTTGAACAGTGCCCGGTCGTGCGGCGCTGACAGCCACTTGCTGTCAGCTCCGCATGACCATGCAACTTTACACTTCCAATTTCGCATGACCATGTGTTCTCCACTTTTCCTCCTTTAGCTTTGTGAACTTGTCCGGTCATCCCCGGGACCTCCCGAATTATGTTGGGCTTGTTCCAACAATCCTCCTCTCAAGCCCAACTGACCTTCAACTCGATCATCTTCCAAACATCTTCCCTTTGATGATGACGCCTCCTCTTGAATCGAGCTCCCTTCTATGCTTCTTCCCTCTAGCACAAAGAGATTCGTTTTTGTCTTCTTTGCTTTGAAAATCACCGACCCCTTCTTGTTGATAATTTCCAAAGTACCGTCTTTAAGTTGAGCGGCACAACCCTTGCCATCCAACTTACCTAAAGATATGAGATTTCGATGAATATTCGCAATGTGCCTTACCTCGCCCAATTTGCGAATCCTTCCATCATGTGTCTTGATCTCTACCTCACCAATCCCGTCAACCTTTACCTCTTTCCCATGAGGTAAACTTAACGTCTTGCGGTTACATGGCTCATAGGATTTGAACCATTCCTTCCTCGAACAAATATGTTGCGAACTCCCCGAGTCCACGAACCATGCCTCATTTGATGGTCTTTCCTCATCCACCATATAGACATCTCCATCATCTTAATCATCATCACTACCCACTGCAGTAGTGACGACACCCTTACCCTTGTTCTTCATTGCCATCAAGTCTTCTTTGTATTTAGGGCACTTCGTTTGAATGTGTCCAACATCATCACAATAGAAACACTTAATGTCAGGGTTCACCTTCTTCTTACCTTTCCACTTGGAACGAGTCTCCACCACTAAACCCACCCCATTCGAAGTAGATCCCCCTTGCGTCATCAATTTCTCCGCCTCGAGCAAAGCGACTACGGACTCATCGAAGGCAAGGGTCGTCTTCCCAACAAGTAAACTCGTAATTATCGGGTTGTACTTCCTAGGAAGAGACGCCAACAATAGGATTGCCTTGTCTTCCTCTTCAATCTTTACATCCAAACTTGCTAAACGAGTGATCAAGCCATTAAACTTGTTTAGATGATCTTGTAACACATCATCTTCCATCATGTCGAGCGAGAAAAGATCCTTTTTCAAGAACAATTTATTAGCAATAGACTTTGAGGCATACATACTCAAAAGTTTATCCCATAAAGCTTTCGGACTCGTCTCTGAAAGAACATTGTACTTGATATCGGGCGCAAGAGCCAACCGGATCGTACTAGTTGCACGAAGTTTCATATCCTTCCACTTTGCATCATCTACCCCCGCAGGTTTCTTATCCTCCAAGGTATCGTGCAAACCTTGTTGAATAAGTATATCCTTTATCATGCTTTGCCACAACGAAAAGTTGTTCTTCCCATTGAATAACTCCATCTCGAACTTTGCTCCGTAAACTTTTTTCATCTATTCAAACCCGTGCTCTGATACCAACTGTTGGGGTTTATAGAGCAAATATAAGAGAGAATTAGACCAAACAATACAAAGCAATGAAATAGACACAAAGTATTTTAACGTGGAGGTTGAATCCTCCACCCCTCAATAGTATTACTTGTTAATCCTCAACTAAGCAATACAATATCCCTAGTGTTTCCCCTCTAAGCTTAAGCACACCAACCCAAGGCTCAAGCACATACAATGAGATTATCTAACCCTAAGCCTATAACCCTCCTTAAATAGGCAAAGTATTCCTAACCCTAAAACCACTAGACTAAGGAATACATCTTTTAGGATACTAGTTTTCTAGTTACATAATAACACCTAGATATTATCCTACTCAATTAGGTAATTACATACCAATAGAAAACCCCCCATAATATCCTAAAAGATCCCCAAAAGATAATGGGAGAAGATCTCCCAAAAGTAGACCGCATGGTCGTGCGCCCTTATCACTTGAATAGTGCCCGGTCGTGCGGCGCTGACAGCCGCTTGCTGTCAGCTCCGCATGACCATGCAACTTTACACTTCCAATTTCGCATGACCATGTGTTCTCCACTTTTCCTCCTTTAGCTTTGTGAACTTGTCCGGTCATCCCCGGGACCTCCCGAACTATGTTGGGCTTGTTCCAACACCAACATATCAGACTAGCTGAACAACCAGCGTAAGCATTGGCCCTGTCAACGTAGCACAAACAAGGGGCTAGTATATTTCCCTGTCAACGTAGCACAAACAATAGGCTAGTATATTTCCTAGAAGCCAACAGTGGCAGCAGACACAAAGCATGGGAGGAATGGGGATTCGAACCCATAACCTTGTCTTACCAAACCACTTGGGAGTAAGCTTGGAACCACTAGACCACCACCATTGTTTGTTGCCGTTGTTGGTATAAATCTATGATAGGCTTTCTTGGTTATATGGCCAAGTTGTGCGTTATGGGCCAATGGCAAATTAAAGTTGTGATGGACGTCGTACACTCGTACTCTGGTACTCACTATCCAAGTACCCATGTACAATTGTACATCTTGTACAATGCTACTACACATGCTAAAATAATTTGTCATCGTTGTCCTTGATTCCTACAATTCTGCAGAGATCTTAGTATAGGCCCTCTTCTGATCTTCTGAAAGCAAGCTTTACAATGATTCACCTGTAAAGTAAATGCATTCATGCATGGAGCAAACGAAACTATTTGGGAAATATAATACATGATGTTGTTTACTTGTTTGTATGTTAGTAGTATTGATGATCAAACATTGATCTTTGCCAACAACTAGTGGTAGATATCCCTCTCTTTGAGACTTTGAAAATGAGCAAAATTAGTTTTTCTCATAATTTTGAATACTTAAAGAAAATCTTGTTTGAATTATACATGAGATGATTGAACAGCTTACCTCACATACAATGTATAATAATAAAAAAAAAAAAAAAAAAGCGATGAATTGTCAATATATTTGCAGAGTACATAATACCTAGTTAACAATAACTTTAAGTGAATAATCAATCAGGATATCTCATCTTGGCCGGTCTAGTGAATCGATTACAATTGAAATGTTTGGTAAATTATTGAGTTTCAAATTCGAATCTTTTTCTTCCCATGACATATGCATCTCATCTGCACTAAAAAATAATAACTTTAACTGACAAGTAGGATTTATCGTTTCATTGATAAAAGTTGAACTGATCTGAACCTCACCAATCTTGACCAAGAGGGTACATCGGCTGCAAATGCTTAGACATTAACAAATTTGTACATTAAGCAAACTGGTTTGGTGATGAAATAAGGGCACTTGAAGGGGAAATCTCAATTATATAGCCGTATGAAAGGGCATATGTATGAATAATGGATCAATACCAATAGCCAATAGGTATATTTCAATCATTCTCTGTGTGTTTGATTACCCTTTTTTTTGTCTTTTTTGATAATTGTTTCCTTTTCGGTTGCCCCTCGTGCCCTTTGTCCCCTTGCAGCAGAATGACATTGCTGAATGCATGGTGACGATTCTACCTGAATATGTCACCCACACATAACATGTCCGTAGATGTTACTACCATTTTACCCTTTGACTGCTTTTCTGTTAGTTTCTATATTCTTTGACTATTTTGGGTAGAATATATTTTCAGAAAATACTTACATTCATAAAGTTTCAGTGTTCTTCTTTACTTTTTGAGTCATGTTCCCCTCAATAGAATAGTGTAACATTATAAGGAATATAACAAAACAATGTAGAACGGAACAAAATGCAGCATTCTAAAAACAACGAATAGAACATGGCCTAGGAGTCTATCTGGCGTAATTATAAAATAAAGACGCTGTCTAACTTTAAAAAAATACTGTATTAATGTTAGTCATTGATTCTTTGAGTGGACAATTTAGTCATTCATATTAATATAGCAAGCTGAACACATATTTATTCAACTCAGTTTGCACACTTATTCACTAGACTAGAGAAATATGCTTTTGATTTTTCACTATAAACACCCTTAGAAGATTATATTATCATAATAATTTAAGATTTTAATCGGGGTGGGAGAGGTTGCCTATTCGTTAGGTGTAGGGATCGTCTCTATTTATTCAAGTAACTAAGTAACTGCTACAAAAACTTGTGTGTATTTAGTTTATGGTGGACCAATACTTTACCTGGAGCCACTCCTCTAATAGTGGAGTCACCCCATACTTCACCTGAAGTCACCCCTCTAATATTGGAGTAACCCCCCACTTCACCTGGATCCACCCCTCTAATAGTGGGGCCACCCCTACTTCACCTAGAGTCGCGCCATTCCTCAAATTTATACTTGACGCCGCCCCTCTAATAGTGGAGTCACCCCATACTTCACGTGGAGCCACCCCTCAAATTTATATTTGGCGTTACCCTTCCATTAGTGGAGTCACCCCATATTTCACCTGGAGCCACCCCTTAAATTTATACTTGGCGTCACCCTTCTATTAGTGGAGTCACCCCATACTTCACCTGGAGTCGCCCCGTACTTCACTTGGAGCCACCCCTTAAATTTACTTAGTCTACGATAGACTAAGTCCACACAATCATTAATATTTACTAAATATAGAGTCATATTTGCTTTTTGCATAAAAATATTGTGAAGCAAATTCGATCATCTATTTAAAAGAGTCTTCCATTTAATCGGATAAATGAAGAGGATCCCAAAACCACTAGCTAGTAGCTAGTTGTAGGTAGACATCCCTGCATCAAATATATGGAATATGATTACATGCCCTAGATTTCTTATGTTCGCTCGATGTAGCCCACTAGATGTCACTGTCTATTGCCTTTTTATTCAATCTTTTGTTCTTCTTCTCAGGCCAATGTTTTGCCCCTTTTTTAGCCCCATATATTTCGAGAGCTCACTAGTCAGCAGAACTTGCCCTTTCACTTTATGTAGAAGCACCTCTATAGGGGTTGTTAATTAAGGCCTTAAGGGTAGGATCGTCTTCATTTATTTGGATAAATTATAAATTAATGTAGGATTAGATTTGCTTTTTGCAAGTTGCTTCTTATATTCAAAAATGGAAGTAAAATCTGGTCCTTTGATTAAATAGAGAAGATTCAAACCCGTTAAATAAAGATGACTATGTTTGATTGACCTTAATTTTACTTAAATTCAGTTCAGTTCAGTATAGTTCAATTCATGTGTAACTTTATCACTCATAAAACTTTTTAATTCGAAATAATTTCATGATGATAACTATGTTATTGGAAAGATCTCAAAGCATACTTTCAAATGAGTCCAATATTGACTATGTTTGGACGAATTTTAAATGGTTAACAATAAAGTTTAAAAAATCAATTCAGTTCAGTCCAATTCAATTCAAACTAATTTTATCCAAGTGAATCAAACGGAGCTTAACTCAAATACTGACACTGTGATACTAATTAAAAAGACAAAAAATAAAAAAAAAATAAAAAAAAATTCTTGTAATAATTCAAGTGTATCAACGTTATTTCAATTCTGTGTCGGGAGATTCAGCAAAAAGACATTGACATGTAATCTATCATTAAAAAGAAAAAGAAGAAGACATTGACAAGTACGTGAAGAAAGCAAAATACTCTGAATCCAATAGGGCATGAACCCACACACATTTATGTCCTCTCTCTACTTTCCCCACCCCTATTTTGTAGGCACAAAGATTCGTATGAGGCCGCGTTAAGGTGAGATGTCTCATATAAGCATGACGTCATACTTGGTTATATAGGTAATCTCACATTGAGGCGGCCTCATACAAATATGATGTCACATTATTTTATTTTTTTTTAGAGGGGAATAGGAAAGTTTCATTAATAGAAAAGCCATACGGCATCTACAATCAAAATGACCTTAGAATATACTAAATCAACAATAACAACACAATTTTTGCTAACAAGACAATTGACAAGGACACCTCGGTGCGACTCCCAACATGCGTAGTAATCATGTGCTTCCTTTGATGTATCTTCATCATTGACGGAAGTGGAGATCTTCACTGCGAGCAAAGCAATCACTTGCCTACAAAACTCTGTTTGATACCATCGGTTGTATGTATATTCGGTCCCCAAATTCATATTGAATCTATAAAATAGATATCGCACCATAGGCGAAAAGAGAATCCTACGAAAAGGAAGAAATGAAAATACCAATGAACTACACAAAGGAAGAGAAATTTATTTCACCTAAAGCAAAAAAGAGTAGAAATTAGAGTCAAACTAGATGAAGAACATCAAATACAGGCCGGAAATGACCTAAATTGGTCTTCCCGCTTGAAACTATAATGAAAGATGAGAAGAGGCAAAAAAAAAAAAAAGACGCTAGAATTTTAAGAGAAGAGAAAAATGAGACTTAAATCTTAGTGCGACTCATCTTATATGAATTTTATGCATCTCATGATGTCACATTATTGAAGCGGCCTAAACAACCACTTGATTTCAAAATAAAATAAAATCCTACTTTTACGTGTTTCTTTTTTTTTTTTTCTTTAGAACATGCCTTTCAAAATGAAATTAAATAAAAAGATGGAGCATCCCAATTCCCACTGACTCTATGAGCATATGTGGTGACTAAAAATATCGGTCATGACTATTTTCTCTTAACACCCCCTCCGCTCACACACACACCTTTTCCTCCAATTCTCCCCCCTTATCCTGACCAAAATAATTATTTCATGACAAAAGTTTCTCACAAATCACCTTGCCACATATTTCCTAACTCCTATCATACACACTACATGTGACTAATCTGATCTAACCGAGCAAGTATAATCTTATACTAGTATAATCTGATTGGGTAAGTGGCCTCTACTAATATAATTTAATCAGGTACGTTGAAATAAACGAAAAAGAATACATCCTCAATGTATAAAGAATAAAAACTTAATTTCACTTAAATTTATTTTTTTTTATAGTGAAAACCGTGTTGGCCAAAAATTCTATGGCTACTGATGGGACCTATGTGTGCCCCACATATTTTTCCCCATCAACCAAAGTTCTTTCTTATGAGAAAGATTTTTCTGAGCAAAATATTCATATATAAATCAGACCAATCCAAATAAATTATGAAATGCTTGAATTATGCAAAAAAGATATTCAAACACTTTTTAATTAGAAAACTAATTAGTCCTTCAAAATCTCTTTAAAGTTGTGTGGTTAGTACTCCCTTCGGTTCACGGAAATGTTGACATTTGGAGAATATGGCTAATATTAAGGAAAACACATTTTAGCACAAAATTTTCAAATTACCCTAAAGAGCACATGGGGTATTAAGAGAGAGAAAATAATATTTTAGTAGGTATTTATTGCTTTCCTTAAATTACTTTCCTTACTTTTGTAGCTAGTGACATGAGATTCTTTCTTTTTTTTGGTAACTAGCTAGTGGCGTGGGATTTTGAACAGCAAATCAAACCCAGCCTGATGAAAATAAGCACATGGTGATGAAAAGGTGGAGGGGTAAAATAGTAAAGGGTGCTCAAATACATTACCATATAAGGAAACGTAAAGATTTACATGGTCCAAACATAAGTGAAAAGCGTAAAAATTTCCGTGGACCGAAGAGGGTAGTTCTTTATCTCATAAAATTTATAACTCAAATACACAAATAAATTGCATGTAGTCACCACAGTTAATGAAAAAGTGTGTCAAGTTCTCCACTTTTTGCCATGGATAAGAAAAATGGGCACTATATAGTGCCAACAGTATGGGTGTTTATATGGGGGTATTCGAAATTTCGATGATCCGAAAATTGGATATCCGAAATTTCGGATACCAATTTTTGATATCCGAACCCGTATTCGGAATTTCGGATATATTTTTTATTTTTTATCCTATTTTGTGTCTAATATTTTGAAAATGTGAGCCAAATATTTCGGATAGTTTCGTATATTCAGATATATTTCGGATAATTTTCGAATGTTTTTGAGTTTTTCGGATATCCGAAAATTTTGGAAAATGTATCCGAACCCGTATCTAAAATTTCGGATATCAGTTTTTTGGCTATCCAAAATTTCAGATGCGATATCCACTTTTTCGGATAATCTTAGTTCGGATATTCGGGTTTTTGGATCGGATGCTCGGGTTCGGATATTTTTGAACAGCCTTAGACAACAGTAAGGATTTTCTACCCTATTTTATGTGCCATCTCATGTTCCACTCCTTTATACATTTGACACGTCAGTTTTTAATTTTATTTATTATTAAATTGGAATGCAAAAATATTATAGATGGTTAGGATATGATGGGACATAAAATAGTACATATAAGGGGGCGATGATCCGTGTTTCCATGTGCATGCTCCTACAAGCGTTAAATCACGGTTTTCGATTATTCTTTTCTTAGAGGCACGATGAAGAAGATCTGGAACTTGAAGAAGGGTTTCGCGTTTCGCGAAATCTCGAATAATCTGTTCGTCTTCCAATTTGTGGATGGTGATGATAAGGCAAGAGTCATGGCAGGGGGACTATGGTCCTTTGACAAACACTTGTTGGCTCTAAAGGACATGGAGAATGAGCAACCATCCAAAGTGGAGTTCACTCACGTTTTATTCTGGATACGTGCTTATGATATCCCTCTCAATGACATGAATAGGAGCACGGCAGAGCTAATTGGGGAAAAATTTGGTGGGCTACTGGAGTTTGATGAAGGTGATTATACGGGCTTGAATAAGGCGCTTAGGATGCGTGTCAAAGTCGATATCCGAAAACCGCTTCGTAGGGGTCTGTTGATGAAGTTTGGGGGAAGGAGAGTATAGATTGAAATAAAATATGAGCGCCTCCCCAATTTCTGCTACACTTGTGGGAGAATTGGGCACATTGATGCAGATTGTGAAGAGCAAGGTGATTCAGACAACCAGCAACAATACGGGGATTGGCTCCGAGCATCCCCTCTCAAAGGATTCAAATTGCGTGATCCTAAAGAAATAGAATCAGAGAAGCTACTATTGGCTGAACTGAAGCTAAATGCCGGAAAAAAGGTCACCCATAGTGATGCAACGAAGACAGGTAGCAATGATACTGAGGGTGAATCGGATGGGAAGGCGAATGGAAAACCCAAGGCTCGAAAGTCCTTACTTGCACTACTGGAAGACGAAGGGCAAGATAATAAGGATGGAGACGGCAAGGTTGGCGAGAATGAAGAGGTGAACTCGATTACTAATCAGGTGTTAATGTTTGGATTAAAGGAAAAAACTGTCAAGGAAGGTATGGAGCGGAGAACTGGAACAAATAGTACTGACAACGCTATGAGGGAGGGAGAGAGTTCGGAGACTGGAAATAGTGTTGTAGCTAACCAGAATTTTCGAAAATGGAAGAGAATGGCACGGGAGAAAGGAGGGGCTAAAGGGAAACAAGAGCATAACCCGGGGAGGAAAAAGAGAGGTGGTGACGGGGTGTTAGGGGAGGAGAACCAAGAGGGGAAGCGCAGGGAGATTAATGATGTTGAAATGCCACTTGTTAACTCGGCGAGGGATGAGCCAGACTCTCCTCGCCTAGACAAATGAGGCTAATGAGTTATAACTGCCGAGGGTTGGGGAAACCTCGTGCAGTTAATAAACTCGGTGAACTAGTAGACCGAGAATCCCCCTCCATACTTTTCCTTATGGAGACTTTATGTACTGGTAGGAAAATGGAAAAAGTGAAGAGGAAATTGGGGTATGATTACTGTTTTTTTGTTGATTGTATTGGTCATTCAGGTGGACTTTGCCTTCTCTGGGAGGAATCTGTACGGCTACAGGTTACGTCGTATACCCGTAACCATATAGATTTTATGACACAGAATGAGCACGGGGATGATACCTGGCGCATGACGGGCTTCTATGGATGGCCGGAACAAGCTAATAAAAGATTGTCCTGGGATCTGTTGAGGAAATTGGCGGAGGATTCAACCTTGCCTTGGGTTTGTGTTGGTGACTTTAATCAAATTTTGAGTAATGATGAAAAGAGAGGAGGGCCACCACGAGAACTACTTCCTATGATGGAGTTTCGTATGGCACTTGATGACTGTGGGTTAAAAGATATGGGTTACGTGGGTGCTGATTTTACGTGGGACAATGGTCGTGCGGGGGACAAATTCACGAAGGAGAGGCTGGACCGAGCAACAGCAAATGAAGCTTGGCTAGATATGTTCCCGAGTGCTAAGGTAGTCCATTTACCTCGGCATGGTTCTGACCACACACCCCTATTAATTGATCTGAACTGGCATCAAGAAACCGAAAATGCAGAGCAGAGGAAAAAACCTTTTAGATATGAGGCGATGTGGCAGCGACACGAGGACTGTGATGAGGTAGTGAGGGCTGGGTGGCAGCATACTTTTGCTAGGAATGATGAGCCAGCAGCTATGACAAGAATTAATGGTGTTGCGGAGGTTCTCAGATAATGGAATTGGCAAACTTTCGGTCATATACAACAACAACTGAAAAAGGTGAGAAAGGCATTAGTAAAATTGCAAAAATCAGAAATGAATGGAGATTTAGTGCAGAGATGGAGGGAGCTAGAGAAGGAGGAGGATGAGTCACTAGAAAGGGAGGAGTTGCTCTGGTTTCAGTGTGCCTGAGCTAATGAATTCGCTCATGGTGACAGAATTTCTCAATTCTTTCATACTAAAGCTACTGGGCGCAAACGAAGAAATAAGATAGCTAAACTCATAGATGAAGAAGGTCGTGAGGTGAGACGAAGGGATGAGCTAGAGAGGGTGGCTGTTGGATATTTTGAGAAGTTGTTTACAAGCCAACAACCTTCTGGAATTGATGAGGCACTTGTGGGAGTTAATGTTGTAATTACAGAAGAAGAGAACCAGGAGCTGTTGCGGCCATTTACAGAAAACGAAGTTCTTCATGCCTTGTCTCAGATGCACGCAACTAAGGCCCCTGGCCCCGATGGTATGCCCATTTTATTTTTTAGATCTCACTGGCATATTGTTGGTTCTGATGTTCTCAAATGTGTGTTGGGCATTCTTAATGGGGACCCTATGCCACTAAATCTAAATCACACTTTTATCACATTGATCCCCAAAACTAAAGCCCCGGCCTCTATGAAGGAGTTTAGACCTATAAGTCTGTGTAACGTTTTATATAAATTGGTGTCAAAAGTGCTAGCCAACAGACTTAAATGCATATTAGACAAAGTGGTGGCCTTGTCACAAAGTGCTTTTGTTCCAGGTAGATTAATTACAGATAATGTCCTGAGTGCTTTTGAAATTTTCCATTGGATGAAAAATAAGAAAAAAGGGAAGACGGGGTACATGGATTTCAAGCTAGACATGGCTAAGGCATACGACAGAGTTGAGTGGAGTTTCCTGGAGGGGTGTATGTTAAAAATGGGTTTTGCAAAAAATTGGGTTGATTTGATTATGAAGTGCGCGACGTCAGTGAGTTTTTCTGTGCTGCTGAATGGGAGCCCGACTAATATTTTCACACCCTCACGAGGTTTGAGACAGGGTGACCCCTTATCTCCATATTTTTTCTTGTTATGTGCAGAATCTTTTTCGGGACTACTGCGGGAAGCTGAGAGGCATAAAAAAATCAGTGGCATCAAAATTGCTCAACGAGCTCCTTGTGTTTCACATTTATTTTTTGCAGATGATAGCATCATTTTTGCTAGAGCGACTTGCCAGGAGAGCTCTGAAATTGTTAAAATACTTCGGGTGTATGGAGAGGCGTCAGGTCAGCAAATTAATCTAGCAAAATCGGAGCTATCATTTAGCAGGAATGTTATGGTGGAGCGATGAGAGGAAATTAAACGGTGCATACAAGTGGTGGAGGTGGAAAAGCACGAGAAATACTATGGTCTCCCCATTATGGTGGGTAGATCAAAGAAGGTGATCTTTGCTTCAATCAAAGAGCGGATTT
This sequence comes from Tetragonia tetragonoides, assembly GCA_038025085.1. NCBI lineage: Eukaryota > Viridiplantae > Streptophyta > Magnoliopsida > Caryophyllales > Aizoaceae > Tetragonia > Tetragonia tetragonoides. Next base: position 35,615,326 of record CM076154.1, on the reverse strand, counting down.
GGAAAAAGTTGAAGGGCTGGAAGGAAAAAATGCTTTCGGGTGCTGGAAAGGAAGTCTTAATAAAGTCTATAGCACAGGCCATCCCGACCTATGCTATGTCTTGCTTTCTTCTGCCTAGTGCTTTGTGTGCGGAGATACGATCGTTGATTAGTAACTTCTGGTGGGGGCAAAATAATGAAGAGAAGAAATTGCACTGGTTGAGTTGGGAGAAGATGTGTCTGCCGAAGGAACAAGGGGGGTTGGGTTTCCGAGATTTTGAGGCTTTTAATCTGGCTATGCTCGCTAATCAGGGATGACGTTTTTTGCAAAATCCAGAGTCTTTGTGTGCCAAACTATTAAAAGCACGGTATTTTCCTCGTGGGTCTATCCTTTCCGCTAAGGAGGGTTATCAACCTAGCTATACATGGAGAAGTATCTGTAAGGGTCTTGAATTGCTTAGTATGGGTACGAGATGGAGCGTGGGTAATGGCTCGAGTATCCGGATTTGGAGAGATAAATGGTTGCCCAGACCATTGTCTTTCAAACCTACTGTTAACACAGGGGAACTAGGAGAAGAATCTTTTGTTGCGGAACTCATCGACTGGGACTTACGCAGATGGAGGAAGGAGGTAGTGGAACAAGCTTTCTTACCATGTGATTGGGATGCTATCCTGAATATACCTCTTGTGTCTAGAGATAACCAAGATGACATTGCCTGGCATTACACAAAAAATGGTGTTTTTACTGTAAAATCTGCATACCATTTACATTTTCAGCTGAAAAAGATGCAGAACGGAGATGGAGCTACCACCTCAAATGAGAGTACAGGAAGCTTGTGGAGAAAGATATGGAAAATTGATGCTCCACCTAGAGTGGTCCTTTTCATTTGGCGTTGTTGCAAAAACATTATTCCAACTAAGCATGGCCTACTGAGACGAAGGATCATAAATGATGCAGCTTGTGCTTTTTGTGGGCATGAGGAGACAATTCTTCATGTAACTCGTGAATGCCACCATGCAAAGAGAATTTGGAAGATGGAACCTTCTATGAGATATGACAAGTGCAACTCTAGTTCTTTTCTAGAATGGATGGAATGGGTTCTGATGCATGCTAGGAAGCAGGAGGTGAGGGAATGGGCTATGTTAGTGTGGGCTATTTGGAGGGACAGAAATGCTTATATTTTTTAGGGTGCTGAACGACAACCTGAGGAGGTGTCCTATTGGGCTAGAACGCAACTGGCAGATCATAAGCTTCATACTTTTCAGATCACAGTTCCGAAACGAAACCTAAATGCAAGCTGGCAGGCACCTACGGAAGGCAGAATCAAGTTTAATACTGATGCAGGGCTGTTGGGAACTGGAGACATTCGAGTAGGCATGGTCGGGAGAAATGAAAATGGTGAAGCTCTGATAATGGGTACGAAACGATTCGCTGGAAACTGGGGGGTGGAATTGGCGGAAGCGGAAGGAGTGAGGTGGGCTATGGAGATTGCAAAGGAGCTGGGACATACACGAGTGGAGTTTGAAACAGATTCACTTGCTTTGGTTCATAAGTTGAGGGGACAAACGGTATCGAAATGTCCTGTGGGGATGCTTGTTCATGAGTTGAAACGCAGGGCTCGAGAGTTTTTGAGCTGCAAATGGTTTCATGTTCGCCGTAATGGAAATAGTGTAGCTCACTGCCTTGCTCATTATGATGAATGTTTTATAACTCGTGATATTTATGATTTTCCCGCTGCTTGTCTACCACTCTTGGTTAAAGTCATGCAGTCGATAAATAAAGTCTAAGTTGTGTTGGGCGATAAAAAAAAAAAAAAAAAAAGGAAGTTCAAACTTCAAAGGCCTATGCAAATTATGAGGTTGGATTCCATATATGCAATACCAAACAAACTAGTTGTCACCCGCAAATCATTTTGGTCTTCATATTAGGGAGGTTGGTTTTTTTTTTTTTTTCCAAAATGAAAAGACAAATAAATGATCATCATGGATAGATAAAGAATAGACATATGTGAAATATTATTATGTATAGCTAGTGTGTATGGGCGTGCTATGTGTATGGAATATTTCAAATTTTTTTGAATTTTTTTTAATTTAATGTTAATTGATGGGTTGCCTTGTTTCTAACTTTTTTGTAATAGTTTTTTTTTTTTTTTTTTTTTCTTTTGGTGCTAATTTTGTGATTAACTAGTAAGTAAAATTAAAACAATACCAAGGCGAGATTTGAAAAGGTTTATCCGCAGCCTGACTCTTAATTTGTTTAGGGCAAATATTAAAATGTTTGGAGGAGGGATCCCCTAAAGTCATGGTAATAATCATTCACTGGCTGTGTATTAGCCTTTGACAAAAGAAGAAAAGAAAAAAAAAAAAAGGCATCCATTGGCTTGTAGTGCCTCTATAAAAGTTAGAGATATCTACCCCTAAATGACATGTTTGTTGCATTATAGTTCTACTTATTATGATTAGTCATACTGTAAACTTTGATCTATATTTGACCGAGTGCTTAGGAAATGATTATTGGCCTTTGTTAACAAACTTGAGAAAACTTTGTTGTAAATAAAGTTCTTCTACCAAAAATTATCATAGTAGACAATGGGTAAAAATGAACTAATACTTGAAAAGTTTATTGAACAAAAACTGGGTGACCCACATCCTATATCCCAGCCCCAGCGAGTGCCTTTTCCCATGTTCCCAAGTCCCAAGTCCCAGCACCCATGTTACATGTCCCAAGTTTCATGTTTCTGAGTAAAATCGGAGTTCGGGGACCCCGATAACTTTCCCGAGGCAACGGAGGTCCTCTAGGGTGACAATAGACCCCACAGAGAAGTTTGGGAAAAAAATGAAAACAAGGTCCCGGGGAGCCGAAAACGAATGCTAAATCTACGCTTTTTGGGCTTACGAGAGGCCCCACAACGAAGGTGGATATTTTTGCACCACATCGCACGAAACATGCACCCATAGGGGACATGGGAGGCTCTCGGGGTCGCTTATCCGGCCCTGATAGGCTTGGAATGACGTTTTACGGGACATTAGTGTAAGAGTTTGAACACCAAATGCATGGGTGATATCAAAGTTCGGGGATCCGGATAATCTTCCCGGGGCACCGAGGGTGCTCTAGGATCATGAAAGACCCTCTGGAGAAGTATTGGAAAAAATGACACCCGGCTCCCGAAAGCCGAAAACGAAGGCCATAATCCACATTTTTTGGGCTTACGAAAGGCCCCAAAATAACGGTGGATATTTTCGCACCACATCGCACGGAACACCTATAAAGGACATGGGAGACCCATGGGGTCTATTATTCGGTCTTGATAGGGTTGGAATGACGTTTTACGAGACATTGGTGTAAGAGTAGGAACACCAAAGGCATGGTGATATCAAAGTTCGGGGATTTGGATGACCCTCTCAGGGCAGCAAGGATGCTCTAGGGTCATAATAGATGCCCAAGAAAAATTTGGGTAAAAATGACACTCGAGTTTCGGGAAGCCGAATACTTTACCAAATAGGGAGTGCCACGTGACAAGTATTAAGAGGGTTGCACTATATTTTAATATTTAGTAAGATATAGATTTCTGCATCTAATGGCTAATAAGCTAGCAGCAACCGCAATGGTGACATATTCGAAACCAACGAGTACAGTGTTGTGCTAGCATTGTAGATTGCAGTTTTATTTGTCCCTTTTTTTTTCTTTTTTTTTTAAAATCGCATCGATCTAATTATAGACTAGCGAAAAGTTTATAATCGTTACTTATATTAGTTAATATCCATCGCGGAGGTGAGCAGATTATCTGAGTACTTATTATTGAAATTGGTTGTTTCCAAATCGGATTTGGTCTAACCAATCTGATTACCAAAAATATGAATCGGTATCAGTTAATTACAATTCGGCAATTCCAATTCCAATCCCCAATTTTTGAAAACTGTAAACAGTTGGATATCCGTTGTACCCAGTGACCTAAGCTAATTTTGGTTATGGAAACATCTTTAAATTGAAACCAAGCACTTTTGGCAAGTTAGGCTAATTCTTTACTAGACACATAATTACTGTCTCTCAGCAGACTTTGTTTGTCAGGACATGTTTTGACAATTTCTCACAGAAATATTTTGTAGGTTGATTACTCATTGAACATGATATATTGGGTTGATTTGATGTGGATTATTTTGTGGTCATGGAAGTAATTGTTTGGTGGAAATGAAATTGGTCTATACAAGGTAGTATCTTGGCTGCTCTATGCAATGTATCTATACAAGTATTCATATAATAGTATCAAGAAAATGCAAAGTCATATATAAACAATTATGGATGTATCATGAAGCGATACAATATAAACCGCACAAGATGCACGACTCAAACTACATTGTTTATGTTTGATGTATCAGTTTGGTTCGGTTGTCTGAACTGATTTTTAGATTGATACGCAATCCTAAAAAGAGAAGCGGATTGGGGGAGAGAAAGTAAGGGCATGTCACAATAGTTTCTAGGTGCTCACGAGTGTATCCAGATGGGTACACCGTACACCACAAGGGGCATGTCATCATGTGTGAAGCGCATAAGAGTCGCGCGCCCCCTCATCTGGTGTACCCATTTGGGCAAATCTAGGAGTTTCCAGAATATGTTCCATATGCATACCTCTTGTGGTGCACTCATTTTCTTTTTGCTTGTCAAAAATAGGGTGCAAGTGAATGGTAATCGAGTCACCTCCTTTTATGTCTTGTTAGAGCTCTCGTGTTCAAACGCAAATATATCAGGCTAATTGAACAACCAGCCCAATTATTTACCCGTCAACGTAGCACCAACAAGAAGTTAATATAGTTCCAGAAACCAACAGACATAAGACATAGGTGGAATGAGGATTCGAAGCCATGATCTTACCTTACCAAACCACTTGACAGTAAACTTGAAACCAGTAGACCACCACCATTGTTGATCATGGCTATACCTAAGAGCTTCCAAAATTTTGGGGGTATGTTAGGAATTGGCGTTTCTAAATTTACCTTTTCTAGAAGGCAAAAACTATGTGCTCATTTCCATAGAATTTTTTGTTGGCAAGACAGTAGGACTATGTTTTAATTTTGTTTTTAACTTATTTTAGGCAGAGGGTGGAACATGCAGCACAACATGCATGTAATCCAGAAGGGTCCAGGGCTCCAGAATCCAGATTGATCAAGGATGGGCATGATAGCTACCGAGACAAAAGTTTTTGAAAGGTCGAGAAATTACAAGTGTCAAGCTGCTGAAGCATGGCCCTGGCCGTACATAACTGTTTGGGCGGGGCATATAGAGTAATTTTCCCAAGACAATCATCATTTTATTCAAGTTAAAGTGGCATTTAACTTAAAATGAGTAAGTTCCTCGCTCTTTTATTCAACTTCTCCTTAAAATATTCAGTAAATTTAAGTATAGTTCAGTAAATTTCAGTTCAATTCAGCAAAAAGAAATTAAGTTCAGAAAAAAAAATTTAGTTCATTTAAATGGATTGAAGTACATTTTTACTCTTTGTAATTGTAGATTGATCAGTTCAGAAACATTCAATTCAGTTTAGTCTGGTACAAATAAGTTCAATAAAAAGAAATTAAAGAGAACATAGCTTAAGTATTGATTTCGAAAGAGTGGTTGTTGTCTTAAAAAATAATTGCCATTTGGGGATCATAGGGGAAAAAGATTTACTATATTGTGGTGTTTACTTGCTTACAATCAAATATAATCTAATGCAATTATTTTATAGGATAGGTGTGAGGTGGAATAAGAATAAATAAGATGAATGAAATGGAAAAAGGAAGATTGATTACACCACTACCAAAGTAATCATCATTACATGGGAAAAGTTGACCAATAGTGATTATATTGAATAATGCAATCAACCCCACTTTTATCATTACTCTCCTCCAACTCCTTCACATTTCACCCCACATCTACTTCATTGTATGGCATTTGATTGAAAGCAAGTAAACGAACTCTATATATTTAATAAGTGGTGAGGCGTGAGTTATTCGAATATACAAACTCTAACTCAATTTAATCCAAATTACTTACTATGACTTAGATTTGTGTTCTTATAGTTTCAAATAAATTGGAGCATACCCATTTCAAGTTAAAAAGACCAAAGCGTCCAATCAAAATTATATGTATTTATAATAAAGTTTCTCAGAAGTGAAAATAGTTGTTTGGTTGATAAAAAAAGTTGTTCTTTCTATATGAACTTTTATTTATCTGAGGTGAGCATTTTATTCAACTTCTCCTTAAAATATTCAGTAAATTTAAGTATAGTTCAGTAAATTTCAGTTCAATTCAGCAAAAAGAAATTAAGTTCAGAAAAAAAAATTTAGTTCATTTAAATGGATTGAAGTACATTTTTACTCTTTGTAATTGTAGATTGATCAGTTCAGAAACATTCAATTCAGTTTAGTCTGGTACAAATAAGTTCAATAAAAAGAAATTAAAGAGAACATAGCTTAAGTATTGATTTCGAAAGAGTGGTTGTTGTCTTAAAAAATAATTGCCATTTGGGGATCATAGGGGAAAAAGTTTTACTATATTGTGGTGTTTACTTGCTTACAATCAAATATAATCTAATGCAATTATTTTATAGGATAGGTGTGAGGTGGAATAAGAATAAATAAGATGAATGAAATGGAAAAAGGAAGATTGATTACACCACTACCAAAGTAATCATCATTACATGGGAAAAGTTGACCAATAGTGATTATATTGAATAATGCAATCAACCCCACTTTTATCATTACTCTCCTCCAACTCCTTCACATTTCACCCCACATCTACTTCATTGTATGGCATTTGATTGAAAGCAAGTAAACGAACTCTATATATTTAATAAGTGGTGAGGCGTGAGTTATTCGAATATACAAACTCTAACTCAATTTAATCCAAATTACTTACTATGACTTAGATTTGTGTTCTTATAGTTTCAAATAAATTGGAGCATACCCATTTCAAGTTAAAAAGACCAAAGCGTCCAATCAAAATTATATGTATTTATAATAAAGTTTCTCAGAAGTGAAAATAGTTGTTTGGTTGATAAAAAAAGTTGTTCTTTCTATATGAACTTTTATTTATCTGAGGTGAGCATAACCGGGTATCGAGCGGGTTGTGTAATATTCGGAATTGGAATTGGATCCACCGGTTTCTAATCTTCGAGAATAGGAATTGGAATTGGTTACTACCGGCTCCTATTATTAGGAATTGGAGTTGGATCCGCCGGATACCCACCGGTTCCTGGGTATCCAAAGTTCATATAAAATCGAAATTTATAATTTTTTAGAATCAAATAAATTAGCGAATAAAAAGATACTCTAGAAAATAAAAAAGACGATAAACATAAGTATGGCGAATTAGGGGCTATAGTTTCATTATTGTTGATCTATCTAGAGATACCAACATTAATTAGATAAGAGAAGCACAAGTTCAAATGAGAACCTCATGTACTTCTGTCAAAGTAAAGGGCTAAATATTGAGAAGTTAGAAAAAATGGATGAAAGGCAACATACTGTAGAAACACGAGAAAATCACAAATGCCACACACATCAATAGGGATGAAAGGCAAATCTGGATTTAGTTAAGGCCAAATTGTTTCGGATTACCAGTACCTTAAAGAAAAAAAACAATAGCCTAAATTTAACAAATAGAATAATTTATGGAAAAAGTTTATAAATTAAACAACACCGGGTACCCAATCGGTTCCGGTTCCGAAAAGCCAAGAACTGGAATTGTAATTGATTGGTACCGGTTCCTATTTTTGAGATTTAGCATTGGATCCGTCAAACCGATTTTGGTTCCGCAATCACCAGTTCCAAACTAATTCCTGTTCCGATATTGGGTAACCGGAATTTCTGCTCACCCCTAGATGAGACTAGACAAGGTAAGCAACTTTTTCCATTTTGTAGAAAGTAGAAGCTACCGAAAAATAAAACTTCCTACATTTTATATTAACCAAACGACATGATGGTTTTATGCTTCCCAAGAACCACTGTTAGGTTTTTTATGTAGGATATTAGGCTAGGTAATTGTATGTTGGAGGAAGAGAGATGAATGCTAAGAGAGATGTGAAAGATGATTGTATTGCTTGATGCACAAAATGCTTTACATCACCCCTATTTATAGTGGTGTAGGGTGGTAGACAATTCTCTAGATCTTTTTATGTCTAGAGTCTTCTTCATAATTATCCTAGACTATTATTCTAGATAGCTCTCTCTCTCTCTCGAACCTCAGGCGAGCTCTCTCTCTCTCTCTAGAAAACTAGTAGCACTCAGGCGAGCTCTCTCTCTCTAGAACCTCAGGCGAGCTCTCTCTCTCTCTCTCTCTCTCTCTCTCTCTCTCTCTCTCTCTCTCTCTCTCTCTCTCTCTCTCTCTCTCGACCTCTCTCTCGACCTCTTCTCAAAGGCCGGTGATCGCCGACCGCCATACAAAGGTCGGTGACCGCCGACCTCAGTAGAGGCCGAGTAGACCTCCGATCATTCGTCGGAGGCTTCAATTGTGCTCAGGCGACACTGCATCGCCGGCGAAACAAGGTAAAGAACCAGATCTCGCACTTTCTCTCTCTAGCGAACGGTTCTCGGGCTCTCTCTCTCTCTCTCTCTCAAATTTTCTCTCTCTAACTCTCCTCGCTCTAGCTCTCTCTCTCGATCTCCTCCTCTCTCTCTCTCTCTCTCTCTCTCTCTCTCTCTCTCTCCATCTCGCCCTCTCCCCAAGACCGGTGACCCAAAACCAGCCCTTTCAACCCATCTCTCTCTCTGAAAAGGGGTGGAATTAGACCTCCGACCTTTTCGTCGGAGGCTTCAACTGAGCTCCGGCGGGTTTTCAGGGGCCGCACCGAGCTGGTGACCGGAAAAAAAAAAAAAAAAAAAAAAAAAAAAAAAAAAAAGCTGAGCCGAGAAGCTGAGCCACCCATTCCAGGTCCTCCGCGCAGGAACAAACACCACCGGTGACGGGTAGTACCACCGTGGTAAGCACCGGCGATCCCTATCCACCAACCCCTGTAGCCCCGCTTGGTACCCGTTTTGATTTGGAGTTGTCACCCACTTTAATATTTATTTATTTATTTATTTAAGTAGTTATTTATTTACTCCTGTGTTGACTTCTCGGATCCTGTGGCTGTTGGTTATTGCTTTGGAAACTGTTTTGGTGTGCTACTCCTTCTACTAAGGGGAACCAGTAACATTTTTGGTTTGTTTCTGTTTTGGTATTGTTGTATCTCGAGCCTATCTCGTATTAATAATAGTATTAATCTTATTTGTATTGTTATTATTATAGTTAGTAATATAATAGTAGTAGTAGTATTATTTAGCTAATAGTTCTGTTACTATTAGTATTAAGTTAGTTGTACCATCGTTTCGGTCGTCTGTAGAAGTAGTACTACTACTGAGTGCTGTTGCCTTTGTTGTGGGTATTTGTCATTATTATTATTGTCACTAGTATTATTACTATCAGTATTATTATTATTATTGTAATTATCATCTTGTTGTTGTGGCCTTTGTTGTGGTGTTTGTTACTATTGTTATTATTACCATTAATAGTAGTATTATTATCACTATTACTATCACTATTATTATTACTATTCGTATTATTTATTAGTAGTACTATTATTATTCTCACTATTATTATTATTATTATTATTATTATTATTATTATTATTATTATTATTATTATTATTATTATTATTATTATTATTATTATTATTATTATTATTATTATTATTATTATTATTGTCATTATTACTATTATTATCATTGTGTTGTATTAATACTATTACTATTGTTGTTGTTGTAAATCTTGTTTGCAAGCATAGACGTTGTTTGTTATCTAGTTACGATTTGCGTCACCTAACCTTTTGGTGCGCCAGTACCTACCTAGTTTCATGGCGTTTGTAGTTCCTATTTTGAGTTAACTGTCTGACCTTTGCTTCGGTCGGTGTGGCGTCTTTGACCTCTAGTGGTAGAGTTAGGGCCAGTCCTCCGGTGAGCTCTAGGTCTCGAAAGGGGAGAGTTGGGGCAAATAGATTGAGGTTTGGCACATGGAATGTAGGGACACTCACAGGAAGAACTCTAGAGTTAGTGGAGGCTTTAGCAAAATATAAGGTTAATATCGTGTGTGTTCAGGAGACGAGGTGGTCAGGGGCTAAGGCAAAGGAGATCAATGGATTCAAACTTTGGTATTCAGGGTGTGCGAGTCAACGGAATGGGGTAGGGATCTTAGTTGATAAGGAGCTTAAACAACATGTTGTAGAGGTAAAGAGAACCAATGATAGGATTATGTCTATCAAGGTGGTGGTGAAGGAGGAGACCTTCAATGTCATTTGTGCTTATGCACCGCAAGCAGGGTTGGATATGCAACTTAGACATCGCTTCTGGGAGGAGTTGGATGAGGTTATTCAGCAGGTTCCTCCTAGTGAGAAACTCCTTGTAGGAGGAGACTTCAATGGACACATAGGGGCCGCGGCGGATGGGTATGCTGGTGCTCATGGAGGTTTCGGGTATGGAGTTCGGAACGATGGCGGCACGTCGGTCTTAGAGTTTTCGACTGCGTACGACCTAATGGTAACCAACTCCTTCTACAACAAAAGAGAGGAGCACCTACTTACTTTTAGAAACAGCACCGCTAAGACCCAAATAGATTACATTCTTGTTAGACGTGGCGACCGAGGTTTGTGCATGGATTGCAAGGTTTTACCAGGTGCGTGTGTGTCGACCCAACATAGGATGGTCGTTTTGGACCTTAAGATGAAGGGGTGGAAGAGGAAGAGAAGTGCACACAATGGCACCAAAATCAAGTGGTGGAATCTTAGAGGAATTGTGGGGAGTCAATTTAAGGCAAAGGTTGAGTCGGATAGCATCTGGAGAAGTGAAGGCAACGCGAGTCAAATGTGGGCAGGGGTGGCGGATCTCATTAGGAATGCGGCAAAGGAGACTTTAGGAGTTGCGAGAGGGATAGGGAGTAGCAAGAAGGAATCCTGGTGGTGGAGTGAGCACATTCAAAACAGGGTGAAGGCTAAGAAGGTTGCCTATAAAGCCCTAATGGATAGCACTATAGATGAGGAAAGGGTGGAGAAGCGGGAAGTCTACGGAGCGGCAAAGAAGGAGGCAAAGAAAGCAGTAGCAGAAGCCAAAAGTAAAGCATATGAGAGCCTGTACCAAAAATTGGCCACTAAGGAGGGAGAACAGGACGTGTACAGGTTGGCGAGAGCTAGGGAGAGGAAGACTAGAGACCTGGATCAAGTCCATTGTATTAAGGATGAGGCGGGAAGAGTTCTTGTGGGCGACGCGAGCATCAAGAGGAGGTGGCATGGGTATTTCAATGAGCTCTTCAACAATGTTGGAGACGTAGCCATTTCGTTGGGAGACCTTACCACATCCGACCAACACCGCAACTACAGCTTTCGTCGTCGTATTACAAAGGAAGAAATCAAAGGGGCCATGCGGACGATGAAGAGTGGGAAGGCAGTAGGACCAGATGAGATACCCATAGAGGTATGGAAGAGTTTGGGGGAAGAAGGTCTATTGTGGTTAGTTAGGCTTTTCAACGTGATCCTCAAATCCGCAAGGATGCCGGAGGAGTGGCGACTTAGCACATTGATTCCTCTATACAAGAACAAAGGAGATATCCAAAGCTGCAACAACTATAGGGGTATTAAGCTACTCAGTCACACCATGAAGCTATGGGAGAGAGTGATTGAGAAGAGACTAAGGAAGAGTACTCTAATCTCGGAGAACCAATTCGGTTTCATGCCAGGAAGGTCAACAACGGAAGCAATTCATCTGATTAGACGTTCCATGGAGTACTACAGAGAGAGACAAAGGGACTTGCACATGGTTTTCATTGATTTGGAGAAGGCGTATAACAGGGTACCCAGAGAAGTTTTGTGGAGGTGCTTGGAATCCAAGGGGGTTCCAGTAGCCTATATCCGAGTGATTAAGGATATGTATGAAGGAGTAAGGAATAGGGTCAGGACTACAGGAGGGAAAAGTGAGCAATTTTCTATAGATATTGGGTTACATCAAGGGTCATCGTTGAGTCCCTTCCTATTTGCAACCGTTATGGATGAGCTTACTAAGACTATCCAGGGGGATGTGCCTTGGTGTATGTTGTTTGCCGACGACATTGTTCTGATAGCCGAGACTAGAGAAGGTGTTAACGCCAAATTGGAACTTTGGCGGGACACACTAGAGGCAAAGGGATTCAAGCTAAGTAGGACAAAGACCGAGTACTTGGAAGGCAAATTCACAAGAGATGGGGTTGCCTCGGATATGGAGATTAAGATTGGTACGGAGGTGGTACCGAAGAGGGATTGTTTCAAGTATCTCGGTTCAATCATACAGGGCAACGGCGAGATTGACGATGACGTGACTCATCGCATCAGAACAGGGTGGCTAAAGTGGAGGAGTGCAACGGGAGTTCTATGTGACAGAAAAATTCCACTAAAACTTAAAGGTAAATTTTATTGTACAGCAATCAGGCCAGCTATGCTTTATGGGGCGGAGTGTTGGCCGGTGAGGCAGGTGCATGTGCAGAAGATGCGGGTGACCGAGATGAGGATGCTCCGTTGGATGTGCAACTCTACAAGAAGAGATAGAATTAGGAACGAAGTGTTGAGAGGCAAGGTGGGAGTGACCGATATCGACAACAAGATGCGAGAAACAAGGCTTAGGTGGCTTGGGCATGTGAGGAGGAGACATCGTGATGCACCGGTGAGAAGGTGTGAGAGAATTACACTTAGCGATTGTAAGCGAAGAAGAGGACGCCCGAAGAAGACTTGGGGAGAGGTAATCAGGCAGGATTTGACCCGTCTAGATCTTACTGAGGACTTGGTCCTAGATAGGAGACTATGGCGTAGCAGGACCCGTGCAGAGGATCCGTGTTAGATTAGGGTTGTGCGTTGGCTAGTACTAGAGGTTGATTCATTTTGTTTATAGCCTGTAGCGTCTCCTTCACTTTATGTGGCTTAGTAAGTAGAATCTTGTGTTAGTATGGTTATTGATTTACTTTCCTTGCCCTTTTGATCATTCTTCACTGCTTTAAAAAAAAAAAAAAAAAAAAAAAAAAACGTTTTGAAATGCATTTAAAAAAAATAAAAAAAAAAAAAAAGGTTTTTGTGGGTCTTTCGGAAACAGTCTCTCTTCTAGGCAACTAGTTAGGGGTAAGACTGCGTACATCTGGACCTCCCCAAACCCCGCCCTAGGCGGGACACTTACTGGGTTGTTGTTGTTGTTGTTGTTGTTGTTGTTGTTGTTGTTGTTGTTGTTGTTGTTGTTGTTGTTGTTGTATTATTCTAGATATTGTGTCTAGGTAGGTATTAATCTAGATCTTTCTAGGCACTAAGCTTAGATATTGTTTACATGATTTTTCTAGATTATTCTAACACTCCCCCTAATCTAGAAAAATCTTGAACTCCAAGTTGTTCTCTGAAGTGCATGAATTTTTTTGGTGGTAATGCCTTGGTAAATATGTCTGCGAGTTGCTCCCCCGTCTTGCAGAATTGTAACTCGATCTCCTCGGTCATGGCTTCGATCCATTTATCTTCTTTTGCTGCTTCTTGGAAGTTTTGTGGCTCACTGGCAAATAATGCAAATTCCGTGGTTGTTTGATTGCATTGATAATCTTCCAAGTAAGTCGGAGGGTGACGATCTCGTTGTGAGCGGCGCACTGGTTGAGGAGAATTTGTGAGACTTGATCTTGGAGATGAATTTGGTGAGTTTGGGCCTGTTGGAATCCTCGAAGATGAAGGTGCTTCTCCTTGATCACGAACTCCCTGAGAAGAGCTAGATGGAGAATATTCTTCTATGGCTGGCTGCGGAGCGTGTTCTGTCCATCTCCATTCTGCAACTTCATCGAATATGACGTCTCTTGAAATGATCAACTTATTGGACTCAGGCTTGTAGAGGCGGTATCCTTTTGATTCATCACTGTATCCAATAAAGATACATTTTTCTCTCTTTTCATCCATTTTTTCTCGGTTCTCCTTTGGAATGTGGGAATAGGCAACGCACCCAAAAATTCTAAGGTGCTCAATTACGGGCTTTCTTTTGTACCAAGCCTCGTAGGGTGTCATATCCTGAACCGCCTTTGTTGGAGATCTGTTTAGAATATAAACAGCTGTATGGACAGCTTCAGCCCAAAAGTATTTGGGCAAATTCTTTGCTTGTAGCATGCTGCGGGCCATTTCTGCAATTGTTCTATTTTTTCTTTCCGCTACACCATTTTGTTGAGGTGTGCGTCTTACGGTTAATTCTCTTCTGATTCCATGCTTCTTACAAAAGCTAATGAATCTAGTGCTTGTGAATTCTCCTCCACGATCTGTTCTAAGAGTTTTAAGAGGATGTCCACTTTGTTTTTCCATGAGAGCCTTGAATTGGACAAAGAATGAGAATGCCTCTGATTTATACTTTAAGAAATATACCCACATCATGCGGGTATAGTTATCCACAAATAGAAGAAAATATCTTCTACCGCCAATAGAGTTGTTCTTGGCTGGGCCCCAAATATCTGCAGGAACAAGCTCTAACGGAGCCTTGGCCCTCCAAGACGTCTTAGGAAATGGCAATCTATGCATTTTTCCATAAGTACAACCTTCACATATTTTCTTTTCATCATTTATTGGGGGAAGGCCAATCACCATTTCCTTTTGATTTAAGAGTTTTAGACTCTTGTAGTGTAAGTGCCCGAATCTCCAATGCCACAATGTAGAATCATCACTTGTGCAATTGAAAGCAACTTTTTGCTTTAGTGGCATTCTTAATGGAAATATTTTATTTGAGGCCATTTTTACTGTTGTGACTAATTGACCCTTTTTCTTGTCATATATGATACATTTATCCTCATCAAATTTAACCATGTAGCCTCTTTGGACTAACTGGCCCACACTTAGTAGATTTTGAGCAAGGCCCGGGACATATAAAACATCATCAATGATTTTGGATGAGCCGTTTTCAGTTTTAACGGCGATTGTCCCTTTCCCTGCTACATCTTGAGATCTTCCATCACCAAGAGTAATTTGAGATTTAACATTTTCATCAAATTTGACAAACGCTTTTTTATCGCTTGTCATGTGGTTTGAACAACCACTATCTAAATACCAAATATCAGAGGATTCTTGGTGGGCATTTAGACAAGAATAAAATAATTGATTAGAAGGATCATTTTTCTCTGTGAAATTAGCCTCATCTTTTTTGCCAGAACCAACAATCTTTTTCAAGATGGGTGTGTCTTTTGCATTTTTTGCATTTAAACCGGCAATCTTTTGTGTCGTGATTATTTTTCTTGCATAATTTGCAATAGGAACTTGATTGAATGTTTTCTCGGTCCCCATGATTTCTATAATCACCTCTCCCCCTACCACGGTTATTTGATGTTCCTCTTTTTTGTTGGAAATTTTTACCGTGGCTATATTGATTTTTATTTTCTCTATTATAAGAGAATTTCAATTTGGCTTGGAAAGCCTGTTCTAGTGGCTCATCTTCAAATCTACGCATTCTCTCTTCATGTGCATGGAGTGAACCCATTAGTTCAGTTAAGGTTAGCGTAGATAAATCTTTAGACTCCTCTATTGCAGCCACAACATGATCAAATTTTGCCGGAAGGCTTCTTAATATTTTTTGTATGATTTTTAGATCTTGAATGGTGTCTCCATAGCTACGAATTTGATTAGTGATATTAGAGACACGGGTAAAGAATGCTTGAATTGTTTCTCCTTCCGACATTAATAATGTATCAAAATCCTTCCAAAGAGATTGAA
Organism: Tetragonia tetragonoides; assembly: GCA_038025085.1. Lineage (NCBI taxonomy): Eukaryota > Viridiplantae > Streptophyta > Magnoliopsida > Caryophyllales > Aizoaceae > Tetragonia > Tetragonia tetragonoides. The sequence continues at coordinate 35,599,608 of CM076154.1, read as the reverse complement.
GTTTAATGACAATTACCTTATCGGAGCCCTTAAACTCTTTTTGTAGATTACTCCAAGCCTCCTTGGCCGTTGTTGCAGCCATAATTCTTGGGAAGATTGTTTCTGCAACTCCCCGATGGATGACCGATAGTGCAGCAGAGTCCCGCCTTTGATCTTCTTCATATTGTTTTCTTTTATTTTCATCCCAAGATGCTAATTCGGTAACATCTTTTGGTGCTTGGTACCCATTTTGTACCAAATCCCAGAGGCCTTGTGCCATTAGCAAGGTCCTCATTTGAATACTCCAATAATCATATTTCTCCCCGGTGAATATTGGTACCCAATTATTTTGAGCATATGTAAATGTAGTGTTTGCGGTTGATGGTGATGATGCCATAAGATTTTTGTGGTAGTGTAAGGGAGAATTTGGTATGGGGTAAATTTGTTTGTGGAGGTCTTGAGTTTAGTAGGCTCTGATACCACTGTTAGGTTTTTGATGTAGGATATTAGGCTAGGTAATTGTATGTTGGAGGAAGAGAGATGAATGCTAAGAGAGATGTGAAAGATGATTGTATTGCTTGATGCACAGAATGCTTTACATCACCCCTATTTATAGTGGTGTAGGGTGGTAGACAATTCTCTAGATCTTTCTATGTCTAGAGTCTTCTTCATAATTATCCTAGACTATTATTCTAGATATTTCTAGGTAGACATTATTCTAGATGTGTCTAGGTAAGTATTAATCTAAATCTTTCTAGGCACTAAGCTTAGATATTGTTTACATGATTTTTCTAGATTATTCTAACAACCACAACTTTCTACATTTTCTTTGACAACCAAATGACCACCAAATATACAGCCAGTAATTAACCATTTGTTCTAATTTTATTGAAAGACTAAAGATTTGTTTACATATTATTCGACAACAGTTTAAGTTCTAGTTTGAATTTGGTAATTTTTAATCAAATCAAACTTGAGCTTAATTTAATGGCTCGTATATAATTCGACTTGAGTTCAAGTTTGAGAATTTTAAAACAAGCCAAATCCAAACTTCACAGTGTTCAACTCAGCTCGGCTCAGCCGAGAACCATTTGCCTCTAGAGGAGCATCCAAAATATCATGCGTGCAAGATACTTATTTTATGATTGATTCCTCAACTGCAACGTTTAATTAGCTATCCAACTCATGTAAAGGTAGATTAAAATTGATAACAAAGCTGTGTATGTAGGACATGTTTGGTGTTAAGTCATGACTATTATTGTTTGACATGCAAAGCAATTAAGCCAGTAATGATAGCTTAACCTTGAGATATGCAATGGAATAACATAATTACGACCTCCCCTAAACATAGGGAGTTCGAGCAGAAGTTATAGGATTAGGTGGAATTATTGTTGTTTTCTTTTTCTGCCGACCTCAGTGCTTAGTTAAAATATCACTGTCACAAATCTATAAAGCTTGTTAATTTGTTAAGGTTGAGGGGAATAATATTTTTCACTTTTTTTTCATTTTCCATTTTTTGCTTCTCTATGGGACATACCAAGTAAAGTAAAGAAATTTGTCGTATGGCAATATCATCACAGGGAAATCTTTCTCTTCTTTTCATTGGAAAGTAATCGGATCCCACTTCTTGTCCTTATAAGGATTTTGATTGGACATGAATGGGACCAAAATGACAAAAAACATCATATATATATATATATATATATATATATATATATATATATATATATATATATATATATATATATATATATATATATATATATATATATATATATATATATATATGAGTATTTTCTTATAACATACAATGTACAAAAAAACACACCACACATTCTTGATGTAAAAGTTGTTTCTAGATAAAATTAGAAAAAAAAAAAAAGAACATAGAATGATATAGATCAATTGAGTACGGTTTTCTTTTATTTTTCTTCGATCCACTAATCTAAAAATCAGTTCAGTTTAAATCAGTTCAATTCAGTAATATCAGTTCTGATCAATGAAAAAGATTACAACACACATTCTTCCAACACGACAAAATCTCGTTTAGATTTATATACAAGTAAATTAACCCTCTTTATCAGGGTCCACTGAAGTTTTAACCATTAGTTGTGATTATCATTATAAGACAGACTATTAAACCTAATCATTATTAGGGTTACAAATGGTATCAATAAGTCGTCTATAAAATTTATGAGAACAAAAAATACGCGATGCATACACAGCGAGAACCAATAATAACATGACATACACACAGAACAATAATAACTAGCAAACACACACTAATATAGATTAGAACTAATAACAACTAGCAAACATCATTTTACAATTAGATGGCCAAATCAATTAATTAATACAACCAGCTAATAGAACCAGTTAGGGCTGCTACTAGCTATCAGTTTTCGTTAGATGGTAAAAAAAAAAAAAAAAAAAATTATTGGTAAATAATTACATTATTTTTCGTATTGTTTGGTCCCAAAAAACTAAAATCATAGTTCCATCCCCTGAAATGATGATCTGGTGCTCCCTGCTTCATAAACAATACAATCAGGGACTTGATATTCAAGCATTATTATTATTATTATTATTATTATTATTATTATTATTATTATTATTATTATTATTATTATTATTATTATTATTATTATTATTATTATTATTATTATTATTATTTTAAGATGGTAAGGAGGCCCCACCTAGAAGGGGGTAAGGGGATAAATTCCTCACTAGATGGGTGATAGGATTTGAATCCGGATCTTCTCCGAATTCAAGTGAGGTGATTGTCATCTCGGCTCCCATCTCAATCCTAGCATTATTATTTATTCATTCACCACATTAAATGAGATAAAGTAGCTAGTTATATTATTGATAGAAATAGAAATATGTAGTTCACAAGGTAAATTGCCTTTTTAAGTTTAAACTCACACAATACAGCCAATAAGCCCTACAGGTTGCATCAATACCATCATTGTCCAAATTGAGACAAAAAAAAAATGAAGTGAAGGAACATACCAGCCATTATTGGCTTATTGTTCCACTTGCGTCTCCATCAAAAAAATAATGTGACTGTAAAGTGATTCCCCTGTCTTAGTCCCCTACAGTTCCAACATATAAGATATAACTCTAAAATGGCCGAGTGTACATGAGGCTGGTTAGGGTGCCTATGCCTTCCTCACTACACCATCTTTGACGACAGTGGCGGATCTAGGAAATTAATTAAATAGTGTCAAAACTAACTTATTATATAATAGGAGTGCCAAAATTAAATTGTTAGGATATTTTAGTAATAATTTTCAAAACAATTCCAAAAAATAAGATACTTTAGCAAAAATTTCCAAAAATATGGGGTGTCGGGACACCGGTGCCCCGGGCTAGATATGCCACTGCTTGGCGACCAACTTCGAAGCCAAAACACAGTCCTCTATTCGCCTCTTCTTTCACCATTTGAGGCATTCCGGGTAATAATAGGGTATACGCAAGGATACAATTGTAATCATACTCTCTATACAACGGCGGAACTACGATTATGAATATGAGGGGGCGAAAATTTAAAATATATATATAGCGCAAAAGGGGGAAGGAAGGCTGATCAAAGACAAATATATGAAGTTTGGTTACCCGAAAATTAGACATTTTTTTAATTTGAGGGGGACGCAAGCCACTGCTGGCCTACCCCTAATTCCGCCAGTGTCTCTATATGTTTTCTATAAATATAAGCTTTAGGGCTCCGAGTTAGGGTGAGGCATTAAGCCTAATTATTGGTCATCGGGTTCTTTCTCCACTCGCATGGGTGGAGTTACTTTGCCTAACCGTGTATAACACCCTTTTCCACTTTTTTTCCCTTCTTGTAAGTTAAATATTTTCTTTCTTTTTCCTTTTAGTCCACACATCTTTCCCTCTTTTTTTTAATTTTTTTTTATCTTTGTGCATCTCTCACCGCTAGCTAAACTCTTTCCACACGCTATTCATCAGCAGTTACGGATTACACTTGTAAATTGTAATATTTGTGAATGTTTGTCACGCATTAAATTGATTATTAAAAAAAAAAGAAAAAAGAAATTACACATGGCAAACATCTACAAGTTATAATGCGAAAAATAATGTATCGGAGAGAATGTTCAATCCCTTTCTCCTCCTGTGACTCTTTAATTATCCATTTCCTTAAAGCTGTCGATTTGCTTCTACAAATTGAAGAGTGATCACAAGAGGAAAAGAACTAAAGAAGGGAGGGGAGACAAAGAGCCATTGAAGACTATAGCAGGGCCTGGAAGATGAGAGGTAGTGAAAGATGGGCCAAATGTTATGGGCCACGGCATAAGAGAAAAGGTGTCTCTTGTCACAACCATAAGGCCCAAGTTGAGAATCCGTTTTGAAGTCTTGGCATTTGCGCAAAAGCTGGAGATAACAATATCCATAATTTGATGGGTGAAGATTCTGGTTGTTCTTTAAAGGAACATTAAAAGTGCTAATCACCAAATCTCACCTTAGAATTGGTTTCTCTCCTTTTGAGGTCCTTGGATTGTATGGGGGTTTGAGTGATTCGAGGAGAGATATAGAGAGAAGAGAATGACTTAGCAGCAGAAAATCTGAACTCCAATCTAATTGAGCTATGGACCTATGATCTCAAGCTAAGTAGCACACTGCACATATACCAATACAGATACGAGAATACGACTTTCAAAAAAAATAGGATACACTACATGGCCATTTTTGACTTTTAAAGCTTAAATATTAGAAAATGAAGTAATACAGTATATCTCAAATTAGAGAACTTTATAATAAAAAAAAACATATATAATAAATAAATAAATAAGAACTTATATTATTGTACATCTGTACTAAAACTATTATAGAGCACTGGAAAAAAAAATTTAAACAGTATTATAAGTCAATGCTCATTCTTAAGTATCAAAGATGTGTCAATAGGCCCTGTTCTTTTCGTCGTTTCTATGCTGCATTCCGTTCCGTTTCACACCACGCTGTAATTTCTGTTCCGTTCCACACCGCGCTGCAATTCTCGTTCCGTTCCATACTACCCAAGTTATATTTATTATTTCACTCCGCCCGGCGCTGCAATTTCCGTTCCGTTCCACACCGCGCTGCAATTTCCGTTCCGTTCCGTTTCTTTTCTCACCGTCCCGCACCATTCCGTTGACGAGAACAGGACCTAAGTATTGGTGTTGGATAAGTATCAGACACGAAACCGGCAAGCTAACAGAAATATTGGCATTTCGTATATCTGAAGGGTAAAGAAGATTTTGAGGGATCCCATGGGCTCCTAGCTCTTTCTACTTTCAAGCATTGAGTTAACTGGTGTTACGTATACGATTATTCAAGAACCCGCCAAACCCTATTTTGCTATGTCAGACACTATCTTGGGAAAAATATGTTCTCAAAGAAAATCATAACTAACCGATAATATATACTTGAATAATTTAAATTAATTAACAGTTCCCACAAACTGCCAAGTTGTGCCAACTGGGAGCACCCAATTATGCATGTAGATCCTAGTTTCCTATATTAAGACACTTTACTAGCAATTTAACTAATTTCGCTAAAATAGATACAGTATGAAGCTTCCTACAGGGTTCGAAATTCGTCAACAGCCTTAATCCGAACGAGCTATAACTTTCTCTTCTTGCTCATTGGATTCTTGATTCTGCCCCCATAATACCGAGAAGCTGTTCTTGCTCTTAGTTCTTCCAAAGTTTCATCTTCATTTGCAAATTCTAAAACCTGCAAGTTAAGTAAAGGAGAATAACTTTAAAACATCCAAGGAGCAAGGATGAACTTTAACATTCTCAGTCGCTTGTAACTGTACTGTTGTATATTTATCAATGCATAATGTAAGCAATGCTGATGCGTATACCATGTACGTACTATGTTTCTATAAAATCAAATGGACTTACCAAACGCCGCCCATATAAATGGACACCTGAAACAGCTTTGAGAGCATTCTGCGCTTCCTGTTTTGTGACATATGTTATAAATGCAAAACCTCTGTGTGAGGTTGTCCCTAACTTAACTGGAAGCTCCAAGCGTTTCACCTATAAGACATATTTTAACAAACATGAGTGTAAATACAGTACTTTCTACAAACCCGGCCGCCTTTACAATCAGATACTACTATCACATGATATAAGTTATAAAGAAAACTCATGCATCGCAACAAAAAAAAGAAAAAAAAAGAGAAGTTAATAAGAATAAAGCATCATAAACACACTGAGTTCATAATCACCAACAAGACTCATTCTAAGTTTCTAACCCTGCCTACAGCCTATATATGAATGTTTTAACAACCAATAAGAGCATATATCATCTTCCGCAGAGCATGTTGTAATTGCATTTAAGGGAAAAAGATAGCCATGCCAAACACTAAAACTACCCACCTCTCTCTGTATCATTCTCCCTCTGTGTTTTACTCTTTTAACATTAATTTCGCATTGACCTTTATTCAAGGGAAAGAAGCTTGGAAGGAGCATGGTGAAAGCCGTGACGGAAATAAGGACATTTTGATCACAAAAACTGCCTCACAGCAAGATTATAGTCTAGAACCCCAGTACCCTCAGCATTTTAACGAAGTATTCCAACGGAAATGTTACTTTAGGGCATTGACCTTTATTCAAGGGAAAGAAGCTTGGAAGGAGCATGGTGAAAGCCGTGACGGAAATAAGGACATTTTGATCACAAAAACTGCCTCACAGCAAGATTATAGTCTAGAACCCCAGTACCCTCAGCATTTTAACGAAGTATTCCAACGGAAGTGTTACTTTAGGGCACATAAGTATGTTATACATTAAATCAATGGTGCACCAACTGGATTATGAAAAATGTTTTGGTTACCAGCTGGAAAAGTCATAACCACAAGCATACCAGCTACAATGAGCAATAAGCAAAATCAATGAGCAATAAACACTCGGGACATGTTTTTCGCATGCTCCAAGAACACTTTTTTGAATGGGGGCTTTTGGAAAGGTTGAAGCATGCACAACAAAGGTGATATCCACAAGCAAAATAAGCAAGAAACACGTTGGAGGTAGAAAGTTTGGAAGTATGCTTATTCACTCAAATGCGAGGACGTTTTATTGAACCTGAATTCAGTCTCTTGGTTTTTCTCGTGTTGCTTTAAGAGGATTTGCCACGCAAAACTTAACATGTCTCCATTTATATATTTCTCAATTCTTAATTGCCCGTTTCTATCATGCAAAAAAAGGGAAAAGGGTTGCTTCCACATCTATAGCTGTCTTCCATTCCCATCTAGTCATCCAATATAGTACATATACTACTTGGAAACCACAGGTTTGGAATAGCTGTCGAGTATGAATTTAGATAGTAATGTTAGTGAAATCCATGTCCATATTGTAGATAAATACTTTTTCCAGATGTGGATACTGCATGGTGCTTACCTGACCAAATGTACTGAATAGTTGTCGGAGATCCTTCCTTGTTGCCTCAAACGCTACATTTTTAACTGCAATTTTAGTTGAACTAAGATTGAACTCAGTTTTTTCAAGAACTCTCTTGTCTTGCTTGGGACGATGAAGTTCCAAACGTATGGCATGGCAATCCAAAACAGTACCCTACATGAAATGTTAGTGGATATAGGCTACACAAGTCAAGGTAATGTCTTGTGATAAGTAAGAATTTTATAAAGAATGCTATATTACCTGTAATTCCCTGCAAACATTGTCTGCTGTATCCACGGAATCAAATTCCACAAATCCAAAGCCTCCTGAAAGCTTCCGCTCCCCTTTCAAGTGCTTCGTAATCTGGAAAAACGACCCGTAAGTCTCGATAGAAAAAGCCACAATTAAAAGAATAACAAAAGTCCGAGATTCTGAAATCCTCACCCTGACACTTAAAACCTTTCCTTCTTTCATATTGTCCCTGATATGTTTCCCCAAACTCTCTTCTGTCGCCCCAAAATTGAGGTTTGTGACATAGAGGGTTCGTGACTAAAACCCAACAATTAAAGATTAGAAATCCAAGTCATCAAACATAGAACGCATAACAAGCACACGCATGTAGATTGTAGACTGCAGTTAAGAGTGTAACATTTATCTGAATATGTCAGCCCCAAAATAAGCCACATACTGTATCGTATAACATCTCATAAGATTTCATCAAGCCATCAATTTGTAAGTACTAATGACTACCGCACATGAACTTCGAAGTAATAACACTATAAAATTCATACAAACCTTTCTAGATGTATGATCTAATGAAGCAGCCAGGTTTTGTCAAGTTGTATTTCTTCGGGTGACTTCTATGCCAAAGTCCAGGGTGTTAACACACTTCATGTTAATTCATGAATTTCGGTTTTGAATTTTTGATTACCAACAAAAAAGGATGATTAGAGAGCCTAATAAAACAAAGTACTAGTAAGTTATATGATTTTATATATTTGTGAATTCATAATCAACCCAAAAAATACATGATTTTGTATCATGACATTTGTCAACTCTCCTCATGAGACAGTTCTAGCCAATGCTGCTTCTTCAGGATTTAAACATTTTGGAATCGGCATAAACAACACTTAGTACATAAACATGACACAGCATGCAGCTTTTGCAAAAAAAAAACAAAAGCAAGATGATCCTATGGACGAGCGAATGGGCTGCACAAATTAATACGCAATTTTCTTCCCCAAAATAGAAGTTAATACATGAACAAGCAAAGATCAAAAGAGTCAATCTTGGAACTTAAAGAGATGAAACCCAGAACCAGCATGTGAAATCACAGTGCAACCAACCTCAGCTCTATCGGGATCAATTTCAGCTTGGGTTACATCCTCAGCTAGCTGCTTGAGCAAAGCCTTCTCAGCTTCTCGGTTCCCAGTGACCATATTCCTTTTTAAGTCATCATCAGGTGCCACATCTTGACTAAGTATATTACTGGGAGCCCATTCCAAATACAATATAGAACCTCTGTGGGAAAGGCAAAAGATACAGGTAATACAATATTAGTGACAAAGACATTATTCTGGAAACAGAACCATAATATCAAACGGTAAGTCTTGCAGGTGACAAGCAATCGTTAAAATGGAGTGCAAATACTATTTCTAGGTCAATCAAGTTAATGGCAGCACGTCCTGAAAGCAGCCAAAGACCCTCTTCTATTCCGAGAGTCCTGAGAACCGGAATGAAAGACGTTTATAAACTGTTCTCCTTTACGCCAAAAAAAAGTAAATTAAATACTGGCCGTTTGTGAATTTAATTGAGGTGTATGTTTTGAAATTATCTAAATATCATGACGTATCACTGGGCCCGTATCTGTGTCTTGAAATTTTGAAACTAACAAATCCGACACCGCGTCGGAGCAGTCTGAGAAACATTGGTTCAAATCCTACAGAGCATGATTATGTTCTTGTTAGGTCGATAGGTGGTATTCCGATTGATCCAGCTCATAAGGGCAAGACGAGTCCACATATAGAGGTCGGAATGGGATCAGGTGTTTTCACGTAGGATACAGCTCCGCTCCCTTGCCCTTATCAGATCAGGTAAACATGAGCTGCTATCATGTACGAGGATAATGAATAACCTAGTAAGCCCTAAAGATCACACATTAGCTTCGGGGGCAAGCTTGTGCCTCATAATTCTGAAAACCAGCTCATCCAAATTAGTTATGTCATCACTATATACAGTTATACACAAACAATGCAAATGCTAGTGGATGAAACAACGTAGAGGTGGCCAAAAAGACAATTTGGTTACGCTTCCACACGGTGGGACCAGTAACACATTGTACTTCTTTTCCTTCTTTGTTTTCGGAAGGGACACCAGTTTACTTCATTGTACTTGTCTGGTAACAAAAATGTTGATCTAAACTCTCAAGCTAAAAAAGCAAGAAAATGAAATTCACAACATCCTGAGAAAACTGACTAACAGCACAAAGTTAAATGCAAGGAAAGGAACGACAAAAGAAAGAAAATGAAACTAGACAATATATTGAGATTTAAGCGCAGACAAGAACGCATGACAGTTCAAATCTACAGATTCAATTTAGCTAGCGCATTTTAATCTATACCTCCCAAATCCGAGATACAACATTTGTTTTGTTACAGTAAGGAAATTATAAATAAAGGAGAATGCATGATGGATGCTGCTAATCCATTAGCAAGAAGGGGACCAACCCCCCCCCCCCCTCTCCAAACACTGTTTCAATGGATACAAGAACAATCAACACAATCTTCAAGCTATCACTTTGTAATAAGTACCTCCAATTGCATCCCAAGTGGAGATTTTCTTTTGTGCAATACGGATCTAACTGTCAACGCTTAACAATTAGACACCCGATCCAGCCATTAAACACCCCCCAGGATAGGTTTTCTTCATTTGCATCACCTGTCGTTTTCTTGAGACCACCCACACAAGTCTATATATAACAACAAATCCCCGTACCCATATCCGAAATTCTCGATTAGATCCCCTATCCTTAAATTACCTCTTCTCCTTTCTATGAAACCCACGAACTGCATCAGAAAAAATTCACCACACTAGAGGAACTAAGACGTCCCCAAAAAACACAAAACAACCAGCCCAAAGACATTATGTAAATCACACAAACGAAATATGTGTGTTGCAGTCTCACAACTTGCCCAAGAAACGAGATAAAAATCAGGTGAAAGAGTCACCCAAGCACTCTTCCGTTGGAGTAATCATTAGTGCACCCTGTCCAACGTCAAAGTCCACAGAAACCCCCACATCTTAAGAAGACCTTTGCCTTTCAAACTAGTTCTGCTATGGAAATCTGGGGGAGCAGATGTGTCAAGATGCTGGATAAAGGACCTACATAAAAAGAGAGATAGAAAAGGGAGATACTGGCTAAGCAAGATTCATTGCGCCACTGCTACTAGAATTTGAAACAAAGAGAGATAGTAAAGGGAAACACTGGCTAAGAAGGATTCAATAAGGATGATTCCGCTACCCACCCTCCATCTGGGGTGTACACACTAAGTTCTTGTTAACGAGGTGATCCTCCAACTCAATCCCAACCCCAAACCACAATTCATGAACCTTTCTAACCAGCTCGTTAAACCCATGGAACCCTTAGAAAGGGATAGATAACAGACAGGGACCCCCCCCCCCGTTCCATCCATTCAGATGACTAGCAACCCTAAGACATAATGGGCTCCTAAAAGACAGAGAAAGGAGATTACTCCCAAGGGGGACACATAGGTACGTAAGAGCCAACTGTTATATTTGGTAAATTGGTACCCAACCAAGCCAACAAAAAGCCGAAGACAATAGGATCCACATTAACCTGAACCAAACACAAGCAACATTATAACCATTTAATCCTCATAATCAGACAATTCCAAAAATCTGAATGAAAATAAGCACACATCTACTCCCTCCGTTCCAAAATCTGCTACCCACTTCTCATTGGCACGGAGTTTAATGGGAGTTGATTATGGAACAAAATGCCCTTATTTTCCCTTACTTTAACATGAGAGAGTGACGTAGTAGCGGGTTGGAAAGTAATGATGACAAGAAAAGGTAAGGATAGATGGGTCTTTTAACATCCAAAATATTACTTAAAAGGGGAGTGGGTAGGAGATTTTGAAACGGGTGTAAAAGGGGGGTGGGTAGGAGATTTTTGAAAAGAGGGAGTAATATCACCAGAATGAAACGAGATTACATGATTGCAGATTAAAGAAGCGAAACGACAAACCCTCACTTCCTAATGTAAAACCCTTAATTAACCCTTCATCCGTGCTCCATACTCTCTTCTAACATTTGGCCAAGAACATCAACCACCAAAGTGAAAAGAAAAGCTCAAAAGTAATCCCTAGTTCTAAGTCCACAAGAGGAAGAGAACTAACCCGAGGGCACCATCGATAACATTAACATTAACATTAACATTACCCCAATGCCTCCAAAGAGGCTCCCGCCTAGGCAGGGTAAGGGGGGGTCGGATGTACGCAGCCTTACCCCTGTGAGAGTCTCACAGAGAGGCTGCATCCGTTTGACCCGAGATCTGAAGTCCGACAGCCATCGGCAACTTCACAATAAATAAGAAGTGCCGACAGTTTTATGAGCCATTTTGCTTTAGTCTATTATATCCCGAAGCCAAAGTAGTGAAGCTTTTGGCTCCACTGGAAATGGCGGACACGAGGGGCACCATTGATCAACACCAAAAAACTTTGCATTACAAAGACAACTCCTAATCCACTCACACATCCAATCTCCAAAATCCAAACGAAAAATATCTCTACTCAATCCATCATAGACCTCTCAAATCCAACTTCGAGATCAACTCCCCCCCCCCTCCTCTCAACACACACAAACACACACACACATACACTCGTCCTGCTGCCTAATCACCTCAATAACTACAAACCCCCTCTTCTAGCCTCGGATTATCAATATCTCCTTATGTCATACACTTCTAACTTTTTCCATGACATTGTATCTCCCTTAAGATCATCTCCAAAAAAGATGTCTCAACAATTTACTTTGAACGCTTACTCTTCCTAATTTTTCTTTGTCGCCTTCAACAATTCTAGTGCAAACTAACTTTTTGGTCCTCCTAAGAAGCATATATATGCTCCAACGAATTTGATGGAGAGGCTGCAAATAGTTCATGGATACAGTGGATAGGTACGCACGGTCCCTTAAAGGATGCACTTCTTCCATGATCTACAGTCCAGTGCATAAGATGGAAGTAAAAGAATTGTGTAGCACAAATTTACTTTGCTTTTGTATTTATTTTACCTCTCTTTGGGTTTTTGCATCCACAGTCATTAATCAGAAGTTTTTACCTGACATACAGATGTGATTCAAAGGATTTCTATGCTGATAACGACCCTCCTTTTATAAGATAGACTAGTCTTGACAGTTGTAAAGAGATTGTATCTTTAATGAAATAATCTTCAGCAATATGGCCTAACTTTTTTTCTTTTTTAAAATGGTCACAAGTACAAAAACGTCTATTACCTGTAAAGACGGTAACGCAGCAACTGAAAAGCTGAACGAGCTTCAGCTGGTTCGAGAAAGATTACCTAGCACAGAATAAGGCATCAATAAGATACTATTAATACAGAACTAACCAACCTCGACAATTATGAGTTTATGACATAGTATATTACACCACAAAATAAGTTTATAAGAAAAAGATTGACGAGATTTCAAAAGGTACAGCAATGATGTTTACTAGGTATACAAAACGTAGTTACTATTAAGCCTAGACTTTCCACAGTGACATATATCGCCATCCACCAGATCAGTTTATTGAACACATTGCAAAGTAGACACCTCAAACATGGAATAAATTTCCCATGTGGATGTGGACTGCTAGGGTAAATGAAGCCAAAAAAGAAACTATCACAAACCTCTAAACTAAGGTGCTTTTATATGTCGAGGCTAGGCATAAGTGAAAATGAAGTGCCTCGGTCCCATGAGATGATAAGGCACATGAAGCAAGCATACTTTAGGAGCCTCTTGATATTCATCACTATTGTGTAAATCTTAATTCATTTATCAGTTTAATTATTTCTTTTACAATGAGCTATAAAGCTCCACAAAATCTCTCCACTTAACTATAACTCTTGAATGTCCTAAGACCTGAAAATAGTAATGGACAATTGACCACCTGAGGGGTAGCTCAATTGGTAGGACCTCTGAGATCTATTTCAGAAGTCCCAAGTTTGAGTCCTCTCAACCCTCAGGGCCACTGGAGGTTTTTTTGGTCGCAAACTTCAAGGCCCATGGGATTAGTCAAGCAAAGCTTAGACGCCCATGTTATCTTAACAAAAGTACTGGACATTTGACCAAGGCAAAATAAAGAAATTGGAGAATGGAAAGAAGGCAGATCAAAAAGGAAGAGAACAATGAGCCCTCTCCTTACTTCATTGCATATACATGACATGTGGCCCATTTGTCTCCATCCTTCTATTGAGCATTAGCTATTCCTCTATCAATTTGTAATAAAAAATGTCTCCTTGAGGTTTGGCCAAATTACTTATACGTGAGTCGAGGTTCCAATGATACCTAAGAGATAACTTCTTTATTAACTTTTGGTTAGTTACATTTCTGGTGGCCTGAGATACAAAATGTCATTAAGACCCATAGACAAAATCAAATTATCGCCCCTCCCACTCCTCTGATAAAACCTGTTTCAAAAACTATGTAAATAAGATTAGATTTTATAATCTTATTTCCATTTAGAGCTTGGGGTGGGTAGCTCAGTAACACACCTCCCACCTGTGGGTTCAAGTCTCATTTCCAACAAAGTTGGAGGTTACTTTGCTGTTCCAAAAACATAAATCTGTTTTCCATATATGGAACAATCATAACTCTTCATCAACATTACCGCAATGCCTCCAAAGAGGCTCCCACCTAGGCAAGGTAAGGGGGGTCGGTTGTACACAGCCTTACCCCTGTGAGAACACAGAGAGGCTGTTTCCATTTGACCGAGAAACAACCATAACTCTTCAATTCATCTACTACAGACCGCTACAACAATAGACTGGAAATATTAACAACATAAAAGTTCTTGTAGATAAAGTATATATCAATGAAGTGTCAAAAATACAGCAAATGAGGACAAGATAAGAGTAAAAATCTAAGAGCATAAAAGTAAAATTCTATCTCACTGACCCCCCTGCTGCCTGGTTGTGTTTTACTGCGACGAGTACCATTTCGTACTAAAGCAACTTACTCCCACTCTCTCTTGATAAAATGGTTTCAAAAAAAAAAGTAATTACATGAATAAAGCAACAAATAGAACTTATAGTTCTTTTTCCATTGATGGAGCAACCATATATCTTTCATATATCTAATACAGACCCCGAAAACACTAAACTGAATTTTTTAAGAGCATTAGAGTAAAAAATTATCTCTCTGAACCCCGTGCTCCCTGGTTGAGCTTTGCGACGCGAGTACCATTTCATACTAAAGCAATTTACTAATCAATGCTAAGTTCCATTTCGTACCACTACCCCAAACAATTCCCTACACAGCAACCTATCCCATAGGGACCTAACAAACCCACACGTCACAAACAAGTGCAAACAGTCTTCCTCATCGTGACGACACATAGCGAACATGCCTGGCCGAAGGGACCAGCCAGGCCTCCGCCGCTGTAACATATCATGGGTATTCAACTTACCAAGCAACAGAGTCCACACAAACGCACGCACCTTAAGAGGGAACTTCTGCTACTTCATTTTTGAAAAGGACAATGGCACTAAAAGTCTATCCAGTCCATCATGATCCAAAGTTGAAAATGAAAGACAATCAAGTTCGACTATGAAAATAATTTGCTTTCAATTAGTCAAGTATTATCCAAGTTCATAAGCTCATATCTCCGCTGCCCCCATTCCCTTCCCCCAAAGAAGACAGCGGTAATCAGTAGCACACTGGCGAAACATATAAGACACCGCCTTTTATACTTGAATATAGGATAATAATACAGTCAGTTATAATGAAAAACGGAAAAATCCCTACAGTCACAGGTCTAGTTGAAATTAGCTTCTGAATAACATACCAGGGCCAATGCTCTTGTTGGAGGAAAAATAATTTTGTCAAGACTCCCATATTTGCCAAACATTTTAGCGAGTTCACTTTCGCTTGAACTGAAAGGCAAATTCTTGACTAGTAAAACGTGATTGCTTCTTTTTCCACCTTCAGATTTTCCAGAAGCAGATTCCTCCAAGGAAGCCACATTAACTCCAGCATTTGCTAGAGACTTCTTAGTCTCCATAATTATTTGAGCTTCTCCAAGAGTAACACGTACAGCAAGATCATCAGCTTCACAATTCAGAAAGTCTCTTTTGCTGACCCCATGTTTCAAAGCAATATTTTCAACAATCTGTAGTAAATGGAGCAACTCATGCATAAATGAAGCAATTCATGAGTAAACGCTAATTTTTAAAAATAGCAGACAGACACAATAGAATGTGAAGCACAGCCACGTCAAACATTAGCCACTTGAGAAAAGGATGGCTGCTTTTTTTAGAAAAAGAGAAAGAGCTGCCTGCAAACTCAAAAAACCGTCCAGAAAACCTCACCATCAAAAGCAACTGCAACAATGCGACCAAGACGAAACAAACAAAACAAAAAAAGCCAAACTAAAAAATTAGAGCGGTACTAGTTCTTATTTTTCGCAATGTTTTCAAAAAGAAAATGTTTTTGTGGGTCTCTCAGAAACCGCCTCTTTACTAGGTGACCAGTAGGGGTAAGACTGCGTACATCTGGACCTCCCCAAACCCCACCCTAGGAGGGATATTTACTGGGTTGTTGTTGTTGTTGTTGGTCGTAACAGCACCCACACAGAAGTCATATAGCAGAAGGGCGTTGTTTCAGAAATAAACATAAACAAAACTTCTTCATAAATCACTACATATTCTATACAAGGTAGGATTAAACTCAAAAATAAAATAAAAAATCACAAAGGCATTTGCTTTTACACCAACTCAACAACAGGATTACTTTTATCGAATTTCTTAAATCCACAATCTGCACTACCACAACTCTCTCTCTCTCTACCAATTAGTTTTTTTTATAAGAAAAGAGTATATATTAGTAATTATCAATGTACAGCAAGAATAGAGGATAACAAATCCTCTAAAAGAATACATTTACAGGTTAGCCCACACTCGTTGGACCTCTGATATAGTATAATCTTGAAAATCCCCTGCAGCTCTCGCCCATAAAGAAGCTAGGTAAGTTGCCTTCTCCCACAACACCACAGGAGAAACGGAAACCTCATTGAACACGTGGGCGTTCCACTCCAACCAAATGCACCATAAAATTGCAAAAAAGGCATATCCCCAAAGCAACTTCTTCTCCTTCCCACCCCTAAACCCCGGAACTGCATCTTCAAGAACGCCTCAACCATACAAGGGGCCACCCACAGTTCGCCGAACAACCTCCCCCAAAGATAACAAGCCACATCACAACAGAGAAATAAGTGTTTCGACGTCTCACTGCCAGCACGACACATTGAATACATATCGTGTAGCAGCACTAACGCCGGCCTCCTCCTCTGCCTCAAATCATTCGTGTTGACCCTATCAAGCACTAGAGTCCACACGAAATCCCTCACCTTCAGGGGCACTTTTGCTTTCCAAATAAAATCCGCTAAGGGAAATCGGGGAAGCGAGGTCCCTAAACACTGGAGGAAAGACTTACAAGAGAACTCCCCCGAAGGATCTCTACCAATTAGTAGCATAAGCATTTTCGGATTTCAGGTTGTAATCAAAGAATTGTCTAAAAATACTAGAAGCTCTGATAGAATATGATGGACTAAAAAAGATTGGCTCAATAGGTGTCTGCACTTCGTATCATTGTGAAGTTGCCGATGTTCGTCACAAAAAAGATCAAGGATCAAACAGAAACAACCTCTGTTTTCACAGGGTAAGGATGTGAACATTCTACTCCCTTAACCTGCCTACGTGGGAGCCTCTTTGGAGGCACTGGGGCAATGGTCAAGCATGCCAGTCCTTAAGTTCAATTTCTGTCTTTCTTTCTCATTTTCTACACAATTTTCAGTGGAGCCAAAAGCTTCTCTACTTTCTGGCTTCGCAATGTAATGGACTAAAGCAAAATGGCTCATAAAACTGTCGGCACTTCTTATTTATTGTGAAGTTGTCGATGGTCGTCGCACTTCGGATCTCGGGTCAAACGGAAACAGCCTCTCTGTGAGACTCTCACAGGGGTAAGGCTGCGTACAACCGACCCCCCTTACCCTGTCTAGGCGGGAGCCTCTTTGGAGGCACTGGGGTAATGTTGATGTTGATGTTTCTCATTTTCTACATCGGTGGGTCCCACAAAGGGACGGCCGAGGGGGGATTGTATTCTGAAAGTTCTAGTCCTATACTCCTACAGTTGCACTATTGTTAGCAATAACACCCTTCTGAATACTGCAGAAGACCAACTTTATAGTTGTCCACAGGTCTACAACCTTACCCTAAACAACCACCATCAAAGGGATTGTTTCCACTAAACAGCGCACATTGTAATTGTGCTAATGGTATTTGAATTAATGACAGTGGCACCTTGATATCTGATATTAGTAATATTTTTTTGGCAAGCTGACACTTTAGTATATTGACATTAGACAAAATCTACCAGATGAAATCCAGAATCCATATATGGTTACATGTACAATGCATCACCAAGGAATCCAATAGTGGCAGCTATGTCACAACATAGTAGCCTTGAAGTGGCTTTAATCTTCCGCAACTGCAGGATCAAACCAATACAGCTGCAGTGCTGGCAAACCTTCCTCATTCCCTACGACTATGCTTTTGCAGGTTTGCCATTATGACTAAAATATTTTATCTTTTCATTAACATGGGTATCCAGGCTTTTGCCCGACTATTCCAATGGGCCTTGTAATGACAAGGAAAACCTCTGGTAGCCATTATGACTACAAATTAAGGCCAATGCTGAAGGATGATTAGGCTTCAAAGTGGTGTTATCTGGGATAAAGGATGCATTAGCGAAATTTTTGTTTGAGCTAGAAGGTAAATGTTAATCTATATATGTAACATGGTTTATAGCATACATATTGAAGACAGATTCACGTTATGTGAAAGCATGAGGGCACGATAGTTTTTGGTTTATAGCCCTTTTGTACATAGGTGACACAAACACACCCACAGTTTCCAATTTTCATATAGATTTTCTATTGCTTAACGTCCCACCCACTCCATCCCCACCCCCAATAAACCCAAAAAAAAGACAATGAAGGATTCAATTCCCACAGTCCAAAAGAAATCCACATATTCATCATGGTTCCCCCGCCCCCAAAACAAAACTTCTGCACAGTCGCACACTAGGTTGTGAGCTACCAGATCATAGAACACATTCAAGCACAACTTAAACAATATGTTTGTCTATTCACTCATCCAAGTTCAAGTTTTCATCAAGCACAAACTCCACGATTTTCCAAGCAGCTGAGCTCTACCATAAAAGCACCATATAACCCCCAAACTTAGCAACCAGAAGTACACCATGGCTCAAATGCTAGTCAGATATCAGAATAGCACCAATGCACCATACCAGACAATTCTATTAACAAGTACATATCAACCAAGTTAAAGAAGCAAAGCCAGCAGAGCTATACAATAAAAGCACCATATAACCCAAAACTTAGCAACCAGAAGTACACCATGGCTCAAAAGCTAGTCAGATATCAGAATAGCACCAACGCACCATACCAGACAATTATATTATCAAGTACATATCAACCAAGTTAAAGAAGCAAAGTCCTAATAACACAAAAGGATACATTGAGACTTTCCTAGTGCAAGAAAAAATTAAGTATCAGAAGCAACCATGGACAAACAGAAATATTAGACTCTGGAACCCACCAAAAACACAAACAAGAGGATTCGAGGCCTCCTATCTATTAGTGTCACCATCCAAATAAGCACAACAGATTGAACAAACAAATCATAAATCATCATCATCATATTATATATATATATATGACATACAGTGTCGTCGCGCATATACAGACTGTTCCATGCTTGAGTATGCCCACTCGCTTCGAGGAACTTTCTTTTTTCCGCCCTCTGCTGCTTATACGGTATGCCATTGCCCTCAGATTCATGGTTTCTGATTCAGAAATAACGTAAAAATCAGCAAGTCGTCCTCGAATCTTGCATAGAATCAAACAAATGCAAACTCTATAGAAGCTTACTGTATATTCCAAGAAGCATCTTTTGTTTCTCCAGGCTTCACAAACAAATTCCTCCCTTGGAAAATTGGACTGACCAATTTTTTTAACGCCCTGGCATCATAGCAACAAATCCGTAAACAGATGTGCCGAATTTAAATGGCCCAAGATGACTTTTAAACAGCACTCCAGAGTAATTATTCGCTAATATACTAATAATATCCATATCCCAACTAACTGTCCAACTTATCACAATGAGAACAATGTTAGGAGAGTTCTTTTATTTGAAAGGGCACTAATGAGGAAGGGTTTCCAATTGAGGATTGGTGGCTGTTTTAGTCAGTTTCGTTGCTGGTGACACCATTTTTTCAATTCTGTTTTGGGAGTCTCCATTCTTAATAATGGCATGTCATCTTACTAAAGTAATTGCACAAGTTAGTTCACACTAATGTTGCTGTTCTACATTAAGATTCGCATATTACATATCTGATTATGACTGAAAATAAAGACCAGAATGATGCTTTAGAATCATTTACCAAGCAGCTTCTTCGGGAGTGCTATAAAAAACATAACCAATACCCTTAGACTGTCTTGTCTCTTTATCAATCACTAGATGGACCTCTTTGACATTTCCATATCCACTAAAGAACTCTGCCAATTCATCCTCGCTGTAGAATGAACATCAAATGTGAAGGATTAGGATCACAACAACTCCAAAACAATCAATTTGCTGCGAAGAACACAGAACAAGCAAATAGCTAAGGTGGTTTACGTTGCAGCTTTGTATACATTGTGGAAGAAAAGCCGGGCACTTTGAAGATCTTCACTTGCACCTTGTGGACTACACAGTGACTTCCCACTTTTTGTCAATTCATCACAATGACTATCTGAAGTGATATGTTTCTGAACATCCTGCATCTTATTTCCTTTAGCAGGACCATCATCATCAGTATCACTTTCTGAATCTGACCATGCTTCTCTAACTCTACTTTTATAGTAATCCATATCCGTGACAACATAATCACGGGACATGTTTCGTGATTCTGCTCGGTTTTCAACAAGCATTCCATCCACCTTTCGAGCACTATTATTTAAATCAAACTTTTTTGTTGACTTCTTTCGATCTTCTTGTTTTGTTGCACAGGCTTTCAACCAAGTTTGGTTAAAAGTGGGTGCTACTACATCATCTGCCCACAGTTTTGATTTACTTCGTGGCTGCACAACCTGAAGAAACTCTTCGAATTTGGGATCATCAATCTCATTAGTTTTGCTGTCATTCTTCTTGTCTTTTGTAGCTTTGCTGCCAGAAATTATGTTTTTCTTTTCATTCAATTCCCTTTTCTTCTTAGTCCTTTTCTCCTTCAAATTCTGGCTCCAAGAAGAAGGAATGTTTGGATCCCCATTTCCCAAAGCAACCTGACAGTATGAAAACGATAATATATCCATATCAACTACTCCAAATCAAGCTAAAATCATAATTTTTGTAGGTGAAGGAGTCTTTGCAATTGCATCATCTTTTTCGAGAAAGTATCAAGATTCAGAACTAAATATATTTGTTATTCATACCTGCCAAGCCAAGATCAAGCTAGAATTGGTGTAGTAATACTATTTTCACCCTTCAACTTTTTTTTAGTATGTTTTACCCACTTGACTACTTTCTATCAACAACTTTTTACCCTTCCCTATTTGTTCTTTGATAAGATTTTTTGTCCTCCACGGGTCTTTCCAAAGACGGCCTTTAAGTTGAGCAACTCCGGACCTCCAGACCTTACTAATCATTGTTGTTGATTAAAAGTGTAAGGCCATATAACATGTCAAACTTCATTTTCTCACAAGTTGCGAGAAGCTAATCGGCTGTCCATAATATCAGCTCAAAGTCAAATCAAATATCCACGATAAACTTATCATTCCACATACATACAAAAAAAAAAATCAACAATAGCCTAGTCCACAAGGATGACTGAATCTATACTTATGAAAGCCCTCTCGTTGGAAACTTGCCATCACACTCCTCAATTACAATCACTTTTGTCAGATACGAAGAAGGTATATTAAGACTTTAACAAAAAAAAAAAGACAATTTTGACATCAACAATATTAAGACTTTTGTCATAATGATCCTATTTAAACAATAGTGACCATATCTACACATAGCATCCCTCTATACCAAAATAGTTGTCAGGTTACTAATAGAAATGAACTAACAATGTGACAACTAAGTGTGTTTTGTTTGCCCGTCGTTGAGATTATTGAGAATCATATCAACATTATTTCGTGAAAGCTGCCATTTTTAAGCCAACATAACATTTGTAGTCATCTTGCAATGCAGGTTGCCACAATTTCTCAATAAGTAAGTAATTCAATTGTATAACGAACCTCACCTCGCATGTAATTCTCGAGGTAGCCAAATAAGACTTGTTGAAATATCTAATAGCTTCTTCAGCTTCTTGCGGTGTTCGGTACCCAATAAACGCCATCCTGCTCCTCCCTTCACTAACAATCACAAAAATAAATACCTTTATCAAACATTATAGGCACAACTAAACCAAATTAACAAATCATAAACGGGAAATTTTCAACACAAATCAAAAACCCCCAAAACAGAAACTTGAAATAAGCGCATATATATATATATATATATATATATATATATATATATATATATATATATATATATATATATATATATATATATATATATATATATATATATATATATATACTGGTTACGAATGAGCTTGGCGTCAGTGAGCTCGCCCTTTTGAGAAAAGTGCTCTTTGAGACGATCCAACGTTAGACGTGCAGGCAGGTTTTTCACACAAATTCGAGAACCCATTCGAACTGCATCAACAAAAGCAACCATAACACATGAAATTCATATTGAATTGAGGGAATTAAACACTTTGGTACACAAAACCGTACAATCACCAAGCTTACAGAAAAACCATACCGAAACCTTAAAGCTACTGCAATTTGGTTCCTTTCCGAGCTGCTGCAATTGATTGAGGGAGAGAGAAAGTTAAACTAATTCGTGTCCTGAAAAATTGAGCCGGCAAGACGAGGGGAAGGAAGAAAGAGGAGAGAGAGTGAGACCGAGAATCTTTTTATGGGAGGAATAGCTCTTATATACCGGTGCCCTAAACAAAGTAGAAGTATTTGTTTTACGATTTCTTTTTTAACAAATTACCTCTTTTTCTCGACCTTTTCTTTTTTGGTTAAACTAGTTTTTTTTTTTTTTGGTATTTTGCCTAAAACTACCTTCGGTTTAGCACTTTTTGAAAAAAACTATCTTACTTTTGCGATTTTGTGAAAAACTACCTTATTTCCATTTTTTTTTTGGCGAAAGACTACCATTTGACGGAAAAATGACTAACGGGGTTAACTTTGAGTGTAAAATACCATATTACCCCTCACTAAAGTTAGTTGATTGAGTCAAAATCATTTCCCTTTTATTTCCCCCCCTTTTTTCCCCATTCTCTCTCCTCGATTTCTCTCTCCTCCTTCTCCGCTTTCTCTCTCCTCGATTTCTCTCTCTGATTTGTTCCTTCTCCGCTTTCTCTCTTCTCCGCTTTCTCTCTCCTCGATTTCTCTCTCTGATTTGTTCCTCTCTCCTAGGTGTAGTTTGTCATTGAAGATCTTGAATCAAGCAGGTAAAAATCTTCCCTTTTCATGCGTAATTAAATTTTCCCAAATTCTAGGGTTTATGTTAATTGGGGGTTTTCTTAAATTGCTTTTAATTTTGTAAATTGAGTTACAATAACTTAAATTAGTTGTTTAATTAGTTGCATAATTTACGTATTTTGTTAGGAATCATGTCGAATTCTTGGAACACCATCAATGCCCACACATTGCAATTGTAAAAAGCCATTGCCCCTTGTGAAGGTGAAGTCGTGGACTAAGAAAAACCCAAGGAGGAGGTTCTTAGCATGTCCAATTTATGATCCAGAAACAGAAACTAGGGGTTGCTCAGCATTCAAGTGGTATGATGAAGGGCTTTGTGAATGGCAAAGGGATGTGACAAATGAGCTGATTTTGGAGAATAGGATGTTGAAGGGAGAGATGAAGGCTTTGAGGATTCATTTTGAAGTTGAAAAGGGCAAACTGAAGGGAGAAGTTGAGAAGATGAGGGCAAAAAACAATTTGTTGTCTACTGAGATGAAGGCTTTTAAGAAGAAAAAGACAAAGAATGGGAGCTTCTTTGGTTGTTTTGTCATTGTAATTATTGTTGTTGTTGCTGTAATTTTGTTTGTTTTATGCAAGTAGGTAGAAATGTGGTTGTAGGACTGTATTTAGGTATGATTATGGGGAGCTTTTGAAAGCAAATGGATGATTTTGGCATGATTATGTAATAGGCACCAATGCACTTGTTTCCATTTGTTCAATGAAATGAATTTGCTGTAATTTGTGAAATTGCTCAATGACAGCAAAATGATTTCATACCATTGACTTTGCTCATAAAGACAGCATTGTAAATGTCATAGCTTGTCAAATACATGTCAAATACAACCCCCAAAATACACAAAATAGGTTGTATAGCAGCAAGTTCTTAAACCCCCAAAATACCACTACTAATCATCTAATTTATACCATTCTAACATCTAATTACCAACAAGTTCATAGAGCTCCTAAATTATAGACAAGTGACTCCATCACATATTTGTTGATATCATGGACAAAGGTTGGCTTTGTGGCTGTGACTTAGGCTGGGTTGGCTGGCTTGAAGTGGCATCAACTGTGTGTTGTTGGCCCTGAGTAGCAGCAGTTGATCCAGTTGAACTCTGTCCTTGTGCACCCACAGCTGCTCCAGCACCCTATACAAAAGCACAACCACAACAACAAAAATTAAGTGCCCATCTTCAGGGAGAAAACAACAAACAGGAAGCAAAGAAGGTTTGGGTCATACCTTCTTCTTGTAAAATCTTTTCTTCTGGTGTTTTCTTTGAGCAACTGTCCATCCATCTTCTGATAGTGGTCTGCCACCTTTGGACTTGGGCTCAGCACTTGGTGGTTTATCTGTAACCTTACATTTGGTCTTGTTGTGGCCTAAACCACCACAGTTGCTGCACTTGTTCTTCTTGCCTTTCTTGAACTGTTTTTCAGCATTCTCCCCTGCCTCCTTCTTTCTCTTTTTCATGGATGGTCTTCCAGGCATTGTCCTCTCACCAGGAGGCAGAGGTTCTTCCATGTCAGTCTTCTTCCATTGCTTAACTCCACGGAAGGGTTTTACAGTAGGAGTATAGACTTCCAAGTACTTGTCCTTGGAAAAATAGTGATGCACAAAGTCCTCTGGTTTCCCTCTTTTTAGTACAATGCAAGCAAAGGCATGGGCACAAGGGATCCCAGTTAAATCCCACTTGAAACAACTACAAGTTCTTTCACTAAGGTTCACTATTTCCCTATCATCTCTACAGTCAACCTCAAAGATCCCAGTTGTTGTTGCCATCCTTTGCCACAGCAACCACAATTTGACCAGGAATTGCTCCCTTCAGATGACATCCATCAACCCCCAAGATAGGCCTGCAACCCTTCACAAAACCCTCTCTACAAGCATCCAAACATATGTACATTCTCTTGAAAATGGTAGGGGGTTTGTCAACCCTATCCACAACAACATATGTTGAGCTTCCAAGGTTATACTCCTTCACAGTAGCCACATAATCCCAAACCCTATCATATTGTTCAGCAGCACTGCCATTTATCATGTGCATAGCCCTAGACCTAGCGTAGTACTTCTTAAAATACCCACACACCACACCAATGTCCCTCTTAATCTGATCCCCAAATGCTTCCAACTTCCACTCTAGATCTGACCTCCACTCCTCAATGTACCTCTCTGCCAAATATTCAGAAGTCACCTTTGAATTAATATCCACCCACCCACAAACATGCTGAAGCCTCAAAGATCTGATCTGAAAAGTACGCTC
Source organism: Tetragonia tetragonoides (assembly GCA_038025085.1). NCBI lineage: Eukaryota > Viridiplantae > Streptophyta > Magnoliopsida > Caryophyllales > Aizoaceae > Tetragonia > Tetragonia tetragonoides. The sequence continues at coordinate 35,574,076 of CM076154.1, read as the reverse complement.
ATCCCTAAGTTTCCTAGCATGAACCTTGAATCTGCATTTCTCCTCACATTCACAACTACACTTCACCCGCTTTGCTCTTCCTTTCTGCCAAGGACAACTACACCTATTTTTACAATATACAGTTATTCTGTTTTTCCCATTATGCAGAAAGTAATAATCATAATGTTTCTCAATACTGTGATACCTCAATGCCTTTCTAAACACCTTATTGCTTGCAAACTTCAAACCTTCAACCAACACAATTGGTTTTTTGAAGTCTACTTCTGAATTGAAGACTGGGTATCTCTTCCCCTCTTCATCTGACCCATCAAGACTAATCAGGTCATCTGAGTCATCATTGAACTTGTTTTCAGCATCTAGGTTTAAATCTGAGTCATCTGACTCAGTCTCCTCCCCTGCAACATACTCAGTCCTTGCTTGGTTGTTGCTACCTCCAGTCTCTAGTGCTTTCAACTGATTGTTCACTCCCTCAAGGATGCCAGCATCCACATTCTCAGCAAATATATCATCATCATCATCCTGATCATCAATGTCATCATCTCCTATGACAACATCATCATCACTATACTCACTGTCTCCATCATCAGATCTCACCACTCTCACCTTTTTCTTCCTCCTCCTTCTTGAACTCTTCTTGTTAACCTTCTTGAAAGGCTGCTCAGGCTCAAATGTGGAAGGTATGTCAGTTGTAGCTGGTTGAGAGGGGGGAGGGATGTCAGTTGTAGTTGTATGAGAGGGGGGAGGGATGTCAGTTGTAGTTGTATGAGAGGGGGCAGGGCTGTGAGTTGTATGAGAGGGGGCAGGGCTGTGAGTTGTAGGAGAGGGGGGAGGGTTGTGAGTTGTAGGAGAGGGGGGAGGGCTGTGAGTTGTAGCTGGCTGAGATGTAGTGAGAGGAGTGAGGGCCTCAGGATCTCTTCCAGGCTGGTATGAGGGCCTTTTGGTCCTTGGGCTACCAAATGGCCTTCTCCAAGTACTTGGCCCAGCATTCCCTGGCCCACCATCAGATCTAACCACATTTCCTAAATCACTCCCACTTTCCCCTTGATCTCCTTGAGTGATATACACACACACCATGTCGCTCACATTTTTGCTTAGCAACAAATCCTTAGCATCTTCATCATTCTTAATCTGAGCTCTACCAGTTGCTAAGCTCTTCCACTTCCTTTTAAACCACATTTGAAACTGACCACTAATTTTACTCTCCTTCTTCACTATATCCACCAGCTCAAAGTACCCCCACCTTTCAATTGGATTATTAAAGCTCAAATACATAACTCCACCCACATACTCAACCTTATTTTTCACCTTTTGAAATGACCTACCAACTCTAATTCTAACACCAACAGAATTCACCATATAATCACCACCACTCAGAAAATACCCATATAATTTGTTAGACATCCTGAATTCATACACAAATTTACACTAATTAACCCATTAATAACACCAAAAGGGGCCTGCAATTTTAATTAATTTTCACATGCAATAATAATATATCTAAATCAACTAAAAGGGCAATTTTTTAATCATTTCAACATGCATTTTAACATTATCAATTCAAACCCTAATTTTTTTAAGCATTTCAACAGACATTATAACATTAACAATTCAAACCCTAATTTTTTAAGCATTTTATACGGTTTTCCACACAATAATTCACGAACTCACATTAATTTATTGATTAAGCTTGGTTTTCACCCTAATTTTTTGTGTCACAGAGTACGGACACTTCACCTTTGAATTAACAATTACGGTTTTACTTGAATACAACAAAAGGGGATGGGGGACCTTGTTTTTTAGGGATTAAAGACAGAATCGAGAGAAAAATAAGCTTATAAAGGCTAATGCAGTACCTGCTCTTCCTTTTTTGCCCCAAGATGGAATCTTCTACTGATGCTTGAGTGACGAAGATGCCGAGCTAACGCTGTGGTCCTAACTGATGTGAGCACACATCCACGTCGCCAAAGAAAGAGAGAGAAGTCGAGGAGAGAGAGAGTGAGCTCAGTAAAAATGGTTGAGGAGAGAGAGAGAAGATAGTAATGGGAGCTCAGTAAAAATGGTTGACAATAATGGCGACAGAGAGAGAAAGAGGGAGAAGTCGAGGAGAGAGAGTTAGCTCGAGGCAGAAGTTGACAATAATGGCGGTTAGGTTGGGGTAAATGTAAAGGCACGTGAGGGGCACGTGTTTTTGGTTCATAAATGAGGGGTATTATGGTCAAATCAAGTTGTTCACACTCAAAGTTAACCCCGTTAGTCATTTTTCCGTCAAATGGTAGTCTTTCGCAAAAAAAAATGGAAACAAGGTAGTTTTTCACAAAATCGCGAAAGTAAGGTAGTTTTTTTCAAAAAGTGCTAAACCGAAGGTAGTTTTAGGCAAAATACCCTTTTTTTTTGGGAATTTCAATTGATGCCCTCGTGGTTGTGAGTTTTTCAATGGTGCCCAAAACTTAAAATAAAATCCAGAGAATACCCTTGTGAAATTTGAATGTTTACTCTATCTCCTTATTTACCAATTTCCGTTACTTCTCCGTTAGATATTATTGACGTGCCAATTATAAATTCAATTGGTAGTATTTGTGTCGTTTATGCAATAAACAAGCTGCCAAAAATGCCCTTAAACATTCCCTCTCATATTCACTCACCGTTTCTACAGTTCTACATTTGATTTCTTGTACTCTTATGCTTTTCTCTCTCTCTCCTCTCTTTCTCTCTCTCTCTGTTATCATGTTTGACTGTTTGTCCCCATCATTTTCTTTAAAATTCCAAACAACAGGGTACTCATAAGTCATAAACCCAATTTCGTTCGCAAATGGCATCATTTTATCTAGCTCTCTCTCCCTTCACTAATGCAAGTGCTGCCAATTCCAGTATCCCTCAAGCATCATCTACCCTTATAGCCTATGTTTGATTCATCTAGAAAAAACTGAACTAAACTATACTTAACTGAAATGAAATGAACTGAAGAGAATTGATTTTTTTTAACTTGACCGTCAATCATTTAACTGGAATGAACTCAAAAGAAGTGAATTTAGTTGAGACAAACGGAGCCTTAGCCCTTATAAAAAAAAAAACGGAGCCATAGCCGCCTTATCAACAACTTTTAAGAGTCGAGGGTTTTCTATCAGCATCTTCTACCCTTATTCTCCGTTTGATTTACCTAGGAAAAAATGAACTGAACTGACAATAGAAATACCAAGATAAAAAAAAAAAAAAACACCACTGATCACATTTTATTCATGCTAATTGAGCTCCCAAAAGGCTGTATAAACCACTCTATGACTTCACAAAATGCACATTATGCACCTGTAACTCCCAAAAACATCAAGTTTGAAACCCAAAAAAAAAAAATCCCAAAAGATCGAGTGTAAACAACAAAAATAAACCAGTTCAGCACATGAGAATGCTTAAATTAGCCCAAAAATGAAGTTCATGTTCAAGAATTCAATTTGACTGAGGTAAAGACTTCAATTTGCAGCTTTGCTCTTGCTCTTCCTTGTTCTTCCAGTTGGCAATGGCTATGTGGCAGACCCTTCTTGGTGTGTTGAATTACTGTCAACTTGGGTTGTAATAGGTTGAGAGGTTGATACAAACGACTGTTGTTCTCTTTCGGCCTCTTGCTCTTTTCTTTCAGACTTTTTCTTTCCCTTTCTAGTTCTCTTGTTCAGTTCCACAACAAGACCTTGGCTTTCCTTTCTCTGCTTAATCTCCTTTGCAGTCAAGCCACCTTTGCAAGTTTTTGGCATTGTGACCAAAGGCTTTAGTAATAGTCGCCCAAACAAAAACTGAAAATTACACTAATGCCATTTTAGGCTTTGCGACCCCAGTAAGGTGTAAGGTCTGCAAAGAGGACTTCCATCATATTAGGGATCGGCACAAGACTTATAGACATAATAGGGGTGAGTAGAAATTCCGGGTACCCAGCACCGGAATCGGAATTGGTTAGGAACCGGTGGTTTCGGAACTAGAACCGGTCTAACCAATTCCAATTCCCAAAAATAGGAACCGGTACCAACCAATTCCACTTCCAATTCCTGACTTTTGGGAACCGGAACCGGTTGGGTACCCAGCGTAAAAAAAATTAAATGACTTTTTTCCTTTGTTAGAAAAAAAAAAGAATGATGATTTTCTACTAAGGTTAGTAGTTTAAAATTTTTCATCTGTAATTTTAATGATTGTATTTGTAATATTAATAATTAAATGATTGTATACGTTATTTAAATTTTGATTTACAATGTTAAGTATTTTGATTGTAGTATTTGATTTTATGTTTGCGGTATTTTTGGAAACTAATATTTATTATTGTAATTTTTTATTGGTGTTTTTCATTATTAAAATATACATTTATTTGATTTAAAAAATAAGAAAAATTGGATATAATGTGGACTTGGGTACCCAGGAACCGGTGGGTACCCGGTGGATCCAATTCCAATTCTTAAGATTTAGGAACCGGTGCAACCAATTCCAATTCCAATTCCTACAAATTAGGAACCGGTGGATCCAATTCCAATTCCGGATAGTGCAATACCCGGTGGGTACCCGGTTGCGCTCACCCCTGGAGACAAGGATCGTCCCAAAAGTACTTCTTCACATCGGAAAAGAATTTCTTCTTTTGATTTGTGTTCATGCCATGGGGTACAACTCCACATACAATGTTGTTCACAATATCCGCGTACCAAGGAGCCTCGACCTCTTGCAAAGCAAACAAGTGGTCATCGGGGAATGAGTCATCAATTGGCAAATCCCCGTTCTTTCTCATCTCATAATGAAGTCTTGAAAGATGATCGGCAACAACATTTTCCACACCTTTCTTATCTTTGATTTCAAGATCAAACTCTTGGAGTAGGAGTATCCAACGAATCAATCTCGGCTTTGCATCCTTCTTGCTCATCAAGTACTTGAGGGCCGCATGATCCGTGTGCACAATGACCTTTGACCCAACAAGGTAAGGTCGGAATTTCTCCATGGCAAACACAACCGATAAGAGCTCTTTCTTGGTTGTGGCATAGTTGAGTTGAGCATCATCCAAGGTCTTGCTAGCATAGTAGATAGCATGGACCTTATTGTCTTTCCTTTGGCCAAGCACGGCCCCAACGGCATGATCACTAGCATCACACATAACCTCGAAAGGAGGGTTCCAATCCGGAAGTTGAATGATAGGAGCGGAGATAAGGGCTTCTTTCAACCTGCAATAAGCTTCATGGCAATCATTAGTCAACTTCAATGCCCCGGTTTGAGACCAAATGGCCAAGGACTATGCCCTCTCGAACCATAAAATGACACTTTTCCCAATTCAATACCAAATCCACTTCTTTGCATCTTTTCAACACTTTGGCTAAATTAGCCGAACAATCATCAAATGATGACCCACAAACAGAAAAATCGTCCATGAATACTTCCATAATATCCTCAATAAACTCAGAAAAGATAGCCATCATGCATCGTTGGAAAGTGGCGGGTGCATTGCACAAACCAAATGGCATTCTCCTATAGGCAAATATGCCATAGGGACAAGTAAAGGTTGCCTTTTCTTGGTCATCGGGATGGATAGGGATTTGGAAAAATCCCGAATATCCATCCAAATAACAAAAATGCGAATGCCTCGCCAATCTTTCCAACATTTGATCAATGAATGGGAGAGGGAAATGGTCTTTTCGGGTGGATTTATTCAATTTCCTATAATCAATGCACATACGCCGACCCGTGACCATTCTAGTGGGAATAAGCTCATCTTTGTCATTCTTGACAACAGTCATACCACCCTTCTTAGGAACCACTTAAACGAGACTCACCCATTCACTATCGGACATAGGATAGATGATCCCCGCATCAAGTAGTTTGAGCACCTCCTTTTTAACCACTTCTTTCATGTTCGGATTTAACCTTCTTTGGTGCTCAATAGAAGTTTTATGATCGTTCTCAAGATTGATTCTATGAGTGCAAAGGGAAGGGTGAATTCCCTTGATATCATCTATACTATACCCAATGACACTCTTGTGTTGTCTTAAAAGACAAAGCAATTTTTCAACCTCTTGGTCACTGAGTTTAGCATCTATTATAACAGGGAAAAACTCATCATCATCAAGAAATGCGTACCTTAGGTGGGAAGGGAGAGCTTTGAGCTCAACTTTAGGTGCATCCTTCTTCTCATGGGAGGTTTTGGACTCAACCTCTAATACCTCAAAATTAGCCTCATTTGACACGAACACGGGGCTCTCATCAGGCAATTTGGCATAGGATGTCATCTCATCATCTTCTCATCACAACAAACACCATTATTCACAAGACAAGACTCAAGAGGATCACGTGAGACTTCACAAGCATAAGCATTATCAAATGAATTCTCTAATGAGTCTACTCTAAAACATGATTCGGGGGAAGGGGATTTCATGCCATTGTTCAAGTTAAACTCCACTGTCTCATCCCCTACATTCAAGGAAAGCTTTCCATTACGCGCATTAATGATGGCGCCGGCGGTAGCCAAGAAAGGCCTTCCTAGAATGATAGCGATGTGACAATCCTCCTCCATGTCCAAAACAACAAAATCGCAAGGGATATAGAATTTACCGACTTTCAATGGCACATCCTCGACGATTCCCAAAGGGAACTTAACGGAGCGGTCCGCTAATTGCAATGACATGGATGTAGGCTTAAAATCTCCCATTTGAAGTCTCTTGCATATGGACAAAGGCATGAGACTCACACTTGCCCCAAGATCACATAAGGCTCGATCAATAGTCACATCTCCCACGGAACATGGGATAGAAAAGCTCCCGGGGTCACCAAGCTTAGGAGGTGCCTTGTTTTGCAAAATAGCACTACATTCCTCCTTTAAGGCGGCGGTGGCGTGCTCCTCATACTTCCTCTTGTTAGAGAGGATATCTTTCAAGAACTTAGCATAAGAGGGCATCTCGGAGGTAGCATCTAAGAACGGGATGTTAATTTGGAGCTTTTTGAGAATCTCCATAAACTTCCTGTACTTCTTCTCTAAAGCGACTTTGGCTAGCCTTTGAGGAAAAGGTACCGGAGGCTTGTAAGGCTCCAAAGCGGGAGTGGACTCCTTCCCTTGTGACTTAGGAGTCTCAACTTTCTCTTTCTCACTTTCATCCTCCACCTCAATCGCTTTAGGCTCATCCTTCAAAGCCTCATCAATCACCTTATCACTCACCACATTCTCATCATCCTTCATCACGGGCCCATCATATGTCGTTCCACTTCTCAATGTGATAGCATTGACATGGCCCTTGAGATTGGTTTTCGGCTTGCCCGGAAGTTGTCCCGGAACCCTTGTTGACGAACTAGCTTGTTGTGCAACTTGGTTCTCAAGCATTTTGTTGTGAGCGGCCAATGAATCCAATTTTGACATCATCAGGCGAAGTGTATCATTCACCGTCTTGTTTTGTCCATTTGAGCATTGTAGAAATCCGTATTGGATGGTGGTGGGGGTTGAGGTGTGGGAGTATGGAATGGAGCTCTAGGGTGGAAACCCGGAGGTTGAGTGGGGGAATTTTGTGGAAGGTGGCTATTTTGTGGAGGATGGGTGTTTTGTGGAGGGAAAGGGCTTGTATTTTGGTAGGAGAAATTGGGGTGATTTCTCCAAACCGGATTGTATGTATTAGAATATGGGTCATTTCGAGGGCGGGGGTTGAAGTTGTTGAAAGCATTAGCTTGCTCAATTGTCATCTCTTGAGAGGATGACAGATTGTATTGAAACTCATTGCCCATTTTCCCTAGTACACCCCCGAATTCGCAGCGATTTCTAGGGAACTATCGACGTCATTATCCATGACTCGACACCGCCGAACCGTCCCGAACCCGAGGGAATGCTACTGCAACATTTATCGCTAAGGAGTAAATGCTAAGCAGAAAGAAAGATTAGGCATCAAAAGGAGCTTCTAAGGAACTAATCAATCTAAAACAGTTAATATCAGAGTTATCTATATAGTGAGCTAAAATCATTAAACCAATTTATTACAACTTGCCTTCAAGGGCTAAAACCAAATCCAAATAATCCCGACGATCTAACTGAACAGAAATAGTTCTATCAAACGACGCCAACTCTAACCTTCCAAGCTGTACGTCCTCAATCAATCTAAACCTGCACTTTGGTTTCCGTGACGGAAACAAAAATACAGAAGAAAAGAAAAGAAAAGAAACAAAAATCAGATAAACTGAATAAACGTCATCCGTACCCAGTAAAAACATTTTGCAAACCTTACCTGAGGTTTTAGAAGAATCATTGAAATTCATTTGCATACGCACATAAGCAGATAATCAGGCATATGCATTACGACATTCTTTTACATACAATTCTTGTATAGTGATCATACGAAATACGACATAGACAATCCGTCTTGATTAGAGAGATGTAAGAGAGCTTATAAAACAGCGATTACCCATACTGTTTATCGAAGATACAATCACGCCATGGACTTAATGACTCTAGTGTGCACACTAACTCTAGTACAATTACACGAGCCTAGAGGACTTAATAAATGGGAAATCCGTCCCAGACACACTGTGAGGTGTCCATAAGTAACTTGGGAATCACTCATCCCTTGAACTACACCTTTAGGTGCAATCCCGATTGCTCGACTACTCCTAGGGATCCATTAGGAGTCTTACTCTCATTTAATTCAATTCACATAATTTGCATTGGTTGACATAAGTGGTATTACGAGACCACGAGTTACTAATTCATTTCATGCTCTAGACATGAATAGTAAATAACGACGATAACGATAATTCAATACGATGAGAATTAAACATGCTTTAATTCAATAACGACGATAATTCAATAATGATGACAAGTAATGTCTAGGCAAATTTCGGCAGCACTATGGCAGGGTAACATGATATCCAAAAATTCACAAATCATCCAAGACACTCAATCAATAATAGATAGGTGCTCACTAGCACTCAATAATACCCATACCAATTAGCATTTATTTAAAAGCATAATAATACTAATAATTCACCATTCAACAATTGTCCAATAATCATCATATGGACTAATTAATTCCCAAAACATGATAACATCGACATGCTAATTATAAATCATATTTACAGCGATAAACATGCTTAAGAAATCTCATAATAACGACGATATAATTTAATCATGCTTTACATATTAAATTCACAACAAATTCTCAATTAGCACATAACACATCAAAATAGTTTTGAAGGGGCTTTAGAAGAAGGTAGGCATGAGCGCTTACCACTAATACGCTACCAAGCAGTGAGTATACTCCAACCAATCGACAATTTCACGCTTGCTCGTTAGGTCCTAATTAAAAACAATTACCGAACCAGTATTAATTAAATGTGAAAATACAAACAGTAACGAAATCTAAGTCTGGTATTTTTATTAAATTCCCTGATTTATTTTAACCAATCTAGGCTTTTGAAAATCCGAATTTCGATACCGAATGAGTACAGAAAAATAAAAATATTAAATCAAAAATACTGAGAATCGAATTAATAATTACGGAAAATATAAAAACGAAACCCTAACTTCAAAACTAGGTCTAGGTCACGGGTATCCATACATGGGACCCATAACCCGACCCATCACCACCACCACCACCACCCACTGGCCACCATGGCCGGTGGTGGTGGTCGCCGGAGCGCCGGCGAGGAGAGGAGAGAGAAAACATGAAAGAGAGAGAAAAGAGAGTGTGAGCGAGAGAGAGAAAGAAAGAAAGAGAGAAAGAGAGCCAGGGGCTCGTGCCGTGACCTGGGCCATCACCGGCGACCACCCAGGCACGGCCTGGTGGTGCCGTGGTGGCTCGCGGCGGTGCTGCGGCCAGAACAGGGGGTGGGGACAAAAACAGAGCAAGGGGGGAGAGAGAGGGAAAACGCGAGAGAGAGAAGGAGAGAGAGGGAGTTACCAGCAGTGAGAGGTGGCCGGCGATCCTCCGGTGGTCAGGCGGCAGTGAGGAGAGAGAGAGAGCTCGGTTGAGAGAGAGAGAGAGAGAGAGAGAGAGAGAGAGAGAGAGAGAGAGAGAGAGAGAGAGAGAGAGAGAGAGAGAGAGAGAGAAGCCGTGAGGGAGAGAGAGAGAGCGGGTGAGAGAGAGAGAGAGAGAGAGTGTGTGTGTGTGTGTGTGTGTGTGTGTGTGTGTGGATTTGGCTCAGCTTGCAAAACTGATCAATTGACTCACCATTTTCCTCATATAGGCCTTCAGTCAACCAAGTCAAAGACTACTAGGTTTAGGAGTTTATTTAATAATTTTCTGAATTAAAATGCTAATTAAAACTAATTAAAACTATATGAATACTTGTTATTCATATTTAAAATATTTTAATTAAACTCCTCAAATTTGATAAATACAATATATGAAAGTCCCATAATAATAATTAATATTATTATGGCTTTAATTGAATAAATTGAATCCTTAAATGAATATACGATTTAATCTCCAAAATTATTTATAAATCATTTATAAATCAATATAATAATTATAGAAAATATTGGGGCATCACATTCTACCCTCCTTAAAAGAAGACATGAAGTAATCACTTCCCAAAACAAAACGAGTTTACCAATACGAAGGTATAAAATAATTTCTAGGACACTAACATATGCAAGATGAGCAAGTACCATCGTGATTCTAAGTTGAGTAACATGCACCATGCAATGCTTGAACATGCAATTCGTGCAAAGCGATAAACAAAACGAAATTTCGAGACGTGACATTCTACCCTCCTTAAAAGGAGTTTTGTCCCGAAACTCAAGTGGGACTAGTACCTTCTAGGAAGAGGTTGATGAGTGCATAATTAGTGTCATTTTCCTTGTCAAATGAGCACTTATTCTCGTTGTTGTGGAATAAGTTTTGTTGATTTAGAGTGGAATTTGATTCCTTTGGATGAGATTACGCTTCTTGGGTGTTTTTGGTTTGATTTGTGTTTATAGGATGCAATATGGAGCCAAATGAAGAAAAGAACGTGGTCGCACACATTTTGAGCTTGGAATCCGCGCGCCCACGCGCCCACACGGAAGGGATTGAAGTTTGAAGGAGAAGAAAAGAACGTGGTCGAGCACATTTTGTACTTGGAAATCGTGCGCCCACGCAACGGTGGCAGCAAGGTCATATTTCGCTCAAGATGTGTTCGCGCGGCCGGGCAACTTTTGTGCATGAGATTCGCGCGCCCGAGCAAGCCTCCGACGAGAGTGGAATTCGAAGAGCCTTCTTCTCTTTCTCTCTCTTATCTCTCCTAATTCCAACTACTCCTCTTTCATGCCTATAAAGAGGCATAGGAAGAACACTCAAGAAAAAGGTTCATACTATCATAGACTATCCATCTTATTGCTTTCTTAGATCATTAGAGAGAATTAGAGTTTCAAGTACTTAGATTATTGCTTTTCAAACACTTGTTCGTTGTTCGGGTTTTGTATTTGGAGATCGAATTCAAGCTTTGGATTTCTTCTTCAAGCTTTTGGCAAATTATAATTGAAGCACTTCGATTTACTTCTCATCTCTACTATCTCTTCCCCCCTCTTTTTGCTATTTAGTTTATGCTTGATTTTAGATTGAATTTGCTCGTTTCTTTCTTGTTTGTTCCATGTTTATAATGTTCTTGAATTTGTGTTTATTGTTCTCCATAGCCATGAGTAGCTAATTTCCCTATCTAGAGTTGACGTAGCCCTACTATAGTTGATTGATGTGTGAATAATTTTGGCTAGCATGATTGTTGAGATATATTGCAATTGAGCGTTTGTGCCCTAATCGTTCATAATTCTTGAGAAAGAATCTTGATTTATTTTGGGTGATTTATATATAATCGAAAGGGGAATATAAATTGCTTGACTTCAAACAATCATCGGTATTGTCTAATCACGAGAGTAGTTTAGATGATTCCGGGACTTTGGATTGAAATCGTTCTTCACGCTCTTGATGTTTGCTTGACTCCATGAGAATAGGTAGTTTAGTTTATATTGAGTTTGCCTCTATTTCTTCGAGAGAAGGTTTAGGCTTCCATTATCCGTCATTGCGATACTTGACATAACATGCTAGCTAGCTTTATCCGTTGCATCAATATCTTTAGTTTGGTGAAATCAACTCTAGGTCCTTTATCTTGATTGTTTAATTGCTATTGGAATTGTGTTTAGTTTCAATTGAATAGTTTATAATCACCAACTCAAGTTTGAATCGCTTAGCTTGACAATTTAAGGAAAACTTAATACTTGGAATTGATAGCTCCCTGTGGATACGATATTTTATTACGACGATATAACCCATGCACTTGCGGGCCTATCAGAGGTCTGGATACTTCTCGCGCATCATGGATTCAGCTTCCCATGTTGCTTCCTCTTGACCTTGTCGAGACCAAACGACTTTGACGATATGAATAGTCTTTGTTCGAGTTGAATGCTTTTTGCGGTCCACTATCTTGATAGGACGCTCTTCATAAGTCAAACTTTCATCGAGGTCGATCGTTTCAGGTTGAACGACATGAGTTGAATCATGTACGTACCGCTTTAATTGAGAAACATGAAAGACACTATGGACTTTTTCAAGTTCCACAGGTAAAGCTAGTCGATAAGCAACCTTACCAATCCTTTCCAGGATCTCGTAAGGACCAATGTAACAAGGACTCAATTTCCCCTTACGACCAAAACGCATGACACATTTGGTAGGAGATACTCGCAAAAGTACCTTGCTTCCCACCTCAAACTCTTCGGGTCTACGACCTCTATCAGCGTACGATTTCTGGCGATCTTGAGCACTACGCATCTTCGCTTGAATCTCTTTGACCACATCGACGGTTTGCTGGATCATCTCAGGACCCAAAACTGCAGTTTCACTAATATCGTTCCAACAAACAGGCGATCTACACTTCCTATCATACAATGCTTCATAAGGCGCTCGATCAATGCTTGAATGATAGCTATTGCTGTAAGAAAACTCGATCAAAGGAATATGTGTATCTCACGAGCGTTGATACTCGAGAGCACACGCTCGTAACATATCCTCCAAAGTCTGAATCGTCGTTTCCGTCTGACCATCAGTCGCAGGATGAAAAGCAATACTAAACTTCAATTTGCTTCCAAAAGCTTCTTGCAATTTCTGCCAAAAGTGTGATAGCAATCTCGAATCTCTGTCTGAAACAATATCTTCTGGAATACCATGAAGTCTCATGACTTCCTTGACGTAAGCATCCGCTAGCTTCTCCATTTCCCAAGTGTCATTCATTGGGATGAATCTCGCAACTTTTGTTAGGCGATCCACAACGACCCAAATGGCGTTGTTCTTCTTCTGTGTCAATGGTAAACCCGTGACAAAATCCATCGAAATGGAATTCCATTTTCACGTAGGAACTTCAAGCGATTGTATCATTCCACCAGGTCTCTTGTGTTCGATCATGACCATTTGGCACGTTAGACACTTAGCAACGAACTCAGCGACATCTTGCTTCATACCTTTCCACCAAAACATTTGGCGAAGATCTTTGTATAGCTTGTCTCCACCAGGATGTACAGAATAAGGCGTATTGTGAGCTTCACCCAGAATGTGACTCTTGATCTCTGAGTCATTCGGCACACAGACACGATCACGAAATCTCATGACACCGTCTTGACCAATAGAAAAGTCCTCGGATCTACCCTCGTCCTTGTGGTGTAGGATCCATTGAAAATCTTCATCTACACTCTGTTTATCCTTGATCTCGTCGAGCAAGGTTGGTCGGACTGACATATGCGCTACGGTACATTGAACGTCACCTTTCAGCACAATTTCCGCGTCTAGACTCTGCAAGTCACGAATGATCTCCTTCGGAAGTACTAAAGCAGTATTCAACGAATGACGAGTCTTTCTACTCAAAGCGTCAGCTACCACGTTAGCTTTCCCTTCGTGATACTGAATATCGATGTCGTACTCCGTCAATAACTCTAGCCATCTTATTTGTCGCATATTCAACTCCTTTTGTGTGAATATGTATTTGAGACTCTTGTGGTCCGTAAACATCTTGACAGCAGAACCATAAAGATAGTATCTCCAAATCTTCAGAGCAAATATGACAGCAGCGAGCTCTAAATCGTGAGTAGGGTAGTTATCCTCGTGCTTCTTCAGTTGTCTTGAGGCATAAGCCACTACCTTACCATGTTGCATCAAAACACAGCCTAAGCCATACTTAGACGCGTCACTGTAGAATTCATACCCTTCCGTTCTCGATGGCAAAGTTAAAATCGGTGCGCTCGTAAGACGTTTCTTCAACTCTTGAAAAGCAGCTTCACACTTTTCAGAACACACGAACTTTGTCGTCTTCTTCATCAAGTTTGTCATAAGCTGCGCTATCTTTGAAAATCCTTCCACAAACCTACGATACTAACCAGCTAACCCAAGGAAACTTCTAACCTCGGTCACGCTCTTCGGTGCGGACCAGTCCATAACAGCTCTAATCTTTTCCGGGTCAATAGTAACTCCACTCATAAACACCACGTGTCCTAAGAAAGAAACAGTTTCTAACCAAAACTCGCACTTTGACAACTTCACGTAAAGTTGATGTCGTCTCAAAATCTCCAAAACGGTACGCAAATGTTTCTCAAGCTCAGCAGCATTCTTTGAGTAGACCAAAATATCATCAATGAAGACAACTACGAACTGATCGAGATAAGGCTGGAACGTACGGTTCATCAAGTCCACAAACTTCGCAGGTGCGTTCGTCAACCCAAAAGGCATAACTGTGAACTCGTAGTGTCCATACCTAGTCCTAAACGTGGTCTTTGGAATGTCAGGCTCGAAAATCCTGAGTTGATGGTATCCCGAACGTAAGTCGATCTTTGAGAAGACAGTCGCTCCACGGAGTTGGTCGAATAGGTCATCAATCCTCGGCAGTGGATAACGATTCTTGATGGTAATCTTGTTCAACTCGCGGTAGTCTATACACAGTCTCATACTACCATCCTTCTTACGTACGAACAAAACATGAGCACCCCAAGGCGATACACTAGGACGTATGTATCCCTTGTCCAGTAGTTCCTCTAGTTGCGTCTTCAGTTCCTTCATTTCTGCAGGAGCCATACGATACGGAGTTTTCGAGATTGGAGCAGAACCTGGAGCTAAGTCGATAACGCGTTGCGGAGGCATTCCGGGAATCTCGTCTAGAAAGACGTCAGCGTACTCCAAAACAACTGGGATAGGTTTCGAAACTTCAGCTTCTCGACTTGTATCCACCACATGACATAGGTAAATTTCTTCACCTTTAGTCGTGCACTCCTTTGTTTTCATGGTCGCCACTACCTTCAACTTTGGCTTGACCACGACTTCTTTGTAGGTAATCCTCCTACCATGCGGTCCACGTAACGACACATGTTGTTCGTAACATGCTAACTTAGCCATATAACTGGCTAACCAATTCATTCCCAATATCACGTCGAAATCCTTCAAGTCCATCTGAATCAAATCCGCAGGCAAATCGAAACCAACTATCCTAATCGGACACTTTTCATACAACGCTTTACAATTTACAATCGTGTCATCTGGCATCCTAATATTCGCACTATACACAGAACTAGGCTCTAAACCTATCTTAGATGCAAAGCTCTTAGAAAGAACAGAATGTGTTGCACCACTATCAAACAAAGCAAAAGCAGGTTGAGAGTTAACGAGAAAAGTACCAACGATCACATTCGGGTTAGCCTCAGCTTCATTGCGGTTCAGCACATAGACCCTTCCATTCACCCCTCTATTGTTGTTGTTGTTGTTCTGCACGGGGTTGGCAGGTGCAGGAAGTTGTGCTTGATTATTCGCAGCAGAAGCAGAACTATTGTTGTGGTTGTTGTTGTTGTAACCCCCATTTCCACGGTAGTTACCACCGTTTCCGTGATTAGCATTTCCATTTCTATTTCCACCACGATAGAAGTTGTTATCGCGGTTCTGACCATTGTCGTTCCTTCCACGACTTCAGCATTCAGAAGCTTTGTGGCTAGGCTTGTTGCACTCGTAGCATTGAAGCACGTTGCCACGACAGTTCTTGCCAGGATGCGTCTTGTTGCAGCGACTACAAGGCGTATTCCTCCTAGCTAAGATCGTAGCTCTATGATTGTTCGAGTCACGATTCATGTTCCCGTTGTGGTTCTGATTACCACCTTGGTTGTTGTGATTGCCGCTGTTTGGCCATGGCCTCTTGTCTGCGCCACTTGACTGGGAAGAATTCCCTTCGTCACGTTTATGCTTTCCGAGCAACGAATCACGACGATCCACAACACGCTCTTGGTTCAAGGCTTTTTCGAACGATCCTTGGAACGTCAGCAAGTTTCCCATAACAAAACGCTGAATATCCCACTTTAAACCATCCTCGAACCTCTCAACACGCTCAGCTTCGGTCGTCACCAAGTTAGATGCAAGCTCATTGAACTTTGTTGCGTATTCAGCTACAGATAGCTTCCCTTGATAAATGTCCTCGAATTCCCGTTGCTTCTGGCGACGGAAAGCTCTTGGGTAAAACCTTTCACGAATAGACTTTTTGAACTTACTCCACCTGAAATTTTCGGTAGCAAGCAACTCAGTTCCCACATCGCTAAAACACTTATTAGCCTCACCCTTCAGGTAGTACGTGGCGGTGTTGACCTTCATGTTGTCGGGCCGACTCGTCGCCCTAAACAGCTTTTCGAACTCAATAATCCAGTTCTCAAGCTTGGTGGGCTCGGAGCTACCCTCAAACGTCGGAGTTTGAATGCATCGAAATCCCTAAAGTTGCGCGTTTCAGGGTTCTGCGTGTTGCGATCTTGCTCTTGGTGCTCTAACTGGCGCATGATGTGTTCCACGACATTGGTAAGACCTACTTCTAATCTCGCGAGTCGGTCTTGGGTTGCCATTATAACAAATCTGAGACATAAAAGAGCAATGGTTGATCACCATTTCAGCAAAGTTGGCACGTTCGACCCAATTTGAGGTCTAATTGAGAGATATAGGTTATAATTGAAACCAATCTCTTGACATTAAGCAAATAGCATATAATTTCCAATGATCGACCTTACATTGTAGGTCTAAGCAACATACTTGCTTTGAATGTTCTCAGTTCTCATGCATAATAGTTCGATATGCAATAACAAGGTAGACACATTGGTCTCACACGATTGATAAGCAATAACATTCACATTTCACACATCGAGGCTCCATACTAATTTAGTAGGGCAATAAACAATGACATCCGATTGCATACAATACATGTTTAGCCTTTGGCTCACATTAATATGATCATACTCAAAGAAAATTTCGCCATAATTCCGACATGGATTTCCCATCATGTCTAGGCAATACGAGATAGCATTATGAAGCTATGAGTCAACCATGCAATTATGTGATAAAACGATCATATAAAACAAGTTCTCAACGATATCATATAATCAAATGAAATAGTCTTGCAACGAGACAGGTTGCAAGTAAATAATAGTCATAAATATTTGTTGCCTATGCAACTACACAAACATCCAAGTTCGACCACGCAAGGCCATCACAATAATCTAAAAGTTCCAATAAAACTCAAGTAAAACTACTAAAGCAATAATCTAGTTCTACTTGACGGTTGCACACATTTTCTTCACGCTAGGGGACTTATCATGATCGTCCTTCCTCCTAGGCTTCACCTGCTTGCAGGGCGTGTACGAATAAACATAACCACCGAATTTCTGGGGCATGAAACGCTTCCTAAAGTCATCGGCGTGTTTGCGCTTCTTGGTCCAGCAAGTCTCGCACATGTCCTTTGGCGCAGACACTAGTACATGGTTCACCTTCCATTCGAACTCGGACATGCATAACTCAGCTGCGACGCCTCTAAAGCAAAGAGACCATCTCGTACCTTCACCGTACTTCTTCTCGTGAAGATGACCACTCTTGGAGACCACGTCGTTGTACTTCTCCTTGAGTCCCATCCAAGGATGGATGTTAGGTAGACCAGCCAGCAGTAGCTCTACCCAGAAGCCTTCATGTAGACTCGTGCGGTTCTCGTACTGATAACACTCGATCGTAGTATAAGCACGTCGTATGTAGATACGTATATCCTCGAGCTCAGCATCAGTAGCAAAGAATGGTTCCACAGGAGGAGATCAATTTGCAGCAGGAGTAGGTGCAGCACTAGTAGGTGCAGGAGTAGGTGTAATGTTGTTGTCGCTCTCGGCACCAATATCCTCTAAATCCGACATGTCATCATGCTCTTTCAACGCGGTATGCTCAGAGGGATCTTCCTCTTCATCTATGTATGCCCCAGGTGTGGCAACTGGGGCAGCAATAGGTGCGGGTACAAGCGCGGGGCGTGCGGCCTCGTTGCGTACGACGATCATGCGCGCGGGTTCACGGCGTACGTTCGCGTCGTTTCCCATTGACTCGCTATTCGATGAAGCTACGTATTCCGCAGGTGGTGCATGATGGGCTAGGGTGCGTGCCCCATGATGTGCAGTCGTCATTCTAGCGGTCTTTCTTGTCCTTACCATCTACAGGTAGACAATCAAACAATGAGAACATCACAAGCAAAGTGATTTCAAATAATTCCCATCTTCTAAGACTACTACGCTCAACGGCTTTAAGTATATTTTATTTTCCTCAACATGAAACTAATCTTTATTAATTGATTTATTAATCCTAAGCAACCTTTTTAAACCTAGGGCTCTGATACCATTTGTAACACCCCCGAATTCGCAGCGATTTCCAGGGAACTATCGACGTCATTATCCATGACTCGACACCGCCGAACCGTCCCGAACCCAAGGGCATGCTACTGCAACATTTATCGCTAAGGAGTAAATTTTAAGCAGAAAGAAAGACTAGGCATCAAAAGGAGCTTCTAAGGAACTAATCAATCTAAAACAGTTAATATCAGAGTTGTCTATGTAGTGAGCTAAAACCATTAAACCAATTTATTACAACTTGCCTTCAAGGGCTAAAACCAAATCCAAACAATCCCAACGATCTAACTGAATAGAAATAGTTCTATCAAACTACGCCAACTCTAACCTTCCAAGATGTACGTCCTCAATCAATCTAAACCCGCACTTTGGTTTCCGTGACGGAAACAAAAATACAGAAGAAAAGAAAAGAAACAAAAGAGAAACAAAAATCAGATAAACTGAATAAACGTCATACGTACCCAGTAAAAATATTTCGCAAACCTTACCTGAGGTTTTAGAATAAGCATTGAAATTCATTTGCACACGCACATAAGCAGATAATCAGGCATACGCATAACGACATTCTTTTACATACAATTCTTGTATAGTGATCATACGAAATACGACAGACAATCCGTCTTGATTAGAGAGATGTAAGAGAGCTTATAAAACAGCGATTACCCTTACTGTTTATCGAAGATACAATCACGTCATGGACTTAATGACTCTAGTGTGCACACTACCTCTAGTACAATTACACGAGCCTAGAGGACTTAATAAATGGGGAATGATCCGTCCCATACACACTGCGAGGTGTCCATAAGCAACTTGGGAATCACTCATCCCTTGAACTACACCTTTAGGTGCAATCCCGATTGCTCGACTACTCCTAGGGATCCATTAGGAGTCTTACTCTCATTTAATTCAATTCACATAATTTGCATTGGTTGACATAAGTGGTATTACGAGACCACGACTTACTAATTCATTTCATGCTCTAGACAATGAATAGTAAATAACGACGATAACGATAATTCAATACGATGAGAACTAAACATGCTTTAATTCAATAACGACGATAATTCAATAATGATGACAAGTAATGTCTAGCCAAATTTCGGCAGAGCTTCGGCAGGGTAACATGATATCCAAAAACTCACAAATCATCCAAGACACTTAATCAATAATAGATAGGTGTTCACTAGCACTCAATAATACCCATACCAATTAGCACTTATTTAATAGCATACTAATACTAATAATTCACCATTCAACGACAATTGTCCAATAATCATCATATGGACTAATTAATTCCCAAAACATGATAACATCGACATGATAATTATAAATCATATTTACAGCGGTAAACATGCTTAAGAAATCTCATAATAATGATGATATAATTTAATCATGCTTTGCATATTAAATTCACAACAAATTACCAATTAGCACATAACACATCAAAATAGTTTTGATGAGGCTTTGGAAGAAGGTAGGCATGAGCGCTTATCACTAATATGCTACCAAACAGTGAGTATGCTCCAACCAATCGACAAGTTCACGCTTACTCGTTAGGTCCTAATTAAAAACAATTACCGAATCAGTATTAATTAAATATGAAAATACAAACAGTAATGAAATCTTAGTATGATATTTTTATTAAATTCCTTGATTTATTTTAACAAATCTAGACTTTTCAAAATCCAAATTTCAATTCCGAATGAGTACAGAAAAAAAAACATTAAATCGAAAATACTGAAAATCAAATTAATAATTACGAAAAATATAAAAACGAAACCCTAACTTCAAAACTAGATCTAGGTCATGGGTACCCATGCATGGGACCCATAACCCGACCTATCACCACCACCACCACCCACTGGCCACCATGGCCGGTGGTAGTGGTCGCAGGAGTGCCGACGAGAAGAGGAGAGAGAAAACGCGAAAGTGAGAGAAAAAAGAGAGAGAAAGAAAGAAAGAAAGAGAGAGAGAGCCAGGGGCTCGGTGCCGTGGCCTGGGCCATCACCGGCGACCACCCAGGCACGGCCTGGTGGTGTCGTGGTGCGTGGCTCGCGGGAGTGCTGCGGCCAGAACAGGGGGCGGGGACAAAATCAGAGCAAGGGGAGAGAGAGAGAGGGAAAACGCGAGAGAGAGAGAAGGAGAGAGAGGGAGTTATCGGCGGTGAGAGGTGGCCGGCGATCCTCCGGTGGTCAGGCGGTAGTGAGGAGAGAGAGAGAGAGAGAGAGAGAGAGAGAGAGAGAGCTCGGTTGAGAGAGAAAGAGAAGCCGTGAGGGAGAGAGAGAGAACGGGTGAGAGAGAGTGTGTGTGTGAGAGGGTTTGGCTCAGTTTGCAAAACTGATCAATTGACTCACCCTTTTCCTTATATAGGCCCTCAGTCAACCAAGTCAAAGACTACTAGGTTTAGGAGTTTATTTAATAATTTTCTAAATTAAAAAGCTAATTAAAACTGATTAAAACTATATGAATACTTCTTATTCATATATAAAACATTTTAATTAAACTCCTCAAAATTGATAAATACAATTTATGAAAGTCCCATAATAATAATTAATATTATTATGGCTTTAATTGAATAAATTGAATCCTTAAATGAATATACGATTTAATCTCTGAAATTATTTATAAATCATTTATAAATCAATATAATAATTATAGAAAATATTGGGGTATCACAACCCTTGAGCACCATATACTTCACCGGAGGAACCTTGCCCTTGAGGAATACCCATGAGAGGTTGAATTTGTTGGACTTGATGAGAAAGTGCATCCAACTTACTTGTCAAGAGGCTCACCGCATCAACCTCAAGTTTACTTCCACTTTTGCGAGCTCCCAACCTACCGGAAGACCATTGATAGTTGTTGGAGGTCATGTTCTCAAGCAAAGTTTTAGCCGCAGTCGGCCTCAAGGTCATGATAGAACCACCCGCGGCGGCATCAATGGACATTCTCATAGTGGGATTTAATCCACTATAGAATGTTTGAATTAGGAGCAATTGTTCAATGCATATGGAGGACACTTTCTTTGCAACTCTTTGAAGCGCTCCCATGCTTCATACAAGGACTCGCCATCACTATAAAAGGCATGGATGTCATTTCTCAGTTTGTTGGCCAAGTCCGGTGGGAAATACCGAATCAAGAAGGCATTAGACAAAGCCTCCCATGTAGTGAATGAGTTGGTATCTTGGCTATTCAACCATTGCTTTGCTTTCCCCGCCAAAGAGAATGGAAACAAGCGGAGGCGGAAAGCATCATCACTAACCCCATTGATCTTCAAGGCATCACATTTCTCCAAGAATAGAGCAATGTGGTCATTGAGGTCTTCACCATGGTTCCCATAGTACTGGTCCTCCTTGATGAAGGAAATGAAGGACGTTTTGATCTCAAAATTGTTGGCCGCAATAACCGGCCTTGTGATACTCGAACCAAGGTTACCAACTGTGGGATTAGAGAAATACCTCAAGGATCGAAGATCATCCCCCATAGTAGCTTGTTCTAGTTCAAGCTCACGTTGCTTTCTTAACTCCTCTTGATGGCGCTTTCGTGCTCTCTTTCTAGCGAAACGTGATCTTCTTTTGATCTCGGGATCCAAAGGTAATAGGTTATCGGACCCTTGACTCCTGGTCATGCACCACAAACACTAGAAAAGAGAATCAAACGCAAAAGCAAGAGTAATCACAGACACATAAGTAACACACACACACAAACATGCTTAGTCTAGTCTATCTAAGAAACGCCTTATTGGAATAAAGCTCCCCGGCAACGGCGCCAAAAACTTGATAGCCTCCGCAAGTATACGGATTTTATCGAGTAGTATAAAAGATCATCGTATCCACAGGGAGTTAGTATATCCAAGTATTAAGTTTTCTCAAATATATAACAAGCTAAGCAATTCGAATTGGATTTTTGTTGTTTCAAACCAAGAAAATAAAGCGAATAAAATTATGAGAGTCTAGCAAGATAAAAAAGATCTAGGGTTGACTTCACTTAACTAGATTACTTGATGCTATAGATAAACTCAACTAGCATGTCAATGTCAATCGTTGCAAGGACGGATAAAGAAGCCTAAACCTTCTCTCGAAACGATAAAGGCAAACTCAATGTAAACTTAATTACCTATTCTCATGGAGTCAAGTAACATCAAGAGCATGAAGAATAAAAATCAATCCAAAGCCCACAAGATGTTCTAACCTACTTTCGTGATTAGGAAATCAAGATGATTATTCGAAGTCCGACAATTAGCATTCCCCTTTCGATTTTATACTAATCATCCAAGTATTCAAAACCCTCTTACAAGAATTATAAATAACAATAAGCAAACAAATAATCATGTGCAACGATTCAACAAACATGCTAGCAACAATTTATCAATAAATCAAAGAACCCAAATTAAGCTTCATCAACCCTAGAATAAGAAAATTAGCTACTCATGATTGTAGAAACTACTAAGCAAATAATGAAATTCAAACTAAATATGAATTAGCAAACTCAACGAAATAGCAATTATAAACTAAAGGATTAAGAACTAGAAGCAATTGAGAGGGAGAAGAGAGAGAGTAGGGATGAGAGATAAACCAAAAAGTTTCAATTGAAATTGCCCAAAGCTTGAACTCGTTCTTCAAAATTGCAAAATAAAACTAGAGAATTTGAGAGTAATTTAAGTGCTTAATTTAAACTCTAAGCTATTCTAATGGAGTGGAGAGAGAGATGATGGATAGAGTGTGAATGAGTGAGTGAAATGAGGGGAGGAAAATGAGGGGAGGAGAGCCCTTTATAAGCCTCTTCACGTTTAAATCGGATGGGAGCAAAGAAGAGGAAAGGTCTCTTGTCGATTATGCATAAATCGCACAGGAGCATGATCGTGCCAACATAGGCATGATCGTGCTTGCTCTTTTCTTCAAGATTTTCGACTACTGACATTCCCATATGATGACACATGATCATGTGTATTGGAAGCATGGTCATGCACTGTAGAGTAGTCCAAAGCTTCACAATTTCTAGCATCTCTTTTCATTCCAACTACGATTCCTTCTTCTTTGCTTATTCTCTTGCCACTCCAAAGTCCATCTTGATTCCAATTGCACATTTGAGCTGCAAAATGATCCTAAAATCACATTAAACGCACAAACATACCAAAGTAGTGATCCTCATCATAAAATGAATAAAATCCAATCAAAAGCGAGGATACTCACACAAATATAGGACGGATGAGTGCATATATACAATGAAAATCAACACTATTTAGGCACTCATCAGTGTATTCATACCTAGCCAGACTTCCTTGGCTTTATCGCAATCGCGCAGGATGTGTAAACACGATTCCTCGAAATCTCCACATGCATTACATGATGCATTTGTAGCAATATGGCGTCGTACTCGATTCGAGTTAGATAAAAAGCTATCATGCATTGCAAGCCATAGAAAATTTCGAACTCTTTGTGAAGCTACTACCTTCCAAATTACTTTCCATTTCTTGTAGCTAGGTTCATTAGCATCTTCCCTAACAATCTCAAGGGCCATCTTAACAGAGAAGTTGCCCGAGTTCGTCCCATTCGACGATAGGCGGTCATGTGCACTCATTGAGTTAATGACTCGATGCGCAGCGATGATATTGAGCGTTACAGGTGGGAGTTTGTCAGAGAGCTTATCCCATAGCCATTGTTCGCCATCCCAATAATCCGCGACGGTCTTGCCTAGCTCATCCTCACTAAGAGCTTGTAGAGCGTCATGTTCAAGTGGGTAGTCAGTTGCCCAAGAGTGTAGCCAAAAGAAGGTCTGTTGCCCGCTCCCAATGATTGCACGAGTACCCTTTTTGAGCGTACCAGCGAACTCCACCATGCCTTTCCATGTGTTGGACATGCCATGATGAGGAGTGAACATATCAATGTCACATCTCCCAGAGCAGTATTTCCCACAAACAACCCTTCACCAAAGGCTCTCTGGCTCCGTTAATGTCCTCCATCCTAGCTTGGTCAAGACGTGACATTGGTTTGCCTCATTGATCTTAGACCTAGTCCCCCAGAGGATTTTGGCTGCGTTACTCTCTCCCAATTGATCAAGTGCATTCGTTTTTTATCAACTATGCTTCCCCAAATAAAATATCAAGTCTTTTTATCTATTTCATCACAGACTGCCCTAGGAAGGAGAGTCGTCTGCAGTGGATAATAGGGTATACTTGAGATTGCGGATTGGGCCAAAATGACTCGGCCCGCCACTGATAAGTACTTGCTTTTCCATCCTGCAAGCTTTGAACTGACCTGGTCCAATACATGTTGATAGTTTGCTCGTGTTGCTCTCCCCTTGGCCATGGGCATGCCCAAGTAGATACCCAGGTCATCACTAACACTCATTCCAACCGACCTTCCAATCTCTTCTGCCAAGTCGCTTGAGACGTTGCGAGAAAAGCAAACATTAGATTTTCCGTAGTTTACTTTTTCTCCAAAAGCATCACAAAATCTTTGTAAGCAATTTTTTAATTACCTCCATTTGTTCCATGGACGCCTCCGAGAATAATACAAGATCATCCGCAAAGAAAAGATGGGAAATTTCAGGGCCATCATTACTAGTTTTGACCGTCTTCCATGCTCCCATGGCTACTGCTTCATTAATGATGTGAGTCAAGCGTTCCATACATAGGACGAAGAGATAAGGCGATAGTGGATCGCATTGTCTTATTCCTCGATTTGGAGTGAATTCAGTTGTCGTCTATCCATTCCATAAGAAATGCATCTTGGCAGTAGAAACGCATCCCATTATAACATCAATCAATGATATGGGGATAGCTAGCTCCATGAGTGTATCTCGAATGAACGATCAACGAACCCTATCATAAGCTTTCTCCAAGTCGATTTTAACTGCCGTAACTCCAGACTTTCGTTGACTTCTTCACATAGTATGTAGGAGTTCCTGGACTATAATGACGTTATCAGTGATTTGTCGACCCGAGACAAAACTTGTTTGTGTTGGCTCAATCACCTTAGGTAGGATGGGTTTTAGCCGATTCACAATTGACTTTGTGACAATTTTGAAGACCACGTTGCACAAGGAGATTGGGCGCAAGTGATTAACTCGCTCTGGGTTTCAATCTTTGGGATGAGAACAATGAGAGTGTCGTTGAAAATGTCGGGCGAGGAGGCTCCATTGAGAATGGACATAGCCATTGAACAAACCTCCGCCCCTACGACCTGCCGATTTTGTTGGTAGAATAAAGCATGAAACCCATCCAACCCCGGAGCTTTTAAAGGGCTCATAGAGTCAAGCGCTACCTTGATCTCAGAACTGGTGAAGCTTTTGACCATGGACGCATACTCAGTTTGGGTCAAGGAGGGGAAGCGTCCTCTTGGAAGGTCGAGTACATGCTAAATAATTAAGGGTAAACTAGTTTAGTACCCGTGCGATGCACGATATTTACTAAACTAGTTTTAAAGCCCGTCGTTACACGGGTTGAGTGAAATGTCCATTTCTAATTGATTATAATTATGCATGATGCTAGTTTTATGCTATCTTTAGTGATTTAGGTCGATCTCTTTTATTTTTCACACCCCTCGGATCATCAAGATTTGCTAGAATAAGTAAGAAAACTTGAAAGCAAAGAGATGTAGGGAGAATAAAGGGTGAGAAAATGTCCAAAAAATGGAGAAGTGATTATGTGAGGCTTTTAATAAAAAAAATATATTAATTATCATAATCCTTCTTTAAAATACAATTAGGGTTATAACAAAATGTAATCATGCCTAGATATTTGTTGCCTAACTTTTTCTTCTTATTATTCCTATTCCTTTCCAATCGTTTTTTCCCTAAGCGATCAAGTGTAATCATGCAACCACTATGTATTATAATATTAAACTAACAACAACCATTATACATTTTGTCGAGTATTGATTAATTCCTTCTTCTTTTTTTTATCATAAGTATTGATTATTTCCTAGTTGTACCATAGTTTTAGTTTATTTTGACGATAGTGTGTTTAGAGTATTTAAGTTCACTTCATAACTTATATATAATTATTTGTGAAGTATTTATCCATTTATTTCATTCATTCTTTTATTTCTTTTATTTCCTTAATTAAGTTGGGCATGTATAGTATATACACATTTTGAATCTCATTACTGGTTTGTTACTTTAGTTAGATAGAAGTTAGATATGGAAAGGGGACAAAAGATTTATTATGGCAATTTTTAGTTCTAAATTCAAATTCAGAATGATGTTTTAGGAGGGAGTGAATGAGAGGGTTCGATTGAGGTTTTGTAGTTCCCTCATATAATCTACATTCTAATTCTAGCATTATTAGATGTCAATTCAGTATAGTGGTGTTCATTTCAGTTCAATAGTGTTCATTTCAGTTCGATAGTGTTCGTCTTAGTTAAATTGTACTCCCTTCTGTTCAGTTAAATTAAACCCTAAAGAACCCACCATATGTGAGACTTAGAGAGGGCCTTTTGCCAAAAAAATGAAGGAATTCTCCCGTGAAAAGTAAAAAGAGCAGTAAAAAACGATAGTAGCATAAAATAGAAATAGTGCTCCGTAAATATCCTTTTTTGAAAATGTAACACCCCGAATTTCCTACTAAAATAAATAAATAAAAATAAATCAAACTCGAGCCGAAAATCCGGAAGAGTTCCGTTTGTAAATAGGCATCCCAAGTTATCGACTTTACAAAACCTGCTTAACAAAGTAATAAAACAAAATCCAGCTAACCCAGCGGAAGACTCTAATAATTCAGGGCGCTACCGCCACACTCACTCATACGAATGAGTGTAAGGCTTTTCAATTACTAACTTTCAATAATAAACTGATAATATTCTAAGTGATCTAATTATTACACCTTAATTAGCTTTATAAAAAGATCAAACTACTAGTTCTTCGTGTACTTGATGAGTGCGTAAATTGAGCTATTATTCATGTGATAAACGCACTCATTTGATAGGTTTCGTGATAATTATATCGTTTCTTTATGAGATTTTATAATTATTTTGATAAGGATGACTACTTGGGGTATGTTTGTGTTTTGATGTGTTTTTAGGACATTTTGAGACCACCAGGCTTGGTAAAGACTTTGGAGATGATTTGGAGTCGTAATCGTCAAAGAAGAAGTCGAGGAAGATGCCATAGAGAAAGCCAGGCGAGAAGAGAAGTGCAAAAACGAAGTTCTAGGCAAAATTGCACTTGCACGACCATGCGAGTTTGAAGGTCAAACCTTGCATGGCCATGCAAGTAAGTCAGTGAGCTCAAGAAGGGTTGCACGACCATGCAACTTTCCTTCACAAATTCCGCAGTACCATGCAAGCTGCCGGAAATCGAGATTTCAAGTCGTGACCTTTGTCATTCCATTGGCTTTTCACTTGGATCCGACTAGAGACATTTTGGGGGGTTATAAAAGGAGAGAGAACTCATCTCTCTGAGACATCTCTTAGCACCCCATATTCTCTTTCAAACTTTTATGCTTTCTAGATTAGAATCAAACACTAGTTTATTTATGCATTTTGGAGATTAAAGTCACCATTTTCAAGCTTTGTTCATGTTATTGGTTATATCCATTGAAGCACTTTTGGTATTTCTAATCCCTACTTTCTCTTCCCCATCTCTCTACTTCTTTTAGATTAATTTCAATATGGTTTATGATTGTTCTTGATATTATTGTTGAATTCTAGCATAATCATGTTTAATTTAGTTTCTTTGTTGGTTTTGAATATCATGAGTAGCTAATTCCCCTTTATCTAGGGTTGATGTAGCTTGATTGAATTGCTTGATTTTAATTAGATAATTGGAAAATAGCATGTCGTAGAGTGTTGCACAATGATTGATTGTTTGCTTATTGTTTATCCTTGGTGATTAATTTAAATTCGAGAAAAGAATCTTGATCGCCCGAACTCAATCTTTCATCAAGTTTGCCTAACCACGAGAGTAGGTTAGAATTACTTGGGGCTTTTTGGATAGAATTATGTTCTTCATGTTCTTGATATTTGCTTGACTCCATGAGAATAGGTAGTCGAGTTTTATATTGAGTTTCGCCTTTGATTCTTTGAGAGAAGGTTTTAGGTTCTTTGTCCGTCCTTGCAACATTCGACATTACATGCTAGTTGAAAGTTATTTATCCACATCAAGTAGTTTAATTGAGTGAAATCAACCCTAGGTTCTTTAATCTTGCAATTTTCTCATCGTTACTATCGTTTAGTTCTTTGCTAAATCACCCAAAAATCCATTATTAATTGCTTAGCTTGTTAAATTTAAGAAACCTTAGTAATTGGAATCGAAAGCTCCCTGTGGATACAATATTTTTAACTTGCGGGCCTATCAGTACTTCTATCTGAAAGCGTTCCTCACTGACATTTGTTTATAATTAAACTTAAATCTGCAAAAAGGTGAGAATTTGCAACGTCAGCAATGTTGGTAACTCACATCTAGCACGTAAAGCTCATTCTAAATTCAGATCAAGTCTAAACGTATAAACATGCTTTAATCTGATCAATCAAGTACATCCTACATACACTTTAATCTACTGTATCTGCGTTTATAAATACCATAGCTCTTGCGCTAAAGATAATACCATCAATCATACTCAAAAGCATAAGAAATTATGAATCTTCATCTCAGATAACTTAGAGTTATCTTGATAGCTTTTATTATTACTCTTGCATTACTGAACTGGGCATTTGGGAGCTAGGTTCCTAGGGCCGCCACATCTTGGGGGCGTTTAAACCCTTGACCGCATCTTGGGGGTCAAGCCACATATTGGAGGCCAAATGTGTTATCTGTAATATGTAACTAGCCACATCTTGGGGGCTCTTCCCATATAGGGGCTGGAACTGCTGATCATTGCCACATCTTGAGGGCACAGTTCAAAACTCAGAGACGTCTCCCGTAAACTCATTATAACACATTCAGAGTACCCAGAGGTTCCACACTGTCCAAAGCCATCTTTCAGTTTACGTTTTAGTACCTCAAGTAGCTTTTCATTTCTTATGACGTTTACACCTCACGTCATATACTTGTTCACATAAACATAACTAGCTTGCATTAACAAGCACATTAAACCTTACTCATCTAAACACTTAGAATACTTCTTATTCTTTTACATCATAAGAACTTATAATAATTGAACAACTCGTCCAATTATTATACTTGTACATATCTTCCATCTCTAGCTTGTAGCACAAGAGCCCTTTCACTATCATTTTCTTTTCTTCTACACTTACTAGCATCCACAAAATTCATGAGATAAGCTAGTCATCGTCTCGTAAGTCAAACCATAACTATATATTCTTATTCTTTAAACTTAGCTAGATGAAAAGTAAACTCACATATGTGACGACATTAGAACACTTCTAATCAGCTCACATATATAAATGAGCCAATACACCTTGATCCATGAAAGCTAGCTTAAGAACACCACTATATACGTCCTCACAAAGTCTACCCATCTCTACTCATGTATACATTTAGCACACTAAAACATATCATGATCTCATTTCAATTTCTGCTCATACTAGCAATTAATGAAGTATCATATTCTATTAGGCAATATTTTACCCATCTTGTACTAGCTCCAGTGTGACTTAATTGACCATATAAATCTTCCTTTTAATCATCAAAACAGAACTCTCAAATCTTCTTTACTCAAATATCTAATTTCGGGACAGCATGTAGTTTCTTTGTCAACCACCCAAAACCCATGTCTTCTATTTGTAAACATGCACATATAAAATATATTCAGCTCGGCTTGATGTAAAACATAAATAGGGTAACATAACTGAGCTCTTCTAAGATATATGTTTTCACAAAGCACATGCTTCTGTAATCTACCCTCACATTTAGTACCAATCCAACATGTACTGTAACAAAAGGGGAAACTGAATTATATACACCATATTACTTTACATATCATAAGCTCCCTAAATTCACATCAAACCCAATTCAATGTAGTTCACAAATACACATAATTAGGCTCAAATTGAGTATAAAATAAACCCTACGTAGTAGATGTAGTTACCTTAAATGCAATTCGCCTCCTAATTGGCGATACCCACGATCTACTACTTCCAATTCTACAAGAATTAACAGTTGGGTCACTTAAATCAACTCTATTGTACTAGTTCTGTCAATTGACTTAAATAGGCAAACTAAATTGGGTCTTGCTTAATTTACCTATCCCATGTAGAACTGAGGACAGCGAGACCCACGGGAGTGGATGGAATGGCGTTTTGGGGTGGCTGGCATGCAGCCGCTGTTGTTGTTGGGCTGCCGTTACTGCTTTCGGCTCAATGAGACGAATAGAGGAGTGGGGGGTACGTGATGGCTGGCTGAACAGCCAGCGGTGCTACTGGTGGCTCGCGGTGGTGATGGCGAGGGTTCGTGGTGCTGATGCGTGATGGTGGGGTGGTCTGATGGTGATGATGTGCGATGGCGGTAATGCTTGTGGTGGGTGTCAGGCTAGCAAAACATAAACAAAAAGAAACTTGAGTGTTACTTTTTTAAATGAGGGGAATAGGGAGGGTCGGTTGAGAGGCTTTTCTTATGGGTTTGCTAGCTAACTTATTCTAATTGGACCTCTATGAATTTATACCCATGGGTGGGATGTGGTCTCCACCTAATTGAATTACTCTAAGTTTTACAATGCTTTACATTACAACATACACTTCTTTTTTTACAAAGGTTGTCTTACGGTTCCTTCGTATGAATGAGCCTCAATTTAGATAGTGTTGCTAATCATCTCTCTATCTAGATCAACTTATCCCAAACTTTTCTATTTGTGGGAAAACTACTCTGATTATAATCACATATAATCATCAATTATAAAATAATATCTAAAAAATTTTGGAAACATTCTAATCGTAATAATATTAATATTTATCAAAACCAATAAATAACTTTATGCTATAAAGTAACGGGTATTACGGAAAATCCTAATGCGGACAAGTTGTTGTGTTCCCTCAAAAAACGGAAAAGTACGGTTAACTTCACGGAGTTTTTATTTATGATGATAGGTAGTAAAACTGGAAACTACTTCTATTTATTGTGATAATCAAGCAGCCATTGATTTTACTAAAAATAAGAGATTGCCTAATATTAGTCGTCATATGTTGATGAAATATAATTATGTGAGAAATGCAGTTAAAAAAGGCAGAGTGACTATTGAATAATGAGTATATGCGAGCAGATTAAATGTAGGTAGGTTCTCTACTAAAATTCTCTGATTGCTATCAAATATATATGTTGAAGCATAGCTTCATTGACATAATCATACAAATTCATTAAACTATAAGCATAGCTTCATCACGTTTTCATTTTTTCTAATCATATTTTTTTTTCTTTGCAAATTCATTAAACTATAATCACAGATTCATTAAACTATAATACATATTCATTAAACTATAATTGCAGATTAATTAAATTATAATTAGAGATTCATTAAACTATAACTAGAGATTCATTAAACTATTAATGCAAATTATTAAAATATAAATATAAACTAAAAAAAAACACCCCACCACCTCTCCCTCTCTCTCCTCCCCACCCCAACCACCACACCTCCACCGTCGCCCAGCCACCGCCACACAGCCACCGCCGACCAGCCACCGCCGCCCAGACACCGCCGCCCAGCCACCGCCACCCAGCCAGCACCACCCACGCACCCTCCCCTCCCCCATTCTCTCTCACCCAATCTCTCTCCTCTCCTCTCCTCCACCGTCTACACTGCCACCACCGACGCCACCCTAGCCATCACTCGACGGCGACATCACCGGGCTATACCCCGCACCAGGATCTCCCCCCACCCAGTAGCCCACCACCTCACCCACCCCCTCTCACTCTCACTCTCTCTCGCCTAAACCTTAACCCTTTCTCTCTCTCATCCACCCCCCCTGCTCTCTACCCCGCCCTGTCCACAGCCGATCTCGTCATCGATGGCGATCTCAGTCGCCGGCCATCGATTTTCCGGTGACGAACAAAGAGAGTGAAGTGGAGAAAGTGAGCGGCGAGAGAGAGAGAGAGAGAAAGCGAGGACGAGAGAGAGAGAGAGAGAGAGAGAGAGAGAGAGAGAGAGAGAGAGGCGAGGAGAGAGTGCCAGACGAACCCGCCGGCGGAAGGGAGATCGCCGGCGGGAAGCAGATCGCCGGCGAGAGGGAGATCGCCGATGGACAGCGCCAGTGGCAGTCGCATGGCAGGAGAGAGAAAGTGAGGAGAGAGAAATAAAGGAAAATGGAAAAAAAACGCGCGCAAATACGAGAATACCCCTCACTTAAGCTGAAAAATGACCAGCGTGTCCCTACCTTTTTAATTAATTCCCAGAGTGTCCTAATTTTTCCAAAAACAGATCTGGGCCTTTGATCTTTAAATCCAACGGCTCAGATTGGGTTTGTACGGTTTGTATTTTAAGAGGGGTTTGTATAGGAGCCTTCACACACACACACACACACACACACACACACACACACACACACACACACACACACACACACACACACACACACACACACACACACACACACACACACACACACACACACACACACACACACACACACACACACACACACACACACACACACACACACACACACACACACACACACACACACACACACACACACACACACACACACACACACACACACACACACACACACACACACACACACACACACACACACACACACACACACACACACACACACACACACACACACACACACACACACACACACACACACACACACACACACACACACACACACACACACACACACACACACACACACACACACACACACACACACACACACACACACACACACACACACACACACACACACACACACACACACACACACACACACATATATATATATATATACAAACCCATTCATAGCCATCAGATATCAACATCAATGGCCCAGATTTGTTATTGAAATAAAGGGACACGGGCGGAATTGTTGAAAAAGTCAGGGACAGGATTGTAAATCTCGCGTTAATGATTTATGAACTGAATTTTCATTTTTCAATATACCCGTTCTCTCTCTCCTCTCTCTCTCTGCTCTCTCTCTCCCCTCACCCCTCCTCTGGCATATGCATGCCGCAGTTTCTCTCTCTCCTCACCTCTCCTTCGGCCTGCCGCCGTTTCTCTCTCCTCCCCTCCCGGCGGTTTTGGTTTGTACGGTTTCTCTCTCCTCTCGTTTCAGCGGTTTCTCTCTCTCCTCCTCTTCTTCACTCTCTCTCCTGACCTCCTCTCTCCGGCGAACATTCTCTCTCCTCTCGTTTCAGCGGTTTCTCTCTCTCCTCCTCTTCTTCACTCTCTCTCCTGACCTCCTCTCTCCGGCGAACATTCTCTCTCCTCGTCGCTTTCTCTTTCTCTCTCCTCGTTACTTTCTCTCTATCACCATAACAAGTCACGACCGCCAACCACCGTTCCATGGCCGGCAACCATAGATCGGAGGTCGCCGACCTCTGAAATGTGGTCTCCGGCCAAGGAGCCATGGTCCGCGACCTTTGAGCGTCTCCGGCGAAATTTTTGTTTTAATTTGGACCCATTGGTGCGTCGGAGGAGGAGGTGGTGGTGGTGCGGGATGGCTGTAAGTGACATCGCCGGCGGGAGGCGATGTCACCGGTGGCCTTGGTGGTGGTTCCGGTGTCGGTTGGGCAGCGGTGAGGTGGTGGTTGGACTGGCAGTGGCAGCAGTGGTGGTTGGGGGTGTCGGAGGAGAGAGAGTGAGGGAGGTCAATCTGTTTTTTTTATTTATTTATGAATTTACCTTTAAATTTGCACTTAGAGAGAATGTGGATCCCGGTGGGAGTTGGCGACGGTGGTGGTGGTGGTGGTGGCAGGGACGGTGGAGGTTGGGGGTTGTTCTTTCAATAAATTCATTTTTTAGTTTAATGAGTCTGCATTAATTGTCTAATGAATCTGTACTTATTGATTAATGAATTTGTATCTTTTGATTAATGAATTTGTATGTGTGTATAATGAATTTGCAAAAATAAAAATTTTAGAAATTTTGAATAAGTGATGAAGCTATGGTTGGAAGGTAATGAATTTGTAAGTATTGATCAATGAAGTTATGCTGCAATATTAATGAATTTCAGATTTAGTCATGGTTTGTATTTCAAGAAGAGGTTTATATTCTAATGGGGGTTTGTACCTGATCCTTCACACACACACACACACACACACACACACACACACACACACACACACACACACACACACACACACACACACACACACACACACACACACACACACACACACACACACACACACACACACACACACACACACACACACACACATATATATATATATATATATATATCCCCTACAATACAAACCATACAAACCCCCATAATTAAATCTTAAATTCATTAATGCTCAAACACAACTTCATTAACATAAACTTACAAATTCATTACATTTTATTTCACAGCTTCATCACTACTTTTTTTTTTTTTTTTTTTTTGCAAATTCATTGTACACACCTTCAAATTCATTAGTCAATAATACTGATTCATTAAAGTAAAAATAGCAGATTCATTAGACTCAAATACCAGATTCATTAAACTCAAATACCAGATTCATTAAAACTTTAATGTAAATTCATTGAAAGAATTCAACCACCTCCGTCCTCCACTGTCTCACCGCCGCCGTCACGGCCCCTGAGCTCGTCCAACCGACACATACACCACCACCGGTGAGGTCACCTCCCGCCGCCGGCCTGCACGCACTAGCGCCCCCTCCCCCCCGAACTAACGGGTCAAAAAGCCAAAATCTCGTCGGAGGCTCAAAGGTCGCCCGACCATGGTTCCATGGCCGGAGACCACTTATCAGAGGTCGAAAACCTCCGATCTATGGTCTCTGGCCATGGAATAAGGGCGGCGACCATCGCTTTTTCTGGCGACGAAGAGAGTGAGCGACAAGTAGAGATAATGGCTAGGAGAGACAGAGAGAGCGGCGAGGAGAGAAAGAGAGCGACATGAGAGAGAGAGAGAGCACCGAGTACGCCGGAGAGGGAGAGAGAACCTGGTCGGAGATGGTCGGAGATCGCCGGAGAAATGAAAAAAAAAATGGTCGGAGAGGTGAGGAGAGAGAGACAACAGGAGAAATGAAAATCTGATGGAAAATATCATTTTAAATGGCTGTTTTTTATGCGCGAAACGAGCATCATACCCCTATCTTTTTAGTTTATTCCCACCGCGTCCCTTTTCTTTACCCATTAAATCTGGGCCTTTCATCTTGAAAATTTAAGGGCTAGAATTTGTTTTGTACGGTTTCTATTTTAAGGGGGGTTTGTATAGGAGCCTCCACCTATATATATATATATATACGCTGCTGCATTGACATGTGGCTTGCCACATCACCATGACCAATTGTCCAACCAGCATCTTATCTAAAAGTCAATGTTATTTATGTCCCCTAATTAATGAAATACATGCATGCACACACCATTTAATCTAATTAAATGCGGATACATGAACATAAACTTCATAAATATGGTACATGAACTTAACCTTAATTATACTAAAAGTAGACATAATGAATTTAATAAGGGAAATAGTCACAAATAATAATTATTTTTAAAAAAATAATAAAAATTATGTATCGATAATATTTATAGATACATCTCAAAAATTTTAAACGATTTCATTTCATACCTCAGCGAAATAGTAGAAAGGCAATATTGGGAAATTACGTGACTACACACCCTAGAGATGGAGAAATATAGTGTTCGGTAGAATGTGTGAATAATATAGTTGTAAAGATAATTTCTCCTAATTAATGAAATACATGCATGCACACACCATGTAATCTTATTAAATGCGGATACATGAACTTAACCTTGATTATACTAAAAGTAAACATAATGAATTTAATAAGGTAAATAGTCACAAGTAATAATTATTTTTAAAAAAATGATAAAATTATATATCGGTAATATTTATACATACATCTCAAAATTATTAAGTGATTTCATTTCATACCTCAGCTAAATAGTAGAAAGCCAATATTGGAAAATTACATGATTACATACCATGGAGATGGAGAAATATAGTGTTCGGTAGAATGTGTGAATAATATAGTTGTAAAGATAATTAATTTCTTTAATAATTATTTTTATTCTTAAAAAATAGAAAACTAATTGATATCTCTACATGGATCCAAACAACAGCTTCATAACAAATGGGATGACACATATAAGAAATTTAACATCAAATATAATGTAAACCTATTATAGTAAAAAAGAAAAGAAAATACGATGAAAAGCAAAGATGGATAAGAGCCATTTGTAGAAAGTTATGTAAATAAGTAAACACATGGGGGTATATATATATCAATTGAAATAGTATATGGTATATGTTAAGATGATAGTTATGGATCTGGCTCTTAACTATTTTTTGAATAAAAGATTTAAAATTCATTTATCCCTTTTGATCAAACAAGTATTCCATGTCAAATAAACAAATTTACATTACATAGCTATAAATAAAAAATAAATAAAAAGGAAAAAAAATTACACAGTATAGTTAACTTTGATTTTACGTAACTCTATATTACTTGCTATATACCTAATTGATATATCATTCTTTAATTAACAATTTAATAATAGCATTAAAAAATATATTTTCTAATGATAATTTACA
The DNA here is from genome assembly GCA_038025085.1 of Tetragonia tetragonoides. NCBI lineage: Eukaryota > Viridiplantae > Streptophyta > Magnoliopsida > Caryophyllales > Aizoaceae > Tetragonia > Tetragonia tetragonoides. Next base: position 35,536,828 of record CM076154.1, on the reverse strand, counting down.
AGCCCGTGCATCGCACGGGGCATACACCTAGTGTATATATATATATATATATACTTTTTCGTGTGGTGCCGCCACGTAGGCGCGCCACATCGTGCAAGCATGACATGTAAACCGACACGTTAGCATAAACTTGCCACATAACATAACACATCATCCACCATTAATGTCTTATCATTAGTTGAATTAATTACATATTTATTAAAAATTTTAAAATTATAAAATAAAATAACTTTAGTTACGTAAGTGAAAAAATTGTAAATCTGACTCCGTTAGATTGGATTTGAAAAACGCTTCAAAATGAGATATATATGTATATGTGTCCGATAAAAGTTGGGTCATTTTTATTGCGGCCGTAAATGTCACATCAGAGGGAATGTTCGCGTGAATATGATACATAAACGCCACATGCATGTTCAGAACTTTCTCACGTAGTTTTAGTTGTGCGGTATAAAAGAAGCATCGTATCAAACTTTTAGTACAAATATATTGTTATTGCGGAATGAGTTTATTCTTTTTTATCATTAATTGAATTACTTATCAAAATGAGACATTTATGTATATGTGTCCGATAAAAGTTGGGTCATTTCTATATGGTTGTAAATGTCACATCAGAGGAAATGTTCGTGTGAAGATGATACATAAACGCCACATGTGCACAACTTTCTCACGTAGTTTTAGTTGTGCGGTATAAAAGGAGCATGGTATCAAACTTTTAGTACAATTATACTGTTATTGCGGAATGAGTTTATTCTTTTTTATCATTAATTGAATTACTTATTAAAATAGTGTACATACACTGTTTTTACTCTCTATCTATATTTAGTCCAATCTCATTACAAATAAAGGTGGAATTAAATAATCATTTATTTAAGAATTATTATGATGCATAATATGGATAGAAATCTTTGCAAAAATAAAATAAAATAAAAATATTTTTATCAATAATATTAATAATTTCACTTCCAATTTTTTAAGCATTATATTATTCAATATGTTCATAGAATTATTTTACGAGCCCGTGTAAAGCACGGGGATAAAACCTAGTAATAAATAATAGACATGTGTTTGTATCCTACTCCATCATAATTATTTAATTCATTTTGAATTGAATATTTTATGAATGAAGTTAAAGGGCAATGCAAACATGATTCTGTTATCTGACTTAATGCACTGTATAATCCACAACAAGAATGTTGGATCTCAAATCCTTAACAATCTCTTAGTCATTTTTATGGAGTGATAAAGTGGTTGTGGACACTCTTGAAGAGATTGCCTTTGCAAGTAAGAATATTAGAGGCCGCATTCTAAGAGTTTTTGGTAGGCTCTGAGGTACTTGCTAAGACAGGATAAGCGCATGGCCCTATTTATAACGCGTTGTCTTTTGTGTAGATCAAGAACTCCTGTGTAGTACGAACATTCTTCTTTATAGAAAAATGTTCAACTCTAAGGTTAAAGGGTAGGTCCACCTTAGAGTATGTATTATAATTTCTTTTTGTAGATCATTCCAAGGCATTTAGTCTCCAACCCTTTTGACTACAAAATCATAATCATAATTTCAACCCTTTTGACTACGAAATTTGTAAATTATTTTGGCTAGCTATCATCAGAGATCAATTAGTCTCCAACCCTTTTGACTACAAAATCATAATTATGATCATAATTTCTTTTTGTAGATCATTCCAAGGCATTTATATATATAGAGAGTAGTCATTGTTCCCTCCCATCTTCTTACCTTCCAAGAGCCATTTTCAGAGTACCAAAACAGAAAAAGGTAACTTTTATTTTGCTCATCAAAACATAAAAGGTAATTGAGTGCCTCTGCCTACTGCAAGTATGGAACAAAGTAATTATAAATGCATACTATATGTGATGCAAAATATATAGTGGATCATTCAAACAGGTAGACTTCATTTGATGACAACAAGGACTTACTACTGTGTGTCTCATGATGGAAATTGCTTGAGAAAAAACAAAAGAAAGGAGAGGGGAATACAATCTAAAAGAAAATCTAGGGGGCTAACGCCTTGAATTTCTATATTAAAAGTGTAGGAGCCAAAAGCATGCCTCCTCAGTCCTCAGTACCTATAAATGAATAAAAATGTAAGTACTATTTCAAAAAATTTACTCATCATTTGAAAATTTGCTAGGATGGATATAATTTAACACCATGAATTCGCAAAATCCCAATTAAAACTGTTGTCACTAATCGCAATTTATGCTTATTGTTTGTATCTATTTCAAGTACTCTGATTATCATTGGTGGCTTATTGGGTTAGACAATTATATATGTTTTTTAATTGTGATTTTGCGAATTCATGGTATTAAATTATATCCATCTAATAAATTTTCAAATGATGAAACCCCATTCATGGAATAGCTAATCAAATAGAAAAAAAGAAAAAAGACAAAAAGAGGGATTACCTTGAAGCATAATCGGAAGAGGGCAATTCACTATCACCAGTACCCATTTGCTTTTGCTGCCTCAAACGCAGGGTTGCTGCCCATTGGCATTAAAACTTCCCACTTGTCTTGAACTAAAAACAAAGCAAAGATTTCTTTCCAAAAAAAAAAGGATGGGTTGTTACCTTTTTTCAGTCTGAAGCATGGAAGGTTTCTAACTTTCTACCGTCATGTCGCTTCATATTAAGGGAGTTTAGTGCTCTCAAAGGATTTTTTAATTTTTTTAGCTGGCTTTTTTTCCACGTAGGCAATAACGTGGCATGTGATATGGTGGCTGATTTGTCAAACTGTGGTTTAATATTTGTGTTTTAAACTAATTATATAGTTTTTTTTAGCTGGTTTTTTTTCTACGTAGGCAATAACGTGGCATGTGATGTGGCGGCTGATGTGTCAAACTGTGGTTTAATATTTGTGTTTTAAACTAATTATATAGATTTCTATCACTTATATCTACTAATGTATACTCCTATAAACAAAGTATTCTTAAGCCACATGGGTTATAACCTTACTCATGTATATAAACACTTCAGGCTCAATAGAGTTTATTGAAAGTACAACTTGCTATGATGGTTAATTTGGGGTGAATGTATGAAATGGTGGAAGGAATAAATGACTTCTCCAGAGGCTCCTAGACATGTATTTGAATCTTGGATTAAAGCAGTAGGTGAACAATTTCAAAATAAGCTAAGCGACTCTTACTTGGTGGTGGTGTGCTTCTGGTGAAAAATCATGAATTTAATTGTTTTTGAGAATAAGAAATGGTGTGGTCCGGGTGAAAAATGAGAAATTGAATTGTTTTTGAGAATAAGAAAATCAAGTGGGAGGACATGATGTTCTCGATCAATCAAGTTTAGATATAATTTGGATCAAAGTGGACCATATTCGTTGGTGATAATTGTTGGAGTTGTGTTGTTTGGAATCTAGATCTTCTGATGGCAGATCATTTTCTCCGAATTGAGTACTGTAACCTACAAATTTCCATTATGTGCCTCATACGTTAGACATATGCATTTCATAATGTGACAAAGAGCCTTTTTTTACTCTTAAAGTCACTGTGACTACTGTTAGTTATAAACACTAACTGTTTCCTTTGTTTAGTTGATTTTTTCTCCAACTTTAGTGCCATACTCCAAATATTGTAAAACTTGGGTTAAATATAGAGTACCTGAAATCTCTTAAAATGTTTTACTTCCTTTTATTGGTGGATTCTACTAATAGTATTATTATTATTTCACTGTTTTGCGGCTGCAGAAGCTATACCAAACATAATCATTCGGATTATGTCAAGTTAAATATCAGAAAAAAAAACTGAGCCTAATGGTGACAATGTAAAGGTTTGTGGAAATTTTCTACATTTCCTTTTCCCTCATGTGGACATGAAAGGGGTTCTGGTACTTTATGGCATTTTTGATATTCTTAATTAACTCATTCTTGAAATATGTGAATTGGGTTTGGAACATTTACCAAAAATGTATCTTTTGTGTGTCTACTAAGGAAAAGAGAATATAAATTTCATATTTTATAGGTAATGGAACTTTCTCTCTACACTAAGGGTGGGAGCTGCAATCTCAGCAAGCCATATGCTTGGGCTGAAGAATGCAACAGAGGTACTTTTCAATTTGTGAATTGTGAGTTGTGACGCATAGATTTTGATTATGTTCTCTAAGTGGTCTATAGTCTACTATAATTTAATTTATTCAATTTATTGTATATTATATGACAAATTGATGTTATGATGTTTTGTGGACTCACTTTTCCTGTTTAAAATCTTTGCATTACTACAGCAGATATACAATAAAGGTGTTTAATGAAATTGTAGATCCTGAAGTTGTGTCTCTTAGTATGTTTCCAACCCATAATTGTTTTGGTTCATTTCCTTAACTATATAAAAAGAGGCTAGACGGAATAAATCATTATCACGGTTGGCGACTCTCAGCTTGTTTTCTTTTTTTTTTTTTTTTTTTTTTTTTTTTTTTTTTTTTTTTTTTGGGTAATCGACTGTCAGCTTGTTTAAAAGTTAAAACGCCTCCTTTACATTTTTGTTTCTCTCTCTGTCCTTCTTCCCTGATCTGCATGTCAAGTTTCTCAATTTTTGATCAAAGCGAAAAACGCAAACAAAGCAAGACAGAGAGAAAAAGAGAGTTAGCGGGTTTATGAGAGCACATAGAAAGCAGAAACAGAGCATTTAGAGGAGAGAGAAAATGAGTAGAAGCTTAGGAATACCGGTGGAAATGATGCACGAAGCCACTGGTCATGTCATCACTGTCGAGCTTAAGGGCAGTGGCCAGTGAGGTTTATCGAGGCACAATGATCGATTGCGAAGATAACTGTGAACTTACATATCACCTTCACTGCTAAGGGTATGGTCATGTTTTTTATTTCTTTTTTTTGCTGTTTCTGGTGCATGTTAGCAATTTGATGATTATTTGTATTTAATTTAGGTAATTGCATGTTGATTTTATTTGCGTTATTTGTTTTATGGTTGTTTTATTTATTGGAGCAATTGCAGGAGTATGTGACTCGCTGATGCCAAAATTTTACTCCGATCATATAAATGAACTGGTGAAACAGACACCGTATCAAATAACATGACTTACACGTGCAACGTGTCAAGGTCCGGCTTTTCAAGCTACGGAACGTGCGGCGCGCTCTTGTCTCCTAGCGGCAAGAGTGCCAGCCGTACACAAGGAATGTCTTTGAGGTGTCTGTGGACACACAAGAGAGTGAGGGAGGGACGGAGTTTGAGAGAGGGGTTGGATGATGCACGCAATCAACACAGTTTAACAACAACAAGCATTGACTTCAATACATCGATATGGAAGACTACTTCCCCCATAAAGAGTCTTAAAAGGTTTATTCATTCTCAAAGGAGTATACATCAAGAGTGCATAACTTTCATACTCGACATCTACTCCTAAAAGTACACATCAAGAGTATACATCAAGAGTGCCTAACTTTCATACTCGACATCTACTCCTAAAAGTAAAGAACTAGAAAGCTTAAAGAAAGCGTAAAGACATGTCCAATGGTCAACACGTAGGAAGCGCCTTAGAGACATGTTACATTGCAGGGAAAGTAAAGAAAAGCTGTAAATTACAAGGTGTGAAGGGCGGAACCTAACACAACGCACGTGCCTTTTTTACTAGTAGGTTTACTAAAAAGGGGTACATAGTTCATATGCTCTTTCATCCCAAAAAAATAAATAAAATGTTTCGTGTGGATAGACTTCTGAATTCTAGGTGTCATTTGTGTCCATTTTCAATAACATAAAACACTGTCTTTTCGTTTGATGCGGATAAATTTGATCTTGTGTATGTCTCTTTGGTGGCTTTCAAAGTCTGTTATGAATCTCCAAATGACGATGATCACTTTGTATAAATTGAAAGAAAAAACCAAGTTTGTGTTGATATAACATGAGGCTAAAAGTGCTTATTGGCAAGCGTTGTTGGCTCAACAGCCCCAAAATTAAGTCACATGACATGATACTACTTTAACATGTAACTTAGCATAAGTATGTTTCCAGTACGCTGCACACAACCTGGTACTCTAGAATACTGATTGAGATCAAAGACATTCATGTCAATCAAGCAGTACCTCAGTATAAATGGAAATGGAACCCTGAGGAGGTAGTTCAACTGGCAAGACCTTTGAGAAGTATTTCAGAGGTCCCTGGTTCAAGTTCCCTCAGAGCTACTGGAGGTTTTTTCTTGGTTGTTAAGGGAGAGTTTCTGAAATTTGAATTTACTAACATGATTTTGGAAGATTCACTCTCCCTAGAATATGAAGACATAGTTATTATGTGCAGGTGCGTCTAGTAACTAAAATATACTGTAACAAAATATAGAACGAGTTTTGGAAATTCCGTTTAGCATAATTCCAAACAGCTAATTATGGATGTGTTCTTTAGCTTATTCATTGTGTCCGCTCTTCCGTCTGATTCCTTTATACACTTGACACAACAATTTTTTAAATTTCTTTCATTATTAAATTGGGATACATGACAAAATCACGAACATCCATGATGTGATTGTGACCAGGCCCGGCTATCAATAGGTGCATGTGGGGCGACTGAACAGAGCCCCAAAATTTAGGGGCCCCAAAAAAAGAAAAGCCCACCCACGGTTTAAAAAAAAAAAAAAAAAAAATTCTACTAAGTACTACAGAAGATACGGGAGAAAGCAAAAAGGCAGATGGAAAAAGGAAACTAGCTAAATGCCTAAATTGACGCCTCACCTTCTTCGTTCTTCCCCAACCTTCTTCTTCAATTTTCCACACATCAAACGAGTCAAACCTCTGTCAATTCCAAAATTACAACGGCAAATCAATTCAATATCTCATTCAATGGCAATAATTGATCTCCTTCTTCTCTTCTTCTCTCTCCCGTATATATTTTATGGGTTATTAAATCATATCCAATTACTCTTCTCTTTTCTTCATCTATTCTCATCTCATCTTCTTCCTCTGAAATTGGGTTTGAACTACAAATTCATCATCATCATCATCATCATCATCATCATCATCATCATCATCATCATCATCATCATCATCATCCGTTTTGTGTAATTTGGGCGAAAAGTTTCGAGCAACGCTTAATTTTGTGCTCTCAGCTATCCTTGGCAATCTTTTCTCGGCTTTCTTCACATTTTGTTTCGCTTTAGGTATGCCTCTCTCTCATAAAGTTATGATCTTTTTGCGTTTTGGGGGTTCTTTGGTTCAAAATCTCATGTGGGTTTTGCTTAAATTTGTGTAATCTTGTTGATTTGATGTGGGTTTTTCATGCCCTTTTAACAATTTGCATTTCAATTGTTACTGTCTGTTTTGCCCTGTTTTGGAGGATTAGGGTTGGGGTTTGAGCTGATAATTTTGACTTCTCAATTTTAGGCAATAAATGATGTTATGGGATGATTGTGAGTGGGGAATGATATGTTAATGCCTTTAATTTCTCATTGATTAAGTTATGTCTTTTGTTTATTTCAATTAATTAGATCATGTTTAGGAAATCATTATTGAAATGTGTGTGGCAATGTTATGTATATGCAGTTGGGACACTTTTGGGAGCACTTACTGGTGCTTTGATAGACCAGGAGACAGAGAGTGGGTTTATAAGAGGATCTGCCATTGGAGCTATCTCTGGTGCTGTTTTCTCCATTGAAGTCTTTGAATCATCACTTGTTCTCTGGCGTTCTGATGAGTTTGGCCTTGGCTATCTTCTCTACCTGGTAATTTTCTTTTCTGGGTTATCAATAAATAATCACATTTCAATGCCTTTGAAGATCCAAATTAGACCAAATATCACCAAGCCTTTGAAGATATATTTCTTACTTTCTTAATTGTTAATTTTGAAGATGTTGGCTTTAAGATTTTAAACTAAGGTGCCTGGGGTGGGGATTGAAGGGCTAATGGTCAATTATCTCTTCATCAATGCCATGCTCATGTTTATCAGGGACTTTGCAGATTGATGTAATCGCCAGCCTTTTGAGTAGTAGACTTGTTCGTGAACGAATCGGCCCGGCTATGCTGAGTGCAGTACAAAGTCAGGTAGTTGTTGTTCTCCAGTGTTAGCAAGTCACTGTAGTGCATTTGGCAATGTCTGTGTGCTAATTAGGGGCCTCGAGTCACACTTTTGCACAGGGCCCCTAAAATGTCGAAGACGACCCTGATTGTGACATGAAGTGGTATATAGAATGATAAATATGATCCTGATTGGTTCAGGTCCTTTCAGTACAATGATATTTATTTCACTCCAGTAATATTACCTTCGGTTCAGTTAAATTAAATTAAAGCCTAAAGAACACACCCTATACGAGACTTAGAGAAAATCTTTTATCAAAATAATGATTGGATTCATTGTCGAAAGAAATTTTCTGGTGTTTCAGTAACACCACCTGGATTTGTTACCCTCTAATACACCCTTGAAAATAGGGGATGGTTTTGGAAAAAGAAAAAAAAAAAATTGGTTTGAAAATATCCTATTGGTTGAGTAACACCACATAAGCAAATAGTTGGTTTATTACCGAAACACTTGAAATTTTTCGCGAAAGTAAAAAGGGCAGTAAAAAATGGTAGTAGCACAAAATAGAATTTACACTCCGTAAATATTTTCTTTGAGAATCATAGGCTCCGTTTGGTTGGGGTGAAAACAGTTTTCCTAGAAAACAGTTTTCCCATTTTCCGTTGTTTGGTTTACAATGAGAAGGAAAATGGTTTTCAGGGGGAAAAGCATTTTCACCTATATAGGTGTAAATGTTTTCCCTACAAAATGAAGGGAAAACGGTTTTCCGTTGGTGGGACACTATGTCCCCGGAGCACTAATAGTGGACTTGATCATCGGGTTTTGGCTGTTGGGACATCGGGTCATAAAAATAAACTCGCACCCGACTTGAGTGGGCCTCGGGCCGAACTTTCGGACCACTTTCTCAATATTTTTTTTTTCTTCAAATAAGTATAATTTTTGACTACGATATGCGTTTGAGGTGAGTTTTTTTTGAATCCACCTAACTTTTGTAGATTGACGCAACAATGTTGTAGATTTTATTTTTTATAAAAAAAAAAGAATTTCACGAAAATTGTTTTCCGTTGTAACCAAACAACGGAAAATGTGAATGAAAATACATTTTACACTGAAAATGATTTTCAATTGAAAATACTTTTCAGTTGAAAACGATTTTCCGTCCAACCAAACAGAGACAAGTTGCACACCGATGTCCCCTCAAAAAAGGATTTCACCGAGTTTTTCAAATAAACTACTTCGAAGTTATCGCCAATGGGCCGGACCGAAAACAACTACTCCAGACTCACTTCATTCAATTGTCTGTCTGCCTGTCTGTCTGGTTATGAATAAGATTAGTGAATTGCTAAATACCGCCCCTTTTTACTAGCTACCGCCCCCCCAATTTCCAATTTTACCCTCACCCCTTTTCCTCACTCACTCTCACTCACTCTCACTCATCCTCTCTTCCTCACTCACTCTCACTCATCCTCTCTTCCTCACTCACTCTCACTCATCCTCACCACCACACCATCACACCGGTAACCACCACCACCACCACCACCATGTCAGGGGCTAGCGGCAGCGGCGGAGGATTCGACGACGAGGGAGGCGGCGACCGACGGCATCGCGGGGGGTAACTTTTCGAATTTTTTTTTTTTTTTTTTGTTTGAATTGAATTATTATTATTATTATTATTATTTATTGTTATTATTATTATTATTATTATTATTATTATTTATTGTTATTATTATTATTATTATTATTATTTATTGTTATTATTATTATTATTTATCGTTATTATTATTATTATTATTGATTATTGTTTAATTAATTAAAAATGTGAAATGATAGATGGGAGGAGCCGGTAAATCAGTGCCTCGATTATTTAGTGAACTAGCTGGTTCAGGACCGCGTCACACGAGGACGCGCGGGATTGATGCCTCTGTACGGAGACAGAGAAAGGCAGTTCGGATGAGGGAGATGACTGCTGAGCAAGACGACACTAGCGAGTTCTACTCCGGGGATCAGTCCATGGACGATGATCAGATTGGCGTCGAATCATCCTCAGATTGGCACGTGGTGAAGGGCAGAGGCGGTAGGTTTGTTAGTACTGGGTCATCCAGTACTAGCAAACGATCTAGAGCGGAGGACGATACTACGTGGCTTGTTACAGAGCCTGTGGAGGGTGGGCCGGCGGATGATAGCGTCATACCGAGCTTCCTGGGCCACGTAGCGTCTCGTGTGTGGAATGGAGAGACGAGGGGTCTCTTGAAGTGTCAGAACCGATTCAATGTCTGTCAGCGGCTGAGTCAGTGGCAAGCGGAGATGTCGGCCGAGATGAGGGCCCAGATCGAGGGGACTGGGTTATCACACCTGGCAGACATTATGTTCAGACATATTAACTTCCCCCTGATATCTGCATTCGTTGAAAGGTGGCAGCCGGATACGAACTCGTTCCACATGCCGTTCGGAGAGATGACGATCATGTTGCACGATGTATGGCATATTCTTCGGATTCCTGTAGACGGACAGCTCGTTTCCAATGACGGACGGGATGGGCAGCTGCAGATGGCGGCCATGGAGGTTCTCGGGGTCAGCCGAGAGGAACTGATGTGTAGCCACTGGCAGGGCGGTGCGGTCCTCACGGAGTCGGTTTTTGAGCTTTGTCGTGAGCAAGTGGAGGACAACCAGGCGACAGCTTGGATGTGGTTACTTATTGGATCCACCTTGTTTGTCGACAAGAGTGGTAACCGTATTAGACCCTCCTGCGTGATGGAGGTGATGGACGACGGTTTCGATACGGTGCATGACTTCTCTTGGGGATCTGCTGCCCTCGCCTTCCTATATCGTCAGCTCGGTATAGCTAGTCGCGGGGATTCTCAGGGCATCTGCGGATGCCTAACTCTCCTGCAGGCATGGATATACGAGTACTTTCCCTGCTTCCGACCTCATCGGGAGCGGATGGTTGTCGGGGACGACGAGGCTCCCCGTGCGTCCGTATGGAGTGCCCAGGCTGAGGGCAAGGACGTGGTTCGACTGCACTCCTTACGTAGACGCTTGGATCATCTGCGAGCGACAGAGGTACGTCATTTAGTTATCGGTGTTCATGATTTATTTCGTCGTTTGCTATGTTTTTTTACTTCACCGTAACTTTCAACATTTCTACGTAGGTGGTGTGGCTGCCGTACGGTTCTAACCCGGCAGTATCTGTACCGAGGACTGTATTCATGGGGTGGCTACAGTATCGGGATATTATCGAACCGTACATGCCTGGTCGTTGTTTACGACAAATCGGGTACGTACAGAGTATCCCTTCCCCGATCTTTAGGCCAGTCAAAGCGATCAGGTCATGGAGCAGTCGTTCGTACAAGGTTGTCTTCCCCGAACGGATCTCATCTGATGCTTGGCGTATGTTCCCGGGATTTTACATTCTTGGTCTCCATGGGTTTCAGGCATCCACGTCAGATCCCACAGCATGTACGGATGACTACCTCGCATGGTACTACCTTCACTCCCACCCTCGGCTGATACCTGACGCTGCAGCACCTGTGATTCCTCCACGATCCAACAGCGATTATGTAAGTGATTAACTAAAATATATATTTTTTTATGTATTACATATCTCTGAACTCACACTCATTGTTACTTTTTTGCAGTGGGTGAATCGTCTAGCCGTCGGATTTGAGTCTTCCATTACTTTGCTTCCTCCGGAGCAAGCGGAAGGTCCTCGATCATTTATGGACGAGTTTATGAGAGATTGGCGGGCTGCCAAATGATGTATTGACCCTAGATGAATTTGTTATATATTTATATAAGAGTTTCATTGTTATTGTTATTTATTTGTGTTATTGTAATTGTTATTTACATTTTTTCTTTTATTGTAATGTTGTTTTATTTACCTCCAATAATCACGACCACTCTCCACATGCAAAATATAACAATCACACAAAAATGTGACAATGATATAAGTATAACAATCACGCAAAACATTCAATTACGTCGACCTCGCTAAACGATCCCAATGTGCTCTTCGCCTAACATACATTTGCTCCCAACCAGCGACACTATCAGAACGGGAAGTAAACCATGCTTCGCATATCGGAGGAACAGGGAAATCTGAGGCTAAATTCAGACGGATATAATGCTCGTACGAATGACCTAAATGACACATGACAATTTCCCTACTTGGACGTGTAGCAGTCGAAGGTGCTTGCAACGGTAGCACTGTTTAACAAGAATATAACCCCCTTCCGCTGCCGTATCCGAATAACATAATCGCTGCATTGAAGAGGTTGGCAATCGGGAACAAATCCTCAATTACTATCATCCAGTGATCATAGTTACACGCACCTCCGTCCCACATAATACGGCGGTAACCAGCGTCGACCCCTTCAACGTATAGGGTTTCGTACAATGCTCGGTTAGCTAAGAGTTCGTGTGCAATGCAAACTCTCGTCAATCGCCATTGCTCTTGGTCTCCGAAAACGTAGTCCGCAATGACACGGAAACCGCAATTACCATCCCCAAGCACATCGAGATATCCTTCAATGAAAGGTATGATGATTCCCGGAATTTTGTTAACATGATAGAATTCAGTGATATCTATTCTGTGTCCAGCTGCAAGACAATATAATAGAAAGTCATTAATAGTACTTATCAAAAAGTAATTAACAACATTATGTACATGTTAATAAATTATGGGTTTTCATACCAGTACTCCGCACGACGTTACTCGATGAGGATGAGCTACGACCACGCCCGCGGCTCGAACTGGATGACCTAGGGCGACCACGACCCCTCTGGGAGTACTCCCATGAACTAGGATCACGTCTGGTAGAGGAACTCCCTCTCGATCGACCTCTGACTGTCGTGTTCGCTTCCGGCTCGACGTAACTCGCTTCCTCAGGATGAAGCTGCTCATTCATAAGGACAGATATGTTGCGCACAACTGCCGGGTCGCTTGAGTTAACCTCGTCGACCAGAGACTGAAAGTATCGATGCTCCTCAGATGGATGCTCAGTCATGTCAAGCGTAGCTATCTCCACTGCATCACTAATAACGAGTGTTCGCCAAAATTTGTGGACACTATTCAAGCTAATTGGCGTGCCCGTATCCGTGGCCGTTTTCAACTCACACGCACACGGGATCTGATGAGTGGATCTCAATACACAACCGCAACGATCAAATACTTGGTGATTCAATTCTCTCATCCTGTTCAGCTCAGCCCATAATATTTGTAAGCAGTAATGGGAAGCATACCCGGTCAGATAGTTCAATGGGAAACCCGAGTACATCACACTTCTTCGTCTTCTGCACTCTTCAAGTGTGTACTTGATCTCAGTTATTTGTGACTCGATTGACTTGTTGACCTTGTTCCAAACATTATCCAAAGCTCCAGTTGAGGAGTTCAACCACTGTTTTAGTGCGGCATGTGCACTCTCCACCCTGCAAGTCGTAGTGTTGCCAAGGTGTAGCACCTTATTCGTCCACGCAGCCAAAAACATCTCTTTGTATCTCAGCCAGGTCTCCTCTACATAGGATATCACGTGAGGGTAACTCCTCCAACTATCCTTCATCTGACGCACTGCTCTATCGTACGCAGCTTCTGTGGAAGCTTCCATGATAATTTTCCACCTCCCGTTCTTGAACCTCTGCGCGACAAGCTTATATTTTCCACAAAGTCTGTACACTTTGTCTTCAACGGCTTTGTTAATGTGCCATGTACAGAGCAAATGGGCACTCTCGAGAAATATCTCTCTAATAGGTCTCATCAACCCTAGCTCACGATCGGTCACAATTGCTGTTGGGTGTACATCATTTCCAATAAGCATCCTCAACTTATCTAAGACCCACGCATAGCTTGCCTGAGTCTCATCCTTCATAATGGCATAAGCTATGAGGAGGTTCTTATTGCTTGGAGTCATCCCCACTATCTCAAGAAACGGCATCTTATACTTGTTTGTTTTGTACGTGGAATCTAAGCCAATCAACCAAGGAAAAGACCGAAGTAACTGAATTGATGTAGGGTGTGCCATGAACACGTGAGTTACCTCATTAGTAGCTCGGTCGGCTCTTGTCCAATGTACGTACTTATTCTCCACAGCTAAATGATGAAACTGACCAATGACATCTCTCTCTTCAAAATCAAGTTTCCTTATACGATCTCTGTGGTTGTACACATGCCGTCTAGTTGCATTGTCCTCGGAAAATTTTTCCTGAATAGCGGCCAAGATAGCACATGGCTTTGTTTGTGCCGAAGTCATGTCACGAACGAGTTTCTTTGACCCAGGACTAAGACCACTCATCTGACGATATCCCTCAGGAAACACAGCAAAGTCATGATTGTGCGTACCCCTAATCCCAGGCAATGTGACAATCATCCAACTATTGGACCCATACACTTGCCGAGCTCTTAACTGGAACGTACATTTACAAGACTTTGTTTTCGATTTCTTCCGAGCAGCAGTATCTAAGTCTCTTAATTCCCCTCTGTAGCGTTCACCTCGATTGCATTTTAACAATTTTACGCTTCCATTCTTATTGTGTGACGAAATTATCAACTCAAACCCGATAGTAAGGGCAATTTGTTTTGCCCAATTAATTGCATCTGTATCACTATCAAATAACTCATCAGTGACGAAATGCGTACTGTAATCAACACCATCACCACCGAACCGCTCCAAAGGAACCTAACGAAAACAACGAAAACAATGTTAGCTTAATCTTAAATTCAAACAATATTAATAATAACAATAAATAATAATAATAATAATAATAATAATAATAACAATAAATAATAATAATAATAATAATAATAATAATAATAATAATAATAATAATAATAATAATAATAATAAAAATAATAATAATAATTTTTTTTGTGTCTGTCGGTCGTCGATCTCGACTCACCCAAGGGTGAGTCGTCCGCCACCGGCGACCCACCCAAGGGTGAGTCGTCTGTTGATCTCGACTCGCCCAAGGGTGAGTCGCCTGTAGCAGACGACTCACCCTTGGGGAGTCGAGATCGACAGGCGACTCGCCCTTGGGTGGGTCGCCGTTCGCGGACGACTCACCCAAGGGTGAGTCGAAAATCTCAGACGACCGTGCGAAAAAAATGCGCAACAAAAAAAAAATTTACCTCCGCCACCGTCGACGGCACTTCCCGGTCGCCGGCAGACATCCGCGGGTTGCTTGAGTGTTGATGAAGGTTGGGTATGAGAGTGGGTGGTAGAGTGGGAGAAAGAGAGGGAGAATTGGTGTGAGAGTTAGAGAGGGAGAGGATGAGTGAAAAGTTAATAAAGGGCAAAATTGGAATTTTGGGGGGCGGTAGCTAGTAATTTAGGGGCGGCATTTAGTAACACCCTAAGATTATTATTTATTTATTTTATTATTATTTTTTTTAATACTTCTACGTTCTATTTTGTAGTTACTCCTTAGTCCTTATTAACCTTAAATTAGGGTTATGTTTCTTTTCCCTATTTTCTCTTTCCCCAAACTATCCCATCGTTCATGAGTGACTCTGATAGACATGGTGGTTTGCTAGTTTTGGGTAATTTTTGAGAGAGAGATGGCAGTGACTGATAGGCATCGTTCTCCTTTTTTTTTTTTTTTTTTTTTCTTCTTCTTCTGTCTCTCCTCCATTCTCGAGTTTCTCTCTCCTGCTCAAAATTAGGAAGACGGGGATCCTGATACGGTTATTCATGATACCTGTTTCAGGATCCCCTTAAAATTAAAGGTTTGTAGATGTCAAAATATATGGAGTAGTTCTTTCGGCCATCCGATGCGCTAGCTCGGATTATGCTCAGGTAAGTTAGTAATAATATTTCATTTCATTTCTTTTATTATATTACTACATGATAATTATTGCTCCGATACGTTGCTTGTAATTATAATTGTAATTGTAGTTGATGTTGCTGCTAGTTATCTTTGTTGTTAAATATGAGAGGTTGGCGTAGAAGTTCTAAATATTGGTGTATCACTCAACAAGTTTTTTTTAGAGTTAGGATTTGTTATAGGGGTGAGAAGGAGCAATTACAGTCACTGCACTGCGGTTTTCGATGAGAAAAGGAAATCCTATATATACTTTGATGGTTGTTTGTTTCTCTCGAGGTAGATGATTTCCCTATTGATTGAGTTTGTTCAAGTGATCAAGTCTTGTTTTGCTCTAGCAAAGTGGTATCCACTGGAATCTGAGATAATGGAAGCGCAATATGATGATGATGATAGATCTTTGGCTATTAAGTATTTGGTTAAGAGAAGTAGAGATGTAGAAGGTTTTTTGTACAAGGAGATCTAGAGAGAAAGATGTGGAAGGAGCGGCGGTTGGTCGTTGGAGTAGCCTTGTTGAACTGATCTATACTTTTACCCTAAAGAAGATGAATCTCATTGCCAAAAAGAAAAGAAATAATGAATTATGTCTGGGCCTTAAGTGGCGAGTGGCCCAATGTAGAAAATAGGCACTCAGTCCTGCAAGGATTGGAAAATACATTGTGATGCTTGATGTCGTCGTAGTTGCTATAGTTAGTGATGTCTTCAACTATAGCTATCTTTGTGACAGTTGGACCACCCGCCACAAAAAAAATCCGTCACTACTAGACCTTTTTCTTGTAGTGTTCTTTACTTAATCTTTTCTGTTGCTTCTCATATGTAGAAAATGCCATGCCTAATTACTTTTGCATATTAGAGAGCTTTATACTGTAATATATATAAACAAGTAATTTTTGAAATTCATCATATGGGAAGGAGATTTTTGTGGGGGCACTTGAATAGACCTCATGCGTTAGTTCCTGTGGGATGGGATAGGTTGTGTTGTGCAAAATAGTTTGGTGGTTTGAATATTAGGAACATTGAATGGTGGAATATTGCTATGTTGTGTAAAAATGTGTGGTGGCTTGAAACTGAAAAGACAGGTTGTTGGTCAATATGGGTGCATGCATATGCAGTGCTCTGTGTGGGGAGCTAATACTTCCTCTTGTAGTTCTTGGGTTTGGAGGAAAATAATCCAGGTTAGAGATGAGCTCATACTTAAAGGAGGGTCAGAGCAAGGGGGTCGTGACATTCTGCATACGCTTGTTCATAAAGGAAAATTCGGTGTGCAGCAAGCTTATGAACTCTTTGATAGAGAGAGAGAGAGAGAGAAAAGGTCTGGTGGCATAAGTTGGTATGTGAAAAAGGAGCTCGGCCTCGCCATTGTTATATTGCATGGATGGCCTGCCATAAGAGGCTGATGACAAGATCTCTACTTATTTCAAAAGGTGTTGTGGTCGAGAAAAAATGTGGTATCTGTGGAGAGGACGGGGAGGATTTTGATAATCTGTTCTTTAAATGTGACCTGGCAGCTGATATATGGCGACAAGTACTGAGCTGGTTGAGAATTAGAAGGGCACCTCTGAGCTTTGGCCATGAATTGAGATGGCTGGGAACACATTGTCGCGGAAGGAAGCTTATGCATAGAATTAGGAGAGCAGCATTTATCACCACTATATATGAGATATGGAGTGAACGCAACGCCAGGATTTTTAGGAGTAAGTCTAGGAGTGCTGTTACTATTGTCAGACAGATTAAACTTCGTATTTGTGCGAGATTTTCTGGTCTGTACAAAGAAAAGGCTGAACGTATTTTGATTGAGATGTCATAGGGGTGTTTGTCAGGTGACGTGAGTGTATGGTATCATGCCCTGCACTGTGTATTTTTTTCCGGGGTGCCACCTTAGCATACCCTTGGTCAATGGAAATACATACTTACCATTTTTCCAAAAAAAAGAAAACTGAAGTTTTTATATTGCTCTCAATACTACAATCAGCATAATTAGTTTGTATCATATAAACTTGCTTCTGATAATTGTCATGATTACACGAGCAAAAAAAAAAAAGATAATTGTCATGATTACAGTTTTTGATCTTTATAACATTCTCATTCATTGCATGTTAGTCAATACCTTTAGTTTTATTATTTCTTTTTAGGAAAAGAATCAAAGCAATATCATTGATCATAGGTTGTGGTCCTTGTGGATTCAATGAATCCATTAAAAAAATTCTTATTATTTTCCGTCCCCCTATTATCAATTTTCTAGATACGCCATTGACATGTGAATTAGTAAGACAACATTGACAGTACAAATATATATTCTACTGCCATAGTTTTAAAGTAATGGGATGTTATTTGTACTTTCAGGAGCATATCCTACTGCTGCATCAAAGCCTATATATCATTCTTGAGGTATGTTTACGACTTTTGTGGATTTCCTTTGAATGGATTTTATACAAAGTACTACAGCTATGATCATAGGCGTATTTACCCAATTACAGTGTATAGTATTTGTATAATAATGGGGAATTCCAATTGGTGCCCTTATAATTTTGGCTTTTCCAAATAGTTACCAAAACTTTGTATCAAATCCAAGTAATACCCTTTACTTGTTTAAACGTGCATTCCGTGCACTTATTCAGTATTTTCCGTTACTTCCCCATTTAACCCCTCACGGCCTCACCCTTTTGGACTCCACACCCATGAAAACCACCGGCCTTCCTTTCCCCAGAAACCGACCACCACAACTGAAAACTTCGACTACCACAAAACCTCATTCCATTGAAAGACCCTCACGAGCAACCTCCATCTCTCTCTATTTTGCCTCACCCACCCAAAATTCCATTACCACAGCCTGAAACCATCTGAAATTCCGAATCAACTAAAATATTACCTCAGGCTCTCGCCAAAAGTAATTACCCAAAATTTTCAGAAATATGTTTACCTTTGAATATCTCACTGAGTTGTAGTTCTTCATGAATCTGAACCCTTAGCTTTGCCAAACTTGTATTTTCACGTTTCAAATCAAAATTTTCGCCCAAAATGAATCTCACAAACGCAAGGTTATGCATAGAAATTTCGAAACCCATCAGCAATTTCAATTACACTATGCTTAACAAGCGAAAACCCAGAAATTTACCTCAAGATCTTTGACCATAATAGTGAACCCAGAGTTAGAACTGAGTTAACTCACCATAACCAGTAGCTCAAACTCGCATTTTTTTCCGTCGATTCTGTTTATGAGCCTAAAGGTGTGTTAATAGCAGATTAATATTTTTGATTTTTTAAGGAATGTCCCAAGATTTTTTATTCTAATCAAGGATTGTGGTCCTTGTGAAGGATTTTATTCAGAATTTGGATATGGAAGCTCTTGAAATCTATGGGTTTAGCTCTAAATCAGAGGACAGGGGAAGATGGTGAAATTCTAAAAAGTGGGAAGATGAGATTGTGGATGGTGATTGAATTATGGAATATTTGCTGGGTCTGGGGTGACTTTGAGGTCAAATTTTGTTGAATTGTGCTTCAGAGGTCATCGTGAGTGATGGAATGAAGCTGAGCCAAATTTGGGAATAAATAAGTTAAGGGCAGTTTGGTCATTTTTTTAAGACAAAAATGGAGCCTAGCAACTTAACAAAGCCACGTCATCAAATAACTGCACTCATTAACGGAAAACAATAACTAATGGCACGGAGTACACGTTTAAACAAGTAAAGGGGTACCACTTGGATTTGATACAAAGTTTTGGGCACCATTTGGAAAAGCCAAAACCACAAGGGCACCAATTGGAATTCCCCTATAATAATTGTTCATTTTAGCACCATGCATCATGTGCATACTTTGCAGTCTTAGAAACTTTGCTGTGATTTTCCTGTTCGTTCTAATAGTTGATCATTTTGATATTTAATAAGCTGAATGTATATACATTTTTGTAGAATCGTATTAAAATGGTTTGGTCCGTGCAAACACCACAAAAAGGGGGCAAAGGGCATTTAGAGAACGATGGAATCGGTTGTAAAGCAATGATAATCGGTTGCTATTGTCCGTTAGCAACCGATTTCTGTCAGTCGTTAATAACTTGGACGCTACAAAAAGATTGGTTGCTAAATACTTGCGACTGAAATCACCGACCAATGATCGTCACCAATTAGCAACTGATCGATCATCTCTCTTTTCTTTGAGTATGGCAATGATTTTCAAGCTAGTTATCACTTAATCAGAGAGAAAGTTAAGAATAATTAAGGAAGTGCCGGCACAAATTGTTTTGGGGAATACGATGTACTCTTAATTCCCTGTGTTTAAGTTGAGATTTGATGGAGAAATGGCTAATCATAGATTTATGGAGAGATGAATGATTCCAAAAATTGCAGGAGAGGAGTGAGGAGAGAGAGAGGTGGTTGAGCAATATATTACGTTTTGTGACAAAGTTGCCACACAATTGGGTCTGATATGTGTTTAAGTTGGGAAGATCAGATATATATTTAACCTTAGTGGCATTTTCTCCTATATTGGTACACAATTGGGTCTGATATGTGGCAATTTTTGCTTAGCCACTGATCCTTACCCGCACTTTAGAATTTTGTGACAAAATAAGTTTAGCCACAACTTACTTTGCCACTAAAATTTATTTTTTTTGTAGTGTATCCACCGCCGGTGAATTTGACGCAGTCAACCATGAAAAAAACGTGCCCTTGAGGAAGCTTTAATTGTTCAAGATGTCAGTTGCGTGCCTTAAACGAAAAAGAAAGAAGACTGAGGTCTGGGTTTTGAGAGGGAGGAAACAGAAGAAGAGAGAGATAGAGGTGATTTTTTAGATTAGAAGGTGAAGGAAAGGAAAGAGAGAGATAGAGGGAGTTTTAACTTTTAAGGTTAGACGGTGAAGGAAACTGATTCAGACTAAGTAAGTGTGAGAGAGAGGGGTAGTGAGAGTTGTGGTTTTGGGGTTGTAGCAATGCTTTTATACCCAATGTCATTTTGGATTTTTTTTGTTGAAGAAAACATCGGCTATCCATTTCCGCATTGCAACCGCCACTAATTTGGTTAATGTCGCCAATTTCGGTTGCTGAGAGATCAATTTATTGTAGTGAAAACTCTCATTACGTATTTCTTCTTTTGCTTTTTATTTGGGCAAGACGGGTCGTTTTTGGGTCGAGTAGTTAGGTTACGGGTTATTTTAAGTTGTATAAGTCCACGGGTTATTGTTTAGTAAAGTTGGGAGGGGTTGATTTGTTACGGGTTATGTTTAGTAAAGTTTGGAGGGTTGAGTTGTTAAAAGACGTCTTGGGCTCTCTACAAGTAGTGATGCTACAAAATTTATGAAACCAATGCTGGCTCCCCAAACCCTATCATAGAGAGAAACCTTTTTAAAGATACAACATTTCATTTTTTGGTGGATAGTGTTTATTGGTGCATTTTTTTTAGTGGTAAAGTATCATACGGATATTGCTAAAGGTATCAAATATAAGAATTATAAAAAGTTATATTTAGAAAATACTTTTTTGAAATGAATCTAATAAGAGTACTATTACTATTTAATCTTTATACTTTCTCATCTTTTTATGGTCAAACTTTGTAAACATTGACTTCAAAAAGCCAAATGCAAAAAAGAATTTGGAACAAAGGGGGTAGAAGTTTAAAAAGTAATCAAACCTGCAAACAAAAGAGGAAAATAAGTGACATATAAGAAACATGGATATATTATTATTATTTGTACAAAAGGTAATAGTTCCCTAAAAAAAAAAAACTAAAGTGACAGGCTATTTGAAGTGCAGTTTCAAGTAACTCATTGTCATCTTTTACGGACCCTGATAAAATAAAATGCACTGTCCTCTTATGCCTATTTAATGTTAAAACGAAATGTTGGGATTCAAAGCAAAATAGGAATATATCTGCAATCCCTTTCTTCTTCTCAATATTCTGGCTGATGCACAAAACCTTGTGGAGAAAATTAAAACCAACGAAGCAATGAAAAAGGAGATATAATTAATGGTGAGGGAGACTATTACATAATTGCAAAGAAAAGAGATAATAAGTGATCAGAACTTACATAATTTAAAGAAACACCAAGTAAACTACTGTCGTTAATAGTGAAAATTGCTTTAGAACATAGGCAAAATGATGAATAGTGTAACCTCAACCTTCCAAGCAATTTTTCATTGAATGACCTTGTTAAGTGTTAGATAAGATAAGTGGGTCTAGATATGTAACCAATTATGGCAGTTGGTTCAGTGGGATGTGGGGAGTTACCAAACGCAGGGGAAGGTGAGGAGAAACAAAGATAGTGGGAGGCTGGCAAAGACGTGAGATTTTTTTAAATCTTAGATTAATTTGTAGGTGGACTATATTATCCTTTTACAATGTGGGTAAAATGGAATTGGATGGAGGGTTAGGTAGTTCAAAAAATGGACACCAACCTCAAGAGCTCCTCACTATAAGAGTTCGCTTACTTCTTAGCAATGAAATGAAATGCAATGCAATGCAATCATTTTATGGAGTAAATGTGAGGTGGAAAAGGAACGAGTGGGAGGAGGTGGGAGATGAGATAAGTGAGATTTATTACACCATTCAAAGTAATCATCATTACATGGATTGAAGTTGAGCAACTATGATTACGTTGGAGGGTGCAATCAACCTCACTTTTCCCCTCTTTCTTCTCCCCCTCATTCCTCTTCCACCTCATATTTAGTCTATAAAATGATTGCATAGCTAGGAAGTAAACGAGCCCTAAGAGTAATAGATGAATGCAAATTTTTGTTAACTCTCTTAGGTTATATAAAAGGCGCACACCAATAAGCCTCAACCTCTGATATTTTATTTCCACAGTTTTAATGACATGGATGGAATAAGCACTTTCACAAGCATATTCAACTGCATGGATCTCAAAGCCTATATATCATTCTTGAGGTATGTTTACGATTTCATGTGGTATTTGAATTTCAACAAGCTTTCATGGATTACTTCAATTATTATTTTACAAATCCGTAACCCCTTCTAATCGATCTCCATGGTTCTAAAGACATGGATGGAATAAGCACTTTTACAAGCATATCCAACCACATGAATCTCAAAGCCTATATACCAATTGTGAGGTATATATACCAATTGTGAGGTATGTTTACGACTTACTCTATATGGAGTTTCTTCTTTGAATGGATTAAAATTGTACGCATAGTACTACAACATATATATTGTTATTGACAAACAATGTTGTACGAACTATGAACTATATGATTTGCAATGCTTCTATGATTTAGTATATACTTACCCAATTACATTAGTAAAGTAATCTATTTGATAATTAACATTTTAGCACCGTGCATCATGTGTTCGTTTTTGTAGTTAAAATTCTTTGATATTTTAGCTGAATAATATACATGTTTTAGGTTCCTAATACATGGTTCATTCCCAATTATTAGCCCACCTCAATCTTGACTCTTGAGCCCATTGCCCCAAAAGGCCAAAACCACCCTCATCTCCCTCAAACCCTAAAGTGTGAGTGAATTCTCCTATTCAGAACACTTCTCACCTCCTCACTCCTTCGCACATCCACAATTTCAGATCTTGAGTTCTTTCTCCTATTTTCCTCCGCAATTTAGAGGTATTTGTCAACTCTCCTCTTAGATTTTGTGGAAATGCTTTATTTTTTTGTTGTTCCTTAGTTTCTTTTTCCCTATATTTGCTTTTGGTACATCAAATTCCCCTTTTGTTTGCTTAGTTAGATCTGTTTTTGGTTTCCTGAGCTGTTGTTTTGGATCATTCAATTGGTGATGATTTTGCTGCCATTTTCTCCTTTATCTCGTTTCTGGAATTTTCCACCATTTTGCTCATGAATCATGATGCATTTTGTATCCCCCTTGTTTGTTTATGTAGATCTATGTTTGGTTTCTTGGTTGAATTTGTTTTGATCTGTTTTTCCAGTTATTGATGTTTTTGCTTTATATCTTGATGAGCAATTTTACTAATTTCATGATTTTCTTCATTTTTTGAAGTCCTTATTCAAATAACTCAGGATGAAATTAATGGCTAATAATGCTCTTGGTGTGTTGTTTCTTCCCTTTGTTTTTCTGATTTGGATCTGTGTTTGGTTTGGGTAAAAATATATCCAGTTGTCAAGGGTAAAACGTGGGTTCTTAAGCATAAAGGTTGGGCTATGCGTTTGTCCTCAAATTGGCTTCTAATGAAGTGTCTGAATTGATCGAACTGTAATATGACCTTTAAATTTTTCAGTTGGATTAGTGAATGTTTAAGTGTAGGAGATAATGGACAAAACAGAAGTGGAGACCTATTTGCTTCTTGGAGTTTCACTTGGAGGTTATGTACTGATTGAAGATTGTGTTCCCGCAATTTTACAATGTCACGGTCATGTTTGAATTTGTGTATTGTGTTTCTATTGGAAATAGTCCAATTTTACCTCCTCATATATGCTTGGGTGTGCATAAGAACTCACTTGGATAACAAAGTGATATCTAACAGTTCGAATTGGTTTCTTAGCTAAGACTTGAAAATTGTCCGCTCTGTATTGGGTTTAAGTTCGATGTTTTTTTTTTTTTTTTTTGTTTTTTCCTTCTATTTATCATATCGAGTCTAGGAAGTGGTTTGAGTAAATTATATCAAGTTGTCAATGGTAAAAACTGTGCTCTTAAGCATAGGTTGGGGATAGGCGTTTATCCTCAAAATGGCTTCTTTGAAATGTCTGTATTAGATAGTGATTGTTAAGTGTAGGAGACAATGGACAAACAGAAGATGAGGCCTAGAATTCACTTAATTTATAAAAAGCTGAATCTGAAAACTGTTATACACTATTTGCATTCCGTTTTTGAGCTGCTAGTTTTCTTTGGTAAATGTAACACCTTAGCTGAATTATTTTGTGATGGTTATCTGAATTAGTGTACATCTTCTTGACGACTTGTTTCCTTGGTTCTATATCTCAGTTTGCATTGTACTAAATAATCTGGCTTGTTCACTGAATGGAGGGATGAAAATTGGCTGAGCTTCATAGATAGTTTATGAGTTTGAAAGTGCACTTAATGCATTTTTCAATGTGTATTATGCTACTAATGCTTTTAAAAAACAAGTTTGTTGTCCTTGTAAGTAGTGTAAAAGGTGTTATTGACATAAATCACATAATAGAGAGGAGGTGGTTGAGCTTGTGAAAGGTTTTAGGCAACAGACAAAACAATTATCTTCTTTAGGAAATAGTTTAGTTCATGAAATTTATGGGCAAAGGACTTTTGACAACATTGATTTTTGATTGCTTGATACTTTAAGAAACCTAGCTCAAGCTTTTGGTAGGTACCAATTACCTAGGGGTCAGAGATGAGCCAAATGAAGAGCCAAAAAAGTTTAATAGGTTGGTGAAGGAAGGGAAAAAGAGTTTTTTCCATTGGTAGCTCTAACCAATGGAAGAACCTCCAATGGACTCCCTATGGCACCGAGTAATCAGGAGCAAGTATGGTCTGTAACAGAATGGATGGGACGCCCGACCTGGTATCGCAGTTTCCCATGCTTGCCCGTGGAAGTTTATCTCTCAGGTATCGCCTCTTTTCTTTCCCATGGTTAGATTTCATGTGGGTAATGGACATCGGGTAAGGTTCTGGGAGGATGTGTGGAAGGGGGATTCCACTTTTTCCGCCACATATCCTCGGGTTTATCAGCTGTCTACACTCCATGAGGCGCCCATATCGGAGTTCTATTCCGATGCGGGTGGCTCATGGGACTTACATTTACGTCGTGCTCCCCACGACCGTGAGATGGAGGAAGTTGTTACCCTCCTGAGTGTCCTAAACACTACTCTTCTCGTCCCTAGGGATGACTCTCGGACTTGGGAGGGAGACTCCGCTGGGGTTTTCTCCTCCAAGTCTTTCCTGCATCGGCTTAGTCTTCCTTCTCAATTTCCCCATTTCCCCCTTGCTACATATATTTGGAAGTCTAAGGTTCCTCTGAAGGTGCGCGCCTTCGTGTGGACTTTGGTGTTAGGCAGGGTGAATACGCATGATATGTTGCAGCGGCGGAGGCCTGGTTGGTGTTTGTCGCCAGGTGTGTGTGTTATGTGCCATCATGACTGTGAGGATGGCCTGCATCTGTTTGTATTGTGCAAGTTTGCTCGGATTTTGTGGGGTAGGCTGTCTGGGGGAGAGTCGTTTGCTAGCCCTGCTACAGTGGGGCAGTTCCTTCAGATGTGATTTGTTGATGGAGGGAGAGGGAGAGAGGGCAAGTTGTGGCGGAAATGTGCTTGTCTGGCCAATTTGTGGTGTGTTTGGTTAGAGCGGAATTCGAGGATTTTTTCCGCTACTAGACAGACCATCGATTATGTTTGGGACCATATTGTTTATTTGGCCTCTCTTTGGGCGAAGGCAGCTGGGGCCTTCAAGGGGATTCCTTTGACCTTTGTTCAACTTCATTGGAGGGAGTTGTAGATATTTTTTGTATTTTTTCGAGGACTTCTTGTCCTCCCCTTTTTGTATTCTTTCATTTGGTTGATTAAATAAAATTTTCTCTTATCTAAAAAAAATTTCAGTTTGTCACACACATTTTCAACATGGGGGGGGGGGGGGGCTAAGTCTTTATTATGCAGAACACTCGATGCAAGGAGTCATATTCTTTTCTGATATCCACTCTTATCATAACTCTGGGTGACATATTTCTCCTTTCAAAGTGCTTAGTCGGCTCGTGGGCCATGAAAATGTTTTAAAGAATAATTTATTGTCATTGTTAGTCTTTATTCATTCTTTAAATGTAAGTTAACTAAAGCTTCACCTAAATTTTAATTTCAGTTTGTCAAACATCTAACATAGAAAAAGAAGAAAAGTACTGAAGTTGTGAGATATTTTACCATTTATCCTGCCTGTCTTTTTTCCTTTTTTTGTTGGAAAACTCACGCCCAGAATCTTTAAGCCCCTCTCTCTATTAATTTTCTCCTCTCACCAAGAAACCACTGGTTTCTTTCCTTCTCTGAAATCTGATTTTTGCAATTTTCTTTATCCAGAAATTCCTCATTATAGCTACTATTTTATTTTACTGATGATGATTTTACTGCCAGCCAGTTGCCCATTTTCTTGGGTTTTTCCTTTATTGGATTTTGGAGCATTGTTATCTCATTTTGTTTGCTTATTTAGGTTTGTATGGGGTTTCATAGTTGGATGTGTTTAGGCTGTTGTTTGGATCATTTGATTTGCTGCCATTTGCTCCTTTTCTCGTTTTTTGAATTTTGCATCATTTAGATACATTGGGAACTTATATTTTGTCCACTTGGGGTTTGATTTAGCAGATGGATCGTCAAGGTTTGAGAGATAAAGAGTGAGTTTATAACATGTTTTATTTTAAATTTTCCTGCTTATATTTAAAATCTTGCATTTCATGAAAATAAATTCATTTTATACTTTTGTGTAAAAGTCGTCAGCCGGATATTTGGCGAGTCATTGCAATTGGATCGATTTAGCATGGGATCATTGATGCTTGCATGTAAGTGGTTTCGGTATCGCTTCATGGAGTTCAAGGATGATCCATCTTTTTGGAGGCATTTATTATTCCATGAGCTGGCTGTGGTAGGACCAACGAGTATCGTTCCTCAGCATACTAGGTGGGAAGATGTGTTTGTCAGTATCATCCTGAGTAAGTTTCAATATTTCTCTTCTAATTATTTACTTGATTTTTTTTTTATTTTGTTCTAATAATCAGTTAATTTTGCAGATAGGACCCATGTCTACTCTGATGCCAATGGGAATTATCAAGGGACAATCACATTTAGTAATGTTTTTGTCTAATACACATATATTTATTTTTATGTGTTTATGTTTTTATTAATAATGATAATGCAAAATTCTGCCTGTAGAGCCAACTAGGCTCGGAGGAGTTTTCCTTGAGTCAGCGACATGTGTGTTAGCCTCTCGTGTACTTAGCATTGATCAGCTTCAGTCAGAGCCTTCTTATTGTGTAGTGACTGACATTCTTCCTGGACTTTGGATTGCAGGTAAATTACTTTCCTTTTTTAAAGTTGGAATTAATGCAATTAATTAGTATAAACAATTCAATGTATTTTGATTATGTTTTTACTTTTTCATTAGAGATGCATATTGGTTGGTGTCCCTTTTGTGTGATGGAACCACAGTGCGATGAGCGTTACACGACTTATGCCTTGAGGCATTCTGAGTATTTTTGCATGGATGGTTTTGGAGAGTTTGAAGACGTGCTTTTGTGGTCGGGTACCGTTTCATCCTGTTCTGGTATGATTCTTGATCATGGGTTCATTGAAGATGACTCAGAGTTACATGAGCTCTCTTCTATTGTTGATGCGTTGGGCTTGACTTACAAGCTCACTTGTCATGGATCAGCATTCAGTTGTAGCTTGGTTGAGGAAGGTAATTAAATAATAGTTGAAAATCGTAAAAGTAGATTATTTTTGATTTGTAGTAATTTTATAACATATTCATATCTTTTTGCAGGAGCGCATTTGGAGGTGACCATTACTGTGAGAAAAGACCGAGATGGAAGGGTTGTTTGTATCTTAATTTGTCATGGGGTCACTCATTACAAAACAGCACCCTTCTAGGCATCCAAGACGAAGAGATATTTGTCCCTGCTTTGTAGTAAACGTTTTCCATGATTTTGGTATTAGACTAAAACTCCTCTCCTAGCCTCGGATCATCAGTATCTCCTTATGTCGTACACTTTAACTATTTCCATAACATTGTATCTTCCTTAACATCATGCCCAGACTCTTCTCAACGATTTTCTGTAAACGCTTACTCTTCCTAGTTTTTCTTTGTCGCCTTCAACATTTCTAGTGCAAATTAACTTTTTCTGATCATCCTAAGAAGCATTTCTATGCTCCACTGAATTTGATGGAGAGGCTGCAAATAGTTCTTGGGTATTGCGGTTAGGTAAGCACGGTCCCTTAATGGTTCTTCTTCCATGATCTACGGCCAATTGCATAAGATGGGAGTAAAAGAATTGTTTAACACAAATTTACTTTGCTTTGTATTTATTTACTTTGCTTTGGTTCTTCCATGATCTACGGTCAAAAGCCTATCCAAAGTGCTTCTGTAGGTCGAGGCTAGGCATAAGTGAAAATGAAGTGCCTCGGTCCCATGAGATGGTAAGGCACATGAAGCAAGCATACTTTAGGAGCCTCTTGATGTTCAGCACTATTCTGTAAATCTTTATTCATTTGTCAGTTTAATTATTTCTTTTAGAATGAGCTATAAAGCTCCCCAAATCTCTCCACTTAAGTATGACTCTTGAATGTCCTAAGACCTGAATATAGTAATGGACAATTGACCACCCTCAGGGGGTAGCTCAATTGGTAGGACGTTTGAGATCTATTTCATAAGTCTCAAATTTGAGTCTTTTTAACTCTCAGGGTCACTGGAGGTTTTTCTGGTCGTTATCTTCAAGGCCTATGAAATTAGTCCAGGCCAAGCTTAGACACCTATGTTATCTTAACAAAAGTAGTGGACATTTGACCAAGGCAAAATGAAGAAATTGTAGAATGGAGAGAAGGCAAATGAAAAAGGAAGAGAACAATGAGCCCTCTCTTTCCTTCATTGCGTATACATGACATGGGGCCCATTTGTCTCCATGTAGTCCCTGTATTGAGCATGAGCTATTCCTCTATCAATTTGTAAGGAAAAATGTCTCCTTGAGGTTTGGCCAAATTACATATAGGTGACTCGAGGTTCCAGTGATACCTAAGAGTAGACCTGGCAAACGTATAAGTCAGTTCGGGTCGGGTCGGGTAAATACAGATCGGGTTATATACGGTTTAATTTCGGATTAGCCAACGGGTTTGACAAATGTTGTTTCACAACTTTCGGGTTTAGGTCGGGTTTGTTTCGGTCGCGGATCAAAACGGATTGGGTCTTTTCGAGTTTGAACCTTTTCAGGTCGGGTTTCGGTAGGGACATTTCAGGTTTGAACCTTTTCGACCCGGGTTTCGATCGGGTCTGTAGTAGGTCGAGTTCGGATCGGGTCAGTTTTTGCCAGCTCTACCTAAGAGATAAGTTCTTTATAAACTTTCGGTTAGTTGCATTTCTGGTGGCCTGAGGTACAAAATGTCATTAATACCCTTTGACAAAATCAAGTTATCTCCCTTCCTGTTCCCTATGATAAAACCTGTTTCAAAAAATATGTAAATGAATGAAAAAAGTAATGATTAGATTTTATAATCTTATTTCCATTTAGAGTTAGGGTTGGGTACCGCAGTAAAGCATCTCTCAGCTGTTTCAGCTGTTCATAACAATAACTTGAATTCAAATCTTATTTTTAATAAAGTTCGAGATTACTTTGCCGTTTCAAAAAAATATAATTTCTTTTCCATTTAGAAAACATTTATAACTGTTCAATTCATCTATTACAGAATTGTACAACACTAAACTGGAAATTTTAAGAGCATTAGAGCAAAAATTTCTCTCTCTAAACACTGTCCTCCCTGCTTGAGCTTTGCAACGACGAGTACCATTTCATAATGAGAGGTGTTGGGGTAGTAGTACGAAATGCTAAGTTCCATTTCGTACCACTACCCCAACACCTCATTAAACACCTGCCAAAAACAAGGTATAAAAAGTTGAAATATATACAGCCTTATCCTTTCAATTACACAGAAGCAAATTCTTGACTAGTAAAACGTGATTGCTTTTTTAACACCTTCAGATTTTCCAGAAGCCGATTCCTCCAAGGAAGCCACATTAACTCCAGCATTTGCTAGAGACTTCTTAGTCCCTGCAGTTGTTTGAGCTTGTCCAAGAGTAAAACGTACAGCACCATCATCAGCTTCACAATTCAGAAAGTCTCTTTTGCTGACCCCCATGTTTCCTAGCAATATTTTCAACAATCTGTAGAAAATGAAGCAACTCATGCATAAATGAAGCAATTCATTTATAAATGCTAATTTTTGAAAATAGCAAACAGATATAAATCATATAATAGACTGAAGCACAGCCACGTCATACATTAGTCATTTGAGATACACAAAAACTCGTATGAGGCGTCCTCAAGGTGAGGCCCCCTCTAACAAGTATGATGTCATGATTATGTCACGCATGGCTATAGAGGGGGTCTCCCTTGAGGCGGCCTCATAGGAGACCTTTTGCTCACCATTAAAAGCAACTGCAACAATACGACCTAGAACTAAACAAACAAAACAAAAAAAGCCAAAGTAAAAAATTAAAACGGTACTAGTTCTTATAAGATCAAGGATCAAACGGAAACAACCTCTATTTTCTCAGGTAAGGATGCGAACATTCTACTCCCCTTAACCTGCCTAGGTGGGAGCCTCTTTAGAGGCACTGGGGCAATGGTGAAGTGTGCCACAGTCCTTAAAGTTCTATCCCGGTCTTTCTTTCTCGTTTTCTACATCTGTGGGCTCCATAAAGGGACGATCGAGGGGGATTGTATTCGGAAAGTTCTAGTCCTATACTCTTACAGTTGCACTATTGTTAGCAATAACACCCTTGTGAATCCTGCAGAAGACCAAGTCTATAGTTGTCCACAGGTTCACAACATTCCCCTAAACAACCACCATCAAAGGGGCTGTCTCCACTAAACAGCGCACATTGTAATTGTGCCAGTGCTATTTGAAAATGACAGTAGTGATATCTGATATTGGTAATGGTTTTTTGGCGAGCTGACATTTTTGTATGTTGACATTAGACAAAAACTGATGAAATCCAGAAGCCATATATGGTTACTTACCTGTATAATGCATCACTAAGGAATCAAATTGTGGCAGCTATGTCACAACATAGTAGCTTTGAAGTGGCTTTTAAGCTTCCCACGACTGCAGGATCACACCGATACAGCTGCAAATCTGCAATGCTGGCAAACCTTCCGCAGTCCCCACGACTATGCTGTTGCGGGTTTGCCATTATGACTACAATCTTTTTACTTTTAGATAACATGGGTATCCGGGCTTTTGCCCGACTATTCCAATGGGCCCTGTAACGACCAGGAAAACCTCTAGTGGCCATTATGATTTATGACTACAATATAAGGCCAATGGCTGAAGGATGATTAGGCTTCAAAGAGGTGTCATCTGGGGTTAAGGATGCATTAGCGAAATTTGTTTGAGCTAAAAGGTAAATGTTAATCTGTATACATAACATGGTTTATACTTTATAGCATAAATATTGAAGACAGATTCATGATATGTGATATGGGTGACACAAACACACCCACAGTTTCCAATTTTCCTATAGGTACATCTTTTATTGCTTATCGTCCCACCCACTCGATCCCTACCACCAATAAACCAAAAAAAAAGAAGAAAAGAGGACAATAAAGGATTCAAGTCCCACAGTCCAAAGAAAATCCACATATTCATTATGGTTCCCCCGCCCCCCAAAATAAAACTTCCGCACGATCGCACACTAGGTTGTGAGCTACCAGATCATAGAACAAGTTCAAGCACAACTTAAAAAATATGTTTGTCTATTCACTCCTCCAAGTTGAGGTTTTCATCAAGCACAAACTCCCGGATTTTCCGAGCAGCAGAGCTATACCATAAAAGCTCCATATAACCCCCAAATTTAGTAACCAGAAGTACACCATGGTTCAAAAGATAGTCAGATATCAGAATGGCACCAATGCACCATACCAGACAACTATATTGTCAAGTACATATCAAGCAAGTTAAAGAAGCAAATTCCTAATAACACAAAAGGATACCTTAAGACTTACCTCGTGCAAGACAAAATTAAGTATCAGAAGCAACCCATAGACAAACAGAAATATTAGACTCTGGAACCCGCCAAAAAAATACAAGAGGACTCGAAGCCTCCTATCTATTAGTGACGCCAGACAAAAGAAGCACAAAGGATTGAACAAACAAATCACCATGAACACGTTCACACAAGTTTTTTCAAGGTCAAACTTTATAAACTTTGACCATAAATATGTCAAAAAGTATTTAAGATTTATGATGTAAAAATACTTTTGTTGGATTCATTTAATTAGTACTTTCCACAAATCATAATTTTATAATTTATATATATATATTCGTATAATTGTAATTATTTCTGTCCACCATTTCCAATGGAGCCAAAAGCTTCTTTACTTTTTGGCTTCGGAATGTAATGGACTAAAGCAAAATGGCTCATAAAACTGTCGGCACTTCTTATTCATTGTGAAGTTGCCGATGGTTGTCACACTTCGGATCTCGGGTCAAACGGAAACAGCCTCTCTGTGAGACTCTCATAGGGGGTAAGGCTGCGTACAACCGACCCCCTTTACCCTGCCTAGGCAGGAGCCTCTTTGGAGGCACTGGTAATGTTAATGTTAATGTATATAATTGTAATTAATTGCGGTCAAAGTAGTGCATTGGAGACACTGAAAAAACTGGTGTGAACATTTCACTGGACGCATACAGTGTCGTCGTGCATGTACAGACTGTTCCATGCTTGAGTATGCCCACTAGCTTCGAGTGACTTTCTTTTTTCCACCATCTGCTGCTTATATGGTTTGCCATTGCCCTCAGATGCATGGTTTCTGGTTCAGAATTAAAGTAAGAATCAGCAAGTCGTCCCTGAATCTTGCATAAAATCAAACAAATGCAAACTCTACAGAAGCTTACTGTATATTCCGAGAGCGGCTTTTGTTTCTGCTGGCTCTACAAACAAATTCCTCCCTCAGAAGGACTGACCAATTTTTTTAACGCCCTGGCATCATAGCAAAAATTCGTAATCAGGTGTACAAAATTTAAATGGCCCTAAATGACTTTAACACAGCACTTCAGAGTAATTATTTCTTCATACACTAATAATATCCACATCCCAACTAACTGTCCAACTTATCACAATGAGAACAATGTTAGGAGAGTTCTTTTATTAGATAGGGCACTAATGAGGAAGGTTTTCCAATTGAGCGGGATTGGTGGCTGTTTTAGTTCTGTTTCGTTCCTGGTGACAGAAAGACGCTGCTTCTAGAGGCGTTAGGCAAAGAAGTAATCTTATCATTTTGAGATGAAAACAAGTTGTTGACATTCCCAGAACACTATCCTTCAAGGTGCAAAAAGAGGTTCAGAAATGGGAGTTGGAGACTCTCAGTTTTTCTTCTGCAGTTTGCAAATGACACCATTTTCTCAATTCTGTTCCGGGAGTGTCTCCATTCTTAAAGGATAATGACATGTCATGTTACTATCATAATTGCACAAGTTAGTTCACACAAATGTTGCCATTCTTCATTAAGATTCTCATTTCACATAACTGATTATGGCCGAAAATAAAGACCAGAATGATGCTTTAGAAATATTTACCGAGAAGCTTCTTCGGGAGTGCTATAAACAACATAACCAATACCCTTAAGACTGTTTTGTCTCTTTATCAATCACTAGATGGACCTCTTTGACATTTCCATATCCATTAAAGAACTCTGCCAATTCATCCTCGCTGTAAAATGAACATCAAATGTGAAGGATTAGGATCACAACAATTCCAAAACAATCAATTTGCTGTGAAGAACACAGAACAAGCAAATAGCTAAGGTGGTTTACATTGCAGCTCTGTATATATTGTGGAAGAAAAGCCGGGCACTTTAAAGATCTTTATTTGCACCATGTGGACTACACAGTGAGTTCCCAGTTTTTGCCGATTCATCACAATGACTATCTTCCGGTAGGCTCTCCTGGTCCCCAAAAATGATATGTTACTGAACATCCTGCATCTTATTTCCTTTACCAGGACCATCATCATCGTTATCACTTTCTGAATCTGACCATGCTTCTCTAACTCTACTTCTAAAGTAATCCGTATCCGTGACAACATAATCGGACATATTCTGTGATTCTGCTCGGTTTTCAACAAGCATTCCATCCACCTTTCAAGCACTATTATTAAATCAAACTTTTTTGTTGACTTCTTTCGATCTTCTTGTTTTGTTGCACAGGCTTTCAACCGAGTTTGGTTGAAAGTGGGTGCTACTACGTCATCTGCCCACAGTTTTGATTTACTTCGTGGCTGCTCAACATGAAGAAACTCTTCGAATTTGGGATCATCAATCTCATTAGTTTTGTTGTCATTCTTCTTGTCTTTTGTAGCTTTGTTGCCAGAATATGTTTTTCTTTTCATTCAGTTCCTTTTCCTCTTAGTCCTTTTTCTCCTTCAAATTCCAGCTCCAAGAAGAAGGAAGGTTTGGATCCCCATTTCCCAAAGCAACCTGACAGTATGAAAACAATGATAGATCCATTTCAACAAGTCCAAATCAAGCTAAAATCATAATCTTTGTAGGTGAAGGAGTCTTTGCAATTGCATCGTCTTTTTCGAGTAAAAGTATCTAGATTCAGAACTAAATATATTAATTATTCATACCTCCCAAGCCAAGACCAAGCTAGTATTAGTGTAGTACTACTATTTTCACCCTTCAATTTTTTTGGTATGTTTTCCCCACTTGACTACTTTCTATTAATAACTTTTTATCCTTCCCTACTTGTTCTTTCAAAAGACTTTTTGTCCTCCACGGGTCTTTCCAAAGATGGTCTTTAAGTTGAGCAACTCTGGACCTCCAGACCTTACTGAGAGCAGGATCATCAACACTAATCAATGTTGTTGATTAAAACTGTAAGGCCGCATAACTTGTCAAACTTCATTTTCTCACAAGTTAAGAAAAGCTAATCGGCTGTCCAGCGCAAAGCCAAATCAAATATCTACGATGAACTTATCATTCCACATACATAGAATATAAAAATTCAACAATAGTCTAGTCCACAACGATGACTAAATCTATACTTATGAAAGGCCTCTCCTTGGAAACTTGCCATCACACTCCTGAATTACACTCACTGTTGTTAGATAAGAAGGTATATTAAGGCTAACCAAAAAGATTACAGCCAAGGAGGACAAGGAGCCATCACAGAAATATCTAGTTACCTTAATTCTGCTCAATGTTAGTAAATGACGCCCCCTAAAAGCGCCCGCTGCCGCAGCCCATATTGAAGCCGATCAGCTACCAGAGCACCAATCTCACACAAGTGTCCCCAAATCGGACACCCCAGAGAATAAAGAAGAAGATATATACTCTCCAACCACAAACACCAAAAGAAAGCCATATTACACAGAACCAAAGTTGCCTGCTCTCCTTTCCCTCCCAACTCCAATATGCTTAGTCAGCACATGTTTTGTAATACTGGCGACACAAACCTAAATTCCTCCCATAACAGCAAAAAGCCGCTGTCACAGCAACAGAGCCAAATCACAATGCAAGACAGGTAAGCAGCAGGCTTACTACTCCGGAGAATCAAAAACACCCCAGCATGGGTCAATATAAGCCAAAATGGTCTTCTCTGCAACATGTCATTAATGAGTACCTTCCTGAGAACCATGGTCCAAACAAATATCCAGTACCTACAGGGAACATTAGCGCCACCCAAGTCTACTCACTAATCACTTTATTTCTATGTCCCCATCTTCACTAGTTTGTTTTTAATTTTCTGGGGGCAGGGAATATCCTAATGACCAAACAGCATAAATCCACATTGGCAACACTTGAAAAAGACAATTTTAACATCAACAATGCAGCAGTTGAGGTTAGCATCCCTCTATACCAAAATAGTTGTCAGGTTACTAATAGAAATGAACTAACAATGTGACAACTAAGTGTGTTTTGTTTGCCCAGGGTTGAGATTATTGAGAATCATATCAACATTATTTCGTGAAAGCTGTCATTTTTAAGCCAACATGCGGTAGTGATTTTGCATTTTCTTTGTAAATAATAAGTAAGCAATTCAATTGTACGAGGAACCTCACCTCACATGCAATTCTCGAGGTAGCCAAATAAGACTTGTTGAAATATCTAATAGCTTTTTCAGCTTCTTTGAGATGATCCAACGTTAGATGTGCAGGCAGGTTTTTCACACAAATTCGAGAACCCATTCAATCTGCAGCAACAAAAAGCAACCCATAACATGAAATTCATATTGAATTGAGGGAATTTAAGTATTAAAGCTACTGCAAACTTTGGTCCAAAACCGGACAATTACCAAGCCTACCGAAAAACCCTGCAAAAACCTCAAAGCTACTGCACTTTGGTTCCTTTCCAATTTGCACCTAATTCGTGGCCTGGAAAATTGGAGCCGGCAAGATGAAGAGAAGGAAGAGAAGAGAGAGAATACCTGGGTAGTTTGAGGTCTGCAAATTGGCGCGCGAGAGAGAGAGAGAGACACAGAGGGATTACTGTTACTGCCTTTTACAGTTTCACCTTTTGGTGTTTTAGGGTTTAACCTCTTCTTCTTCCCTTTGTTTTCTTTTTTTCGTTTTTTATCCCATTGATTATTTTGTGGTGTTTTGTTTTTTTAATTATACGAGTAACTAACTAAGTGATTTTATTTTAATGAGTAAAATATCAACATTTTTGTTATGGTTTTAGACTTGTTAAACGAGTCGAACAAATGGATCACATATCTGGTCATTCGAGTCGGTTCTGTTACGGGATATTTTGGGTCAAATTTACTTTTTAGTTTATTTTTCAGGGTTGTGAAATCAAGTTTTAAGTCGAGAAAGTTGTGTCAAAATCCGGATGAAAAAACAGTTCGGCCTGGATTATCAGGTCAAATTAGCTTTAGAGCTTGGTTATGTCTATAATATTTTATGTGCAGATTAGGTACAACATAGTTTAGTAGCTTAGTTAGTTTGGCCCCGTTAGACTTGCATAGTAGTAGTTTTCAAATTTGTTTGGCCCCTCAAACCTGCAATTGAATACACAAAAAACAGCACCAGGCTCCATAACAACTCATATTCTCAGTTGTTAGGTCTTTCTTCACAATTTGGGGCTCCATTTGCATAACATTCCAAATTCAATTGAGCTAAGTTTCCTCATGTATCAAACTCAAATGCAATTGTAGCTTGAAACATGAGGCATGATGTCTGAAATCAAGTGACTTTTATCCTATCATATACAATACACACAAATAGACTCAATTTGCTACTTTGCCAATTGAATAAGGACCTACCTGAGTAGTCTTGGCTAGTATTTGTATCTTGTATTCGTAACCGTTGCCGCTCAAGAATTTCCTTTGACAATATATGAACCAAGTTTACATAGAGTCCCCTATGACAACAATTTTGCAACATCTTCAAATTTAAAACCAAACATACTAACCTATTCAATCACGACACAACCATCATTTTGTAGTTGTTTACAAACACAACATTAACAAATATACATCATCAATTTACATGTTCAATACTCGCATCCAACTTATTTTACGTTCAAAATCCTACATTATGTTCTTATGTCGATTTTACCATAAAGAATAAAGATATCTTCATTAACTCCTAAATTAAACCCTACTAAAAGTAAGTAAATTGTAATCTTTGTTGTGGAACATTAAAGCGAATCAAACCAAATGAGTAGTAATATAATTTCATTTTCTTTTTTGCGGGCGTTATGACTTCTTCTCCATTGATTTGTGCCCAAGGCCATGCGTGCCTATGGAATCAGAATCTTATATGTTTAATCTTACTATAATTGATGCTCTTAATTAACTAATCATAAGAAGACTTCAGAGAAAGAGAATATTCTTGGGCCATGCATACACTAAATAAATATACATGCAGTGCAATAGCTTTTAATTAAGGCTAAATATTCAATGACATGGGAATTGGCATGGCACTTGACGTAGGCAAGTGTGTGCTATATATATATATATGTACCGTTTCACAGCATAAACTTTGTTAATTACTAGGAAGTGTGTGGAAAGTGCTAGCTTTTATATGGCCCAAATACTAAAGACATTGCATGGAACTTGACTTAGGCACTCAACAAGTTGTATATTTCTATTACAATTATGCAACACCAAAGATATATAGGGGACCTTTGGTTTGGGATACTCAAAGAAAAGGAAAGGGATGTAAAATGTCTAGTAACCTTTCTCTTTTTTTTTTTATAATTAAAATATCTAGTTATCTTTGTCGGTGTTTGAATTGAAATAGCGGAAAAATCATTTATTCCAATATTTTTAGAATGAGTTACCGATTGTAAATTTAAATAAGGTAATCAACATTACCATACCTTTCGATTACCCTATTAGTGTGTCTTTCCGTTAGACAATTATTCCCCCTTCTAAACTCACACATTGATCTCCTAAGTCGATCAGCTTGAACAAAGTAGCAAAGTTATGAATAAACGGGAGAGAGGGGCAAAATTAAAATTTCCTTACAAGTTGTTCATGAATCATGGCAGATCAACTCAATCTCTTATTGTTCTTTTTTTTTTATATATAATCAAAATCAGCAAATAAATCAATCTTCAATTATTTCAAACTCTAAATCAATATCACCTCAAAAAACGGAATCAAATAAGGAAAATAAAGGGGAAAGGAAGAAAGTGAATTTCATTGTTGGCTCTAGAAAGGCAAGAATTTTTTTTTTCCCGGCTATTTCCATTGTTGTTGTTTGGTTCTCTTTTTCTTTTTTTAAGGTTTTCGAAACGATGACCCCTTGTTATTCATCCGCTACAACTCTACAAGGTATCACGCACAATTCCCATCGTAAGAACATGGAACCCCAAATGGTCACCACAAAAAACCAAATCGAAGATCAGACACATTCAACTTCAATTCGATCAATCAACATCAAAAATTAGTTTTAAGGTTCAAAGCGAGCCAAAACAACCAACAAATAGGGGTGAGTAGGTATAATAATGAGTGCCGAGTACCGTAATCGAAAATGTGATTTCAGAATCAGAATCATCAAACAGGCCAATCCAATTCTGATTGTTCACTTTTAGGAATCAGATTCAGTTAAGTACCTCGTGTAAAAAAAATTATAATACTTTTTAAATTTGTTGGAAACAACGATAGTAATTTTCTAGTAATATTAGTGAGTACACTTTCAAAGTAGTAGTACCATTTGAAGTACTTTGACTTACCTTCCCAAAAACTTAGGATCTATTTGAAGATTTGGTAGGGAAAAGACTACATGTACACTAAGTGTATAAAGTGAGATATACACAAATCATCCTAATCTTATATTTGGCAACTTCTTTGGATATTGAGTGAATCTTATTAAATGTGAGGAAGAATCTTTTTCAAATGAAAATTTTGAAAATTTCAAATTGATTTTGAAATTTGGAATTTGAAATTCAAAGGAAAAAGTAAACAAGCATTTAATACTAACAAATTTAAAGAATATTTATTTTAGAAATTAGAAAATCAGATGACTCTCCCCCTCCCCTTACGATTTTTCGACGACTTTGCAACGGTACTCACCCACCCCTCTCTCTCTCTCCAACCGGCACAACCCCTTCAATTATTTTTTCGGTGACATTAAAACGTCGAACTTATTTTCCGACGAAGATTAGAATTTTCTAAAATCAATGAATAGAATTTCCTAGTTAATTAGACACCCATAAATATTCATGTTTCAGTGTGTCCAGATAGAACCGAGAAACCTTTTTTTTTTTTTTTTTTTTTTTTTCTGGGTAGCCATTTTTTCTGGCGAGCTTGCGGACTTGCGGTCATGTATTAACTTGGAAACATGTAATTTAGCTACCAAAGTCTTCACTAACAAAAAATCCAAGTACTCACTAATTTTGCAATCAAGGAAGCATTTTGCTACCATGGATTTCACTAATCTAAATACAAGTACAAACTAAATTTGCTACCATCTACGACATTTATAAGTTCGCAAATGAAAATTATTTTGCTACCAATATATACATTAACTACCTGTTTTGATTGGCATACGAAATAAAACTCTTCGATAAATACGAGAAGAAAAACAACCACAACAAAGAACGGACGGACACTCTTCACCGAAAAATTAATCAGAAAAAATAGTGTAAAGTTTTGCCGGAAAATATGGGTAGAAAAGTATTATCGTATGAATAAGTCGATAACAACTGGGCTCCTCTTTCGCTGTAAAATTCGTTTTTCGCCGGGATGTCGCCCGAGAGTAGTCGGAGAAGTTGGAGATGACCGGAAACAATGAAGCTCGTTTTTTTTTTTAATTTCCTTTCTGTTTTCTCCCTCATCCCTTTTTTTTTGGCTCCAAACCTCGTTTTTTTTTTGCCTTCTTTGGCCTCTTATTTTCTCTCATTTGGCCTCTTATTTTCCCTCCAAAACCTCCTAATTTTCCTCCACAAGTTTTAAAGAAAAATTCTTAATTAGGGACAAGTGGAAGGCTAAGATTATTTGTGTATATTTTATAACATACACTTAGTGTATGTGTATCATGATCCCTTGGTAGGGGGTGGCAATAATACCTCATTTGTTAATTTTGAGGGCTTTCCCCTCATATGCACCAATGAAAAAAAAATAACAAAATAACCACTTTAGTAGTGGGCCAGGGCACTTAATCATCATTAATTTGTGCATGATTTATTAAGTCATCTTTAAGCCAAATAAAATACTGAATCCTTGTCCCCTAGGAAAAAAAAACACCAATAATGTAACTTGTTGAATATTAACGTTCGTACATCACAAGTATAATTTGGACTCATTTGTCAAAAGTGAAATGGTAGAGTGTGGTTTATGTTGATTATGAACTTATAAAATATCTCGCATTAGAAAAACAGGAAAGAATATGATGGGTAGTTAGTCAACTTGTGGTTGAGCATGAAAGCTAGGCTCATATACACTACACATAATACAAGATAATGATTTAAAGAAATGCTTGGTTGTCATCTTTTCAATAGACAAATAATGCTTTAGTTTTGTTCGTCTTCTTTTCAAGATAATGAATCAAAGATTTGAAGGTTCATTCATCAGTCCAAAGATAGCTACAATAATTTAATCTATGGACTATATGATATGATGATCATCTTTGCTAAATGATGATTAATGTTTATGTTAAGTTACTATAAAAAACAGACCAAATCGAGCATAAGATAATACAAGCAAATCGGAGAAAAAGAGTGGACAAGGACTTCGCACTTCGCAGCCGGCACATTGTATAACAATGCAAAGTAAAAGGGTTTAAAGGTACCCAAAGAAAAATGATTGGTAACTAAAGAGGTGTGGTTATGTGGTAGACACTCATCTATGTATTCTTAACCAAGATTAAGGGTTTGAATAATCTCGCCTTGAATATGGAGCAGTTATAATTTCTTTGGCCAGTTGTCCCACCCTTTGAGGTGCCTACAAACTAACACATGAAAATAGTTGTTGTGGTCGACGTGGATACCCTACAAACATCAGCTTAATAATGAATATAACATTAGTTGATAAATTTAGTTGAGTTGGTTCTAACACATGGTATCAGAGCCAAATGGACCAAAAATTAATGTGCTCGAA
Organism: Tetragonia tetragonoides; assembly: GCA_038025085.1. Classification (NCBI taxonomy): domain Eukaryota; kingdom Viridiplantae; phylum Streptophyta; class Magnoliopsida; order Caryophyllales; family Aizoaceae; genus Tetragonia; species Tetragonia tetragonoides. Next base: position 35,494,859 of record CM076154.1, on the reverse strand, counting down.
TTCCGGCAGCTTCATTCCCTACGTGGAATATTTCAGCACATGATATGAGGAACATAGGAAGACTTGTGCATTATCCACACTCCAAATCCGATAAACTTTTATGTAAAAGAATTGATAAGAAATATAACATTAATTGGGCCTAATTATCGAGTAAGTGGAAAAAAAACACACGTATACGACCATACTTAGCTTAAGATTACGTGGTAAAACCGAATAATATGCGATAGATTCTCCCAGGAGAGACAACCTTAGGTATATTCTTCTGAAAGATTCAAGGTGCCAGTCCAATAAAGCACACAAATGGCTGAAAATAATTGGCTCTTCTTGTAATTAAATAGTCAGTCAAGTGATAGATCACGACAATAATGACGACAAGTAATTGCGAAGGCTTTTGACTCTTCAAAGTCCAGAAGGAGCAAAACTAAAACTAGTGAACGTACTGTCTTGACACTCTTTCTTTCTCTTTCACAAAACATGCATGTGAGGATTCTAAGTTGTACACTTCCGTCCATCTATTTCTTGGTGTATGTGTTCCCTAATTTGAGAAATCAAACAAAAAAGATCGTACTACATATAGGATTTTTGATAATAAATAATGAAGAATGTATGAAGATATGATATGAGCCACGAGATACTTGGTTAGAATTTCTATTGAGATTTGGAATTCTTATCTTGTTTTGATATGATTTTGGTAGTAAATTGAGAATTGTATTCCTATGCACAAATGCACAATGCACATATATACATCATTAGGCTAATAAAGAGGCCTAACATGTAGTTGGAAGGTGACTCAAGTTGTCTTCTTAGGTTAAGAAGACGAGTTTTTGATTAAAGAGGGTGACTTTGTCACCTTCTCCTTTTGTTGCAGTTAACTAAGGAGCATGTATCGCAGTAATAACCCAATGATATTAAACGTGAGTAGACTTACTCTTTCTACCCATGTTCAATACCTATGAGAAGCAGTGCACTTGGTAGGAGTCCCCTTGTAAGAGTCTAAGTCTTCAACAACGACACTGGACTGATCTGAGACATGTCCATCTTAGCGTTCCTCATTACCTACAAAATAAAAATAAAAATAAAATTAAGAAACCGCTCTTACTAGGTAGCTAACCTACAACTTCTCTGGACAAAGTATAGATTTGTTTTATGTAAGTTATGATAGCATAGATGGGTATTAGAGAATTTTACTCTTGCATGGTAGAGCTAGAGACCAAAGTGTAGTTAGATTATTATTTTATTTTATTTTATTTTTTTATCTCAATGCCGCAATACGGCACTAACTTTCATTTAATTGACTCAAAACTAACATCAACGTGTTGTTTGCGCTACAAGGAATTCCAAATAACATAAAACAACTAAGATCTACTTTCGAAAGAACAACATAGGTTATCTCATGAGCAACCCAATTATCATCCCTAAGAATATTACTCCAGCTAACAATCTGAAAACAAGAACAATAATCTAATATACCAAGATGAATATGACTTCCACCATGGCTGCTTGAAATCAGTGTCTTGACCAGCTCCGTCGATATGTAAATACCAAATCCAACATCACTGTTAGAAATCGGCATCTTGATCGGCTCTGTCGATAATTGACAATTAATCATCAATTGCCTGAACATAGCATAAATTATGCTATAAAGAAAGCGGGGCGCCAACGCGTGATCCCTACGATCGGAGGTAAGCACGAAACGTGCTGCAACTATTTGGAAATATAGATCCCCTTGACATAGCAGATCGAACTTGTCTTCTCGATTCATGAAACTTAACTCGATAAGCAAAACTATATGAAACTCCGACGAACACGGAGACCAATCAAACTCCGACGAACGCGGAGACTCAAACAATCTCCCACAAAAGGAGAGTTTATTAATAACCCTACCGAACATTATAATAACAGAGGGGCTAACCACTGGCAAAAACTCCAGTGATAGCCCCAAGATGAGTCAGAAGGAGAAATGGAGGCTAGAGTTTTTTTTTTGAGAGAGGGGAGAGAAAGTCTTCAATGTTCTAAAGTGTAGGTAGATTAGCATAGTGTGCAAGTGCTAGTTTAAGCTATCACTTTATTTTTAAACAACAGAGTAGTCTTCAATTTTATTCGTTGAAAATAAAATTTGAACTAAATTATTGTTGGAAACAAGTAGGGGGTGTGTTACTGCGCTACTCCCCGAGATCATTTTTAGTTATCACCTAATTAACAAAGCCAATGTAGCTAGTTTTAAAATATAAGTAAATTCTATATATGGATTAAGGTTGAAGGAGCATATATACTCCTCACACATGCTTTAAAATTATGCTTTTCTCATGTCTTTTAAATTCCTTAGTTGTGCTATTAATATAGAATATCTTACAAAGTCAATTGGGTTAGGAGACAAAAGGGAGCAATTATGGATATGCTACTCTGCATGAAAAGCATAAACCTGTGGGAATTGAATAAGTGCATAGAAAAATCAATATCTAATCAAGGAAAGAAAAAGAGATAAAAATAATACGAAAATAAAGAAAAATAAAGATGTCGTTCACCTCTTTATTAATAGCAATGCTTGACAGAGAAAACATGAAAATATTCGTCATCATAGATACGAAATGTGTGACACATGCATTAATTGTTTCAACAAGTGGGGATGAAAATTAAAAAAATAGAATGAATAGCTAAGAGCCTAAGATATTAGGGTTGTTCAAAAATATCCGAACTTGAGCATCTGATTCGAAAACTCGAATATCCGAACTGAAATTATCTGAAAAAGCGGATATTCAAAATTTCGGATACCATTTTCCAAAATTTTTGGAAAAAACTCAAAATTATCCGAAAATTATCTGAAATTATCCGAAATATTTGGCTCACTTTTTCAAAATATTAGGCACAAAATAGGATAAAAAATAAAAAATATAAATATTTTTCGGATAGCGGATATCCAAATTTTTGGATACGGGTTCGGATATCAAAATTTGGTATCCGATTTTCGAATACGAGAAATTTCGAATACCCGCATATGAACACCCCTATAAGATATACTCATAACTTAATATATGTCCCTATCCAACAAGTTTACGCAATATATATCCGTAAATCATACTATGTATTGGGTAAATTAACCTATTTCTCGTGGATTGAGAGACTCAGTAGAGGAGGAAATCTCCCTGCAAAAATAAGGTAGAGGAGATTTTATTCTTTTACATAACTGAGAATTCGAACCCTAAACCCGCTAATTATAAGAGTGGAACATTTACTACTTGTATTCCCACATCATCCTCATAAAAAAATGTTAATTTAAGTGCTTTTCATAAGCTGGAAGAGGGATTAGTAAACTCATTTTTAGAAATCCAATCAATATGTATTTGGTCCCTCGACAAGTAAGGATTTAGGACATCACATCAAAGTTTCGAATGAATATTTTGGAAAACACATGCAAGAAAACTCTGATATAATACCTAAAATTTTGCATTTAAAGGTAGCCTTATTCGTACCCTAGCCACGGATATTTTACCTATCTTGCTCAACCGTAACATTTCATGATTACAAATATTATTTGTCTCCATAGATCCCATGTTGACATTTCGTGATTACAAATATTAATATCCTTTTCATGGATTAAGGTTTTGCTGATTTGTTTTGATTAAACATTTTTCTTTGTCTTCTTTAAATGGGGAAAATCCAACCAATTGAGCCATATGCAAGGAAGTGAGGACAAACCCCAAAACCACCATCCTCTAATAAGGATATGAGTCATCAAACCCTCAATGTCTTAGTTTGATACATAAGTTGCAATAACTTGAGAACACTATATTTGAATATGAGGATTAGAAAAGATATTAAGATTCATCGATCTCAAATTCTATTGTAAAATTAATATTATATTCATTTCAAAGTTGAAATTAAGAATTCTTTCGGTTTTTTTTGCATAATTATGTATAGGCATCTCATATTCATATGAAACGTAACCTATTCGATGTTACTTTTGATTTAAAAAGGATATTTTTGTGTACAAACTTTAAACCTTAAGTAACAATTTTTAATTAGGGGTGATACTTTTGAGCTACTTTTGGATTGTAAAGTATTGCTCTTGGACGCTACATCGTACGTTAGTCTTGTACAATATAATAATAACCAAGTATATAATGAGGCACTGTTCTTTTTTCAGCTAATTGGTGCGGAGCGAAACGAGACGAAATAAATGTCAACGAAAGTTAAATAACAAAACTAGTTCGCTGAATAAAACGGAATACATCATAGAATGAGAACGACGAAAAGAATAGGACTGAATACATTTAACACAAATCGAATTAGTTAGGAGTTAGGACGACCGTACTATGAGAATGACAAAAGATGCACCAAAACCCTCTTTAACAAAAGAGAGTAATACTATACAAATAAGAGTACTAACACTTTATATTTTACTTGTATTATTTGAGGATCTCATTTGGAGCAATAATTATCCGAATTTGAGTTCTTAATGTGTACTATGACCATTATAAAAGGTCAGGCGTCGTACCACATAAGGATTAGAGTAGTGAGAAACACCAAAACCAAAACACTCTTCTCTTTCCACTATCCTGCCTCTCATCAACTTCTCTCTCTTTCTCTCTCCTTTTTACAGTTCACAGTCATTCTCGTGTTGAAGAACTTGTTAATTCGTCAACTTTACATGAACCCCATCAATATTATCTTCACTATTCACAAGTTTCATCAACCCAGATAAAAAAAAAAGTCATCTTTTTTAATTTTTTTTTGTTGGGGTTTGCTCTTTTTTCGTTTTCAGGAACTTAAATCTGACAATCTGTGAGAATTTTGAGAAAAACTTGAGATATGTCGACTGTTAAGCTTGAGAGGCTTACATCAATTGATGCCCAATTGAGATTGCTTGCTCCTAGGAAAGTTTCTGAGGATGATAAGCTTGTTGAGTATGATGCTTTGTTGCTTGATCGTTTTCTTGATATCCTTCAGGCCTTACATGGAGAGGACATCAGAGAAACGGTATATTGTTTGATTTGATTTCCATTTTCTCTTTCATATTACATTATGTAATAAAGTTTCAAACTTTGGGTTTTATTTCATTGTTTTGTGTCAATTTTAGGGATTAATCAGTAATGGTAGTGTTGATTGATTGATCAGCAAAACAAAAACAAAAAAAGAAGTAAATAAATTGTTTTATTGATAATTTGGATGATGGGTAGTTACATTTGAATCCTTTGGATGATGCGATTCAAGCTACCATTTTGCCAAAAAAAAAAGAGAAATTTGATTTGATGGTTGCCCTTGACTAGATTTTGCTTGTGGAATTTTTGTGGTTCTTCTTTTTTGGTTGGATAATATAGGGTTTTGACAAGTGTTCAGTTGGTTTATGGGAAACATCCTATCTTCTTTGGTTGTCAGGGATAAGCCTGTGACAGTTTGACCCTCATCCATTGGCTTTTGCTAATTGGGTCCCTCCATTGATTTTTTTGCTTTTATGCTTCACAGTAGGCCTTTAACTTGTCAAACTGCCTTCAGGTCTAATGTTTTAGTTGTTACAACCTTGTTCTGTGTAATTGTTTGAGTTTGGTGCCCAAATCTGAATGATAAGTTAACTTTGATGAATCAAGTGGAAACTGGCTTCTTGATTAGATAGAATGGATGAGACTGCAGAAATTAACCCCACGAGAGAATATGGTTGTTTAACATACATTGTTGAAGATCTTTACATGTTTTTTGCTTAAGAATTGAAGTGTCTATACCTGTGTTGGAGTTTCGAGTGTTTGAGAGTGGTAATTGAGGTAAAATGACATGTATATGACCACATTACCATAAGGCTTAACAATACCTTGGATAGTGCTGTGGTAGCCTTTCCTGTCATTTGGAACTTCCTTTTTTCGGGAGTGGGCAGGTGGTGGAGGTTTGTGCTATAAGCCTATAATTGGTGTTTGACATTGTTTTTGGTCCAAGGGAAGAGAATTGGAGTGGAGGGGCGAGGACAATGATAAGATGACATATATTATACTGCAGTTTGATATTATGTTTGGTTTCAAGAAATAAGATGATGATGTAAGAGAACTTATCTTCTAGGTGCATGGGGTACTTTTCTTTCAGCCCCCTCTCTGTCTCATGAAACAGATACAAGGTGTAGCATTGGGGCTTCATTGTTAGTTATTGCATATCTTGTTACATTTGTTATCTTTTCTAAGGTTCTCATTGACGTATTTTTATGTCAAAGTCTGTAAACATTTAGTAGATGATGACATTTCTGGTTTGCTTGGCTTAGGTTCAAGAATTGTATGAAATTGCTGCCGAATATGAAAGAACACAGGACCCAAAGAAGTTGGAGGAGCTGGGAAACATGATAATCAGTTTGGATGCTGGAGACTCCATTGTGGTTACCAAATCTTTTTCTCACATGCTTAACCTGGCCAACCTTGCTGAAGAAGTCCAGATTGCTCATCGCAGGAGGGTCAAAAAAGTGAAGAAAGGGGATTTTATGGATGAGAGTACTGCAATAACTGAGTCAGATATGGAAGAAACACTAAAGAGGCTTGTGGGGGATTTGAAGAAATCCCCACAAGAAGTATTTGAAACTTTGAAAAACCAGACAGTTGACTTAGTTCTTACAGCTCATCCCACTCAATCTGTTCGTAGATCCTTGCTTCAGAAACATGGAAGGTCTGTCTTTCTCATTCAATTGTGTTCTTCTTCAGATGATTTTCAATGTTTTTATTTATTCTTTTGGTAGTACATTAGTAGTTATCATGTTTACTTCCAGGTGTTACTAGAATAAGGTTGACCTGGCAGTTGAACTACATTAGGCAATTATGTCCTAAAAGGTCAGCTTTATTAGCCAGGTTTTACCTTGCACCACCATGCGCACAAACCTATTTGTACAAGTTGTCAAGCGAAGATATACGCAAATGCATGTTCATGGGCACACACACACCCACGCACACATAAATTCACTTTCTGTTTGGGAGCATTAAGGCTATCAAGCATGCCCTCCCTTCACCCTCCTCCCCCTCTGCCATTAATCTTGTTACAGTCCTACCAGGCAGTCTGTGGTGTTAGTAATTGTTGTCTCTGCCTGTGATTAACCAACTAAAACTAAATCTTCAAAACTTTTTTTTTTCAATTGTTGTCTCTGCCTGAGTGCCCGTGATTAATTAACTAAAATCAAAACTTTTTTTTTTCTCCCAGGATAAGAGATTGTTTGGCCCAACTGTATGCCAAAGACATTACTCCCGATGATAAGCAGGAGCTTGATGAGGCTCTTCAAAGAGAGGTATGAGATTGAAGCCGCCGTAGTTGGGATGTCTTTCTAAACAAGACTTCAGCATCATCACATCATCTAGATTCTAGAAAACTCCTGTACACCCATTGATAAAAAGCATTGTGAAGACTCAAGACACATATTGATAATTGACTAGAAATAAATATCATTTTTTGGACTACTAGGAATGAACTTGATATTTCTGCTTCCACGTAGATGTGGTTAGCTTCTGATTTTGCATTACTTTTTGATCTTTAGATACAAGCTGCATTTCGCACGGATGAAATTAGGAGGAGTCAGCCTACCCCGCAGGATGAGATGAGGGCTGGGATGAGTTACTTCCATGAGACAATTTGGAAAGGTGTTCCTAAGTTTCTGCGTCGTCTTGACACAGCATTGAAGAACATAGGAATTAATGAGCGTGTTCCTTATAACGCCCCTCTTATTCAGTTCTCATCTTGGATGGGTGGTGATCGAGATGGTATGATCTCTCTTTCTTGAAAGCTTAAATATGTTACATGCAATTTTTGGTGTTTCTTAATTGAAACTCATGGAACAGCTTAGGTGCACGAATTATGGATTTGCTACATTGGCAGTCTTTTGCTGTTTGAATGGGATTTTATTTTGTTCCTCTGAGCTACTCATTAGCTTCTCTTTGTATAACATTTTTCTTCAAAAGTTTGTGAGCCTCACACACGGGCACTTGTGGAAGAGTGGTTTATGGGTTGATGCTGATCCTGTATCATTTTCTGATGTGGACTCTCTATTTCTAATGCAGGAAATCCAAGAGTAACTCCTGAAGTTACTAGGGATGTGTGTTTATTGGCTAGAATGATGGCTGCTAATATGTATTTCTCCCAGATAGAGGATCTCATGTTTGAGGTATAAAGATAGCCTTTTGTTTTGCTCATCTTCGACCTTTCACATTATGCTATTAATGCTCTGCTAATTCATTTCCCTATTAGATATCAATGTGGAGATGCACCGATGAACTTCGTGCACGAGCTGAGGAACTTTACAAATATTCAAAGAGAGATTCCAAACACTATATTGGTATGCTTGACTATGCCTATCATATGAAAATATGGAACTTTTTTTTTTTCATGGAACTTTAACCCTGAGGGGGTAGCTCAGTTGGTAAGACCTCTGAGATCTATTTCAGAGGTCCCAGGTTCGAGTCCCCTCAGGGCCACTGGAGGTTTTCCTAGTCGTTAACTTCAGGGCCCATGAGATTAGTCAAGCAAAGCTTGGACACCCATGTTATCTAAAGAAAAAAAAAATGAAAATATGGAACTTTATGGTTGTAGTGACTAATGAGGTTGGGAAAAAACAGAAGACAACACATAGGGTTTTCTAACTGTTTAAGGAATAGGTTCCAGCCTTATTTGTAGTTTGAGTACTTTAACTGAAGTAGTAGTGGAGTGAGATTAGTCTCTGATGTTGTCTCTTGCCATAATTTGTTCGCAGAGTTTTGGAAACAAACTCCTCCAAATGAGCCTTATCGTGTTATTCTTGCTGATGTGAGGGATAAGCTCTATAGTACTCGCGAACGCGCTCGTCAGTTATTGGCAAGTGAGGTCTCTGATGTCCCTGAAGAAGCAACTTTTACCGAAGTTGATCAGGTTTGCTTTTTCATCCATGTAGAACAACAATTTCCCCTTGTTCCTATGTGTTTGTTGAACTCATGTCAGAATTTAGTGCAAAGAAACTGTGACTCTTGAAGGCCTGCTTAGCTCGTAATACCCTGTTTATGCTTGTTTTATCGGCTGTTTTTAGTATTTGGTTCTGTTGAGCTAATGCTGCAGATCAATCTGTATGGTGATGATTGGCCCACAGCCAATGATAGTCATAGTATTTATTTATTTGTTCACTTTTGGCATTGTTTATTGATGATGTTCATTCATTTATCCTTTTTGCTTAGCAGTTGTTGATCACTATTGATTTGATTTTGTTTAATTGTGTTTGCTCTCTGTAGTTTCTGGAGCCTCTTGAGCTTTGCTACAGATCCCTGTGTGCTTGTGGTGATCGGCCCATTGCGGATGGAAGTCTTCTTGATTTCATGCGACAAGTTGCTACCTTTGGGCTTTGTCTTGTAAGGCTTGATATCAGGCAAGAATCAGATAGGCATACTGATGTATTGGATGCCATTACTACGCACCTGAACATAGGGTCCTACCGAGACTGGCCAGAAGAGAAGAGGCAGGAATGGCTCTTGTCTGAACTCAGGGGCAAGCGCCCTTTGTTTGGCCCTGATCTTCCGAAAACTGAAGAAATTGCTGATGTTTTGGACACATTTCATGTAATCTCAGAACTTCCATCAGATAGTTTTGGCGCTTACATCATCTCCATGGCTACTTCCCCTTCTGATGTGCTTGCTGTTGAGCTTCTGCAACGAGAATGTCATATTAAGAATCCTTTGAGGGTTGTCCCATTGTTTGAGAAACTTGCTGACCTGGAGGCTGCTCCTGCTGCCATGTCCCGCCTGTTCTCTGTAGATTGGTATAAAGATAGGATTAATGGGAAGCAAGAAGTCATGATTGGGTACTCTGATTCTGGTAAGGATGCTGGTCGTCTCTCAGCCGCTTGGCAAATGTACAAGGTTCAGGAGGAGCTAGTAAAGGTTGCTAAGCAATTTGGGGTGAAGCTCACAATGTTTCACGGACGAGGAGGGACTGTAGGAAGAGGAGGGGGTCCCACTCATCTTGCCATTTTGTCTCAGCCACCTGAAACTATTCATGGTTCACTTCGTGTTACAATTCAAGGTGAAGTGATTGAACAATCCTTTGGGGAGGAGCACTTGTGTTTCAGGACACTCCAGCGATACACAGCTGCTACTCTTGAGCATGGGATGCATCCACCAAGTTCTCCTAAGCCAGAATGGCGTGCTCTCTTGGACCAGATGGCTGTTGTTGCCACAGAGGAATACCGCTCCATAGTTTTTAAGGAGCCTCGATTTGTCGAGTATTTCCGCCTTGTAAGTTCTTACATGGTTGAAACGTTTCTTTACGTACTATTTTCATCGTCATTTACTTTCTTCTATATCGGTGAATTGGCTACCATAGGTAGGCTAGACTGTAGTACTTGAGTGGGTTTACCACCCAACCAAATCTATTCCTGTTTCCCACTACACTTGCTCCCTTTACCTTGAGGGTTCCTTCACCCCTTTACCTTGCCCCTCCAAAATGCCTAGCCATCAACCCATGATTGGCAAATTAATTCATTTGACATATCTGAAAATTGAATCTGTGGTCTTTTACTGCTTTCATCATTGTCTAGTACTATCGAGTTTCAATCATCTAAAATATTTACAGGAACTGCTATTTATCTTCTTAGCTTATTTTCTGCTGCAGGCGACACCAGAATTAGAGTATGGACGCATGAACATTGGGAGCCGGCCATCGAAGAGAAAGCCAAGTGGTGGAATTGAATCTCTCCGTGCAATCCCATGGATCTTTGCATGGACCCAAACTAGGTTCCATCTGCCTGTGTGGCTGGGCGTTGGTGCAGCATTTAAACATATCATTGAGAAAGATATAAGGAACTATAACATGCTCAAGGAGATGTACAACACATGGCCTTTCTTTAGGGTGACCATTGACTTGCTCGAAATGGTGTTCGCTAAGGGGGACCCCGAGATTGCCGCTTTATATGACAAACTTCTGGTGTCAGAAGAACTGAAGTCCTTTGGAGAACGCTTGAGGGCGAATTATGAAGACACTAAGCGTCGGCTCCTCGAGGTAAGCATATACACCAAAAATGGTTAATTAATAAGTTCACCTTGTAGTCTATAATGTAGTACCCGAACAATTAGTCGAATAAAAGATTTGATTTCCCCCAAATTCTCTGTTGTTTTTACAGGTCGCTGGGCACAAGGACCTGCTGGAAGGAGATCCTTACTTGAAACAAAGGCTCAGACTTCGTGATCCCTACATTACAACCCTCAATGTCTGCCAAGCATATACCCTAAAGCGGATTCGTGATCCAGACTTCCATGTAACAGAGAGACCACACTTATCCAAGGAAATAATGGAGTCGAACAAGGCAGCTGCTGAGCTAGTGAAGCTGAATCCTACCAGTGAGTATGCTCCTGGACTTGAAGACACCCTTATCTTAACCATGAAGGGCGTTGCTGCTGGCCTACAGAACACTGGTTAGAATCAGACTGGTTGGGTCCACTGCATATGTTGCTGAACAAGTGAGTATATATAATCTAGCGAATAGGGTTTGTGGGCTCATACATGAAGGCGAGGTTAGATACTAACAATCATCTCCGTCTGCGTTGAGTTGGAAGCCATCTTCCCCCACCCAAAAGAAAAATAAAAAAATAAAAAGAATAATACTTTTTTTCGCTGCTGCTATAAGTAATGTTATTACTCATTGTATGTATGTTTGAGGCAGAGATTATGGTCTGTTTATGAGACTCAGATGGGTTTTGTTGATGGCTTGATTCGCTATTTTACTGGCCATTAGCTTCTTTTTTATTTCTTCATTTTCCTTGTATGCTGTAAACTACGCCATGGGCTGTAGTCTGTAATGAAATTGCTTTTTCTCGTAATTTATGGGCACTTTTATTGGAAAATGTTGGATGAAACTGTCACGAAAAGAGTTGAAAGCTTGACTGGATGGAAAAGCTCTGTTGAAGTATTATCACCTGCTTATGTTTTGTCAGAGTTCTAATGCTGATGCTTAGATGATGCGCCTTGTAAGTTGCAACACCTTCAATGTGGCAATGTTATATTTCAAGTAAACGTTTCCGTAAACTTCTGGTTCAAAATAGGGCTCTTGTTCCCCTTCATTTTGATCTCGAGATCTCATGTTGGAAAGTGGCTTGATACTTTGATAGACATTAGAGCAACTGGTCTTGAAGTTAGACAAGCAGCACCATCTTTCTGCATTATATGATACTTTGATAGACATTAGAGCAACTGGTCTTGAAGTTAGACAAGCAGCACCATCTTTCTGCATTATATGATACTTTGATAGACATTAGAGCAACTGGTCTTGAAGTTAGACAAGCAGCACCATCTTTCTGCATTATATGATACTTTGATAGACATTAGAGCAACTGGTCTTGAAGTTAGACAAGCAGCACCATCTTTCTGCATTATATGATACTTTGATAGACATTAGAGCAACTGGTCTTGAAGTTAGACAAGAAGCACCATCTTTCTGCATTATATGATACTTCACTACTTAATAATTATAGGACCAGAATAGAACAGCTCGAACCTAACCGTTCCAGAGGTCTACGATGCTCAGGTAGAAAGCCAACCCAACAGGGAGCAGTTCAGCGGTACGAGTGTGGCGTATCCCTGTATGGCATTGCAAATGTGACCTTTTAATTTGTTATTCCATGAAAATATTGTTTCTGTTACATATCTATGACACAACAAACACTTGGTTCCTTGTTCCCTGGCGCTCTTGAGTTCATGGATACGCTCTCTCGTCTTCAAGCCACTGCTTGATCTGCTACAACAATGATAGCGAGCAAGAAACCAAAATCAGAGCACCAATTTTGGCCATAACAACATTCCTGTGGTTAACTGACACAGGAAGTTTGTAAGTCCCATCCTCATTTATAGGGAAAGTCGAACTGAGCATCCAATAATCTTATTGGAAGAATCTGCTGCGCTTCTTGTAATTGTGTTCCTAGTTTATAATGGCGAAGCTAAATTTCACATATATAACATGATTGTCAAATCATCTTAAACCTATAAATTCTGACAATTGGAGTTCCTGTAGCTACGCAACAGTCCAACAGGTAAAATTTCGAGCATCACATCTCCGACTTCTTCCCTACTTCAGGTAGTACATCCTCAATGGCTTGAACAAAAGTAGCAATTTTGTAGGTGAAGAATCCTACGAGCATTGGTATCAATTCCAGGTGTGGGAGTCCAAACTGAGGAGCCCCAATCCTGCAACCAAGAGGGATCAGAGTAATAAAGGCAAATAGATCCAGTTGGCTAACAAGCACAATTGCAAGTACTAATGTTAATATCATAAAATGGAAAACCGTCTTTCTTACTCGTTCCATCGGTTAAAAATCATGACCAAAGCAACAGGAACCAATAGCCTCGGCTGCCCCACCGCTCCTCTGCAAGCAGGCAGCAATCATGATAATGAATCGTGTCAGTGGAAAAATAGCATGAGGAAAGAAATTACTTGCATCAGAAGCAGATGAGAGCGAAGTAAGAAATTCTTTCTGCGTCATAAGCTCCAGCAGGTGAATCAAATTTAAAGCTCTATATGGCTACCAGCCTACCATCATTTTTCAAGTCGCAATTGGCTGATATACGTACCAGTTTTACACACCACTTAATTTGAACATCAGAGGCAACAACTTAAACAGAAACCAAGGTCAAACCTATACATTCTAACTTCATTGTATTGTTAGTACACACAAACAGATCAAAACAATGAGTAGTGGAACTCATTAACTCAATGATATCCGATATATGCCACAGAGTGCTTCTGGACTTCTAGTACTCTGCCTTCACAGAGGTAAGGCTGAGTACATCTGGTCCTCCTTACTCCACGTGGCCAGGAGCCTCTTTGGAGGCGCTGGGGTAATGTTGACGTTGTCCACGATTGAACACATATAGAGCCAATCTTGAACTTACACTTCCGTAAAGTTCAAGATGTATGGAACGTCTAACTTTAACGTAGATCTCCAAAATCTAATGTTCAGACTTCAGTATTCAAACTATCTGAAGACATCATGAACAGACGTGAATAGTCACAAGAATGTGACAGACCAATGACCACCACCCAGTGAAGACGAAGTACCAGGTTGGATGCTCTAGGAGGTCAAAATGTATGCCACCTTACCTTAACTAGTTGAGAGTGGCAAAGATGATCTTTTGTGAGAAAAGAATACAGAGACATTCAATGTAAAAAGAAAGAATAGAATGTAGAGAAGTAACACTCACTTAATTACTCTCTTAGCTCCCGTGGAGGCCAGGGAGTCGATGCTGTTGCCAAGCATCCGTATGTAGGCCAGTGATCCAAGGAAGCCAGCACCAAAACTGAATGCAACATAGGATACCTCGTTAGTCGTTAGCCCAAAAGATGTAGGTGATTAGCCCAAAAAAATGAAGGAGTTGTGGAAGTAATGTCTTTGAATGATATATACAGCCAATAGAATATCTAAGGAATGATTTAAAACTGTCTGGTTTTATATCCAAAATCAATATAATCCCCTCTCCAAGTATCTTCAGCTACAGAAAACATCCCCAATTCACAAATGAAATAATCTGAAATTTAAGTAAGTTCTTCTGCTCCAAGTCCTAACCCTAAGCTTTTTAGGCATTTCAAAAGCATTGGACAAAAGGACAAAGAAAAAGTGATGAGCAACAATCTGTTTTGTGCTGGAAATCCTATTGCACATCACCTTAACCAAAAATATGCCACATGTTAGCCCATAAGATAACACATGTTACCTGGTTGCAATTACGGGAGTATAAGAAACATAAGCTGAAACTAAACCAATGCCACCTATTGCCACTGTATATGTTTGCAATTTACTCTTCAGCTGCAGAAGAAGCAGTAATTTAATGTGGTGACTCCGAAATGAAGTCTTCACGCAATGGAAGAGAAGGAAAAAAATAACTGCTAATCCCTGAGTTGATATCATTTTACCTTATAATACTGCTCTCTTGATTGAGCAGCTAACACTTCAGGGTTCCCCCTAGGCTGCCTCGTCTCACGAAGCCTCACATTCTACGAACAGAAGTTATTCAGGAGTTCAGAACTTCACATCAGAATAATGTCCCTAAGAAAGAAAATTTTAAGCAAAGGATTTACACTGCCAGGAGTAGCAGCCTTAGTTGCTCTATCCCATTTGTCCTGCTCACGTCTTGTAGGCGCCAGTTTCCATCTCCGTGTAGGAATGCCTACAGTCTGGAAATGGACTCGTTAAAGTAATGAATTCAACAATATATTCTTGTACAATGAGCAAGGTCAATCAGCATACTTCAGTTGTTGCATTTTGATGTTCTAATGCTGGCTTTGGAGTTGCTGTCAGTGAAGCACTCAAGTCAACTTCCAAACTGCACGCACAAGGTTCAACCAGAATTGAGTGAGGCCCCTTTCCCACCCAGAAAAGAAAGAAAAGAGATAAACAGAAGCAAATTGAAATTGGATTATTGACATGAGGTAGAAGTCGTAGAACATACCTGTCAAGACTCATGACTCTATTCAGACTTAGAAATCCAGAAGGCTCCTGTCAACATCAGAATCAGTGATTGTGCAAGTTTTATCCAATATTTCAGTAAGTATGCTTAGGCAGATAAAGTGATGAGTCCATCTTGTGTCCTTTACAATTCCTGCTTATAACTGTGATGGGACCGAGGGACATAGATAAAGAATTTGAATTCTTTTTTAGGAGAGCCAGGAAACGAAGGAGATACAGGGCTAAAAGCCTAAAAGTAAAGGAAGGAATCACATAGGTACTTGATTTTTGTAGATTTTTGAATCAACAAAAATGTTGAGTTCTCATATTGATTGACTGATTGCAGAGGAGAAACAGTGAAGTTCCTCAGCGTATTGTGGAGTTGGGCAAATCATGTGGAAGTACATAAGATCAAGCCAAATGCCAACTTAAGCTTTACAAAATTCAGAAGACAAAAAGCAGAGAATTTGGACAAGTTGACCAAGGGACAAAGGAACCCAAGGACAAAAGAACCCACATAGCACATCACTTATGCAGACACTATGTTACAGCTGACAGATAATGATTATACACACCCACCAAACCACAAAATTCATAGTAAATGGCAAAAAAGTTACAACTGACTTGGAGGAAGCAAGACAAGCTTACTCCCAAGCCCAGAACCTTATATCATTCTGATATCTTGAAATGCAAAGTGCATTACATTGAAGAATATAGAGTAGAAAAATAGAATCTGTGAGGAGTAAGCATAAGCATGCTTACCCCAATTGCATGTGTTATTCCTCACATATATCAACATTAAAGCTAAAACTGAAACAAGACACTGGCATCTCATCATCTTTCTTCATCACCCTCTCCCCCAACCGTCTTTTAACTTTCTTCATCATCTTCCTCTTCAAAACTAAACACTGGCATCTCATGATCATCACCCTCTTCAAAACTAAACACTGGCATCTCATTATCATCATCAAATAATGACTTCCTTCCAACTAATTGGGACACTCTCTTTGCGGCACCTGAATCTCGGGGACTCTCATTGAGACAGCGAAACACCCTAATTTTTGGATACTCTTTGATGACTTGTTCTTCTGCGAAATCCAAAGCCTGACAAACAGATTCCTCTACTTCATCATTGTCACCATCATCCACACTGAAGTAGGACTTCTTTCCAACCAGCTCAGCAGCCTTTTTCGCTGGCCCAGAATCTCTAGGACTCTCATTCCTACACCGCAGCGTTTTGATCTTTGGAACCATGTCAAGCATTTTTGAAACAGACATAGGAGTCTTATGATCCACACCTTTCTGGATAGTTACTTCATTTGGGATTTCCCACCTCTTCTTCACCCTAGTTTCAGTTCCTGGTTGCTGTGCCTCTTGTGATTTCCCAACCAAAGAAACGCGTTTCTTCTCAGACCTCTTACAATCCTCCTCATTTTCAGGCCATGACCTCTTCCTAAGTTCTTTCATGGCTGAATTGCCCCCATTTCCCATCTGATTATACCTACTAGCAACAACTCTACCACTCTTCACCGGCTTCTTTGCAGTAGCCGATTTTTCACCATCTTTTACAAAGAGTTTCTTTGGCTGAATTGATGAAATCACCCCATCTTCTTTCTTCACAGTTTTCTTAGCCCCAACCATAGTAGCAGCTTGCTTCGGAACTTGCGGTTTCAATACATTTCTGGACCGAGATTTAGGGCTTAAGCTCATACTTTTACCTCTCTCCTTTGTTGCCCTCAATTCATCAATATCTTGCAACTTCCAATAACATGACTTTCTCCTGTTTGAGCTAGCCTGAACAGGGGTGATCATCTCTTGTTTACCCAATTGCTTCAACTTAGTAGCTGAATAAATCTCAGCAGGCCCAAGACTAATACCTCTTCTTACTCCCCTCATAATCTCAGCTGGTCCCATACTTAATCCCCTTCTGGGTGTCTTCAATTTCCCACTCATAAACAATGATTCTTCAATCTTGGCATATTCATCAGACATCTTTAAATTCTGCTTTGGTGGGTCCATAAACTTAGCAGCCACAATTCTACCTCGTTTCTCCATCGCCTTCGCATTCCTCTTTGCCTTCTCAAGCCTAAGAGACTCTAATCTCGACGACAACCTATCAATCTCCTTCTGAATCTCCTCAATCTCAGAATCAAGATTTTTATCCTCACCAACATTTCCCTCCCCTAAGCAACCTTGACCCACATTATCATCACTCTTCCTCTCTAAAATCCCCACTTTCGAAACGGTTTTCTGTTTCGTATTAACAACAACACTATTGGAACCAAGAGGCTTAACGGGGGCCAAATCTTTAATAGAAACAGGGGATTTCACCATTAAAGGAATCTGATTCTCTTTAGTTGAATCAGAATGAAGTGATTCAGAAACACTAATTGACAAAGGATTCATATTAGACCAAGAAACCTTGATACCTGAAGAACCCCCCTCTGATTCTCCATTATCAAAAGCTGCATTATCCCATATTTGGACATCTTTAGAGTTCATAGTTTCTGGGTATTGTAAAACACTCATTTTGCTATCTGGGTATGGCAATTTCACAAGAAAGAGAGAAGAGAGAGAAAGAAAGAGATAATCTTTTGCAAGTATAAGCAGTGAATTGATGGGGTTTTTAGAATTGATGGGGTTTTTAGAGAAGAATAAAGTGGGAGAAGAAAGAGAAAATCTTGATGATGAAATGAATTGGAAGGATTTTGTGTGTAATTTTTTATTTTTTTTGGAGTGTTATTTGACCGTTGGGAATGAAAATTTAAACGTTATATATCTACGCTCCCTCTTTTGAAAATGTGGGTCGTTCGATGTTAAAACGGCTCTCACTACAGACGCTCCGATTTTGATTTGGAAAATGATAGCTTCCTATTTTCTCACGTCTTACCGTTTTTTATTATTATTTATAATTATTTATTATTTCTACTCCTTGGGGGCCCAAAGCCCAAGTCAGACCAAAATAATTACAACTTTATGCCCACAGCCCACTACTCATTTGTTTTGGAATAGCCCAATACAAGATGATGGGTCGGGTCAATAAGCCCATTGGGGAACCCATACTATTGCAAACGTATAGAGAGCGTTGTCAAAACCGGGAGGAAGGGACAGACCGGAGTCACCGGATGAACCGTCTAACCGGTCCAACCCAACCCGGTTTGTTCTTGTTTTCCTACTATTTTTTAAAATTCAATTGCAACATTATATTTCTTAGACATTCAAACTATAATATCCAACTAAGAAAACCTTCGAACTGCTAAGACATCCAATTCTATGTGCAAACCGCAATGTCACATAGTACGTGGTACGTTTTAGTTCAACGAACGACCAGGGGAACGTAATTCAATATGGTACGCTAATTCGGAAACCGCGGTGTCAGACAAAGGAGAAGTTTAACGAATTGTGTTCATGGTACGCCAATTCGGAAACGCAATTTTGAAGCAGCCTATAAAGAACTGATTTTCTAAAATTATCGGTCTAACCACTAGGTTTTATTGGGTAGCTACTAGTTAGAGTTGTCAAAAGCTGACTTAACCCGAAAATTTAATCCGACCCGTTTTTTCAGGGTCCTGTTACAAATTTCTCGATCCACCTGCTCGGAAATTGAACAATAGTTAAATTATGATCTCAAGAGTTGGAACCTCCCTACTCTTTCTCTCTTTCCTCTTCCTTTCTCTCTCCTACCTCACCACTCTCTCTCCTTCCCCCTCCCCCACTTGCACATTTAATATAACCCTATGATGAGATTAGGGTCCTTCAATGTTTTGAAAACCGGACCGGGCATCAAACCCGTCAGTCAAGGGGTTCGATGGTTCAACTGGTTCGACCGGCCTTAAAAACTGGATGACGTCATAAATATTTTTTAATCTTTAAAATTAGCAACATGTCTTGTGTGGACAGTGACGGAACAAGAAAATTTTTATTGGGGGGGGGGGGGGCAGAATTTCTTTTGAATTTTGTTTTAAATTTTTGTCTTCTAATAACTCTTGACAATATATAAACACGCACACAGGGCCGTTCCTAAGGTTTTTGAGGCCCTGGGGCGGGATAAAAATGAGGGCCCCTAAGTATGAATTACTTGTTTTATCGGCAAAAAATAAAATAAAATTTGGGCCCCGTATTAGGAACTGAGGATATGAAGAATGAAAAATTATTTTAAATTATAGAAAAATGGGGGCCAAAGAGATTTGATCTCAAAATCTAATGTAGGTAAGGAGCAACATAACTCATTTCCAATCAATGAACCAGGCCCTTTTTCATGTTTAGTATTTGCAAGTTTTTTTATTTATCTTAATTTTGCATTGTTGTTTGGGCCCTCTACAGGCTGGGTCCTAGGCGGTCGCCCCTCTGGCCACCCCCTTGGGCCGGCTCTGCACGCACATACATAAAGTTAGATAATTATCATTAATACACAAGACCTGTGTAATGAATTATGGGTATTTGTGTGGGTGAGAACTAGGTGTTTAATTTGTTGAACATATATAAAATTAACGTGTTTGTTGAACCTATATTCACTTTATGTTCCTAAAAATGTTATACTTTATTTGATGAATAACTCCCAATATCTATTTATAACAAAAAAAGGGATAAATGATGATGAAAGACAAATAAAAAAATGAAAAAGAAAGAACAAAAAACACACTTCGTAAATATATGATCGAAGAGTTAAAAATCTTCCCATCCAAAAAAAAACAAAAAAAGAGTTAAAAACACACTTCGTAAAAAAAGAGTATTATTAAGGAGGGCGCAACTAACGTGAAAGGAAAAAAAAATAGGCGTGAAGAAGACCAAAAAAAACAATCAATTGTAGGAACTAGTAATGGAGCTCTAGACCTCCTGCACATTACACCTAAGTTGGCACTTTCTCTACAACCAACTGAGCCAGCTGTGGTTTGTGATAATTGTTACCTTATTACTTATTATTTATTACTTTTCAAAACCATGGGGGAGGCCGTGGCCTACACCAGCCCCCCTTTGGT
Source organism: Tetragonia tetragonoides (assembly GCA_038025085.1). NCBI lineage: Eukaryota > Viridiplantae > Streptophyta > Magnoliopsida > Caryophyllales > Aizoaceae > Tetragonia > Tetragonia tetragonoides. The sequence continues at coordinate 35,474,476 of CM076154.1, read as the reverse complement.
TCCGCCCCTGTGTGTGGACTTAGTCCACCGTGGACCAAGTGATTTTGAGGGTGGCTACCGATGAAGTATGGGATGGCTTCAGATGAAGTAGAATGTGGCTCCAGATGAAATAAGGGGTGGCTTTAGGTGAAGTAGGGGTGATGCCAAGTATAAATTTAAGGGGTGACTCTACATAAAGTAGGGTGATTCCAATTTTAGAGAATGGTGGCTCCAAGTAAAATAGAAGGTGACTCTAAATATTAGTCCACTATAGACTAAGTTCACAAAAGTTTTTGTAATTAACTCCATATAAGCATATCTTACATATTAAATTAATGTTATGATATATATATGATTACATAAAACGTTCAAAACTTCAAAGCCCATTATTGTTTGCTTGGTTGGAAACTTGGAATAAGAACCTAGTAAAAACTAAAAAGGATATGGAAGGTGGTCAACCAAAATTACAAGGGAGTTTGATACTTTCATTGACTTGAAAGAATTGAAACCTAATCCTAAACCTATGCTATCTATTTGTTACCCTGCCACCGCCAGTAACCCCCACCCCCAACCCCCAATTATCTCTCTCTGGTCGCCCGTTTTGATAGGTCTAGTCAAGTACTAGCCAATAGTAATCCTGGAGACAGAATGATAGTGCGCAATAATATAAAGAAAAAGACAAAATCACCAAAAAAAAAAAAAATAAAAAAAGGAAAATACCTCAACAGGAGGAGGAGGGAAAGGACTTAGAGAGGGTTGATCCTGAACAAGCTTTTCAAAGCGAGGCATAAAATCATTATTCCAAATAAACTCAGAAGAAGTAATAGGGTCTTCTTTTTCACCACCCCAATATTTACGAAGCTTAGTGGTTGTTGGTGGACCGCCATATTCACCAGGAGCAACACCAGTGGACCATTTTATGGGTTTCTTATCAGGGAGTATTATTTTGGTGGGCAATAATGGTGGTGTTGTTGTTGTTGTTGGGATTTGTGAGTCTGATTGTGAATTGGGTGTTGCTATTGCTGAGATGTAGCTCATTGTTACCATTTTTTGGATGTTGAAATGAAATTGGTAAAAAAAAAAAATGGAGTTTTGGGACTTGTGGGGTTTAGGATTTTTTTGAGGGATGGAAAATATCTTGTCAAGAAGATTGGAGATGAGAAATGGTGATGAGTTAGACTATACTATCCACTCGTTTCCAGTTTGTCAATTTCCCCAATCACTGAAATTTTGGGTCGGTCCAATAATGGTGGTAACATTAATAATGTTATTAGTAGTAAGAGTATTGGAAATGGAAGTGAAAGTGGGGGTAAAAAAGGTACTCTATTATGATATGGATGGGATGAATAATCATGGCAAAAAAGTGGTGGGCATAACAACATCTCAATGATGGGCCAAATGGGGAATTACCCAATGGGCCAGCCCATGCCAGCTGCAGTAGCGGGCCTGCCAGCAGGAGCGCAATACATGATGATGAATGGCGGTGGTGGCGGTGGTGGTTATTATCAAGGAATGGGCCAGGGAGGCCCATATGGTGTTAATCCCCAGCAACAACAGTACATGGCAATGATGATGAACCAGCAGAGGATGAACGGTGGAGATGGTGGCTACGGCGGAATGTACGGTGGCCAGCAGCAGCAGCCGATGATGTATGGACGGCCACCAATGGGCGTCGACTACGGACCCCCGCCACCAATGTATCATGACCCTCTCACTTCCTACTTAAGTGATGAGAATACTAATAGTTGCTCAATAATGTAAATTCTTCTTTTGGTTTTGGCTATTTGGAGATGTTTAATTAGGTTTGTTAATTTTAGTGTGTGTGCTTAATTAGCTTATTAGAGCTGGGTAGTTTCTTGTTTTTGTTTTTTTTTTTTGCCTCTCTTTTGGCAGTGCTTTGCTTCAACTTTGAGGGTTGAAATTAAAGTGCTAGGAGTAAACCCTCTGTAAGGACAGGAAATGGAGGTTTTGGTTTATAAAATTGGAAAATTAGAGATAGAAATATCAGTGCACTTATCAATTTACTCACAACTCTGCATTTTGCACACCATCTCCTATTGTGCTTACTGCTATACTAACATGGATGATAGATTGATAGTTGAAACAAAAGTGATAATGGATGATTGGATATTAGTTAGCTTGACTTAACACTTAGGTTATGCATGAGGGTAACTAAGTTAAACAATAAACCTATGGACATTTGGTTCGGTGTAGAGCTGTCAAAAGAATGATCCGATCTAATCCAACTTATTTTTTAGGGTCCTGACAAAATTTTCTCCGACTCGAACTTGTTTATAACCCGGTAAAATGAACTAAAAAGTGGATTCGACCCAAAAACTATTTCGTAACCGACCCGATCCGACCCGTAACCCACTGAATTGACCCGTTTGACAGGTCTAGTTCAATGATCTTTTAATTTTTTTTTATTTTTAGAGATATTAAAAAGTACAGGAATAGACATATTCGAGTTTGGACTACGAGAAATGATAAATTCATAACCTAGGAAGCACCGACACTTCTCCCAAGTAGTCGTTCGGGTGTCGGACACGTGTTGGACACCGACACACGTCAACACGCGACCGACACGCCAGGGATACGTGTCTTAGAAGTGTCAACGAGTGTCTATTTTATTTCCTTCTTTTTTACTTAATTGGAATAAACTCGACACGCCTCATCTCTGAGACACGCCACATCATCGATACTACGTCGTTTTGACAACTTTATTTATTATTATTTTATTATTTTCTTTTCTAACCCTACTTCTATTTCCAAATCCCACTAATTCTGCCCATTCAATCACTTTAATTCTTGATTCTATATTTCTTTTATGAGAATGTGTTCGAAACTATGTCATTATTGTTGTTATTTATGTTCATGTTTTGTTTTTTTAGTCTATTTTAATGAAATTTACTACCTAGTGATTGCATAGGTTTTGTATATCGAGTGATTAAAATACTATAATTAATTTTAAAAAATTTAAAAATATTATTTTGTATTATATCCTAATTTATATGCTAGAAAAATAATATAATAATTATCGTGTCGCGTATTCTATATTTTAGAATACCGTATAGCGGTGTCCTTATCGGTGTCCGTATCCGTATCTATATCAGTATCTGTGCTTCCTAGTTCATAACTAGTACTGCACGACTAATAGTTTATGGAAGAAATATTCAGTGGGTGTGTTAAATCTTGTGGATATTTATTTTTAAATAACTTAACTGTCTTTGATATTTGGTGAAGTAGTAGTTAATAGCTAGGCTTCAATTCAGAGAGTTGCTTCGTACTAGTAACACTACTTCATAGTTCATACCTACCCTTGGAGGCTTATCAAGAGAGACATTTATCTTATATGGTCCCAAATTGAACATCCACTCAATGTAACAGAGAAAGGATAGGGTAGGGGTGTCCCAGTTCTTAACAAGAGGGTACCATATGTGCAACGGCTTTTCTGTCCCAAATTATCAAATTGATTTTTTAAATAAACATTTTTGGACAATTTGATCTTTTTTAAAAATGCATATGATAAGTTAGCTATCCTAGTCGTATGTGCAACGATATATGAAAATTCGATTTCACTTAAAAGACCAATTTGATAATTTGGGAACTTGTTCCGTAAAGAGAAATTAAAATTGGCATTATTCAATTATTATTAGAAATTTGATTTAATTTGCAAGCTAGCTAAGTGTTGTTTTCTAAAATGCTGGCTTCTAAAAGTCATCATTTGATGGAGAATATATGGAGTAATCATAACAACTAAGTTAGTCATACACCTTGTGTATATTACACTCTTTTGTCCCTCCTATTTTTTGTGTCTATCTCTATCAATTCCCCATTTCCCCCCCTTTTTCACCATACCCATATTACCCCCTGAAATCCCTAGGAGCAAAGGGTAAATTTGTCCTCCCACTCACAAAAGACAAGACTACAAGAGTGTGTAATATACACAGGGCGTATGGGTAGCCCTTTCCATAATCATAATAATGGTGTTGGTATATGAAGACCAATGAACGTGCTAGCTCCTGATCTCCAAATGATTGAATGAATGAATAAGATAGTGATTTGACCGTATCAAGATCACGGACCATGATACACATACACTAAGTGTATGTTGTAAATATACACAAATAATTTTAACCCTCCACTTATCCCTAATAAAGAATCTTTCTTTAAAGCTTGTGGAGGAAAACTAGGAGGTTTTGGAGGAAAAATAAGAGGCCAAACGAGGGAAAAAATATCAGGTTTTGAGCCAAAAAAAAAAAGGGATGAGAGAGAAAACAGAAGGAAATAAAAAAAACGAGCTCCATTATTTCCGGTCATCTCTAACTTCTCCGATTACTCTCCGGCGACATCCCGGCAAAAAACGAATTTTCCGGCGAAAGAGGAGCACAGTTGTTATTGACTTATTCATACGATAATACTTTTCTACTCATATTTTCCGGCAAAACTTTACACCATTTTTTCTTATTAATTTTACGGCGAAGAGTGTCCGACCGTTCTTTGTTGTGGTTGTTTTTCTTCTCGTGTTTATCGAAGAGTTTTATTTCGTATGACAATCAAAACAGGTGGTTAATGTATATATTGGTAGCAAAATAATTTTCATTTGCGAACTTATAAATGTCGTAGATGGTAGCAAATTTAGTTTGAACTTGTATTTAGATTAGTGAAGTCCATGGTAGCAAAATGCTTCCTTGATTGCAAAGTTAGTTAGGACTTGGATTTTTCGTAAGTGAAGACTTTGGTAGCAAAATTACATGTTTCCAAGTTAATACATGACCGCAAGTCTGCAAGTCCGCAAGGAAAAAATGGCTACCCAAAAGAAAAAAAAGGTTTCTCGATTCTATCTGGACCCATTGAAACATGAATATTTATGGGTGTCTAATTAACTAGGAAATTCTATTTACTAATTTTAGAAAATTCTAATATTCGCCGGAAAATAAGTTCGACGTTTTAATGGCACCGGAAAAATAATTGGAAGGGGTTGTGCCGGTTGGAGAGAGAGAGGGGCGGGTGAGTACCGTTGCAAAGTCGTCGGAAAATTGTATGGGACGGGAGAGTCATCTGATTTTCTATTTTCTAAACTAAATATTAATTAAATTTGTTAGTATTCAATGCTTGTTTACTTTTCCATTTGAATTTCAACTTCAAAATTTTCATTTGAAAAGGATTATTCCTCACATTTAATAAGATTCACTCAATATTCAAAGAAGTTGCCAAATGTAAGGTTAGGATGATTTGTGTATATCTCACTTTATACACTTAGTCTACATGTAGCCTTTTCCCAAGATCACGAGTTATACTTCTAGCTAGAATTAAGTGTACTTAGACAAAGTGGTGCATGATAATGTGTTCCATAACACTTTTTTCGAAGAATGTTAGTTTATCCCCAGGATAGCTTACCCGAGTGATGTGAACTTAAACAAACTATTTTTAGCTTAAAAAATAAAATATCAAAACCAACTTAATCCCACCCGAATTGACCTGCCCAGTAACCAACTGGGTCGACCCGTTTTGACAAGTCTACAAGTACTAGTCAATAGCAATCCTAGAGATAGAATGATAGTGTGCAATTAAAACAAAAAGGCGAAAAAGTTACCAAAAAGGAAAGATGAAAAAAAATGGAAAATACCTCAACAGGAGGAGGAGGGAAAGGAGAGAGAGAGGGTTGATCCTGAATAAGTTTTTCAAAGCGAGGCATAAAATCACTATTCCAAAATAAACTCAGAAGAATTAACAGGGTCTTCTTTTTCACCACCCCAATATTTACGAAGCTTAGTGGTTGTTGGTCGACCGCCATATTCACCAGCAGCAACACCAGTGGACCATTTCATGGGTTTCTTATCAGGGAGTAATATTTTGGTGGGCAATAATGGTGTTGTTGTTGTTGCTGAGACTGGTGAGTCTGATTGTGAATTGGGTGTTGTTGTTGCTGAGATGTAGCTCATTGTTGCCATTTTTTTGTGGTGGGATTTTTGATTTTTGGGAATTTTTGATTTTGGGTGTTGAAATGAAATTGGGTTAAAAAAATGAAGTTTATGGATTTGGGGTTCATTGGATTTTTTTTGAGGGAGGGAAGAAAGATCTAGTGAAGAAGATTGGTGATGAGAAATGGTGATGATTTTGATGGGTTACACTGTTCACTTATTTTCAAATTGTCAATTTCCTCAGCCACTGAAATTTTGAGTGGACCGGGTTTTTTTTCTTTTATGAAACCAATTAAATTATCCAATTTATTTTTTTTACAACTCTACTACTAGTACTAGCCAATATCAATCCTGGAGATAGAATGATAATTGTGCAATTAAAAGGAAAAGACAAAAATAACCAAAAAGGAAAGGAAAAAAAGGGGAATACCTCAATAGGAAGAGGAGGGAAAGGAGAGAGAGAGGGTTGATCCTGAACAAGCTTTTCAAAGCGAGGCATAAAATCATTATTCCAAATAAACTCAGAAGAAGTAACAGGGTCTTCTTTTTCACCACCCCAATATTTAAGAAGCTTAGTGGTTGTTAGTGGACAGCCATATTCACCAGGAGCAACACCAGTGGACCATTTCATGGGTTTCTTATCATGGAGTAATATTTTGGTGGGCAATAATGGTGTTGTTGTTGTTGATGAGATTGGTGAGTCTGATTGTGAATTGGGTGTTGTTTTTGCTGAGATGTAGCTCATTGTTGCCATTTTTTTGTGGTGGAATATTTGATTTTTGGGAATTTTTGATTTTGGGTGTTGAAATGAAATTGGGTTAAAAAAAATGAAGTTTATGGATTTGGGGGTTTATTGGGATTTTTTGGAGGGAGAGAAGAAAATATCTAATGAAGAAGATTGGTGATGAGAAATGGTGATGATTTTGATGGGTTACACTGTCCACTTGTTTCCAAATTATAAATTTTCTCAGTCACTGAAATTTTTGGTGGACCGGATTTTTTTTTTTTTATGAAACCAATTAAATTATCCGATATTTTTTTACAACTCTACTACTACAACTAGCCAATATCAATCCTTGAGATAGAATGATAATTGTCCAATTAAAAGGAAAAGACAAAAATCACCAAAAAGGAAAGAAAAAAAAGGGGAATACCTAATCGGAGGAGGAGGGAAAGGACAGAGAGAGGGTTGATCCTGAACAAGCTTTTCAAAGCGAGGCATAAAATCATTATTCCAAATAAAGTTAGAAGAAGTAACAGGGTCTTTTTTTTCACCACCCCAATATTTACGGAGCTTGGTGGTTGTTTATGTACCGCCATATTCACCAGGAGCAACACTAGTGAACCATTTCATAGGTTTCTTATCAGGGAGTAATATTTTGGCGGCAATAATGGTGTTGTTGTTGTTGTTGTTGTTGAGATTTGTGAGTCTGATTTTGAATTGGGTGTTGTTGTTGCTGAGATGTAACTCATTGTTGCCATTTTTTGTGGTGGGATTTTTGATTTATAGGGATTTGAGTGTTGAAATGAAATGGGTAAAATATGGAATTGTGGGATTTGGGGTTTATTGATTTTTTTCGAGGGAGGGAAGAAAATATCTAGTGAAGAAGATTGGTGATGAGAAATGGTGATGATTTTGATGGGTTACACTGTCCGCTTGTTTCTAAATTGTCAATTTTCTCAGTGACTGAAATTTTGGAAGGACCGGTGTTTTTTTCTTTTGTGAAACCAATTAAATTATCCGATTTTTTTTTCCACAGCTCTACTACTACTACTAGCCAATATCAATCCTGGAGATAAAATGGTAATTGTACAATTAAAAGGAAACGACAAAAATCACCAAAAAGGAAAGAAAAAAAGGGGAATACCTCAACAGGAGGAGGAGGGAAAGGAGAGAGAGAGAGGGTTGATCCTGAACAAGTTTTTCAAAGTGAGGCATAAAATCACTATTCCAAATAAACTCAGAAGAATTAACAGGGTCTTCTTTTTCACCACTCCAATATTTGCGGAGCTTAGTGGTTGTTGGTGGACCCTCATATTCACCATGAGCAACACCAGTGGACCATTTCATGAGTTTCTTATCAGGGAGTAATATTTTGGTGGACAATAATGGTGTTGTTGTTGTTGTTGTTGTTGAGATTGGTGAGTCTGATTGTGAATTGGGTGTTTTTGTTGCTGAGATGTAGCTCATTGTTTCCATTTTTTGTGGTGGGATTTTTGATTTTTAGGGATTCGGGTGTTGAAATGAGATGGGTAAAATATGAAATTGTGGGATTTTGGGTTTATTGATTTTTTTCGAGGGAGGGAAGAAAATATCTAGTGAAGAAGATTGGTGATGAGAAATGCTGATGATCTTGATGGGTTACACTGTCCACTTGTTTCCAAATTGTCAATTTTCTCGGTTACTGAAATTTTGGGTGGACCGAGTTTTTTTCTTTTATGAAACCAATTAAATTATTTGATTTTTCTTTTTACAGCTCTCCTACTACTACTAGCCAATATCAATCCTGGAGATAGAATGATAATTGTGCAATTAAAAGTAGAAGACAAAAATCACCAAAAAGGAAAGAAAAAAAGGGGAATACCTCAACAGGAGGAGGAAGGAAAGGAGAGAGAGAGGGTTGATCCTGAACAAGTTTTTCGAAGCGAGGCATAAAATCGTTATTCCAAATAAACTTAGAAGAAGTTACAGGGTCTTCTTTTTCACCACCCCAATATTTACGGAGCTTAGTGGTTGTTTGTGGATCGCCATATTCACCAGGAGCAACACCAGTGGACCATTTCATGGGTTTCTTATCAGGGAGTAATATTTTGGTGGGCAATAATGGTGTTGTTGTTGTTGCTGAGATTGGTGAGTCTGATTGTGAATTGGGTATTGGTGTTGCTGTTGCTGAGATGTACTCATTGTTGCCATGTTTTTGTGGTGGGATTTTTGATTTTTGGTGATTTGGTTGATTTTGGGTGTTGAATTGAATTGGGTAAAAAATGGAGTTTTGGGATTTGGGTGTTTGTTGGATTTTTTTTGAGGGAAGGAAAATATCTTTGCAAGAAGATTGGAGATGAGAAATAGTGATGATTTTGATGAGTTACACTACACTATTCACTTGTTTCCAATTTGTCAATTTCCTCAATCACATAAATTTTGGGTGGACCGGGTTTTTTCGTTTATGAAAGCAATTAAATTATTCGGTTAGACAAGAGATATTTGTGGACTGTTCTAAACCTGGCAATCCTGATCCTGAATCGATTATCCGATCCGATTGACACGAAATCGAGTTTACCCGAATAGTGGCAATCCGATTTAGAACCGGTTATCCGAAATGATCTGAATCGAAACAGAACCGTAACCGAAATATTATTAACCCAACGACGATCCTTATCAGAATCTGGCCCGAACCGAATTGAAACCGAGCCGTTCACAATCGAAACTTATTTGACCCGAACTAAACGCAATCCGGTTCAAATCGACACAAACCCCACATGACCGGAAACCAAAATAAACCGAACTTGAAATTGGTTAGACGTTATCATTTAATGGAAATGATTATTTTTTACCAAAGAATTCAAAGACTATACATTAAACCTTACTTAGTGTTAACCCAATTTGGTGATTTGAATGAAAATTTGAGAATGGAGGATCAAATCAATAGCATGACTGGAAATTGTCCTGACAATTTCGGACCTGTATTCGAATCCGATTTGAAATGACACAAAGCAATTTTAACCCGACCCAAAAGTAAGCGACTATTAAAAAAATCGATATGATATTAACCCGACCCGTATGAACCGATCCGAAATACTCTGAAAAGGTACAAATCCGAACCCGAAATACAATCCGAACCGAACTCGAATGGTACCCGAGTATATATAGATCGACCCAATTAGACCCAAACTGAAATTCACCTGAAATGATTATTTTTCTCAGAAATGTAGGCACTAAATCTTAAAATAACTAAGAAAGTTAGAATGAAAACAATTCAAACATCTTTTCGTAGGTGTATTTTACAATTTTTAAGATGAAAAATAGATAAGCTATGTAAACATGTCTAAAAATCACCGATCAAGTATCGGACAAGTATCCTACAAGTATCGGTATCCTAGAAGTATCGGATACAGGATACTGCACCTTTAAAAAGTATCTATCAAAAATACACTTATTGATTGAATAATATATGTTGTGTGACCTTCAACTAATTAACCTAGAAAATTATGAGCATAAAACGTTACAAAAATCTACAATATATAATCTATCAAACCATAATTATTCAAAATATGTGCATTATTGCTTATGAAAACGAACTAGAAGAAACTTAAATCAATTGTATTACAAAAAGAATCACAATCATCTACAAACCCCAAAGAAAAACAAGAACCAATTCAAGAAACCAAATACTACATCTCATTGCAAATTCTTCTTAGAACAAGACCAATATCCATGAACCCATTCTTGATGAACACGCAACTCAGAAAACTTATACCTCCCAACTTCTTTTTGATCATCACCCTCAAACCTCACATAATACCTCTTCTTATTCCCACGCCCATATATCTTCTTCGTCACTGTACCAACCCACCACCCATCATTAGCGTACGCATCCACCTTGTCCTTCAACCCGAAGTCGTCGTCGACATCAACATCGGGTGGAACGGGCCGGAGATCGTTGGGTGACACCATTTCTCTCAATGGGGCTAGTTCGTCGTCTCGTAGTAAGGTGTTGTATTGAACTATGTATTCATTATTAGGATTAATTTCGGATATTACTGTGGCTTTGTAGTATGCTCCTTTGAAACCCTCGTCGTTGCAACATACTTCTACTTGATCTCCTCTTTGGAATTTGGACATTGTGTTAGTGTTTGTGTTGGGGAGTCTAGGGTTTTTGATGGGTTTTTTAGGACTGTTTTGAGGAGATTTTATTATTGTTAATTTCCGTAATTTGGTTGCGATTTTGTTGCTGTTATGGAGTAACCGATTTTTAGAAATTTTTAATCAAGGCGGTTTGGTTTGGGAGATAAATACACGATGGGCGGTAGTTTGTTATGTTTAGGAGTAATGGGCCTTGGATTCAAGAATAAGGAAAAACTCAACCCTTAGGCCGAGCCCGATCATTGGTGACATTGAGGATTAAAGAGTACTATTCCCCCATTTTATTTTTATTTTTATTTTTATTTTTTTTTTTGCTACAAGGACGCATGTAGTCCGTAAACTCGGGGTGAGCAGAAAATCTGGGTATTCAGCATCGGAATCGAAATTGGTTTGAAGCTGGTGGTTCCGGAGTTGGAACCGGTCTAACCAATTTCAATTCCCAAAAATAAGAACCGGTACCAACCAATTCAAATTCCAATTCCTGACTTTTGGGAACCGGAACCGATTGGGTACCCGGTGCAAAAAAAATATTAAACTTTTTTCTTTGATAGAATTAAAAAGATGGTGATTTTCTAGTAAGATTAATGGTTTAAAAAATTGTATTTGTAATTTTAATGTTTAATGATTGTATTTTTATATTAGTATTCTAATATTTGTATACGTTATTTAAATTTTGATTTACAATGTTAATTATTTTGATTGTAATATTTGATTTTATGTTTGCGGTATCTTCGGAAACTAATATTTGTTAGTGTAATATTTGTATTTTTTTATTATTAAAAATATACATTTACTTGACTTAAAAAATAATAAAATTTGGATTTAATGTGGATCGGACTTGGGTACCCAGGAACTGGTGGACGATACCCAGTGGATCCAATTCCAATTCCTAAGATTTATTAGGAACCGGTGCAACCAATTCTTATTTCATTTCCGGGTAGTGCAATAACCGGTGGGTACCCGGTTGCGCTCACCCCTACCGCAAACCAGACGCGATGGGCAAGTTAATTCATTTTTGATGGACTGATTAACGGGCTAAAGTATAGGAGGGAGTGCGAGGGACCCTCTTTACAAAGAAAGGTAGGGGATGTTTTGTTCTCCCTACATTGATCAGGATTCGAACCTCTGACCACTATTGGGTTGTGAAAGTGGGGCACTAACCACTTGTGCTCCCACCTCATCCTCAGTTTTACTCCATTTACAGGGTACCCAATCACCCATGCCACTACTAGTACTATTTGAAGAGTTTACCCAGATCAATTCAGTAATTCAGTGATTTTTAGTTTACAAACATACATTTTGTCTCCACATATTAAGTGGTGTTCAATTCAATTTTGTGGATTTTTCAGTTCAATTCAGGGGTATTAAATTCAGTGATGAAGTTGCTAAATTAAAACATAATGAGCATGAATTTTTTGAACATAGGGATAATTTGCTTTAACGGAGCATATATCAAAAACAACAAATTAAAAATTTGTATAAGGTTTTCTTCTCGTAAGAGATGATGTCACCTTTTAGTGAAACAATTATCATCTTTTACAAAAAATAATTCCGACATTTCTCAATTGTGATTCTATTTTAGTATGAGTTGATCGCACACAAGACTTTCTCGGTTAAGATCCTTAGGCATTCTTCCTAGCATTACGAAACTCGACTTCATGTGCATTTTGTTACACTTTAGACATGATCCGTTTGGCCCGCCCTCATAATGTAAGGTTGACACAAGTTCATAATGTCGAAGGAGTCAAACTCAATATTACTTTTGTGTTCCTTCCTCATGTGGCTTTGCAAATTCCTCCAATTATGGCTTTTAATAACATATGCTTTCGTGTGGAAGTCAAAAGCCTTTAAGTACTACCTTAGAAATGAAATTTATCACTATAAGCAGCCTTGAAGCTTACAAAATTGACACACTTTGATCAGTATTATTGCAATAATGGTACAACTAACAAGTCGTAAAATAAATAAAAAGTCGGTGCATATTAATCATAAAACCATATTCTTGTATACAATTCCGCCGTGAGAATAGGAAGTGTTTAGGAAGAGTTTTCTCCCTGTATATAAACACCATATGAAAGATGATCATTTGAGCTTGAAGTTCATATATAACTACATTTTGATCATCTATATATAATTCACTAAAAACTCAATTTGTGGAATTTCTGGTTTGAGTTTGTTCATATATACATATATAAAAACATGTCAACGGTAAACTTTCTTATATTTCCATATATAAGTATGTTTTTGCATTATGAATTAATTGAAGTTACCTTAATTCTATGATGAATTTCTTATTATATGCTTTTATTAGCTTGGGTTTGTTTTTTGATAATGTTGTTGCGCAGGTCACAGAGATGAGAGTGCATATGTGTTGTGCTGGATGTGAAAGCAAGATCAAGAAAACTCTTGAAAGAATGAAAGGTACACATACAAATTAAATAACGTATCAATAATGTTGGTCTGATCTAGCTCAGTTTGTATTTTCTCTCTTATTGTTCTTTTTGTAATCACAAGTCGAATTTCTGGATAACTCATTGTGTTAGATATATATAGTATGTTGGCTATGTTTGGTACAATTAATTGTTGTGAAGCTAGTTATACTATATGGAGTAGCGCATAGATTATATACTCCTAGATGTTAGTTGATAAATTATATTGTAGCCAAGTAGCTCGCAATTTGAATAAAAGTGTTTGTAAAATTAGCTTTACCACGGGTTGAAATTTGTTAAATGACTTAAAAGATATGTTATCAATTTACTACTCGTAATATAAAGAAAGACGGACAATCATGGAATAAAAGATTGGTGGCTAACTTTAAGAAAGTTATAAGCTACGTACTTCAATTCAAGTAGCTTATCATAATCTACCTCATATTTTGCATACCAAACACTATTATTTTTTTAGAAGTAGATTATTGGTAGCTTTTGAAAGGTATAAGGTAACTGTAAATGCATACCAAATAGTACGTCGTAATTGTCTTAATACCGAACACCCTACACGAAAAATCCCTTTATGATCCCCTGGCCGACAATATACTAAATCAAATCCTAATAAGCTATATGTCGATATATCTTGTAGGGTTTAATTGCTGATGAATGATAATTAATCAAGAATATTTTGATCTAATAGGTTAACAGCAACTACTAGATGTGCATATAAACACACTATCATGACTAATCTTGTTTAATTTTCCCCCATTATGTAGGAGTTGATGAAGTTGAGATAGACATGGGCTTGCAAAAGGTGACAGTAAATGGCTATGCAGAACAAAAGAAGGTCTTAAAAGCAGTAAGAGGATGTGGTAGAAGGGCTGAGTTATGGCAATTCCCTTACCAACCTGAGGTTCGGAGTTTCACCCATCAATACCCGAACCAATGCCAAGCCAATGGACCAGCAACTTATTATGCACCTCAAGCTCAAGCTTCATCATCTTACAATTATTATAAGCATGGTTATGATGGACATGAATATCATGGCTATTACAATTTTAACAATGCTTCTTCTTCTTCAAATGTTGGTGGAAGAACTGGGGATGTGTTTAGTGATGAGAACCCTCATGGTTGCTCCATAATGTGATTCAAATATGTCGTCGAGATATAGAGAAATTATTAGATGGTATTGGACTATGTATCCACGTTTCACAATTAGTATTTTTTTAGGGACTGAATTTAAGTGGGTTTCATTTGATTTGTGAGAGGTGAAGAGAGCATTGGTCCTGAACCATGTAATAATCTCTCCAAGATATATGGTGTAAAATCAAAATTTTCCCATATTCATAAATGTAATGGCAATGCCTTTGAAATTTAGGGTCATATTTGGCGATTTGTCATGATGTTTTTTTTTTGTTTTTTTTTTTTGTGCAATCAGAATGTATTTGATCTCCCTACTTAAAAATAATTAACAGTCTCAAACATTTTCAAGATTATGTCTCTCATACCTATTTTCTAAAAGAAACAACCTAATGACTATGTACAAACAATTAGTTATATACTCCATTTGTTTCTTAAAATCGTCCAAAGTTCAATATGAACATTGATAGATTTGATGCTATTTGTTCCTAAAACACAAAAATTTAACCTATACTTTTAAGGACAAATTATCCAATAAAAATATGTCGATATTTTAAATCATCAACATATTTTGTGTAAAATTTATGGTCAAAATTATTTGAGTGATATTCAAAATAAATTTTCAAAATGACCCTATAATGGTAGTGCCTACTTTTTCTTTTTTTTTGATTCACGACCAAGGGTATCCACCGTCGACCACAGTGACTATTCCCCGCGCTGGCTTCCCTCGACCTTGGTTAAGGATGGATGAGTTCCTACCACTCAACCACACCTCCTTAGTTTGGTAGTGCCTACTTACGGATAGACACAATAAACATATTATTCAGTCTTTCAAATTGATTTATTTTTCTTTCTTTTATTAACCAAATTTTAGTCATTTGACGAACCCTAATCATAACCGATAACAAATAATTTTGCTCCTATCTTTGAATTTTTTTCGACATGATTACGGGACTGAAAGACTCTTTTTTTTTTTCATAATTTTTCGATACGGTTTTTGGGTTTGGTTTTTCTAACCCACCCAATTGAGAAAAAAGAACAAGTAAAAAAGAAAAAGGTTGCTCGTTGGCTCACTTGGCTCGTTGGCTGCAACTGCAAGTCTGCAACCCTTTGGTGAGCGCAATCTCGGTTCATCAAGCCCTCGTTCTCTCTTCGGACTTCGGCAATCCAAGTTCCGCATCTCTCTCTCTCTCTCTCTCTCTCTCTGTTATCTTCTTCATCATACATCAGTATCCCACAGACACCCACCGTTAGGGTTCAGGTACTTTCCTGTAAATTCTTGTTTCTGTTTTTTCAGTATTTTCTATGCATATTCAATAATTAGGACATGAAATTTCAGCTTATTGATTGATTTCAAGTGAAATTGGATTTATTTTTGCACGAATTAGTTAAAGATGAATGTTGGGAAGTATGCTCTTCAATTGGTAGAGGAATGTAAAATTTACCCTTTTGCTCATGGAGCTGAACATTGAAGTAGTTCAGAAAAATGGGTATTTTTTCTTTGCTAAAAGTTTAATTCTTGCTATGTTTAGAATTAGGAAGTGGGTTTTTTTTTCCTCCTCAATGATTACTCTTGTGTAGGATCCTAGTTCTTAAAGATGGTTTGAAGGAATTAATAAATTGACAATACTGCAAATAAGATGATATAAAAACAGCACAAAAGTGAGCATTGGGAGTTCATACATCGAAATTAGATTTATTGCACGGGTATTGTTTTGCAGCAGTTGGGTGCTGGAAGTCGCAAATCTGGTAAACAGTACTAGTGTTGGTCTTTAACACCGTCTTTTTATCACCTCAATTGTGACCTATCATTGTAACCTTATTAAATGTAGTGCTAACTGCTAAGCCCCCAAGAATGTTTTTCTACGTGTGTAGAATTTGTGCTGATGTTATAAGAGAACATGTTTTTGATTGATGTATGATAGTAGTGATCGAGATTTGGTTTGGTAGGGTGAGGCAACTTTTGTACTTCAAGGAAGCATAGGAAGGTTAGAAGCTATCTGAAGATCAATCATTGCGGGACCATGCCAAAGAACTTTCGGAAAAGAAAAGTCGAGGATGAGCCTAATGTTTCAGATGATGAGGAAGAAAGAAGGTACCTCTAACATAACTCTAGCTGTATGGGAATATGTTCATTAGATTCATTGCGTACTCGAGATAGATCATGTCATATACTGCAAAGTTGGTTGATAAATTGTAGTTCAATCATATTTTATAGTTTTCATTCTCTGAGAGACTTACAAGGGTTGATTGGGGCAGGTTGGCTTTGGAAGAGGTTAAATTACTGCAAAAGCAGCGGGAGAGAAGATCAGGCATCGCTGCAAACCCTACATCGCAGTCGTCAGGTGTCATTTCCAAGTTAGGTGATAAAGTCGAGGCTGATGGAGAGAAAGAAGAGTTAGTTTTGCAGGACACCTTTGCACAGGAAACTGCTGTCATGGTTGAAGACCCCAATATGTAACCACGTAGTCTCTTTTCTCTCACTCTCTCATTGGAATGAATCTCTTATCATGCATGAATTAGAAGATTTGGCATTTGTTTTCTATGTTCCCTCTGGGAACAATGAATTTGCAGTGTTTATGTAATTGTCATACTTATGTCACGTACATCTGCTTCTTACATAGTTAAATTTGTAGTACTTAGATTTGCAACTGTATATTTATTGTGTAAAACCATGTTGATGACATTGATATATCATTATATCTACCCTGAACATACAAGATTTTCATAAACTCGCCATTCGATTGTGCCACTTGAGTATTAAAGGTTTGAAAAACTACATTCTCAGATTTCCCTCTCTTTGACAGGATAAAGTATGTTGAACAAGAGTTGGCCAAGAAAAGAGGGAAGAACATTGATGCAACAGATCATTCTGAGAATGAGTTGAAACATGCAGAAGACGAGTTGTACATGATACCGGATCATCTGAAAGTAAGTTAGGTTTTGTTTCTCGAATTATATATATTCTTCCATTTTACGGCCTGGAAAATCCGTGATCATTTTCCACACGTTGTCTTCGAAATTCAAATCACTAGCAATTCTATTTTGGTGTTCCTTATGGTTTGTTTCCAATCTTGTCCTGTTGTGCATGCACAATAATATTGTGCTCAACGTCTGCTTTAGTATGTAGACTGGTAATACATATGCAGTTCGTTGCATTTGCCTCAAGTCTTTATCTTCTCCAGTTTTCTTAGATAAGAAGTCTTTACCTTTTCCTTCTCGATTCTTTCACAAGACTTATGGACTTAATGCTGATAATTGTGTTCTCGTATTCTTATTGGTTGATTAGTTCCTTGTCAAACTCCAAAGAATTTCATATCATAGGGATATGGATGGCTTAGCCAGCTTTTTCGTATGATAGTTGTATTCTTATTGTTTATGGTGGCTAACAAATACTTCCTCTCCATTTCTCATGCTTCACCAACTGTAAGATATGTAAATATGTTCATAAATAGGTTTTGATGTGGATTTTGTAATACTCACTTCTCAAATTCTCAATTCTATTCTAAAAGATAACAGAAGCAATATTACATACAAATAAACAAGCTGACCTAGCTAGTTGTACCAAGGCATCTGAAACGTAAAGGAGTTTAGCAATCAAATTGCACTTCAATGTTGTTTTTCATCCAATACTGAAGTTGCAGTTAAGCCTTTGTGAGTTTATTCTGCATTATCAAAGCTGGTGTCTCTTGTACTCATATTGCTTTACATTTAGTCAAGGCGTGTGTGTTCTGTGTACAACATGACTGATAAAATACAACAGAAGACAGAAAATATGGAGCTACTTACAGACTACAGTTATTGGCTTCGCGCCTCTATGTTGCTTTAAAGCTTGACAGTTCGGCATTCTGAACTTGTGGTTTGCTGGATTCTATCCTAATGTGTTGGAAGCCTGCACAAATCCTAGCAGATCTTATAAATTTATAGTGTAACTTGCTTGATTATGGGTTAGGTTGCATGTGGTATTGTGGTATCACAGCTTGTTGTGCGTGCCTACTGCAGAAATTTCCTTGTTGGGTTACTACTCCATCATCATGTTAATTATACCTCTAATTCTTAATGAGTGATGCGTATGGCTTTTGAAGAACCACTGAGGATTGTGTCCTCGAAATAAGATATGGATGCGAGGACATTCTCAGTGGAGCATTTTCGAAAATCAGATGGGTAGACGATTATGGAAGAATCAGCTCCTCCCTTTTATCTTCCTGAGGTGCTTATTTACCTGCAAAACCTTTTCTAATGTAAATATTTCCCCCTTCTTTTAATACCTGCTCCATAAGATACTTCCATATCAATTAAAGTGTAGCGAGCATGGTGATAAAACAATGGCATTATTCTAAAGTTTCCATTTACAAGGAGAGAATGTTTATCTTGTTAGTTGTTACACATATGGGAGTGTATGCAGCATGTTCCTCTTGTTTCCTGAATGTTTAGGTGTTTGTACTAGTGGTGTTTCAACAGTTTAGCTATTTGCACTCTAAAATTGGCTTCCTGCACTTCACACTGAGAAAATTAACAGTTCTCGTTCAGTGCTCCCACTGTGGGAGTGCAAGAGGTCTTTCTGGGAGGCAAATAGCATCTCCCTAAATTTGGAGAATGCTTTCTTTACTCCCATTCTCTGTTTAAATTTATTTTTAATTTAAATATAGTCATTATTCATTAAGCGCCTTTAATCCTTTCCTCCTGAGTTATGTTCAATGTTGTAATATATCTGTTGAGTCTGGAAAGAAGCTTCAAATGTTTATATACTTCTACGTGATGGTGATGCTTATGATGCTTTAGATTTTGGATTGAAGATTTTAAATGTTATACTTATAGGCTATGGCCTATGTCTTTTTCTCTTCCGTTGTTTCCGCTTGGTTCAATATTTTACTTTGCCCCTTCTTGGTTGACTTGACTGTTGCGTACTCAAAGAGTCTGAATCCAAATCAGATGTCCAATACCATGTTTCGGATGGGTCAAATTCAGTTATGTGGTTTTCTCATTTCAGATGTCTGAAATATCTGATAACTAAGACTGTAGAGTGTTCATTCTTAGACCTTTTATTCTTGTTTTGCCTTGTCGATATAAATGATGTAAAATGTGAATCTACGATAGCTTTGTTTTAACAGAATATCTGAATATGTGATCTGAATCATCGAATATCGGAACCAGAGAACCTATCATTCCAGATCGGATTCAGATAGCAGATTGGACTGTCCCGAATTTTTGATATTCGATTTTTCTTTAAACACTCTTACTTGAATGGATGTGTGATCTTTTCATGATTGGCCTCTAACAATTTTTGCCCCAAAATATAAAGTAAATGGACAATGCTAATTCCCCAATTCTACTTATGTTAGGTGAAAAAGCGAAACTCAGAAGAAAGCTCTACTCAGTGGACCACTGGGATTGCTGAAGTGCAGCTTCCCATTGAGTATGTGAATATCATTTCTCAAATACCTCCTTTTTTAGAAAAAAAATTCCTAGTTGTCATTTTCTGATCTTTCTTCCTTTTGGTTGCAGGTACAAGCTGAAAAATATTGAGGAAACAGAAGCGGCAAAGAAGCTTCTTCATGAAAAGAAATTTGTGGGTCGACCAACGGCAGAGTCAGCCACTTGGAGTCACAATGCCGATTATTTCCAACGTGGGAAAGATTATGCTGAAAAACTTAGGAGAGGTTTGTTTACATGGCTTACACGTTTGATTATTGATGGGTGGTCTGATATAAGGTTAGCACAGGCTCACTGAGAAAAATCAGTTGAGCTTAGATATTTTGTTGCAGTAAGATCTTAACTCTTTTCCTTGCTAATTTCTGGGAAAGTTTGGACGACAAGTTTTATAGGTTAAACTAAAGTCTTGCCAGTTTTGGGTAAGAGGTGAAATGTAAATGTTGTTAGAATCATGTCCAACTTATTCCAAAGAAGTGTGAAGCTGAAAATCATGGAACTCTACCTAAAGTTTAGATTTGAACAAAAAAATCATGCCTAGATCTAGTGGAAAGTGGGTGAAGGGAGTATTTTTGGGGTCACTTGTTCATCTAAGAAGGGATTGGAGATAATTCCTAAACCTAAACACAGAACAAAACCTTGCTGCTCGAATATCAGTTTGAAAATGTGTATTGGTAGTTTAGTACTTATATAGATCTTTGTTCTTGCAGAACACCCGGAACTTTACAAGGACAGAGGTGCAGAGGATAATGGCATGGGATCAAGACCGAGTGAGAATAATGGAGATCCGGGAAGAAGATTAGCTGCTACGGATGAGTTCATGCTCGACCGTTTCCGAAAACGAGAACGCCAGCGGGGGATGAGGAGATGATATGTCAACAGGGACCCAAAGAAAAATGTGTTAGATCACAACAGAATTTTGTACTAACTTGTAAGGATCTTCAAGGGGCTTCCCATTTGAATATCATTCTTTCAGTGTTTGTAACATATCAACAATGGTTGCCAGTTTGTTTAGTTGACCAACATTCTGATATATGAAATGTCCCATCATTCAGAAATAACTTTTGATTGGTAGATAGAGTCAGGATGTTGAAAGACAAGAGAACCATTATTTTATCTGAAACAAACCTTAGCGATTATCTGAAGCATATCCTGATGTCCATGGGACCATGATGTACCTACGGCAGGGGTAACCTAATGGACAATAATATTAGAGGTCTATTCATTAGACAAGGCATATTCTCTATATTGCTCGGTGGATTCTTTTATTAAACAAATTTGAAGGTTTAGTAAACATATTTGAAAGTTTTAGTAAACAAAATGGTCTAATATCTGTTTACAACTTTACATAACTTGAAACTAAGAGACCGAAAATGTTGGATGTAGATGGGATAAAACTCATGTTTCTAGTACTGACGCCGAGAGACTTCATCAACTAACCTAGTTAGCATCCACATTTAAATACTTAATGAATGTTGTGCGCTGACAGTTGGGGCGAGAAGGTTAGTCACTGTGATCGACGGTGGATACCCTTGGCAAAGACCCAAAAAAATACTTAATGAATGTTCTTGATTATAGTCACTCCCCCTATTCTTTTCTACACACGAGTTGTGCTATGTGCATTGTTGTTGTTAGTGTGCAAATTTCATTCCCAAATAAATATAGAAAATTAGAAAAAGAAAATCATTTTCCTTTACAAGTGCATACATTTCGTGGTTTAGTTTGCGTATGTAATTTACCGATTCAGACTCATAACACTCCTTTTTTTTTTTTTTTTTACATTGGCAAGTACAAGTGTTGCATGCTTGCAAGTACAAGTGTTGCATGCTTGATACAAATATACAATTAGTCGAGGTGGTCTAGATGTACTAGTCTTATATTGATGGAAGAGTCGGCTCAAGAAATAGTGAGATTAAGATATAAGCCTATGTAAGCTATGTTTATATAATGGATTTGTGTAAGCACTGTAGGTGACTGAATCCTCCCAATCAATTCACTTTCTTTTGTTGAAAAAATGAAAATTTTGATTATAACATGAGTCATTGATTAATTTATTTTTAAGAATCGCCACATAATTACAAAGAAAAAGAAATTTAGAAAATCAATAGATTGTGAAATAACGTAAAATTCTCAAATTCTACTGAAATGGAAGAATGTGACCCTATAATTAAGAATCATAGTTCCAAGTGTGAGTGCGAGTACATAATCGTAGGAATACGGGAATAAATGTCACAAAAGAGCCAAAATTGTTACTATTAGGAAACCTTGTCAAAAAGTCATGACGAAAGGAAAGGTTATCAATAGAGAAAAGAGAGAAATGACCGCAACAGATAGCATAATAACGTTTGACCTTATTTAATGATCTAAAGTAGAGCAGGCAAAAACTGACTCGACCCGATGACCGACCCGAATTCGACCCACCACAGATCCGACCGAAATCCAACTCGAAAAGATTCAAACCCGTTTTGACCCCAGATCAAAATGACTCGACCCGAACCCAAAAGTTTTTTTTTTTTTGAAGGAAAGAGAATTCATTCATTCATAAAAAGCCATCCGGCATCTACAATGGTGAATATCTCTAAACAAATTTAAATCTAACATAACCAAGTATAAATCTAATATAACAAGATGAATATGGTTTCCACTATCACTGCTTGAAATCAGTGTCTTGATCAGCTCCGTCGATAAGTGACTACTAATCCAAACATCACTGTTAAAAATTGGCGTCTTGATCAGCTTCGTCGATAATTGACAATGCCCTGATATAGCAAAAAATTTGCTATACAGTAAACGAGAGGCCACCACCTTTTCCCTACTATCGGGGGTAAGCACGAAACGTGCTGCAGCTATTTGGAAGAACAAATTCCCTTGCCATGATAGATTGAACTTGTCTTCTTGATTCATCAAACCGAACCTAAAACTAGAAATTCGACAACCCTCCGACGAACGCGGAGAACTCCACAATCTCTCACCAAAGGAGAGTTTATTACTAACCATAAAGAAAAACAAACTAAAAAACTAGATCGAAAGCAAGAAATCAACAACGGAGGGACTAACCACCGGCAAAAATGCCGGTGGTAGCCCTAAGATGAGTCAAAGAAAAAGGAGGCTAGGGTTGTTTGAGAGAGGAGAGAGAGAACCCTCGATATTGTGAGATAATATTTGTCAAAACCATTGGATAACCCGAAACCGAACCCGTATTTAACCCGATGTATTTGACCTATATTCGACCTGACCCGTATTTAACCCGACCTGACCGACCTGTTTGCCGAATCTAATCTAAAGTCAAAAGTATTCAATCAAACAGTACACCTAATACCAAATATAAAAATTTCCACATAAAACAGATGAATTATTTTCAAAACCCATATCAATAATTGAACCAAACAAAAATCTCAATACATCTCCACATTTCCACATATATAATCTACAAATCTCTCTTAAAATACTAAACTCCAATCACTCAAAAAAAAAAAAAATACTAAACTCCAAAAATAATGGTGGCTTAACCTACACCTATAACTACGCCTACACGAATATAAATTTCTACAGTATATATTTTGTTTTAATTTCTAACAATTGACAATTTTCATTTTCAAGCACCAAAAAACAAACACACAAAGCAAAAAAAAAAAAAAAAAAGAAAAGTGAAAAAAGAAATATAAAAAAAAGAGAAAAGAATTGAATAAAAAAATGAAAGCTCCCCCGCCCAAACCCAAAAAAGATTCCCATGTCGCTATCAGTGACAGGGCCACCCACCACCAACACCATTTCACCTCTTCACCACTCTCTCTCTCTCCTCTTTCACCCTCACCTCAACTTTCTCTCTCCTCCCATACATACTTCCCGACCTTAATAGAGAGAGAGAGATTGTGAGAGCGCATCATCCTTGCTCAATCATCATCAGATCTGGGGCTTCCAATTCCAATGGCTTCCACTAAAGAACGTGAAACCTTCGTTTACATCGCTAAGCTCGCTGAACAAGCTGAACGCTATGACGGTTTACTTCTCTCTCTCTCTCTCTCTCTCTCTCTCTCTCTCTCCTCTGACTTTTTGTGTTTTTTGTGCTTGTTTTGGTTCTCTTTTTGCTGCGATCTCTCTGTTTATGTGCTTGACTTTGAGTGTGCGACTGAATCGGAACATTTAGGGTTGAAGTTTGTGATTATGCTGTTGATTTTCATCGAGATTGAGATGATTTTGTTGAATTTTTTTTGATTTTTTTTGATTTATTTGAGTTTATTTGGTTAAAAGTTGGTAGAGTTTGTGCATCTGTAGTGCTAGAGTACTGATTTGTTGCAGAAATGGTGGATGCTGGGAAGACGCTGTTGAGTTTGTTGAATTCTTTGGAGATTTTGAATTTAATTTGGTTGAAATTTTGTCGGATTTAGTACATCTTTAGTACTAGATTACTGAATTGTGACAAAGGAAATGGTGGATGCAATGAAGAAACTATCGACCTGTTGATTTCTTTTGATTTTTCTGAAATTTTTGGTTGAAAATTTGGCGGATTAAGTACATCTGCAGTACTAAGCTACTGAAGTTTGGCAGAAATGTTGGATGCGATGAACAAAGTTTTGCATTTGTTAATTTCTTTTGATTATTTGAATTTTGTTTTCTTCAAATTTTGGCACATTTAATATTTCGCTTTACTTGACTACTAAATTATGGCATAAATGGTGGACGCAATGAACAACCTTTTGTTTTGGTTTTTATTTTTTTTTATTTTTTATTTTTATTTTAAAATTTTGGCGGATTTAGCACATCTTCGTACTAGAATACTTGAATTGTGGACTGTCATAGAGATGGTGGATGCAATGAAGAACTTGTTTGATTCTTTTTTGAAGTTCTTATCTATCAAAATATAGCGGATTTAGTATGTTAGTAATATTGACTTTTGAATTGTGGCAGAAATGGTGGAGGCAATGAGGAAACTAGCTGAGCTTGATGTGGAGTTGACAATAGAAGAGAGGAACTTGCTCTCTGTAGGATACAAGAACGTGGTTGGAGCAAGGAGAGCATCGTGGAGGATCTTGTCATCGATTGAGCAGAAGGAAGAAGGGAAAGGGAATGAGCAGAACGTGAAGCGGATCAAGGAGTACAGGCAGAAGGTTGAGTTGGAGCTTTCCAACATTTGTAAGGATATCATGACCGTCATCAATGAGCATCTCATTCCTTCTGCATCTGCTGGCGAATCGACCGTCTTTTACTACAAGATGTAAGGGTCTTCTGGTTTCTTGTTATGTGGAGCGTTTGTATAGTATGCTTATATTTATGAGGGGT
Source organism: Tetragonia tetragonoides (assembly GCA_038025085.1). Taxonomy (NCBI): domain Eukaryota; kingdom Viridiplantae; phylum Streptophyta; class Magnoliopsida; order Caryophyllales; family Aizoaceae; genus Tetragonia; species Tetragonia tetragonoides. Next base: position 35,449,430 of record CM076154.1, on the reverse strand, counting down.
GTGCCAATTTTCGCTTGCAGGAAAGGGGATTACTATAGGTACCTTGCAGAATTTAAGTCTGGTAATGAAAGAAAAGAGGCTGCTGATCAGTCAATGAAAGCTTATGAGGTAAAATAGTGAGCGTGTGGCAATAATTATTCACCGTGTTCTTGTTCTTATATCATTATATGACGTAGCGAGCAAGTCAGAGTTTTCTTCAAGAAATTCTGTTGGCTGGAACAGCCTTTATAAAATCCTAGGGTTAGGATTACTTTACATACATGAAACCCACAGACATAGCCATAGCAGGGAGCGTCATGAGGGTCATGGGTATGGGTTGATCTAATTTGTTTCTTTGTTCCAGTGTGATTTATTTTTGAACCCTTGTAAATGTTTGCCAACGAACTTGTGAAATGTGCTCATTTACAGTAGGCATTTCTTATTTTGACCAAAACATTACCAATGGTTTTTATTTTGTAGAGTAGAGGTAGACAGGAAGCTATGGATTAGCTCCAAAGGTTTCTGTCCCATGCTTAAGATTGTAACTGCAAGGTGCTTTTTAATCTTCATAGGTACATGAGTCAAATTTCATGAGTGTCCTTGTCCATAGGTATACCTAAGTGCTCAATGACTTAGATTTGGCTGTTCTCCAGATTTATATATGGTATTGGGTGTAGTTTTGAGTACAAAGTGTCATGTGGTATCCGATTGTCCAGTGGTTGGGGTTTGGGTAGGTACTTTACTATTGAAGAATCCGAGATAAATAGCTGTTGTTGGTTTGTTTCTTTGCTTTCCTTTTTTGTGAGGGAGTAGGGACTCGACGTTGATGCACATGTCTTATTTGATACCATTTAGTGTGTATCATTGACCTTTGATGGAGTGATTAGTTGTCTTAATTATGCATTGTAACGTTCAATAAAGAGAGAATTATTTGCATTTTTGCATCTAATTAATTTAAGTTACACCTTCTGAAGGCTATTGTTTGCTATGATAGCCTTATGCTCAGCAGTTCTTTTGTGTACAACTGTATCATTGTTACTAATGATTTATTCGACATCTTCCATTTAAATATAGTCTAACCCAAAATGACATTATGACACTTATTCTTTTGTGTACAACTATATCATTTGTGACCAATTTAGATCTGTGTAATCTATCAACAGCTTTGAATCTGGGTTATTATGCACATATGTGTACACCAAAGTGTGATAGTGTCCCTTACACTTTCTGACATCTGAACTTGCCTTTTTCAGAATGCTACTACTACAGCTGAGGCTGAATTAGCTCCTACACACCCCATCCGTTTGGGATTGGCTCTCAATTTCTCAGTGTTTTATTATGAGATATTGAATTCCCCTGAAAGGTTTGTTGGATATATATTGCATCAAAGATGGGGCTGGCTGTTGTTTGCATTGCTATTAACACAGCTCTTTTTCTCCTTGGAATGTCTTCAGGGCCTGCCACCTTGCCAAGCAAGCCTTTGATGAAGCTATCTCAGAACTTGACTCTCTTAATGAGGAGTCATACAAGGATAGCACATTGATCATGCAGCTTCTTAGAGACAACCTCACCTTGTGGACTACTGACATTCCAGATGAGGGAGGTAATATTTCCTTCTTACAGTTAGACTCCACCTCTTCCAGACACTTCAGAACTTTATTTGGTTTTGCTTGCATGCTTCTTTCCTGACCTATAAATAAGAACTTTTGATTACTTCACCTATCAATAGGAGTTCATTGAACGTTTGAAAAGAAAGCTCTTAAAAGTAATTGTGACCTGGAAGTTGTCGATGAACGATGAGGATATTGGCTTAGATTTTAAAAAAAAAACCACTTTCTTTCATTTTCGTTTTTTTAAACTTACTGTCTAATTAGGTAGACAATTGATGATATAAGCTGGACTTTGCTACCCACTATTTGTTAGTAGGACCATGGTTAAGGAAAGTGGTGCGTTTTTGTGGACCATGTGCTGTATTACTTTAACCTGGCTGCAAGTGTCAGACACATATCTTTAGGTGTCAGACTCAGCCATTTTCTGAGAGATTTTAGAGTTTTTGTCCTAAAATGATGTGTCGAGAGTCCATATCGGATCCAACCCCAGGCACTTGAGGTGAGATGAAGAGTCCGAGTAATTTAGCTCTTGTGCGTGCTGCATGTGCTTAAAGAATACCTTTGGAGTCATTGAGGCCTTGAGGGCCCAGGCTGTTCATTATTGATGAAATATTGGAGGTCAGGGAACACCTTTTTGAGATAGTAACATGGACAGATTTGCCTGATGATGACAAGAAAGATGTTAAAATTTCAGCTTGTTTTGGCTTGCACGCATTATAACAACAACAACAACAACAACAACCCAATAAATGTCCCGCCCTCGGCGGGCCGAGGGCTTCCACGCCTTATGGAGATAACAAATCAGAACCGAACTAATCTGGTAGAAGTTCTCTAATTGTTTCATCATATCACTATTAGTTGCACTAGTGTCAAATCTGTTTCTGACGGGTCATATCAGTCGAAAGTCTCACTTCAAAGCCTTCTTGTGGGTACTAACCTGTTTAAGACCAAGACATAGACTGAGGGATATGTAGTGAAATGTTCTGACATAAGCTCTGTGCTTTTTTTCACTTGTTGTTTACTTGTTTGTGTGTGAAAGATCGTCTGATACCAATATTTGTTATCCTTTTACTGAAACAGATGAAATCCAGAAAGCTGATGGGGCTGCTAAGTCAAATGTTGGTGACGATGCTGAGGTAAGTTTTGTTAATGGTACATATTATTCAAATTATCTTTTTATATTCTCTAAACCATTTCAAAACCAGCATCTCATTTAGCTCATTCTTTGCAGTGAATTCAGTAATGCTGAAGCACTCGAAATGAAAACCGACTACGCGGTTGTGATTTTTCAGTTAAAAAGTAGAGAAGATGAATTCAAGCTTTCTTTTTCTTTTGCTTTCGATAACTTGGCATGTGCCTGGTGTGTTATTAGAAGTATTGATGCCCCCACAAACACGATATTCGTCCATTTTGTGTGCCCCCTATGCTTTTCTCCTGGCAGCCATGTAAGATAAGGTTTAAGGAGTGGCCTTGAGTGCCATTCATCAATTTCGACCATTTGAGTCTTTTCTAAGATGGAGAATTGTTCTTGTTATTACCCTCCTACCAATGATATAATCCTTTTTGCATGAACTTTTGTTTGTAACGAACCTCTTAACTTCATTGTTGCTGATTTTAGCGGCTAAAATTTGAGGCCTTCGTCATTTATTTTTTCTTTTTTCTTTGTGATTTTAAAGTTGCGGTTACAACTTACAACATGGTGGAAAGACAGTATTAGAGAAGTTTTTGTGAAAGGCGATTAGCAACAAAAAAAAAAAAAAGAATAGAAAAGAAAAAGGTGTGGCTTGATTCTTGCCATATGATGTAACAACACAAGGTTGCGGTCCTGGCGGATGGAATACTATTCGAGAGTTAGGACTTGGGAGTGCCAAATAATCAATCAATATATATATATATATATATATATAAAGGAGGCATATTTCGGGCGTTATGAGGCACGCCACGAAGGCGAGAATTTTAATAGCGCGCCACCTAAGCGAAAATAAAGACAAAAAATAATTAGTGGAAATCGTTTAGGAGTCTTAGCATCCTTACCGGCGTGAAATTAGATATTGATAAACCAATAGAGTTTTAAAAGGTTTTCGTCATATATTCAAGAACATAAGTAACATTTTCTATCTATACTTCTTAAAAAATAACAAAAATTATACCATCAGATTCAGATCGAAAAATACTTCAGAACAAGATGCATTTACAATATATTTAGAACATATAAGTAAAAATTTATTGGGAGAAATTAGACGTACCACCTAAGTAAAGAGTATTAAAAAAATCATTAAATGCATTATTAGCGTAATATTAAATTAAATTAAAAATGTAACATGAACTCGTGCATCGCACGGGCTTCAAACTAGTCTTGAATATTATTGAGCATATATGATATGCCTATCCCTCTTTTTAGAGTGTTGATCGAATAAAATTACGACTTATTACATTCGTTTGAACTAACAATTTTTGTTGAGCCTATAAATGACAAATGTACCCGAAACCTCACTGTTGACCATTAAATTAAGATCTTATTAGCGAGTTTTTTTTTTTTGGTTACATATCTTATTAGCGAGTTTAACTAGCATATATGAAGTGCAATATATCAATTATCAAGTCCTTATCAAGTTCATTTGAACTAATTATGGAGTCTAAATACTCGATTTTTCTTAAGTTCTTTAGTACAAGTGGTTGTCCTTTGAGTATTATAGTATAGGCTATAGCAAGTAGAAGGTCTATTATTGCTTAACTTGCATGATTTGAAATGGACTAACTTACGAGCTAACTTTGTGATTTGTGACTACTTTTGTACCAAACTTCATATCACAATGCACATTGTATCTCTCGATGAGTGCAAGTATCTCCTATTGGAACAAGGATGACAAGTAAAGGTGTTCCAACTTTCAAGTACAAGAGTTACATATTTATAGAGAATGAAGCAAATCAAATATAGGTAATCAGGTTAAAGCTTGTTCATTAATAAATAAGTAGACCCTATACGATATTTTAAACTCATGTTGTAAATAATCCAGACTCGAGAAGAAAAAGATTTGACCTTTACACCACTAATTGTAAATTCGAGAGTCATTATATTGATTAGGAGCTTGTGAAGTAAAAATCATATTTTTTTCTTATTTTTTGAGAATGTGTTTTCATTTAGATGATAAAAATTATCAATTAAATTTTTTTCATAAAAATTGGTATGAGGCCATTTCAAGGTGACGCGGAAAAAAAAAAGTAAAGGAAAGGAAAAAAGAAAAAAAAAAAGGAAAAATACGAGTAATTTTCAGACGAAACGTCTCAAGGTGCGACTTTCCGTTGCATGTCTGTCCTCTTAACAATTCTAAAAGGAATCAACTTCCAGCTTCCAACTTTCGAATGGAATCATTCTCTTCCCCTTATGCAATGCCTTGTAAATTGTAATCACTCTTATTAAAATCATCCCCTCAAAATCAATTAGCACCTTTGCAATTAAACTCTCTCTCTGTAACATTCTCTCTCCTCTTTTGCCATGGCTAACATTGAGTTGAACAATAATCATACTGGGCTAGAAATTTCAGCCGTTATTCTTGATTTGGATGGTACCCTTTTGAATACAGGTTCGAAATTTCACATCTTTTCTTGATGGGTTTGTTTTTTATGTGTTATTGATTAATGGGTTTTTTTTGCATTTTGTGTGATTGATTGTGTATGCAGAGATAACTTCAAGAGGTGTTTTGAAGGAGTTCTTAGCGAGTTATGGGAGGGTTTTGAATACTGATAACAAGCATAGGAGAGTTGGAAGAACCATGAAAGAATCAGCAGTTGCCTTTGTTAAAGACTATGAACTTCCTCTCTCTCCTGATGAGTTCATTGCCCAAATCGTCCCCTTGTACCGTGCTAAGTGAGTTTTTTTTTCCCTTGTTCTTTTTTGATTCAGGATAAGTCAATTGTTTAATAGATAATTATCCCCATTGTCAAATATCATTGGTTGGTTTAAGCAAAATAGTGAGGCTGCTTGGTAATTAGTTAGTTTTGACTGCGTACATGTTGACCTCCCTGGACCCAATAGCTAGAAAATACACACCCAGAAAGGTGTTTCATGGTCACCAAGCAGACATGATTTGACAGGTTAGACACATATTGGACTTTTTATCTCTATTTAAATGGTGCTTCCCCTGTGTATGTGTTGTGTGTGTGCAACCTAGTTCACTAGTAGGGGGATTTAGGGTGTGTTTTTCACTGGACTGAACTGAACTGAATAGTAACGTGTGAGAGAAAAAATAGATCACTGAACGAATGAAGTGAACACAACCTTATTCTAGCTGTTGTTGTTGTTTTTGATGTTCCTGACTTGTGGTTGCTGCCTTGATGGTAAACACTTACTGTGTATGAACTGAACTGGTTTTGATACCCTTCTCCACCAACCCCACATTATGCTGTAGGTGGAAAGATGCCCAAGCACTTCCTGGTGCCGATCGCCTTATCAAGCATCTCCATAAACATCAAGTACCACTTGCTCTAGCCTCGAACTCTTCAAAAGAATATGTAGATGCGAAAATCTCCTATCAGAAAGGTAACTATTTCTGTGATCAGAGCCATGATTTTTATAGATATGTGCTTGGTTGTTAATTTTTACCTGTCCAGATGTTATTGTAGGAGGCTTGTCTGGTTAGCTGCAGCCTCATTGATCTCTAATGATATAGTCAAATGCTTGTGTGTTAAAACCTTGCAGTCGCTTCATTTAGTTAATCCATATGATATCCATAGTTGAACTCAAAAAAAATAGATGGAGAACAACATGCAAGTGTTAAAAGTTAGTATACCAAATCCAAAATATGTCATATACTTTTCTAGTATAGATGCAGAAACCTGATCAGACAAGCAGCTTAGCTTCAGAGAACCTGACGCTCCAAGTCAAATCATTGATTTCTTGAATATCTTCTCACTTTGAAGCAACATGAAATGATGTCATGAAATCAAATGGTAGCAAATTTGTAAATGTAATGTGATTTTCCATCTTGTTTGGACTCATATGCCTCAAGTTCAGTAATGGTCGCTGACATCTATCTGGAGTGGTATGAAAGAATTAAGTGGTGATCTTGTATTATATGCTTAATTCTTTTTGAATAACAAGTAAGACTTTCTTCTTTTCATGACCAAGTGTCCCCTTTTGTTAACATGTTCATCTTCTTACTTCAATATTCTTGAAGATATCCATTTATCCTTGGGATTTACCTAATGATCTTCCTGTCATGTAGTATCTTTGAATATCTTTTGAGTTTTTGAAGTATGCTTGCTTTGTATCACGTGCAGGGTGGAACGAATGCTTTTCTGTCATTCTTGGAAGTGACCAGGTTCCATCTGGGAAACCATCTCCAGACTTGTAAGCTCTTCAGAATTAGTTCCGTATTCACACATTGTCCTTTCGAGTTGGATGTTGATACTCCCATCATCCGATAGGAGATGATGGAGAACGAAAAAAAAATCTGCATTTTATTCCCTGTAACCATTTCCTGTTTCCTGTTTGATGACTGAATTGGTTAATTTGATGCAGATTCCTAGAGGCTGCAAAAAGAATGGAGGTGGATGCTGCTAACTGCCTTGTGATAGAGGACTCATTGTAAGTCCTTTGTGACAATTATGTTTTAGTACTCATTATTCTTCAAAAAGCAATTATCATGTTCTAGACTCTAGAGAGTGAAACCACTAGTAAATATTTCAGCTTCTGATTATAATGAGATTTAATTTCTCACTTATATTTCATTCACATTGTTTTTCTTTAGTAACAATCAATCAATGTAATTCCAATAAAAGTTTGGCTAACAATCATTCTGGAACTGTAATATGTAGGAGAAAGGCTGTGTTATAATCTATATGGCTCTGAAGACCTTGCTATATGCGGGAACCTCATGTATTGGTTGACATCTCTCTGTGGTTTTGGGACATATTAGGTTACCAGAGTACAGTAGTTTTTCTTTACTGATGGCCTTGATGTCTTAAATTTGTTCACCTGTCGGGTTTTTTCCCCGCTAATTGTTTTATTATTATTTGAGGAGGGGGTTGGGCTTTAAGGTAAGGCGGGAAATAGTCGAGATGATTGATTTAGCAACTACAATTCCTCGTGTACTATGTTTGTAGCTTCTTTCTCAGAAACTATTGTTCTTGATATGCATGACATTGAATTTGTAAAATTATATGATCAATACAAAGTAGTCTAACATGGCTCACATCTGTACTTGGACAAAGTTGGCATGATCATCAAGAAGTATTGTTGAAGTTGCTTTATCGACCTCTTTTCAGGATCTAGACTCTAGAGTAAGCAATTTGTTTTACTAGTATCTCCTTCAGTGCTGATTTTTTCTTTTGTTTTCACTGAATCAACAGGATAGGTGTTAAAGCTGCGAAAGCTGCTGGAATGAAGGTAGTTACTGTTCCATCCCAATCTGAGACTGATTCTGCTGCCTTGGCAGATTCTGTTCTCCATTCACTTCTAGAGTTCCAGCCTGAGTTGTGGGGTCTGCCTCCATTTGATGATTGTACGTGTTTGCCTTAATAAAAATCTCCATGGCTATTGTTTGCATCACCAATTATGCCCATGTCCAGTTGGGTGACAATGAAATGTAATGATTACAGGGATAGATGATGCATTACCAGTTGTTCCAATTTATCTGGAAGGCCTTTTTAGAAATGGGTTTCTAGCTGACTTTCCGGGTATAGAATTAGTTTCTCTTGTAATTTTTAACAGTTCAGAAAGCGTAATGTGTATGCAGAAAATTGTATATATTCTGATCTTGATGTCTGGTGAACCATGTCCTTCATAATGATACACAATGTGATTCTTTAATTGTTTGTGGTATGCTATGATTACTAACTAAAACAGGGATTACATCTGTTATGCCTCAAATAATTCCTTTTGTCTAACAAATGCTTACCATTTCACACATTACCTTTTCATGGTGCAGAGGAAGATGACAAGCCAAACAACCTTCCCGGTCAAGTTTGTGGAATGTATTTTGGTTGGGCTCAAGTAGGCAGTGTCAGGGACTTGAAAGTAATTGTCAGCATTGGAAAGGAGCTTTACTCTACAATGCAGACAAGAATAGTGAGTACCTGAAACTGAAACTGAGACCGAAAATTATGAATTTACTTTTCATCTTTGTTCCTCCCCCATCCAAATTAAAACCTTTTCAGATAAGTGCTGACATAATTGTTGTCTGCTACAGCAACTATATGCTATTGATGGAGGCATTGATCACCTATCTGGCGAGCATGTTCACCTTGCACTTGTTGGCTACATTCGAGGAATCAGCAGGAAGGTAATTCCATTTTGTCTGTGGGGGTGTACTCAGGAACTCTCAATCATGCCTAAAGATTTATGATTACTAATGTTTTGGAGTGATCCAACTAATCTAGTTTTGATGCAGAACCAAGAATCAAGAAATAGCAGACTCATACTCATAGATCACATTATCCCGAATAATGGCAATACTTGTCAGTTGTCACTGATTATCAGATTGCTTCCAGTTTCTCCTTGTTCATTAATCTTCTCTGTTCTAAAAAATGCAGGGAAATACGTTCTTGGACACGGAAATAAACGAACACGACATATCCAATGCCAAATATTCTCTGCAACTCCCGACGTTTAGGTGTCCGGAATCACAAGACTTTTCCAGGAATCAGGAGGACCTGATAAGATAGTAGCAGTTCTGAATTATGTGAAGATCAAAAGGGGTTGAGGGTCCCTTTCACGACACTCCTCTCTTGTAGAGTACCACTTTAAGTAGTTTCTTGTATGTCAAAAGATGGCAATTCATGTGAATCCTATTTATCTGGCTATTTGTGGAGTTCCTTTTATTGAAGGTTCATGCATTTTCGTCCGGCCAAAGTGGTTAGCCTGTCAAATCCTTCAAAGCTTCGTCCCTACAAATATGGCTAATGAACACTTTAGGTACCTTTCCATTTTGCAAAAGACGTTTTAAATGCAATCTTCTTATTATTATTGAGTATTTTAGCATACCCATAGGAATTGTGGTCTTTTGAGATAAGGCCATAAGGGCAAAACAATTGACAGGACAAGCAAAAAGAATTCTTGTGTGAAATGATTTTCTTGCATCTTGAAGTTGGCTTTAGTAACCTAAGAATTTCATGGTTTTCATTAGTTTCAAAGTATCAGATATTCAGATGCCTTATGAGGCATCATACTAAGTATAGAGGGTATAATAATTGAAATCGTTGTTTTTATAGGTTGTATCAGAGTTTGACAACTAGTGTTAAACATAGCGTGCTAGAACTATTTTGAAAGCACACCACGCACGGATTGAAGTTGTCTTAACAAGCCATATATGGAACAAAATCAATCTAAAAACACAAGCCACACAATTACGTATGTGGAAACTGAACAAGTTCTCTCAAAAAGGAGAGAATTTATTAATAACCCCAAAATAAACCCTAATTATAAAAAATTTCATGACTAAAAGGATGGATAAAATGACAAAAAAGGAGGTAACTATTGGCAAAATCGTCGGCGGTAACTCGAAGACCGACCGATGTGAGGAAAGATTGATGATACTTACTTCTATTCTCTAAAGTATGGCACCTTAACTGTGGCAAATTATTCTTTTTGCTTTCATTTATAATGGAAAGATTGGATCGTAGATATGTTTATACCTAAAGACTTTTAATTTCATAAGATTCTTTTTAAGTTTTTTTTTTCCTTTCGTCCACAATTAAAGGAACTTACTTATTGCGTCTAAACAAATGTTTGACCCATTTTATTTATTCCTATTGTGGAATATGACAAAATAAATAGAACTTCCACCTTACATAACCAAAAACATATGTATTTCAATGTAAAGAATCAAACTCAAATTCGAAATCAAGCAATACAATTTTTTTAGTTAAATACTAGCTCAATATATTACTTCAATCGAATTTAAGACTAAATTTAAACTTCAACTCGAACACAAACTCAAATCCAAAATGTTCTACCATTAAGATATTTGTGTTTCCATTTTTCAAAATTAATGGCAAAAGTAAAGGAATATTTGTCCCTAAATTTGTGCCCAATTTTCTAATTACCCAAATCAAAGCCTTTAACAAGTGATTTTGCCAGAAATCTCTCTTCATTTGGGTTTCTTATCTTCTATTACCCCCAATTAGTATTTTCTTTGTTGATTTGTGGCCCCAATTCGTGAGGGGTTTCCAGCTTGCTCGTACAAACCCTAATATTTTTTTTGTGCGAGCATTTATTGAGTTCTACTATTTCGTTCAGAGCCCCAGATTTAGGGGATTTATGTCGCTGGGGTTTTCGCTTGCAAAGGACGAATTTTCCCTTTTCCTTCAGAATTTTGGTGGTTTGATAATATACCCGTATCAGAGTGCATTTATGGTTTTCACTGTTCTGAGTAGATGTGGAGGTTTCTCTCACCTCTTGGATACTACCTTCACATCGCTAGGATGGTGGTCTCTTGAGCTCTGAGCTGCTCAAGCCAGCTTGCTGGGCTTTTCACCACTAGTCTCCTCCCTTTGCCCAGTAGATCTTGCCTTTCAGTATTCTATTGTGAGTATTTTGGCTGCCTATTTAAGGTGCCCCTTAGCCAGGTTTTTTCTTGCACCTCTCCCTCTTATCTCTATTTGTTTCTTTCTCAGTGCATGCTCTAGTTTTTGTGCTTGTTTTGCTGTGGCTTCTAAGAGTTTCAAAACTGTAGTGGTTGAGGGTTCTTCTACTATGGAAGACTCAATGAAAACCACTATTGAAACTGAAAAAGCAAATGATGACAACCCTCCAGTTGATATTGAAAATATTTTTGATGATCCTAGATTTGAATTTCTTGCTAATGATCTACCTGAGGATTTTGTTTTTGAAGATATTCCTAATGTTTTAGCCAATATTGCTACTAGTTCAGATATTTGCTTGATGGGTAAAGTGTTGGGTGAATTTTCTGACTTTAAAGCTATTATGTCTAAGACTAAATCTGACTGGAAGCATGTTGGGTATGTGGAGTATTTTGATGTTGGGAGTGATTGGGTTATGTTTAAGTTTAGCTCTCCTGAAGATAAACTAACAATTTGGAGAGATAGGCCCTGGCATGTTCAAGGCCAGTTGCTTGTGCTTACTGCTTGTAAAGATCGTTTCGACCCTGTGGCGGAAGAGTTGACCCACGCAGATTTCTGGATCAGAATTTCAAGGTTTCCCTCTAAACTCTTCTCCCTTGAATCTGTCTTGGCTTTCTTAAAGATAAATAATTTGGGTACTTTTCTAAAGTATGAGGATTTTACTCAAGTTAAGAAGGGGCTTAGGTTTGCTAGAATATGTATTCATGCTGATATTACTAAAGCACTCAAAACCTATGCTAAGGTACCTAGAAGGGCAGGGGTGGATTGGTATTTTGTATGGTATGAGAACTTCTCAAAGGGCTATGCTTGTTGTGGTGTTGTACTGCATGCTATTGAGACTTGTCCTTTAATGACTATGGCTAATAGAGTGGTTAATGTGACACTTGAAACAAGTGAATTGCATGAAGAACTAATTGAGAAGACTCTTAACATTGCTAAGGAGAAAGAAAAACTTGACTCTGAGGCTTAGCAAGCCAATAAATGGGTTCAAGTACCTCCTAGCAAGAATGATAAAAATAAATATAAACATCTCCCTCCAAAGAAAAATTCTACCAGACATTTCTCTAAGAATGATGGTCATGATAAATCTATTTTTGGTGCTGCTCCTCCTGTTAAAAAGCCTACTGGTATTGTTATTAACTCTGTTGTTAGTCCCCCTCCTGGTTTTGTTCAAGGAAAGAAAAGTCTTGCTCCCTATGCTGGTAAGGGTAAGCAAGTTTTGCAAGCTGTTGGCTCTTCTAGTCCTGCTGTTGATGGTGTTATTGTCCCTGCCCTAGTGCATAGCTCATCAACTCCCTCTAATGATGAGACTAATTTGCTGAAAGTTAATGCCTTGGGTCATCCTATTTGTGGCCAATTGAGTCTGAGCTCCTCTAAAGGTAAGAGTCTGGCTGTTTTGAAGTCCACATATCCTCAAGATCTTGCTGTGAGTAATGCCTTTGATAATCTGGAGGGAGGCATGGACCTTGCTTTAGAGGTTATTACTGCCAATCCAGTTGCTTTGCTCCCTAATTTTGAGGATGATGATCTCTGGAATGAGGACTTTGAGGATGAGGAGGAAGATTTTGATACTTCCTTTCATTCTATGCAATCAGATAGCTCAATTCTCAAGCAAATCACCCAGCTAGAGGTTGCCCAGGCTAATGTTTCTGCTGGTTCAGCCCATTCTGAGGCTTCCAAGAGGAGGGTTCAAGGTGATGACTCTGTTGATTCAGCCTCCCAATCTCTGAAGAGGGCTAGAAACTAATTTTCAGAATATGTTTAAGTCAGTGTTCATGCTTAATTATGTTTAATTATGAATAACGTAGCTTTCTGGAATATTAGGGGTGCTGGTAAGAAGGATGTGGGAGAAGAAGTTAAGCTTTTTTGTCGTGTTCATCATGTTAATTTGATAGCCTTGGCTGAGACCAAGGTACAAGCAGCTCCCAATTCTCATGTAATAAATCAGTTTGGTTTTAATGATTATGATTTTATCCCATGTCAAGGTTTTTTTGGTGGGATTTGGTGATGTGGCAAAGCAATGTGATTACAGTTACCACACTACATAAAGATGTGAGGTTTATTAGTATGCTTGTTAATGATGCTAATGGTAATCCCCCCTTTATTATCATTTTTGCATATGCACCTGCTCAAGGATCCCATAAAAGTCAATTCTGGAATGACCTTTTGGCTTATTGTTCTTCTTTGACAGACCCATTTATTATTATTGGTGATCTTAATGAAATTTGTAAGTCTAGTGAAAAATGTGGAGGTGCCTTTCCTACTTTAGCAAGGTTTGACAGGTTAAATTCATTTAAGTATAATTCTAATGTTCTTGATGTCCCCTTTGAAGGTTCCCCTTTTACTTGGCGTAAGAAAAAAAATGGTAGTGATAATATTTGGGAAAGGCTGGACCGTGCTCTCGTTTCCGCTTCTTGGCTAGCAAATTTCCCAAATGCTATCACTTCGCATTATGATTTTTATTCTTCAGATCATTGTCCTATAATTTTTAAGTTCGATTCACAAAATAATTTCAAGCCCCCCCCTTCAGATTTGAAACCTCTTGGATTCAACATAAAGATTATGAAAATATTGTTAGAAATGCTTGGAATAATATAATCGAAGGATCCTGTCTTTTTCAGTTACTTACGAAATGTAAAACTCTTAAAACAAGATCAAAAAATTGGGCTAAACTACGTTTTGGTAATATTAGTCGTTAGCTTAAAGAAGTTGAAGAAAACTTGATAGCTTTGCAAAAAAATCTAGTGTTAAAGCCTAACGATTCATCCCTTATTTCACGCCAAGATAGACTTTCTTGTAAGAAAGCTAGCTTGATTAATTTTAATAGAACGTATTGGTATCAAAGGGCTAGAGATAAGCGTCTCCTTTTAGGAGATCGTAACACCTCATTTTTCCAAACTAAAGCTTCTATACGTAGGAATAGAAAGAAAATAACCAGTTTTCTTAGTCATGATGGTTTCCACCATACTGATCCAAAGATTATTACTGAAGAGATAACAAACGAATTTAAGCAAAGGTTTGTACGAGACAACTCTGTACGTGTTAATCCGAATATTGACCTCCAAGATATTCTTCCTGAAGTTAGCTTTGAAGATAATAGTTTTCTTATCAAAGAAGTACTAGATGAGGAAATAAAAGAGGCTGTATTTCTATTAGCTCCTAATAAATCTCCGGGGCCAGATGGTTTTCCGGCTTCTTTTTATCAATCTTATTGGCATATTGCAGGTCCTTTTGTTTGTCGTGCTGTTAAAGCCTTTTTTCACTCTGGCAAAATTCTTAAGGAAGTTAACCAAACTTTTTTAGCTCTAATCCCAAAAATTGATAATCCATCATCAGCTAATCATTTTCGACCTATTAGTCTCTGTTAGACTTTGTATAAAATAATCTCTAAGATCCTTACCTCTCGTCTGAAGCATATTATTGTTAAGCTAATACATCCGCTACAAGGCGCTTTTGTAGCAGATCGTTGTATCCAGGATAATATTTTATTAGCCCATGAGGTTTTTCATTCTTTTAAATCCAAGCAAGGAAAGGGTGGATGACTAGCAATCAAACTTGATATGGAAAAAGCATATGATCGGTTAGACTGGGAATTTATTTACCAAGTTTTTAGGAAATTTGGTTTCCATGAAACTTGGATTTCCTCGATAAAAGAGTGTATTTCTACAGTATCTTTCTCTGTTTTAGTTAATAATTCCCCGGGACCTACTTTTAGTTCTTCCCGGGGTATTCGTCAGGGTGATCCTTTATCCCCGTACATCTTTATTATTTGTGCAGAAGTCCTAGCTAGACGATTACAACGTGAAAGTAATATTTCCTCAAAAAGTGATGGTATCAAGATTTGTCGGGGGGCAGATAAATTGCCTTTCCTGACTTTTGCAGATGATACTATGATTTTTGCAGAAGCGTCTAATCAGAGTTGTCATATGATTAAAAAGATTTTAGATGAGTACTGTGCAATGTCAGGACAGAAGATTAATTTCAACAAATCAGTTTTTCAATGTACGAAGAACATTTCTAGGAATAGTATTACTTCTTTTAAAGGCATTTTGGAAATGAGTCATTCTACATGTCTAGACAAGTACTTGGGTTGCCCTATAATAAGTGATCGTGTGAATGCTACTACATTCAGTGATGTGCTTGATAGGACATCTAGTCATCTGGCTAAATGGAAAGCAAATTCTCTATCTCAAGCTAGGAGAGCTACTCTCATCCAAGCCAACTTGGCGGCTACGCCTATTTTCACTATGCAAAGCTTTACTCTCCCGTCTGCTTCTTTAGACAAACTTGATCAATTAAATCGGAATTTCCTATGGAATAAAGCTCCTGATAGCAAATCCCCAAACCTTATCGGGTGGGACAAAGTTTGTAGACCAAAAAACATGGGTGGTCTTGGACTGCGTAAAGCTAATGTCGTTAATAAAGCAATGCAAATGAAACTGGTTTGGAGAATACTTACTGACCCATCTAATAGATGGGTTCAGCTTATTAACCACAAATATTTGCGTGGAAAGAATATTTTTCAATACACTAAGAGTGGTAAAACTTCATGGCAATGGTCTCATCTACTGGAAGTTAGAACACTCTTTAAGCAGGGCCTTAGATGGAGTGTTGGAAGTGGTACAAACATCAGCTTTTGGAAGGATAATTGGGTTTTTCACTATCCCTTATTCAAGAAATATCATTCTCCAATATCATCTGATCCTCTCTTTGATGAAGATATCCCTATTAGTATGTTTATTTCTAGTGAGGGTACCTGGGACTTTAGCTTACTCTCTAGGGTTCTACCCCAAGATGTTATTTCAGTTATCAAAGGCGTTCATGTCCCTTATAATGATGTCCCTGATAAATCCTATTGGGGTTTGTCAAGTGATGGAGAATTTTCTTCTAAGTCCGCAACTTGGTTAGCACAAGGATTCCAAGATTCTTATAAGAAAAATTGCGAGTTTAGCTGGATTTGGAATATTAATATTCCAAATAAAGTTAAAATTTTTCTCTGGAAATTGTGTCTTGATGGCCTTCCAACAAAGAATAGACTTCAACAAAGTAAGGTGTTTGTTCCTAAAGAATGTGTTTTCTGTAAGCACCACTCTGAGGATAAATTCCATCTTTTCTTTGACTACCCGCATTTTTTCCAAGTATGGGACGAAGTTCAAACTTTGTGTGAGAAACGTTTAAATATTCTAGTCCCTTCGTCCAGTTCTTTTGTGACTAGGTTAAACTTGTTACGCCACAAATTGTCCGATTGGAATTTAGTTCTAGTAATTTATACTTGGTGGCTGTTCTGGTTTGCTAGGAACAAGATTATGTTTGACAATGTAACAACCACACCTTCTCAAATTGCCCACTCTGTTAGAAATAGCTTTACAGAATGGTTTTCTTTAGCTAACCAACAATGTGATTTTGATAGCAGTGGTGCTTTTAAGAAAAAGAAAGTAACTAAAAGTCCTAGACCAGACGTTCGTTGGTCACACCCAAGAGAAAATTATGTGAAAATTAATTTTGATGGCTCCAAGAAAAACAACTCGAAGCAGTAGCTGGTTTCTGTATTCGAAACTAACAGGGAAACGTGATCTCCTTGGGAGCAAAACAATGCGGGGAAAACTCCATCTTAGTTGCAGAAGCCATAGGTTTGCGTGAGGGTGTCCGTAAGGCAAGGAATCTTGGTTATAAAAATATCACCATTGAGGGTGATAACTTAGCCGTCATCAAAGCTTTGCGAGCAGAATGGCGTATTCCCTGAAAAATAGAGAATATTTTAATAGACACTAAAAAAGATCTACACCATTTTGACAAAGTCGAAGTCATTCACTGTTTCAGGGAAGCTAATGGAGTGACTGATTTTATGGCCAATTTTGGTCACTCTTGCCCTAGTTTACTTTACTGGTTGAATTCTTTCGACCAATCCCTTTCCAATATTTTATTAAGGGATTCCTTAGGATAAGTCTCTCTAGAGGATTATTCTGGCTTTCTTGCTTTTTCAAAAAAAAAAAAAAATCAATTTGTTTGTTTTTTTCTTTTTACAGAAAATTAATATTCAAAATCATTTTTTGGGTTTTGTACATAAAAACCCTCTTCTTAAGAAAAAGTTCCACTTCCCAATCCTCTCCACTTTCTCTCTCTTCAGTTCCTCCCCTTGATCGCCCTTTCCTTCTGAGCGGCTGCTTTTTGTGATATCTCACACTTTCATCAATGGCGAACAGCAATCTACCTAGAAGGATAATCAAGGTACACCCATCATCTCAATTTCTTCGATCTCTCTCTCTCTCTCTCTCTCTCTCTCTCTCTCTCTCTCTCTCTCTCTCTCTCTTTTCCTTCATCTTTTAATGTAGATTATCAATAATATTCTTCATCTAATTCTTCCCATTTCTCAACTTTTAATGGTGGTACAATCAATTGTTTTGCTCATTATATTGTTTTGATTTTACAGGAGACTCAAAGGCTTCTTAGCGAGCCAGGTACTCTCTCTCTCTCTCTCTCTCTCTCTCTCTCTCTCATGACCCCAAAGTCATTGCTTATATAAGAAGCAGTTTACTGTTTCTAATTATTTGAGCTTAAATAGTTATGTAATTTAATTTTCTTTGGCCTGTTGATGATGTAGCTCCTGGAATTAGTGCTTCACCATCAGAAGAAAATATGCGGTATTTTAATGTCATGGTTTTGGGTCCTTCTCAATCTCCTTATGAAGGTAAAAAATTCAACCTTTAATGGACCTTTACATTATATATGTCGAAAAGTTCTTTCAGTATTTAATCTGGGGTGTTAGTGTATGGTGTTTTTGCTTGTGTTTATTGTCTTGTTGGAAGTGATTGTGAATGCATTATGATATGGTAGATGTCCATCTGAATTTGCAATTCTTTTTCTTTTTCTTATAAAGTGTGGGTGTAAAAAAAATGATGAGCTTTAATATTTATGTTGTAGTGATCCTTGGAATGATAGGGTTCTTACTTAAAGTATTTGTGTGAAATTTATTGTGATTTAAGCATTTGGAGCTAAAATATAACATCTGTGAAAACTCTATACTTTAATTAATTGTCACAAGGAAGCGATATCGAGAGCTCGAGACGCAATGGGAACACTCTTTTGAGCTTATGACTCGGCCCACTTACAGTCACTAGAAGTTAGCATCTTAGCAAAGATTAGGATGAATGACCTTTAATCTTTCACCACGCTAACATTATTCGTCTTACCATGATTGCATGATTTACACAAAGAAAACACAACACGGGGATCATTGTTAATATTGTTTCTCTGAAAAATAAAGTGGAATGAAACTCATCATGTAGTAATTACGGATGAAGAGAGACAAAATTGTGGACTTACAAAGCAAATTGTGCTTGATTATTGTGGTAAAGTTCACTCAAACTAAAAAGGGAAAGAGTACACACAATCATGCCTTTCACTTCACCACATCAGGTCTCTAATATCTTCATTGAAATAGGTGTAAACAAGAGTGGAAATATTAAGCATTTTGGGAAGTATATAATATGCATCTTTAAAATTCTTTCTTAGAATTCTCTTCCTTTCTCCCTCCATATTATGGTTATGATGGCCTTCACCGATTTAAATTATATTGTGGCAACCAAAGTTCGTATGTTTGAGATGAATGACTTTGACAAAAGGAAATATAGGTGATTCTGACATAACTTGAGCTGCCCTTCATGTTACTGGAATCTGAATTCCAATGTACCATCAAAACCATGCAAATCCAACTTTCAGCTACATTGTGGTGGGTGGGGGATGGGGTGGGGTGGAGAGGGGGGGGGGGAGTGGTTGCTCTAGGATCAGTCTAATTTAAAAGTACTTGGCTATGTGTATTTACAAAGCTTGAAACTTCTTGCACTGGCCTTAATATCTGCATGACTCGTTGTGAGGCTGTCCACTTTCATGATGGCCTGATGGGGATTTCCTTCTTTGAAATTCTAGGTTAATACTTAATTATACATGAAATTATGGTAGAGCTCACATAGATCTTGAATGTGCCCCGTAAATTCTTCCACTACCAAGACAATGAAGAAAATACTCATTACTGAACTGTAAACGTGGGAGAAAAAAAATAGAGGTGTGCAATTACTTTTAAGAATTATTTTTTGACAAATTAGCTGATAATGTATAACTTTAGAGGATAAAAGTTTTCATGTATCATGTATATTATATTGCTTTCGACAATCTTTGGCATGTCATATATTTCTCTTTAGCACCTGTTGTCCTTTTGTTCGATGAGCTTTAATTTGAAATTTAACTTTGACATTATGTAGGAGGAGTTTTCAAATTGGAGTTGTTTTTACCTGAAGAGTACCCGATGGCACCTCCTAAGGTACATTGCTGTGAGCTTCTAGCTGTTAGCTGTGGTTTTTTCACTTGTAAAATTTAAGGAATACATGCATTGTATATGGAGGGTTTACACTTTCGAGTCCTCTCCTCTGCCCAGAGGGGAAAAAGAAAAGGAAAAGAGGGAGAGAGAGGGAAGAGGAAAAGGAAAAAAAGAAAAAAAAAAAAAAAAAAGGAAGAAGGTGAACAAGTGGATGACCTGAAATATGTGCAGCTATGGTGACTGTACATGTTTTCACCACCTCCTAATTTATAGTCCTTATCCAAAATGTCGATGTCCTTATTGTCAATTTGTCATGGGTAGCAAACCTGTCATAAGTAATCCAGTCTCGCTCTCTCTTCCATACTCACAACTCAGAAGTGACTTGTTTGGTTTATGTGTAAGGACATCCAATATCTTTTTTAATTTTAATGGTTAATCGCCAGCTAGGTGATAGACATATCAAAATATCCAGTGATTTTACAGTCATGTCACGGAAGATAGCTGGTTGGTATACTAGAATACTCCGCCGGATCATGAAATTTGATATCGAATCACGTTAGACATAAACATTGTGAAAATCTGAAGGGTCTGTTGGATTATGAAAACCGATTTCAAACCTTTTGAAAAATCTAAAGGGTTTTGATTTTGTTTTTTTTTTTTGGGGTGGGGGGGGAATGACCTGGAAATTACCGGGAAGAGGTTGTTTGTTATGGGGACTATATTTGGCTCTCTGCTAGGAAGGCGTTGGCTGCCTAGTGATGATTGGTTTTGGCTGGAATTGGATTGCTTAACTCTTACAGGGAACAGATTAGGTTTCTTTCTTTTACTCATTGGTCTGTAGGGGTGGAATATAGTGTATGGAGTTATTGGACACATGATGTTTCTGTTTTACTACCTACTGGCGAGTTGTAGCTACAGCCAAAACAACAACCCAGTGTAATTCTGCTGCTTGGACTCTATGAAGTAAAGATGCTTGAATCTCATAGTTTATAATATTGGGAGGTTGTAACTTTCTTGGATGTAGTTGGCAGTTTTTGCAAATGATTTTAACTTGTTAAAGTAAAGAGCTGTGCAACTTGATTTCCGTCTGCGTCAAGGATAGCTTTCATTCTATGTGTTTTGTTTCCGTGTTTCATTGTACTTGATTCAACATCTCAAGAAGAAGAGCCTGCATCTTTATTGTGGTCTTGGAAGTAGGCATCATGAGTGAAATAATCAAACTCTGGGGTGGGAAGACGTTTGAATGGTTTCAGGCATTTGGAAATGTTATCATTTTGGTTAGTAGCAGAGAAAATGATTGTTTATATGGTATGTGTACAGGAAAGATGGGGATGAGGGGAGTTTATAGACCCAATAAATTTTTATTTTGTTGTCTAAATTCCAACAATGTATCATTGAGTAAGTAGAATCAAGCACCAGTTTCCATACAGTCAACTGAGTTTTAGAGGGTCTCTTCCCCCGGCTGCTGGTTCTCTTGCTTCTCAAGAGTTAAATCCATCTAGCTAAATCAATCTGGCGGAAATAACACTTAATCTAGCCAGAAATAGGTTTGGTGATAGTTATACTAGGTCACTGACAGATTTTGGGATAACCCTTTGGTGGTAATTGTTCAGGCAATAGGAATATGATAAACATCAAATCATTCTAAAAAGAAATACTACTATGCAAACATGTACATAACTTTAGCTCAAGGGGCCTGGAAAGAAAAAAAGCAAATACTCAGGTAACATTTGGCTTGTCTGTTCAAGACCAGTTGTCGTTCCTGTTCTTATTCAATGTATTATGCTTAAGGACATCTTATCCATGTAGAAGCTGGTGGAGCCTTTATTTGCAGAAAATAGGCTTCTCCAAGGAAATTGAAAAATCGGCCACTTATAATCCAGAATAGGTTGAGGTGAACCTCCTTTGATAAGTTTCACAAAGAAATGCATTAACTATTATGCTCATTACTGTCAAAAATGTTTGAATTGTGTACTATTTGGATGTTGAACTTTGTTATGGAATAATGTAGAAACTGAGAAACATAATCCTCTAGGACCTAGGTGGAAAAAGTTTTAGGTTAAAAAATAAATAATGTGTTTCTCATTTGTGCTTGTTGAACTAGGAATGGGAACACTCATTTGGATTGACCATTCGCACTTGTTAGGAAATTTGGTTCTAGTGCTGCTCCTATCTCAGGATGAGTGAAGGAAGTGTCAAACTACAATTTGTCACCAATCTGTAATCCTGGCTCCTGTGTTATTAATCTGCAGTTTTGTTCTCATATTAGGATGGCTCACCAGAAGAAGTAATTTAAGAAAGAAGTTTATACTCTGCCATCGAGGTTGAAGTTGAAACCAAGCTTTTATAAGTAAAAATTTTAGAGAACAAATAACAAAGCTATCGAAAATTATCAAACTGGAAGATCGGCTACCATTGGTCTTCTGGTTGATTACATGTTGCTTACTAGTACACTTGAAAGAGCATGAGATTATGCAATTGCAGTTGAAGCTGTAACCATTTAGTGCTCCATTATTGGTGGTTTTAGAAACATTTATTATTCTCAAACCTCCCCTTTCAATTTATGCTCGATCCTCCTTATTTCATCTAGGCTCCAAGTAACAATTCACATTAAAGGAGGCTGCAGTTCTTCAGCATTGGTGATACGTCACCAAGTCATGAGTTCGTGACTGTAATTTCGTAATATGATAGAGAGGGCAAGGAACTTGTGGGCATTTATGCTTAATTCCTGCTTTTCCTTTCTGTGTAATAGAAGTTAAGCCGAGGAAAGGCATCTCTCTCTCCCGACCATCTTGCATGAGGCTCAGACATCGTCTAGCACACTGTGTCGTCATGTTCTTCCTCTCTATTATCAAAAGCCCACTTGGAGGGCTTAAACAATGGCATATATGCTGAGCTGAGTGACCTTGCTGAACTGATTTGGACTTTTGATATTTCCAACTCTCCGCACCAGGCCCAGGTTTTCTGGAGCAAAGGTTGGGTTCTGAGCTACTATGCTATGTTACTGGGGTTGTTCTATAGGCCGGTTATTTGTCTTGGTTACCAGGTCATCTGTTTATTGTATTATGTTCTGTTTCTAATCATCTTGTTTACTTAACAGGAATGTGAAATTTGCATGTGGTAACTTGATATAAATTTTCCATGTTCCCTACCTGACTTCCTCCAACTGAGATTGTAGATATGAAGTTTATGTGCTTTTCATTGATAATCTTTTACTACGCAGAATCTGATATACGAATTCTCATAATCTATTTTATCTCTCAACAGGTTCGGTTCTTGACCAAGATTTACCACCCTAACATTGATAAGGTATGGAACTACTACAATCTTGTTCCTGAACCTGCTGCATGTTGATTCTATGCATGCTAATTTGAGGGTTTCTTACTGCAGCTTGGAAGAATATGCCTGGACATTCTTAAAGATAAATGGAGCCCAGCCCTCCAGATCCGAACAGTATTATTGAGGTGAATTGTGTAACTAATTTAGATTTGAGAATTTGGTGTAATTCATGATGCCACACATGTGTTTTCACATATCAGGTTTTGTATCACATGTCAATGTACCTATTGACAACTTTTCAGCTTTGGATTATAATGGAGTAAATCAAAATGTTCCCCTGAGCTGTCCTGCGCTTCTTGTTTCATAGCACGTCTGGACAGATAATTCTATACATGTTGCTTTAATGTGTGTGCAGTGTATCTTACCTTTACGAAGGATATTCATTATACTTAGCATTGTAGTTGCTTGAGAATTTGTGATTGATTACGTTAATTTTTGTCTTCTCTAATCAGCATTCAAGCTCTTTTGAGTGCCCCCAACCCAGATGATCCCCTTTCAGAGAATGTTGCAAAGCATTGGAAGACTAATGAAGTTGAAGCTGTGGAAACAGGTTTGCAGACTCTTTTGTACTATTTGCAGACTCTTCTGCACTAATTTAATGTAAATAGGAAATGAAAGTGTAGAAGTTAATCATGAAGTTTGGTCCACATAGATTACTAGCATATAATAGTGTTGCAATCTACCTATGTGCTACAATATTAATGTCAAAAGTTATACTTATCCTCGATACCATCTTGTTGCAGCAAAGGAATGGACGCGTTTATATGCAACGGGTGCTTGACATCGAGACCTCGTCATTTCAATTGCAATTCTGCATTGTATGTTTGACCGAATGATTGCCTTCTGTTTTTTAATGAAAATGGAAAGTCATGTTTTACGATTGGGATGTTAACCTGGAGCCCAATGCTGTTTGTAGATGATTCTCATAAAAGAAATGTAGTATTGTACTGTCATCCGAATTTGTAATGCTTGTTTCCCCCAATTTGCCTTCGTGATCCATTTGGAGAACTTTTTTCCCTTTCTTTTTCGGTTCCCTCCTCCCCCCGGTGGTGGTGACTTTATCAACGCAATGTTGATTTGAGCTGTGTTTCCAGGGTTTTAATGAAATGGTAGATGGTGGTGATGAGTGTTATTTTGCGGTGTGGCTTGGTTTTTAATCGCTTCCAGTGATCACACCAGGCTGTATATAGGTGGTTGGTCATTTAACTCATAAGAAGGGAGAAGCTGTGCTGCCACCCTTTGGCTACGTGGGTAGATGATGAACATGCATGTTACTTGATGGTTTCACAGCTGCGTGAAGTGTTGAATTCCCATTTCCCAGCTTTGTCGATGTCGATATTGTGCGTCAGGACTTCGGATAAACGAGGATGTATGTCATGGCAGATGTGAAGCAAATTCAGATTTTGCCAATCCATAAGCTAGTACTTCAATTTCATGTACTTTTACCAAATTATCACAATGAAAAATTTGACGTTTTTGGAGGTCAAGAACTACTCATGTGAAAGAGTGACATTGCAAAGATTATTACCTACACTCTTTAACATAGTAAGCACAATGCCCATTTCCAGACTGTTTTGATGAACAAATCATTTTAACTACATCCATTCCAAATTCAAACCCAATTCATGATCATTATAATGAAGCACAAAATCAGTTTAAAAACCAATTACATAATTCTAACTTTTTTTTTTTTGATGACGATAATTCTAAAAGGGAAACAAAAGGGGTTGGAAAATTAAAAATTGCAGAAAACAAAAAAAAAAAAAAAAAAAAAAGAGATTAATTATCCACCATTGAATCTTCTCTATATATAAAGCTGGCATATTTCGTGAGTTTTGAGTTGTGCCACATTATTAAATATATTATTAGAATAATTTTAAAAAATATATAATTGAGAGTTTGACTTGTGATGAATAACTAGAGTTTTATAAGTGTTATAACTTAACCTTTATCGAATCTTCGAAAGCAAAATGTAATCGTCTACACATCTTCACAAAAATAAATATTTGTACCATCGTATTCGCATCGGAAAATACTTCAAAATGAGATGCATTTACAATATGTTTAATCTCAACGTATAAGATCATATATCCAATTTTAATTAACGTAAATATATATATATATATATTAAAATATATTATTGAAGAATAAAATAACAAGGAAAATAATAAAAATATATTTAATAGCACCTACAGATTTCAAACATCAGCATTAACAATTCAAACAACTAAACCTTCTTTGACAATTTTCACCCAAATCAAAACCCTCTAAATCATCAAATCCAATTCAAAAACCCCCTTTTAAACTCAAACAGGTTCACCAAACTATGAGTAACTAAACTATCAACAACTAACTGATCCATCAAATTCACCATCATCAATTTCAACTGATCCATAACAGAACATACCAAAACCATAATTCAAACCCAGAAATTCAATCCCAAAACCCCTCATTTCAAATTCAAGCAGGTAAACCAAGGTATACCCTCTTAAAACTCTTCCTCTTCCTACTCACCTTCTTCTTCCCATCACCCTGCCCTTCAGTCACCATCTTCGACGAAGACGACTCACCACTACCAGTCCCTGAACCACACTCATTATCACCACCACCACCACTCAACGATATCGACATCGACATCGAAACCGGAGTAATTTGCTCCCCCCTTACCTCATCACCACTCACCGGCATTGCCACCGGAGTAATCTCCTTCTCTCTCTCCTCACCACCACTCAACGACATTGCCACCGGAGTAATCACCTTCGACCGCTTCTTAGCCTTCTGAGAAGTCACCGACGAGTTACTCCCTGAACCACTCTTCTTCGGACCACTCCCAATTTTCCCCTCACTCAACGACGTAGCTGACTTCTTCGGCCTCGAAACCGGCATCTTCTTCGGCCTCGAAATCGGCATCTTCTTCGCCTTCGGAATCACCACCAGCGACTTGTTGATATCAGTGAGTGTCTTATCAGAAGGAACTAGGGCAGAACGATTGATTTGATTTCCGTAGTTGACGGAATTGATTGATTTGATCGAAGTTATAGAGCACTCTTGCCAGTTGAGAGATATGAGATCCTTGATTGCTTCTGGCAGTGTGATGAATGCTTTTGATGATATGTTGTTGCTGTTGTTGCTTAGAGTTGAGCGTATTGGATTTATCAGCTCAATCGCTCCTACGGCTTCCTCTGAGACTTTCTGTATCAGTTGAAGAGAGAGAAACAGAGGTCAGAGAATTTGAAATGGATCAATTGTAACTAATTCTTCATAGATTATGTGGATTAATGTGATTGTAAGTAGGAATTTACCCTCCCTTTCTTTGAGACCTTCTTGAAACCATGCATTGAGATTATCTGCATAAGAAAATTTCAAAATCAGAACCAGAAACGATGAGACGAATGAAAATTAGCGCCGAATTTTCGTTTTCGCAAAAATAAATAAATTAACAGAGGATCATCGCCAAATTGTAGCTAGCATATACGGCAATTTATAGTGAAGGTGATGGAGGAGAATTTCATTGACGAACATGAATAATTGGCGCGAGAAATTAGTGATTTAGAGTTTGACAATTTTCACTTAATTTCGATGAAATTAATTTACATAATCAGATGACAACTTGAGATAATCGAACGATTCAAGTAAACGCAAAAGAACAGTGGCT
The DNA here is from genome assembly GCA_038025085.1 of Tetragonia tetragonoides. Taxonomy (NCBI): domain Eukaryota; kingdom Viridiplantae; phylum Streptophyta; class Magnoliopsida; order Caryophyllales; family Aizoaceae; genus Tetragonia; species Tetragonia tetragonoides. The sequence goes on along the minus strand of CM076154.1, from coordinate 35,422,951 downwards.
CATCGTTAACAATAGCTTACATCACTGCAATTTCCAGTACTAATTCGAAATTCAAATTACAAACAACAAATGAAACTGAAAATTGGCGCCAGAAATGAGTAAATTAGAGTACGAAGTTCGATTTGACATATTTTACTCAAAATTTCGATGACGAGTTTTACATTATCGAAGACTAGTAACTTCAGATAATCGAACAAATTACGCAAACGCAAAAAGAACAGAGGCGCAAATCGCTAACCATAGCTTACATCACAGCAATTTCCAGTACTAAATAGAAAATTTACAAGCATCAAACGAAATTGAAAAATGCGCCGGAAATAAGTGAATTAGATCATATGAAGCTCGATTTGACAATTTCACATATTCGATGATAAATAGCTACAAAAATCAAGCAAAAAGTGAGTGAGTTAAATTTACAAGCATGATTTGAAATTGAAAATTGGCGCTAGAAATGAGTAAATTCAAATCTGAAGCTCGATTTCACAAATTTCACGTGATCGACAACGAATTTGCACATAATCGACGCCAAAAAAAAAACTACTCAGAAATTCAAGCAAATCAAGGAAATGCGAAATGCGATAAGAGAAGGAGAGAGAGAAAACCTCATTGATCTGCTCAATATTGAGCTTGAGATGATCGCGAGAGTGAAGAAAAGCGAGGTAGTTCTCGAGAGATAGCGATGTCCTCCTTTTGCTCATGAAGCTCCTCTGGTGCTGGTGCTGGTGTTGTGTTTGGCTTTGCTGTGACTGCTGTGATTGAAGATGCAGATTAACATGTTCATACTGAACATTGCGAGGTGAAATCACGATCTCCATTTTCTCTCTCCTCTTCTCAGATTTCTCTCTCCTCTCTCTCTCTCTCTGCTCTGTTAGAGAAAATTTGATTCTGTTCGAAGCGGTTACAAAGTTGTGTGCTGCTGATATTTTTCGTTGGGTATTTAAAGAAGTCTCCACTTTGATGGAGTGATGACGTGGCCATCGCCTTGGAGGTTCATTGTTAGTTTCCGGGTGTTAACTCTGGATTATTAAGTTACTAATCGCACAAAGATAAATAAATTAAAAACGGCTAGGTAAAAGATCAAAAAAAAATAATAATTAAAAAAATGTCTTACTTAGAGGTGCTTGATGTGATTATAATGGTGACACTAATCCATGTATATTTGGTTTTTAATGCAATCCGTGTATAATGGTTACTAATCCATGATAAATTGTTTCCAACATGAGCAAATGATTTCAAATTCAAGCCAAAAAGTTCTCCAAAGTCATGGTAGAGATAGATTCAAAGAAAATTGAAGTATTAACTTAGGGAGCAGTCTATCATAACATTTTGCAATCAATTATCTCAATGAGGGAGTGCAACTCACTTGTAGATTGTATAGATCATTTTATTATGCAGTATTTATTTAGGCTACCATTCTTGCACTGGTCATCTCAATTTGGCCCTTCAAACATGTGTGAAATTTTTAACTAATGTTTGTATGCACTACATTGCAGATTTTTTTTTTTTTATAATTTAATCTATATTTACACCTTGTTTTCATTACTTTTGATTTCAAATCCATCAATACGCCCAACAAAACAAAATAATAGGTTGTTTTGAGTCACTTTGCAAGTATTACTAGTTTTGACTTGAGTACTTATGTAATTCATGTTGTTCTTTAAGTATTTTGGTTGAAAGTCCGATGTCACAAAATTATTAAGAATCTTTGATATCCAACCGAGAGTAGAACTCATCAATATTGAAGTCACTTTGTCATAGATAGTGTTTTTTTTTCCAGTTAACATAATTGAAGTAAACTAATAATAGGATGTGTTCTTTAAAGGTTAAATGAATTGAACTAAACTCAGTTGAATACCTTTAGATTAAACTAAATTGAAGACCCAGAACAAAATAAACTAAACACCACTTAATTGAAGTGGAAATTAGAGTTTATTATGCCCGGGCCGACTTTGGAAGTGGGAGGACATAGAGTTTTGATGAATTTGTAAAGACCAACTTGCTTGCTCGCCCCACCTAGTGACAGGAAATTCATCCCAAACTTGACCTGTTTCTGGCCCAAAGCCGGCTTATGATTACCAAGTAAGTTTTAAAGAACACATTTCAAACATATGAGAGAAAAGTATATTGTGAACTGAATTATAGAGGTAAGTTGGAAAGAACACGCCAAAAGTCATCCCAAGTTCAATCCCACTTACCCTAGTAAAAGGGTGATTATAACCTAGTTTCACACGTGATGAACAACTAATATAAATTATAACATATACTTTCAAATATTGCTTTTCCGTTGAATTGAACTTTAATAAATTGAACTGAAGTATTGACCTAATAAGTATGATCACCTAATAAAGAATTAGAAGTATTAGATTTGGATGTAATTCTAAGGTTTTAACAAGGAAAACGAAATTAAGGGTATAAGAAATTCATTAATACAACATCAATAAGCATTACTCTATCATCCTCCCTTATGTAGTCATATAATGCTTAAAAGTAAAGATGACCATGAGCAGGGTTGACATGTTAAACGACACGATCTAACTCGATTTTGGCATGGAAACACACAGGTGCGATTTCAGTATGACATAACACGTGGCACGAATTAGTGAACTGTGGATCGTGTTTGGGCCGGATTTTGGGAAAAATTCAGTGCCTAAGCACGACATAACCCATGCAAAAGAAGTAATAAAAATATATGAAAATTAGCCTTGGGCGGCACGATACACGACACGGTGGACCTTGGGCCATGAACCGTGCCTTAATCGCCCTTAAAAATGGGACAACACAACACGAAATCCACTAAACTATAAAGTATAGATTAAGGGCCTGTTCTCCTCGACTTTTCCCTGAAGTATTCAATAAAATTAAGTTCAATTCAGTAAAATTAAGTTCAGTTCAGTAAAAAGAAGTTCAGTTCAGGAAAATTCAGTAGAGTTCGGTAAACCAAAGAACAAATTTACTCTTTGTAATTGTAGATTCAGTAAAAATAAGTTCAGTTCAGAAAAATTCAGTTCAGTTCAGTAAATTCCAATTCAGTTCAGTATTATGCAGATAAGTTCAGTAAAAAGAAGATAAGGAAAATAAGCCCTAAACCTTCTAAAATCCTAGATACGAAGACACGACACAAGACGAACTTTAGCCATACTTGGAGTATATCACAACTTCACAAGCACCATCAAAGTGATCAAACGGCCCCTCAACCTATGAAAGGATAATAGTGGACTACTGACTCACATTTCAAATTCGTACCTCTTGTAGGTCCCACCCCAATCTTAACGATACCCCCACGTTGTATTCCATTTTAATTTTTTTTTATCACTTTAGAATTTCATTAATTATCATATTATATCATCTCACTCACTTCTTAACCCAGTTACCCAAACCCAAATTTGCTCCCACTATAAAACCTCTCTTTCCAGTAATCCAACCTTCGCCACTCCCATTTTCTCTCTCCTCATTTGCGCCTCCACCACCTTACGTACCTAACCATCAATGGCGACCACAGCAGCAACCTCATTTTCTCTCTCCTCCCCTTCTCCATCTTCCTCAGTCAATGCCCCTAAAGCCCTAAAACCCTCGTTGTTAAATCTAGGGTTTTTGAGCTCATCTTCTTCAACAGTGAAACCCTTAAGAGCTTCCGCTTTTAGAACTAATGGCACTGGATCAGCAGTTTCAGCTCAAATGGTTTCTGCCCCTTCTATTAACTTGCCTGTCAAAACCTTTGATTTTGATAGCTCTGTCTTCACCAAGGAAAAGATTAATCTCGCTGGCCATGATGAGGTTTATATAATTTATTATCTTTTTCTTATGTTTATATTTCATGAATTTGCTGTTGGGTAATGAAATAATGATGATTTTGAATGTGGGTTTTTTGTTTGATTGAACAGTATATTGTGAGAGGAGGGAGGAATTTGTTCCCTTTGTTGCCAGAGGCTTTTAAGGGTGTTAAGCAAATTGGTGTCATTGGTTGGGGTTCTCAGGTGAGTATTATTTTATTGGTTTTAATTGGTAATTTTATTTGTTATTTCTGTGAAGTAAAATGCAAATTTGTGAAGTAATATGCAAATAAGGTATTTAGTATTGTTGGTATTTGTATACAAAATTGAAATGTGATTGATTATTGCTGCAAGGCTATGATTGATTAATGTGTGTAGTGCAGCAATGTTGTTTGGTTGTGATGATTGTGATGCTGTAAAGCTAATATTCCATTGTATTTCTTCAGAAATGTGGGGAAACTTATCATTAGAAGTTATTTGTGAATCATTGTGGATTGCCTTTGTTGTCTACTATCTACAATCTACTTTTATGAAAAATAAACCATTGAAGTTGTCGTAGCAGTTGAGACTGAGTAACGAGTAGGATCATTGTGTGTAAATTGTCCTTATATTAGAAGTTATTTGGGAGGTTTTGTGGTTAAGTGGATTGCCTTAGTGGTCTACTAGCTACATGCTTGATATAATCCATTGAAGTCGTCATACCAGTTAGAGCCAAGTGAGTGAAGTGACTAGTAGACATGTCTTTGAAACTGTCTTCATATTTCTGGGTATGATATATGTGATATTGGCACTTGGTAGCTAGCTATCTTTTCTTTTTGTTCATGAAGTAAACCGGGCTTGTTGCTCTGCAGGCTCCTGCTCAAGCCCAGAACTTGAGGGACTCTTTGGCCGAGGCAAAATCTGATATTGTTGTCAAGGTGATCTAGAAGCTGTCCGATTCTTTTCATTAAACTTCAGATGCTAGGTAACTATAAGTGATTTTTCAGTCCAGATTTCACATGTTAGTTTTCAATGTTTTATTTTGTAGATTGGTCTCCGCAAGGGGTCTGCCTCTTTTGCTGAGGCACGTGCTGCTGGATTTACTGAAGAGAATGGAAGTTTGGGTGAGATGTTGGAAACAGTTGCAGGAAGTGATCTTGTGATTCTTCTGATTTCCGATTCCGCTCAGGTTCGTGTACCTGCTATTGTTCTGAATCTTCTAGACTGGCAGCATGCTTTGTTTCTGTTCACTGGTTCTAAAGTATTGTTGTTGATAAATTTTTAACGCTTTGCCTCATGGACATCGATTGAGCATGACGGTTGATTAGATGTTCTGTTTATTGTTCAAGCTCTGTAAATAAACTTTTCTTTCGCTTTGATCATATTTCAGGCTGACAATTATGAAAAGGTGTTCTCACATATGAAACCAAACAGCATCCTTGGATTGTCGCATGGATTTCTTTTGGGGCACCTGCAATCTATAGGTCAGGAATTTCCCAAGCACATCAGTGTAGTTGCTGTATGTCCTAAGGGAATGGGGCCTTCTGTGAGGAGATTGTACGTTCAGGGAAGGGAGGTCAATGGTGCTGGAATTAATGCTAGCTTTGCAGTCCACCAGGTCTAACTCTTTTCTTTGAAATTTGGATATGCAAAGTTGGCTAGAGTGCACGTTAAGTGAGAAACACATCTGAGATAATGATTTGCTTCCAATTGTCGTGTGTAGGATGTTGATGGTAGAGCTACAAATGTGGCACTTGGCTGGTCTGTTGCTCTTGGATCCCCATTCACATTTGCCACTACTCTTGAGCAGGAGTATAGAAGTGACATCTTTGGGGAGCGAGGTAGTAGCTTGTCTTAATTCTTGTAGGGTGTCATGGAAGTGCAAGACATAAAGGGTTTATCTGTTGCTTGCTTTCTTATAGGCATCTTACTTGGCGCTGTTCACGGAATTGTGGAGTGCTTGTTCAGAAGGTACACTGCAAATGGAATGAGCGAAGATCTAGCCTACAAGAACACTGTAGAATGTATTACTGGAATCATATCAAAGACCATTTCAACCAAGGTTCACCCTTTGTGAATGAATTTTAGATGCATTACGGTGTGTAGCATTTGTGGTTGACTACTAATGTGCACTTACAACTTCAGGGAATGCTGGCCTTGTACCATTCTTTGTCAGAAGAAGGCAAAAAGGAATTTCAGGCTGCATACAGTGCCTCTTTCTACCCTTGCATGGACATATTGTATGAGTGCTATGAAGATGTTTCCAGTGGAAGTGAGATCCGAAGTGTTGTCTTGGCTGGACGGCGCTTCTATGTATGTAATACTGTTCCATTTATTGCTTGCTTTTTTATCTTACTTGCACTCTGTCAGGAGAAGTCGTACATTCTAAATTCCTGTAAGATAGCGAATATGCTTGGATTTGGTTTCTAAAGGTACTTTCAAGTTTGAAAATAAATAGGAATCACTTATCTAATAAAAAATAAAAGGAAACAATTTAGTAAACTATGTTCCCTTATTAGATGTTTCTTAAGGTATCTGGACTTCTTTAGGGACGGAGGAAGTGATGTTTTAATGTTTCTCATGGCTGTTTATTTGTTTTTGGGAGGATTTAGTTTGCAATTCAGCTAACTGTTACTCATTGACATAAATTTTGACTTGTCAGAGTTAATTCTCTATGCTTATTATTTCAGGAGAAGGAAGGTCTCCCAGCTTTTCCTATGGGTAAGATAGACCAGACCCAAATGTGGAAGGTGGGTGAGAAAGTTAGGGCAGTGAGACCAGCAGGTGACTTGGGTCCACTGTATCCTTTTACCGCTGGTGTCTATGTTGCTCTTATGATGGCCCAGGTAATATTTTTGGTTACTTTTAAATTTTAATGAGCTTCCATGATTGCATTTTGTGTGCTATTGGTGCTGCAAATAGATATTATTTATTCTCTACCTTTATGGAACCATATTCATTTTAATCACGAGTACACGTTAAATACTCATATCTTTGCAACCTTTACCTAAGCCCTCCTCCCCCCAACCCGAGGGTACCTGGCATTCCTGCCCTCTTTCTCTTTTGACATCCCACTCTCAGTGCCCTCTGTTGGGGTTCTGTCCAGCGCTGCCCGTCCATTTGTTACAGAGATCTTATAATAGTCAGCACCATGACCCCAATGGTCAGTTGGTCACCACTTCCAATTCCAACATGTATCCATGACCCCAATGGTCAGTTGGTCACCACTTCCAATTCCAACATGTATCACCTGCAAACATCAAGTTATCTACCTTAATGTGCATAAGAGTGAACTTATGAAGAACTTTCAGTATGGCAGACTTTTTGTGTCATTATTAAACATTTTAATGTTCTTTTCTCAGAAAGTTACAAATATTTTCTCCTCTTTCATGAATTTAAAGAACATGTCAAGCGGTTAGGGTTGAGCTAACAGGTTCTTCTAAACGTCATCATGTCCTGGCGATCTGGCCTAGTGGTTGGAGATAGCAATAAGCTTTGTGGTGTAGGTGTTCATTTTGTCAGTCGGTGGTGGCACTGTGGCAGCGCCAAGGTGCTACCTGTCATATGAAAATGCTGCTTGAGTTTGTTTTTTTGCTTAGCTGCTTGAGTTTGTTAAAGATTGATAGTGGCGGTGTTTGTCAATGAATAGTAGTGTAGAAGCTTGTGCTGGGGTTGCTTAACAAAGGAAGTTTGGAGCTTTTTTTGTGTTTAGCCTCTGGATTTGCTTTCTAAAGATGAGATACAAAACTGAACTAATTCTTCAAAACTAATAGTGATTGGGCTTTGACAAGCGCAAAAAAAAAAAAAAAAAAAAAACAAAAAACAAAAAACCAGTGATTTGGCTATATTACATTTTGGAAATTTTGTTCAAATTTAGTTCCATGGGCTTGCTATCTAATGGATGAGATATAAAACTGATTTAACTCTTTAAAACTAAGTGATTAGGAGGTATTGCATTGTCTCCATAGGTAGTGGTCTGTACTCTGTAGTAAGCCAATACTTAAATGATTTGCTTGTATTTTGAATTTCTGATTGGTTAGCTAGTTGTACATTTTGGAGTTGACATTTACCATTCTCCTTTGACATTTGTACCTTGTCTTACATTTGATCTAAATACCAGATTGAGATTTTGAGGAAGAAGGGCCACTCCTACTCCGAAATTATCAACGAGAGTGTGATCGAGGCAGTGGATTCATTGAACCCTTTCATGCATGCTCGGGGTGTCTCATTTATGGTTGACAACTGCTCAACCACTGCCAGGCTTGGATCAAGGAAATGGGCCCCACGCTTTGATTACGTCCTAAACCAACAAGCCATGGTTGCCGTTGACAAAGGTGCTCCAATCAACCAGGACTTGATTAGTAACTTCTTCTCAGACCCTGTGCACGATGCCATTGGAGTTTGCGCAGAGCTCAGACCTTCTGTTGATATCTCCGTAACTGCTGATGCTGATTTTGTACGCCCTGAGTTGCGACAGGCCGGCAATTAAATCTTTAACTTTTGACTGTTCTAGTATGCTTTCAAAGGCTTGAGTCATAATCGTGGAAGGTTTAAAACCTTCCTGCCTTTATTTATTGTATGTTTTAGCTTTCTCTGTTTGAGCAGACGAGATGTAATGTCTTCTACCAAGTTTTGGTATGAGTTTTATGTTTCACATTAGGGTCGTAGACTCGTAGTATAGTGCTTTGTCAACTCATGTTTGTAATGTTAATCTAGTCGAAGCCTACCATGGATTCCTTTTTGTTCTGCCTTGGTTATTCTCATGTAGCAATGTGGCAAAAATAATTAGGCATACATGATACGTATCTAGAAATTTTTGTTTTTGTAGGTTGAGAGATTCTACCCATTCGGGTACATATGGCCTGATGTAACGGGTTAGAGTTTAGGCCTTGGTAATAACCATAGACTCATAATGCTACGGGGTGTCCTCGGTTGGCATTTGTGACTCACATCGTTGTGACTTGACTTCTGATGTAACGGGTTCGAGTTTGGGCCTTCATAACAACCATAGCGGATAGTTTCTGTGGTAGATGTCAGAGGTAACCTCTTTGAGTGTCCTTGGTTAGTCGGTTGACAACTTGGCATTTGCGACGTTGTCTTGTTACTTGTGAGCTACTAAGGACAGTGAGAGTGGAGTACTCATAAGTCATAAAGCTCATAATGCTAATCCATGCTCATTAGTCATTTGGCTACCACAAGTTTCAGCATCTTGGCCATGCAACTATAGGTCTCTCAAGATACATTTTAGACTTTTTAGTTTTTAGCATCGACAGTGATTGTGGGAAGTTATATTGCATCATTTGCATGGACAGTCTATTCATTTCATCCGTTTAATCTACTCTTTTTTCTTTTGAAGGGGAAGGAAGCAAAATGTACGTTGTTATTAATGTTTGATATATTTTTGTGACATTTTAGTAGGAAGACATTATAAAAGGTTATTTCACTTAGATAGCAAGTGAAAATAACCAGGGCCGTCCCTGAGATATTGGAGGCCCTGTGCTAAATAAAAAAATTAGGCCTCAGCCTCAGTAACGTTCTAGAGACTCTGAAGCGGGATAAAAGTGAAGACCCCCTAAAATATCAATAACACTTTGAATGGAAAAAAAAAAAGCATTTAATTATTATTATTTTTTTTGAAAATTATAAGAAAAAAAATTAAGGTTGGAGTTAAGTTATGTACTATTGTTTTCTACCTCCATAAAATAAAAGAAATCCAAGTTAAATAAATTCCACATAAATTTGATAGCCAGCAGGCTCAATCTTGAGTTGAATGGAAGGAGCCCAATACTTTCAATTGGCACTTCAAACCATTGAATCAACCATTAAGTCATGCTTCTTACCCACAGTATTTTGTATATATAGCAAACGTTTCTTCCATTTTGAGCCCCTTGTTTTATGGGGCCCTGTACGGTCGCACATGTTGCACGCCCTCAAAGACGGACCTGAAAATAACACTCACAGGTCACAGGTATCACCACGGCGAAAAAAAAAGAAAAAAAAAGACACATACAATGATCCATCATTAAATATTGAATAAAAGTCTTTGAATTTATGACCCCCGATTTTGGATTAGCATCGTACGCTTTAAGATAAACCAAAATTTATCCTCTTTTTGTTGGCTTTTTAAATAAAAAAAAAATACATCACTCAATTACCCTAAAAAAAAATAAAATTCCAGAAAACAAAAGATTAATGATGTTGTTGATGTTTTTATTTATTTATTTATATTTTTTCTTTTTTTTTCAATCTTTTTGGGAAAGGAAGCATACTTTTGTTCAGGGAAAATTTCCACTTTAGTGCCCTGACATATTGCATAATCATTTTTTAATGACCTGTGTTTTTTATATTTTCATTTTGGTTACCTGAGTTAATTAGATTTGTTTCACTTTACTACTTTCCGTCCATTCTGTTAATTTTTCCGTTAAAAATAGAAACAGATAATGAATTATTATTGTTTTGAAGGGGTATTTGGTAATTTCACTTCACATTCCATCTTTTTTCCCCATACCATCCTCTCTCAGTCTCTCTCCTCTAAGCCCCCATCCCCACCAATGCCACAACCACCACCACCGCAACCACGTTTTTTCTCCCATCAACCACCAACAACCTTCACCACCACCACCATCAACCTTCACCGCCGTCGATTTTCGTCGTCTATATTCGCCATCAACGCCGGTGAGAAGATGGTGAGAAGTTGGGTAAGATATTTCGACCTCTATGAACAGTGGACCTCCTGGATCTCAATTTGGTGCCCCCAACACAAGAATCATCACTCAAACCAAAGCTCCCTCTAATTTTAAAGTTTCAAAATCCCCCAAACCTCACAATTTAGATAAACATAACCCCATTTTGCTCTTAGTTCCCCACCACTGTCACTCGACACAAGATCTTCGACCCTAAAACCCAAATTCCTATCCCAATTTCTCTTTCGTCTGACCACCCTGACCCCATTAAAGGCTTGCTCTTGTTCGTCTCTTTATCCAACCAATCTGAACTTTTGATTTGTTTCAAAACGTGCCTAATTCTTCAGCTCTTCAATAATGAATATTTTGGTTATTCTATCGTAGCTGACATCTGACCAGTATTTACCGGCATAGAAGAAGCCAAGAAGGTGATTGAGAGGAAAAGGAGAGCTGAACTTAAGTAGGGGTATTTTGGTCATTGACAAGTGCAGTAGTCATACTCTACACTTATTAGTCGCCATGTCAGTAGATAGACAGAAAATTTTAACGGGAGTAACGGAAATACTCAAACTGAAACCTTTTCTAATACCTCATGTAACCAAAGTGAAAATATGAAAAATACAGGTCACTAAAAAATGATTATGCAATACGTCGGGGCAACAAAGTGGAAATTTTCCTTTGTTCAGTCTTCACTGATAAGAGGGTTTAGGGTTTAAACTCCCTGGAAAAAAGCATCTCTCTGTTAATTCGGTTAGATAGAACTACAGAAGGGATCTCTCTCTTGTTTCTGAACTCATCAGTCTTTCCTTCCAATTCTCCATCACCAGGTACACATCTCTCTCTTTCTCTCTCCTGCCATGCTTCGATTTCTGTTCTCCCTCATCTTATTCTCAATTTCTCACTTGAATTCGTTCTCTTACGAGCCATATATTTGTGTTTAACCCCTTTTGCACCCCTCGTATCTTTCGATTTCTCTATCTTTTAATTTGTGTTAGTTAATCAGAGATTCAATTTACACATTATGCTCAATCTAAGAGCGTTAAATCTAATGTTTGCAGAACCCAATTTGGGCATCAACTAACCTTTTTGTTTTTGTTTTTGCGATTAGGGTTTGTTAAGAGAAACCCTAATCAGCTAAACCTGACTAAAAATTGAAGAAATTGGGTCATTAGAAGTTCCTTTTTTTTTTGGCTTTTATCTGAATGAGATGTTGTGAAGGGTCTGGTCAATTAAGCTCCTTAGTGGGTTGAAGGACACATTGAGAGTTTCTTTTTGCCATTTTTTAAAAAGCACGTTTGTCTAATTTTGTACTTGTATTTTGGCCCCTTGAATGATGTATTTGAATTTCCTCAAAATTTTAATTTAATTGGGTTCTGATTTTTGACCTTCCCAGACCAAGCTTGAGGTGTATTTTATTTTTCTAGTTTTCTTTAATTAAATTTCAATTAGGGTTATGATTTGAACTCTGTAGAAGGTTGATTATGAAAAGGGAATGAGATATTAACAAGAGGGAATTTGTTTATTAATGGTAAAGTAGTAAATTCATTTAAGAGCGTGAGCAATAAGGTAAAAACTGCATTAAGAAATCAGAAATGTAGTCTGTTTTTATTGTAAATGTACTGTTGTGCTCAATACTGTATTTGGCTTACTGTTTTGTGAGTGTCTTTGACAAGACAAAATACTATAGGAACACATTTTTCCACTTTTCTAAAATTGTTAAGTGGAAAGTTTTGAACAAATTGTTAAATTTGGAGAAAGATGAAGAATTTGGAGAATTTTATAAAATTGAATATGGAACTTACAACTTAAAACTAAATTATCCAATACCAGTAGCACATAGTTAAAAAAAAAAAAGGAAAAATAGAACCTTAATGGTGGCTCTTTGCTGAGCCATCATCTTTCTTGGTGTGCTATGCAGTGCGTGTAACCATGCTGCATCCTTGAGCAGTGGTTGTTCATTAGCTCCCACATTCAACTGTGTCAGTGTATGTTGCGTCAACAGAGGTGGATAGGGGGAAAATTTGGCCCCCTCATTGGCGATAAAGCCGGGTTGTCAGCTGGTGATGGAGTGTGATGTGATTCACTTTTTAGTCATCCCTACTTCGACATGGGTACTTGCGTCAGGTTGCATTGTTACTTTTGCAGTTCCTTTTGGCTTGTTATTAGGTGCCAAATGTTGTATCTATTTCCGAAAATCCTTACCTGACAAATATTGGGGATTCCAAAATATATTAGTCAAGTTTCTTTTTAAACAATCTGGAAGGTCCTCTTGTTCCAGATGCGTGCCCTACGTGATATAGATAGCACTCCCTTTTACTCTTGAATTTAACAAGTGACAGAATAGGACTCATTATGGTATATTTTCGTGAAATTAAAACCTGTAAAATAGCTTGGGCTTGGAAGTTAGTAAAAGCAGTGTTCAGATCCTACCATTCCTTTTTAAACTTCTAGCAAAGTGCTAGCACTACTTTGAATTGATAATCAAGAAGTCTGAATGGTATGATAGTTTGCTTCCATATGTACAAAGGCAAGTTCTAGTAATCCAATCTATAGTTTGTAATTTTGTGTCGTGTCTCCGGACTCCGTAGATTACAGTCATAAGTCGACTAAGTGGTACCACTTATAGTTTGTGAACCTTTGCATATTACTAAAAGAAGATACTCTGTTCAACTTGCATTGCATATGACATTCTCGTGCCTTCTCCTGACATATGCTTATAGCGAGTAATGACCAATGCAAAGTAACTTCTCCTCACTTCCTATTGTCAACTTCTCTTCTTTCGTTCCTTGTTTTTTTTTTTTTAAATTTTATTTTCGCATCATGCTGTATGCTCTGCTAGTCGTTAGTGTTTTCTTATATCTGGATCAAAATTTTGTAGTGGTTGCTTTACAGTTTTGATTTCCCCATTTGCAGTTCTACCCAATTGTCCTGTGAAGCTCTTGAGTTGTGGTTGCATATAAAACCCAGCAGTCATGTCAGAGGTAGACTTGGAAAATATGCTCCTGGAGGCAGCTGGGCGAACTGGTGCATCCAGGAGAAGCAAGTCTCATCAACTGGCCAGAAGGCGACACAAGGGTTCGTATTCTGATGATGAAAGTGATTCTAAGGATGAGGACTCAGATGATGGCCATGGTCGTCCAGGTAGAAAGCCATCTGGATCTCAAGTTCCTCTGAAAAAAAGATCAAAAAATAGAGATGATGATCAGGGAAGTCAAGATGATGAGTACCAAAAAGAAGGGGGTTCTGATCGTGAGAGCTATAGCAGTGATGATTCTGATGTTGGTAGTGACCTCTACAAGGATGACCATGACAGGGAAGAGCTCTCCAAGTTGACAGAACTTGAGCGGGAGATGATCCTTTCAGATAGGGCTGCAAAAAAGGATGATAGGAAGTTACACAAACAGATGAGATCAAAGTTGACAAGTGAGAAAAAATCTCAATCCACAAAAGATTCTCCACCCCTTGCTTCTTCTCGTGGTTTGCGTACATCAAGTAGATATGCTGATAAGGTTGCAGCAAAAGCTGATGCCTTAAAGGAGCTGAAAGCAAGAAGAATGAAACGAGATTCAGATGGGAAACAGAAACTGAGCAGTGAGCATTCTGGCTCTAGAGGTTACTCTCCTAAGAAGAGGACCGGCGTGACTGCTTCTAGTAGCTCCAGTGGGAGTGGAAATGGAAGTGACTCGCACAGTGAAGATGAAGGGTCAATAGGAGATGGCAGAATGGACTACAGCGATGATGAGAGAGACAAAACTGTCTCAGATATTCCAACATATGAAGACATAAAGAGCATTACAATCAGGAGGTCAAAGCTGGCAAAATGGTTCATGGAACCATTCTTTGAGGAGTTGATTGTTGGTTGCTTTATCAGGGTTGGCATTGGGTTGAAGGCTGGGCAAAGCATTTACAGGCTTTGCATGGTCCAAAATGTTGATGCATCGGATCCTAATAAAAAATACCAGCTTGAGAACAAGACTACCTATAAGTACTTGAATTGTGTGTGGGGCAATGATCGTTCTGCTGCCAGGTGGCAGATGGCTAGGATTTCGGATTCTCCACCTTCCATAGAAGAGTTTAATGAGTGGAGCAGAGAGGTGAATCGTTCTGGTGGCCGGATGGCTCGCAGAAGTGACGTTGTGAAGAAGCAGGAGGCTATTGACAGAATAAATAATTACGTGTACTCTGCTGAGACTGTAAAACAAATGTTGGAGGAAAAGAAATCAGCCTCAGTGAGGCCAATGAACATTGCTGCCGAGAAGCAGAAACTGAGGAGGGAGTTGGAAGGTGCAAGGCACAGGGAAGACGAAGAGGAGGTTGAAAGGATTGAGACCCGGTTACGAGAACTGGACGCATCCCGGCATAAGCAAGACCTAGATAAAAAGGCCCTACGTCTCTCAGAGATGAACAGAAAGAACCGGGTTGAGAACTTCCGTGTTTCATCCTTGAGAGCAGCAGATCGGAGTTTGAACCCTGGGGATGCTGGATATGACCCCTTCTCTAGAAGGTGGACTAGGTCTAAAAACTATTTTGCTAAGCAGGAAGGTGGCACCGCCGCTACTGCAGAGGGAATAGCTGAAGGGGTCAGCAAGAACTATTATGCTCTTGATGATGTTGGGGCATCTGACGGAGGGGATATCAAGAGCAGTGTAGCCAACCCTGCAGCGGATTCCGGTATAACTGCTACAGAGGTAGCCTTGGTGACTGCAGCTGGGGCAGGCAAGTTGGTCGACACCAGAGCACCAGTGGACCAAGGAATAGAGTCCAATGTACTGCACAATTTTGAGCTGCCCATTTCATTGTCCCTCCTACAGAAGTTTGGGGGTGCATATGGTGCAGCTGCAGGGTTTTTGGCTAGAAAACAAAGGATTGAGGCTACTATTGGATGCCAAGTTCCAGAGAATGATGGGAGGAGACATCCTATGACACTGTCGGTCGGTGACTATAAAAGACGGAGAGGGCTGCTCTAAGAACCGAGAAGGTAAAGGACACCAACATAAACTCAAAGAAGCAACATATATGTAGGAGATGAAAGGCTAATATTTGTCATATATGCCTGTGTGTCGCCCGCTTATTTGACATGCTACATGACAAGTCAGCTCCTGTCCGAGGTGTCCTTACTTCCTTGTTGCTCTAATCAGGTTTTTCTCACAGTTCTGTCTGCCATTTAAGATTCATTAGATTAGCTTTTAGATACTCTGAGTAGTTTATGAGTACTTTCAAGTTTAGAATTCTTGTACAAACTCATGCTGCTTATATCAAAGTGTTTTCTGGGATACAATGCATGTATACTATCAGAAGTTCAGAACTAGCGTTCTTGGTCATGGTTATCACTTGACCCCTTGTTCTTCTTCTTCTTCTTCCGTTGGGCTCAATTAGTTGATGTTCTTCTCTTGAGTGTTGAGTTGAGCATGAAGGTTTGGGACTCTACGCCCGTTCAGTTTGTGTATGCCCTAAAACATTTTTTGCAAGTGAAAGCATCATAATTACTCAGTACGGCTTTTTTTCTTTTCTTTTTTATGTTCTTCCCCTGGATTACCCCCTCTCGTTTGAAACCTTGCCTTCCTTCCGTCTTCCACTCTCTAACCTCAGTACTAATTACGTGGTCCTGAGACTGAAGTTGTGGAACATATTTATACGTAGCAATCCGAGGGCTTTGAGATTCATTTGGGTGATAGTAATACCTCTTTCTTTCATGCTAAAGTAAAATACCAAAGTGTAAGCTGATTACCAAAAAAAAGCAAAGTGCAAGAGCTAGAAGTACCACTTTGCAAGTTTCTCGGGGTGCCTATGTTATTGATTTTGCTAAATGTACAGGAGATGGTTAGATTTTATGCAGCTCTGTTTGTTACTTCCAAGTTAGTTGCTCAATTTGATGAATGATTGTTGTGATGGGATCGTGCATAGATTCTGAGATGCTGTGTATTGTTTGTTTCGAGTCTACTAAAGCAGACATTAAGTGGGCTCTCTTCATTATTCCTACACTATAGTCTTTACCTAATGATAAGGCTCCAAGTCTAGATGATTATATACCTTTTTTCCAATTGGGCATGGGATGTGGTGGGTAAGGAATCATGTGGTGTTGTTAATTATTTCTTCTCTTATAGGAGATTGCACAGAGTCGTTAACTGCAAACCACAATTGTTTGTTTGATCCCAAATCCCAATTGTTGCTGACTTTAGACCCATTGCATGTTGCAATGTGGTCTAAAAAGTTATCACTGGTGAGTATGCAGGGTGGCCTGAAAATGAAGAAGCTGGAATGTTGGAACAAGGCTTCCATGTGCAAGTTGGTATGATCAATTTGCTCTACGGGGTTAGAACTCAAGGATAAAGAGGTACGAGCCTATAGAACAGATCCTGCTTTACGGGGTTAGAGTGTTGGTCTGAATGGGTTATGCAATATCTGTTAAGGAAGTATATAGTATTGGGAGATTGATATCAAGCAAGGGTCATCCTGGATATAGAAGTATTCTCCACACGTGGAATAATCATATTGGTGCTTGCAGCTCTAGTACTCATGCTCAGGATCTTTTATGCGTATCAGCGTATGCAGCTGGGTGAGAGGTAAGAAATTCCAATTTCCTGCTGCAAATAATCTCTTTTCTGCCAGTTTTATTCCGACTTAAGTTAAACAGAGATGATATGGGAACATGTTGGCTAGACCTTGGCATAGTTACGTAGCGTGTATGGCTTGCCATGAAAAGCTATTTATGATTACATGGATGTACATATAACTATCTGTTTTAGTGCAACAAATGGAATTCAGAGAACACAGCAAACACAGCAGTGAGTTACATAAATGTTGTTCTGAGGTGCTGAAATTGAACAATTTGGCGATTTGTTGAACAACACATCTGATTGAAGTTTCGTCTCCTCCTCCTCTAGAAATTGATCTGATTCGCAACCCCAAAATTCTGCTTGCTCAACAGACCATGCCCAAACAACTACTTCTTAACCAACTCAAGCCCCAAATGTAGCCTCTCAAGAAGAGCAAAAAAAAATGTAGCCTCTCAAGGTGCTTCATAGCATTCTTATTGTACATAAACTACCCATAAAACAACTCAAAACTGTCCTTGGGTGTATTATCCATCAAATTCAACAAACTCTCCTACCCTTTAATATTAATTGGAGTATTCTCCAAATCCAAGTTCTCCCTAAGTCCTTCCGAATCCTCACTCATCTTGTTAGGAGCACTTTGGAAAACTTGGATTCGGAGAATACTCCAATTAGTATTAAAGGGTATGAGAGTTGGTTTAATTGTGCGAATAATACATCTAAGGATAGTTTTTGAGCTGTTTTATGTCTTGTTTATGTACAACAAGAATGTTGTGAAGTACATTGAGAGGCTGGAATTGGCGTTTGAGTTGGTTAAGAAGCTGTTGTTTGGGCATTAACATGGTTTGTTGAGGAAGCAAAAGTTTGGGGTTGCGAATCAGATGGTAGAAGATCAATTTCCAAAGGAGACGAAACATGAGTCCAATCTGTTGTCGAATGAATCGCCAAATGGTTAAGTTTCAGCGCCTCTGAACAACTGGAATTTTTTTGGAGTAATTCACTGTTGTGTTCTCTGAATACCATTTGTTGCGCTAAAACAACAGTTTATACATCCATGTAATCATAGGATACAAGATTGTCTTTTGCCTCACAAAGATTTTCTTTTTTTTTTTGAGGGGTTGCCTCACAAAGATAAGAAAACTTTATTATTAATTTTTTTAAAATTTTACTCTGATAAGAAAGTATTGTTGAGCAAGTCTTGTGTGAGGCTAACTTAAAGAACGATAGGGTCACTACTGTATTTAGAAATGTAGGAGTTACTTATTATGAAGAGTTACCATTGTTTCCCTAAAAGTGTCCCCTGTCTTATCAAAACTTACGATAAGATTGTCTCAAACAAGTTTTTGTGAACGTGATTTTCTCAACTTGCCATCTAACAGTCTAACCAACCAACACAGGTTGGTTGTTGGTCTAGTGAATTTTATCTTGGTGTTCTTCCTTCACCACCATGGTTCAAATCCCATTAGAGGTATTTCGGGATCTATTATCCCCTTATTCCACCCTTACTCCCGAATGTCTAACCATTAGCTCGTGGACCTTATCTCGAGATAGGACAGCCTAGAAGTGACCCTCTTTACATTAAAAAAAAAAAGTAAAATAAAAATCTAACATTCTAACCTTTCTCAACTCATAAAGCAAAATATATGCCGTCATGTTTTTCAAACTTTTTCAAACGAAACCACTCTCTTTCCTCGCTTATTGAGTCCCTTTCCATATCCATCTTTTTGACCGACAATATCTTTCTAGTCATTCTCCAAATCCACTCTATCTATAAGTGATGAACGATAATACACACTCACTTGATTGTCATCAAATCAAAGCTCCAATGGCCCTAGCAATCTGAGAAGTTAGAGCGAGGTCAAAGGCTTGGTAAATTTGATCAATAAATAATTAAAATGAATAATTTATTTTTTTTTGGAAAATCACTAAAATGTATTATTTGAGTTATTTATAGAACATTAGTTTTAAGAAACAGACCACGTTTGACATTTTTACTACTATATCATGTACTCTCTAATATAACACCACGCACAAAATTAAAATTCATGAGGATAGTCAAATGCGGGGTTGTAATATTATTAAGGGTCGTATTGATTGAGATAATGATTAATAGGGTAATGGAACAAATTAAAGTGTAATATAGTAAGGTGAAGTGGCAATGGGGGTAATGATTAAGGAGTGTAATAGAGAAAATGAAGGAAAGTGGGAGAAAACCATTACCCTAAGGGGATCTATTATCTCCCAATTGGGGGTAATCATTGCCCTCATTCTCACAAATCTAACCCCTACTACCTCACATACCTCCTATTATTTTAGACTAAAATTTAATTCCTTTACCCCCTTAATCAATACCCCAATCGAAACATCCCTTACTATATTTAATAAGCAATAAGTCTTGTGTGACAGAAAAATGGGGTCACTAATTAGAAACGTAGGGGTCACTTGTGGTCAGCAGTGATCCTTATTTTATTGAAAGTGATTCCTATTTCACCAAAAACAACAGAAAGAACGTCTTATTGAAGTTTTGGGTTTGACAAAAAATTAAACACAAGATCTTGAGTGACACTATCTTATTGTAAAACGATTAAATTTTATTATTTTTTCTTTTGAATTTCTCTTCCTAATTGGAGTGTCTTCCCTTCTCACACAAGAGACCTACTTAAAACAAAAATAAACTGGCAATCTAATTTATTTCATCAATCTAGAAAATTCGAATTCACCTTTCACCGATATTGACCCCCAAAGAAACCAAAGAACAAGGATTAGGATTCCTCTCCATCCAATAATATTGTTCAAAAAAAAAATCCTCTTCCAATACTCAATTCCTGGCCATTCACATATTATACTTGTGGATGGTTTGCCACATTTTAAATATTTTACTTTACATTTTTTATTTATAGTTAACTTGTTGGAGAGGATCTCAATCCAAGTAAAATATATTTTCTTTTGAGATAACAACTCTCTTATAAATCTGTCTATATAACAACGTATAAGGTCAATATGACGTCATTTTTGTATCAGGCACCTTATATAAGATTTTATGTTTTCGAGAAAACTTACAAAAAGTGTCGGACCTAATAATACCATGTGCTTCATGGTTGTGAAGTACCCATCAATCTCCTCCTAGTGTGCAATACCAAGTATTTTTTATGCGTGAAATGTCTCGTCATCAGGCTGCTCTACTTGTTTAAATGAGAGAGACAATTCGGTTCCTAGATGAAGTATTCCAAAATGAATTCATCTAACATTACCAGTGAGAAGAAGGCAAAAGAGCTGCTAGATGCTCAAGCTCACATATGGAATCATATTTTCTACTTCCTAAACTCCATGGCCTTAAAATGTGCAATTGAGCTAGGCATCTCGGATGCCATTCAAAAACATGGCAAGCCCATGACTCTTACTGAGCTCGCTAATGCACTTGCTATCCACCCTACAAAAGCACCTTCCCTTTATCGCTTGATGCGCCTTCTTTCTCATTCCAAGTTCTTCTCCAAAAACACTTTACCAAACACTCATGAGGTCGAGTTTGGTCTCACAACGAGCTCTGAACTTCTCTTGAAGGATCACCCCTTTACCTTAGCTCCCTTGGCCCTCGCCTTGCTTGATCCAATTTCAATCAATCCAGCACACTCTTTAGAGGGCTGGTTCAAGAATGACCACCATTCTCCTTTTTACACTACCAATGGCAAGGCTATTTGGGACCATGCTGCTTGTGCACCGGAGTTTAACGAGCATTTTAACAATGCCATGGCAAGCGACACACTGTTGGTTGCAAACTTGCTGGTGAATCATAATGAGTTCAAGGGAATATTGGAGGGAATCGAGTCATTGGTTGATGTTGCTGGAGGTGATGGAACCTTGGCTAAGGCCATTGCTAAGGGGTTCCCCGAATTGAAGTGTATTGTGCTTGATCTACCACATGTTGTTGAAGGGTTGCAAGAGAATGAACTCAGCTTGGTGTATGTTGGGGGTGATATGTTTGAAGCAATTCCTCCGGCTGATAATGTCTTACTCAAGGTGAGAAAAGAATAATTCACTTGTTTTCATTTTTAGCTACTTTGCCTAAGTTTGCTCTTTGTAGATAGATAATATCACACTCGAAAAAAGGAATGAGAACACAAGGGTGTGTAGGACTTGCTTATCTGTTTGTTTTTCCTATTCTAATGAGTAGCTGGACGAGTTTCTATATATGTCAAGGGATGGCAGTGAGGCGGATATAAATGGATGTCACCTCACACCTCTCCAGGTAAAAGGTAAGGGGTATGGAGGAGGGTAAGTGTGTGGTGGGGTGGAAATGCATCTTGAAAGTGTTACCCGCGCCATAGGTGGTAGGGTGGGTGTTTATTTGGTTTTGTACCCGCCCGATACCAGCCTCGTACCGACACCCCTAGTTCATGTCTCCCTATTAAATCGCAAAATTTGTCAAATTTTAGTTTGGGATTTCCCATTTTTTCAACGCCCTCACCTATAACAAATTTGTGAAAATCTTTAATACTTTATTACTCGTAGTACTTTATAATAATACTTTATTACTCGTAGTATTTAATAATCCATTTATTATTGATCGACCTCATGTTCTATAATGACCTTGTGCACTTTAACCAAATATTACTTTATTGCAGTGGATATTGCATGATTGGGATGACGACCATTGTGTAAAGATACTTAAACGATGCAAAGAGGCAATTCCGAGCAAAGACCAAGGAGGTAAGGTTATTGTCATAGATATGGTGGTGGGAACCCAAAATGAGTATTATAACACCCAACTTTTGGTTGACATGGAGTGTATGAGTTTCTATGGAGGTGGAAAAGAAAGAACTGAACAAGAATGGAAGAATCTCTTCACTCGTGCTGGTTTTGATGACTACAAAATATTTCCTATACTGGGCTCAAGGTCTGTTATTGTGGTTTATCCTGGTGCGTAATACAGTAAAAAAAAATTACAATTACCCTTCAAGTATTTACTGTTTATGTCAAAATAATCTTGGTTTCCTAGGGGAACTTTTGTTTTACTGAATGTTTTAGTTACTGTGTGAGCTCTATGTCAGTTTTTGGTTCGAAAGACTTTGTAGTTGTACTTCTACCTAGCCATGCACGTATGTCGTGGTGATTGCTAGTGTGGTGAAATTTATGTAATTTGAATTTTGAAGGTATTTTTGGGGATACATGTCCATAGATAGCGCAATTAGAACTTGTATCTTGTATGGTTGGTCATGGTGGTATAGGGAGAGGTTCGATCTTGCCTTTTGACCCACAATATTTACGTTTGATTATCATAATTCACAGTTTGAGATTCCCTATTTACCCCCAAAGTTGTGAATGCTGCTTCTGCTTATTATCTATAATTATGGAACTCTTCATTTTAACAGAAGTATACGTATCGAATACTCTGACACCTGGACATGATATGACACCTGAACACTTTTAAATTAAACTAACAGTAAAACAAGATAAATATTCTAGGTGAGTCCAATGATTCGGTCCTTGGATACTCATCCGAATCCGATCATCAGATTCCCGAGTCTAAGAAACATAGTTGCTTACTACTAAAACTGAAGTAATATAAAAGAGTTGAATATTGGTTTGAGATCTCCCTCCATTGTTAAAAGGCAAAAAAAGAAAAGTTATTAGTCATGAAGATTCAAGAGGTGGTTCATTTAATTTATGAATACCATTATGGTAAAATTTGGCAATATTAGGGGTGAAAGTTTGGACTTTGGATTGGATTGGATTATAGCTTAGTCCAAATCCAATCTAAAAAAATTTGGACTCGAAATTTTGAGTCCAAATCCAATCCAAACTAATTTTGGACTTTGATTTTTGAGTCCGAATCCAATCCGAATTATTTTCCGTAATCCGATCCGATCCGAATAATCCAATTTTTTTTCCCGACTCTTTACCTTTTCTACAACAATGTCCATTACTTAAAAAAAGATCATCGATAAGATAATAATACAAATGTCGAAGTCAACTACAAGTCTACAACATTCATTATAAAAAAACGCAAATTATGTAGTGTTAAAGGTGTTCGGTAATCTCCGCTTAGTATACATGGAGAAGACATATGTGTAAAGAGATAGCAAGTGGACGAGTGACTGCTAAGGCGTGACTTGAGTGAGTTGTCTGAAAGGATATTTCTCTCTTAATTTATGTATGCATTTTTTTGTTACCTTCAATCTCTTAGAATTTAATTTGTAGTTTATACTATTTATTTTGGGCTAATATCATTTTTGGATTATATGTCTTTTTATTTATTAATTTATCTAATTTGGATTGGATTGGATTATTGGACTCCGAAAGGGTGAGTCCGAATCCAATCCGAAAATCCAAAAAAAATAATTTTGAGTCCGAATCTAATCCGACATCCAAAAAGTCCAATCCCAATTGCCTAATTTGAATTGGATTGAATTGAATTTTGGATTTAATCCGAATAAGTTTCACGAAGAAAAAAAATTAGAAAATATTTAATGACAGATATTCCCACTTAGAGACTGATGTAAGCGCTTACTGCATCTCATTTGTTTGTAAACCTTACCTTGGGCCATGCCATCTTCCATTTACTTTGTGTGGGTGGTCCATGACACTAGTTTTCAAATGCCCTTTACATGGTGCTCTAGTATTTGGAAAATTTGGTACTTTTTTCTAATAAGTGGTTAATGTGAGTAGTTTAATATTTTCATCTCTTAAATATAATTGAGAGTTTGAATATTTAAAATAAAGACATTCCTTACTGAAAATATTCCAGATTTGGATTTTTGTCCTTGGTATCAATCTTCAAATTGTTTACTAATTCAACTGTTTTATTATCTATGTTTTGGCTTTGCCAGAAGTTACGGAATCACTTATGTCATTACTTGCCGACAAACTCTTTAGACTGAAAATGAAATTCCTTTATGAATTAATGATGGTAACAACTAACAACAATATGTCGCTCATGGAGAATGGAATTTATTATTTTCAACCCTATTTGTAGGAAAATGAAAAATTAACATGTTCATTTTTAGTGACAAAATGATCACTGTTCTAATAAGTAATCCTAGTTTTTTTAAAAAATAACCTTATTTGAATGTAGGGTGTGTTTGTTTTTTTCCACTTATTTTCACTGATCTTACTAGTCGGGTAAGGTTTTGTCACTTGATTCTTACTAAATGGGTAATATTCTGCCACAAATTTCCACTAATACGTAATATCCTGTCACTGATTTCAATGATTCGGCGGTAATGTCTTGCTACTCATTCCTTCCCACTGATTGAGTAATTCCAATAAGTGGAAAAGAACACACTCATGATGTAACTTAGAGATGGTACTGGGCACGATTAGCACAAGACACAACACAACCCGTCACGTCTTTTACACGGTACGAAAGGGGCACGGTGCAAGAGCACATGCACGAATGAGCGAGCTTGGGCTTGGACCAAGCTTAGATTTTGAACAAAAAGCACTGTTAGACACAACACGACACGACAAAAATTTTAATAATATTTGAAAAAATCCACGGCACGACACGGCACAGGTACATGCACATACACGACCTGGATCTACCTTTTGAATGAGGGGACACGACACGAAACACGACAACTATACTATAAACACAACACAGCACGACACGAAAACAAAGCACGAAGGCACGACATAGACACCGCCCAATCACGACACGATGCCATCGTGCAACTCGATCACATACACAATTAATGTAATAAAAACATATTAAAAAGGAGAGAAAAGAAAAAAGTAGCCGTTAGCCGGCGTTAGGTAGACAGTGATGTCCTGCATAATGCTGATTGGCGGAAGCTTCCTTGTGTTTGGCGGCAAACTCGTACCTTCTCGTACGGGCGGGACACGTGTACGGCACGCTTCAACATAAAATAGTGTTTGATTCATTTTCCTTTTATATTCTACCAATCTTTTGTTTCTGGGTCTCTTTATTTTATGGCCATGAATGTCCTTATATTACATCCAGGTTCAGAGGGATCTGAACTCAAGATTCACTGATAATTGCAGAACTAGATTACCCAAAACTCTCTCTCTCTCTCTCTCTCTCAATTTTCAAAACAAAACCACACACATATAGTGAAGTAGCCAAAAAAAAAAAAAAACCAAAAATGATCTCAAATTGGTCATTTCCCAATTGATGTCCTTCAAAGTTCAAACCTTTACCAATTGATCCCTACAAAGTAATGGAACTGAAAACCACTGTTTTGTCAAAGCGACGTCGTCTTACCCTTTCTCTTTGGTCTTTCCCCACAACTCGCCCACCAGGTGTTTGATCTTATGTCCCAATGAAATAAAGTTTCAAAGTCACCAAATTTTCATTTACATTTTCTGGGTTTTATTTTTTTGGGGCAATTTTGTGGAAAATCAGTGATGGGTAGCAAAGAATTTGACAGTTTTTTGGAGGGTGTTTCTCAGAATTCATCTATAAGAAGTGGGTCAGCTGCTTTGGTGCTGGACTGTGAGAAAGGAGAGCTGGTGGCTAAGCCTGTGAGGGTTAAGAGTGATGGGATGGTGAAGGAGAAGGCGGTGGAGGCGATGAGGAATCATAGCGAGGCGGAGAGGCGTCGGAGAGCCAGGATCAATGGTCATCTTGCAACTCTCCGAGGCTTAATTCCTGGAGCTAACAAGGTATATATGATCATGACCATATATGTAGCTGCTAAATTTGATTTTTGTTATGTTGAAGTACTTGCTGATTTTCTTGGGAATAGTTGAATAGTATCTATCTTAATGTTTGTTTGCTGTTGCTACTGGTGGATAAGATTTGTGTTCCTTTTTTGTTGAAAGGTGGAATTTTGGGCTGTAGTTTGAGCTCATTTAGTCATGGAATCAGAATGTTACTATATTGAATAGTGAAGTTTAGTGCTTTCTTGCACATCCAACCTGAGGTTATGCACCCTCTTAAGCAGGCACATGGTTTTCTTCGGTCATTTTGAATACTCGGTTAATTAACTTAATCCCACTATTCTGCTTGGTAGGAATCTCATGTGATTTGAAGCTAGTTTAGTGTGTTGCTGATACCATAATTAGGTAAGGTTCCCCAGTTAAAAAGGCAACCGTCATATCAGAATCTCACTGGTTCATTCTCGCTAACCGATGAGCTGCTTGATACTATATGAACCAAAGTAGAATGTGCTTGGTCATCTAGATTTGAATTTTTAACTATTGAAGCTAGTATCAACAGGAATGTTACTGCATAATTTGGTGTGGGATATTGGTTTTGTAAATAGTTGCTATTATCTATCCGTGTCACAAATTTAACTTGACTTTCAAACACTGGTAATTCCTGTATCTTAACTCCAACAATTTTATATAAGATAATTGCTATCTTTCTAGCATCACAAAATTCAGTTTGAATAATTCATGTATCTCAAATTATGCTTTTTTCTTTGATTCCTTTCGCTTTCTTGTCTCTCTTTTCTTTACTCCTTACAGGATTGGATTACTTTTTCTCTTCCTCACCAGGCTGTTCTTCTTGGCATTAGTTTGCTTGTTATAATAGGACTGCTGATGTAAAAAATTTCAATGCTAGTCTAACTGAATGGTGTTCCGTGTGAATGCTAGACTATTCTGTTTTCTTAATTACTGAAAGTGCTTCCCCTTTTCTAGTCCTCCCTTGCTGCCCTCAGTTATATGATGTGTCTTCTGTATTCTTGTTTATGAAGACACTGTTGATAATGAAGTATTGTTTCCACACTCATTATATGCAATCTTTTAATTTTTGAATTTTCTTTTAAATGTATGCTAGAAAGCTATTCGAGATGACTAAGAAAGTCTAATAGCATAATAGTGTTGTATGTTTCCTGTCAATTGAATTTATTTTACACGGATTTATTTATGGTTAAGTGACGAGAATCATAGATATCATGTTAAAGTAAATTCTTATATAGGAAATGTGAAGAGAAATTTACTATTCTTCATATCTCTAGTAGTTAAGATACAATGATGGTTGTTGGTTACTCATTGAGTACTTCCTTTATATGTTTCATATTCAGGCTAGTGTTCAATGTTCAGCATTTTGGAACGTGTTGCTTGACATGCGAGTTGAGTGTTGACATTCATATTTCATTTTTCACAAGACCAGGCTGGCTTCATCCTTAGTCATTAATCATGGCATTTCTTTTTGATTTGATCCATCTACATGGGCAATACAATTCTACTTATTGCTGTGCTACAGGGTGCTAATACCTTGCTTTGGTTATTAGATGGACAAAGCAGCACTGCTGACAAAAGTTATCTCTCACTTGAAAGAACTGAAGAAGCATGCAGCAGAGGCCACTAGAGGTTTGGTCATACCATTTGACACTGATGAAGTAAGAGTTGAAGAATCAAAGGAAGTATCAGATGGAGCACCTTCATACATTAAAGCATCTGTATGTTGTGATTACAGACATGAAGTTCTTTCTGATTTAAGGCAATCTCTTGATGCCCTCCACCTAAAAACAATAAATGCAGAGATAGCCACTCTGGGAGGTAGAATGAAAACTATTTTGGTCATGACCGGTCGTGGAGATAAAGACATAGAAGATTCTGGAGTTTCCAAGTGTCATTCTGCTTCTATCGAAGACACCTTACGATCAGTTCTTGACAGATACTCTGCTTCGCAGGAGTTGTTACCAAAGGACATTTTCTCAAACAAGAGACGCCGGGTTTCTTGTGTTGGTTATTCTGGTGCATATTCATTTGGTGATTACTGGTAAGAAAATAATCAAGGTTTTTTTTAAATATTTTTCTAATATCAAATGATGATACATGCAATTTCGAACACATGTATTTTCTTCCATATGTTTCTAGCCATCGTGATTATTTGCGAATATGTTGCCCTGTTTTTTCTCTGGCTGCGATATATTTATCTACTAGTTTGGTCCGTTGGAAGTTTTTCTTTGTTAATGCCCGGCAAGCTATTCCCTTAGAGCCTCTTTGGAAGTTTCAGAGTGAAAGGGAAGGGAAGGGAAGGGAATTAGGGGCTAAGGAAGGGGAGGGAAGGGAATGGAAGGGAGGGGATGGAATATAAGTCAAAATCATTGTCCACATGTTTTTATAGCTTCTGAATATTACTTTTGCTTCTAATATGGCAAAATTTATCAAAGTGGATAAACCAAATTTGTTCTCTGATGTGTTTCTCACTTGTTTCATGTAGATGAGACTGATTGAGACTATGAACACAAGGGCACTTCTAGACGTGCTAGTTGACTAGATAATAGGTGTCAAATAATGAAGCAGAGGATTGATGATCATGAGTTGGGGCAGATTCCAGAATATCAAGCGTTAGCTACGCAGTCAGTTTGGTGTTTTTGCAATGCTTTGTAGGTCAAATTCTCTGCTCGGGGGTGTATGTGAAGCTGGTGTGTGCTATTTCGGTATGCTTTGCTGAGCACGAGCAATGGACTAAAAAGGAAGTACGTGTATAGGGATTAAGTGAGAGAAGGCATCAGGACTGAGGTGAGTCATGAGATGGGAAAGTTTAGTTAGAGAAAATAATGTGTGGAGACTAGGGACAGAGGATATATAATGAGGTCTAAGGGCTTTGCACTGCAAGGATTAAGCTGAGCAGCCGATTACGAGGCTTTCTAATTGCAATTTCTTGTATATTGGTGGAGAAAAAATCACTCCTAAGTGTATTCTCTTTGTTGTAGCATCTGGTATTATCCTTCCTGAAGTTGTATTATGGACAAACTACACTCTGTGTATATAGAGACGGAGAAAGCGCAAGTATATTAACAGGCACATTAGACTTTATTGTACAAATTAAAGTACAAAAAAGGGAACCACTTGTGGCCTTTAGAGTTTCAGCCTAATTGATAGTCCATTACTGTTTAGGCTTGACTCCCGCACACTTCCTTTTTTGTTTTTGTTTTTTTAATGACAGAATCTGATTCTCTCACACTTCACTATCACTATGCGAACTCAGCTACTTGAGAATCCCTCCAGTGATTCCCTGCCAACGTTCCAAATGGACGTAAATTCGAGTTATAATCAATGCATTCATGCATGTTTAGCTTGGTTTTGATGAGTTTTTGTCGTAAGAGTTTGAAGCCTTTTGGTTCGTATTTTACGTAATTCGCCTCATGAGTTTTTGTGTCATTCCTACAACATGCTTTTCCATTGGCACTATTTGACATATGATGCAAGTCTTTTGTGAGACAAACTCATGACAGAAGTTGATCAATTCCATTTCAATACTCATTCGAAAGTCGATAAAAATTACTCCACACACCCAATCAAAAGCCCTCTTCATATCAATGTACTACGACATGGTTGACACCATTTTTGTGTAGTATATTAGTTAGGAGATATTTAGAAGATCTTTCAAAGGAGAAACTGGATTAGACTGTGGAATTGTGTACAGATTGTCAGGGGTAACATGTCCAATCTTCAAGGATTTACCACTGACTAAAATTTGTTCGAATAATGTCTCTTTTTTCATGGTTCTTTTAGCTCTCTAATTAATTTTCTGTAATAGTGTTCTTAGCTCGGAAGGAAATAAAAACAATCACATGTAATATGTTGCTTTCTGTTCCTATATTACTTTTCTTTGAGCAAGCAAGTGATCTTCACTCACTTGTGTAATGCATGTTTTTTTGGGTTATCTTTGAAAGAAATGTGTTAGTCCCCTTCAAGGATGCACAATATGTGTTCGATGAATTGCCAAATATAAAGTTCAATATTTGGCTTCATACTTTTACTCATATTGAAATGATTTTAAATGTATGAAATTGAGAGCCTGTTTTGACTGGTTGCTGCCCTTGTTGCAGGTCTTTTTGCATGTTTCCTTGTACATGCTCAGGATGATCACTTCAGGTCAGATTCTAAGAAATAAAATTCCGGGTAATTCTTTGATTTTTTTTTTTTCTTTTCGTTTTTTCTTGGGGTGTGGAAAGATTTTGTTCATACCCATCTTGTTGATTTCTAAGTGAATTAGTAATTGACCCTGCAATTGGTTGGTAGGCCTTAACTAAATAATGCTATTGTTGGTAATTGCAGTCAAACTCAATTGAAATTGTTTTATTGCACATTAAACAGCATTGCTTCTTACCTGACACTACTGATTTTTGGCATAGTTCAAATTCTGACGTTCAAAGTTGAAATTGATATGTTGAGAGAGGAGCACAATCCTTAAAAAACCTCGTATATCAACAAATCACGAGTACCTCGGTAACAATAAGTATGTCAAATTTGTTATGTGCAAAATGCAGCAAGGGAGCCATAGTTAAGAATTGGATTGGGTTGTGCTTTTCTCTCAATCCTCGAAAAAGTGCAACATTACTTGTACATGCTGACTTGTACATAGGCGTGGTTTGAATTTTGGGTGAGGGAAGCGGAGCACTGTAAAATGTTTGAAATTAATACAGATGTTGTTCAAAGTTCGGTATCCTGCACCTCTCTTAGTACCTTTCTTTTCTTAGTTTGTGTTCTCAATAAGATCCTGCCCTTTTTCTCAGATAGTTTCTTTCATTTAAGCCCATGCTTCCTGCAACCATCATCTTCTTTACGGAGTTCATGTCTGAACAATTGTATCGATACCATACAGAAATCATGTGCAGTGGCTTCAAACTCTACTTATTTATCCCAATCAAGCAAATTTCTTCCAATGATGGACTAGGCAAAAAAGCAGATGAATGCAGAATTGATACCAAATGTACCTTCATATGACCCAGTATTAACATATACCTTCCTAAAGCTAAGTCCTCGATCCTATCGCCACATTTTCTCAATGACTCCTAGTTATGAGTCTTATTACGGGTCCACTATATGATTTCCACTTTCTTACATAGGGCTGTTGATGAAATGTTCATTTTCAGGTTATGTTGTTACTCAGCCAAATGATGTGTCTTCTATTAATCCTAGGACTGCACATTAGTTTTCCTCTTTCACCTGAAAAGAGTTCAAAACTCCACTGAAGGAGGGAAGAGAGAGAGAGAGAGAGAGCGAGTGCGAGAGCGAGAGCGAGAGAGAGAGAGAGAGAGAGAGAGAGAGAGAGAGAGAATGAAAAAAGTTGGAAATAATACATAGTGAAATACTTGGTCATCATAAATTTACCAGAAAACACTAAGCAATGTCCAATTCATGTTTTACAGAAAAGTTACATGGGACTAGATACCCAGTTTCTTTCTAAATATTTACCAAATTAACTTGGTGCCCAAATGAATTGTGCTCTTCTAGCACCCCAAAATTTTGAATCAGGGGACTTATATACAGGCTGTTAAAAAAAACTAATCGAATACTATCGGCCCGTTTGGCCTAGCTTCTTCCAACTTCTACTTCTCACATTTCTCCTTACTCACCCCCTCTTCATACACCCCTGAATCCACCTCGAACTTCCAAGAATACTAAATAAAGCTAGAAGTAGGAGTAGAGTAGAAGCTACAATTCATAACTTCTACTTTTAATTTTATCTCAACTTCTAGGTGTAGGTGGAGTCAGGACTCAGGAGTGGATAAATAGGCCTGACATACTTTGTTTTTTAGATAAGAGAAAATTTTTATTAATCAAATAGTGGAATAATACAAAATGGAGGATAAGGTATCCTCAAAGAACAACAATAGAGTATCTACAAATCACGCCAATGGTGTTGAATGACCGTCAATGGCACCCCCTTGAAGGCACCAGCCGCCTTCGCCCAAAGGGATGCCAAATAGACTATATGTTCCCAAACTAAATCGATACTCTTCCCCGCGTCAGAGAAGATCCTCGAGTTCCTCTCTAACCAAGTGCACCAAAGAATAGCTACACAGGCACACCGCCACAACATCCTACCCTCCTTCCCCCTCCGCATAGCAGAGAACCGCATCTGTAGGAATTGCCCCACAGTAGCAGGGCACACAAAAGGCTCCCCCCACAACAACCTATCCCACAAGGCCCTCGCAAAATTACACATAACAAACAAGTGCAAACAACTCTCTCCGTCTTGTCGACACATCACACACATGCTGGGAAGAAGACACATATGCGGCCTCCACCGTTGCACCATATCACTAGTGTTCACCTTACCAAGCACCAGAGTCCACACAAAAGCACGGACCTTCAGAGGAGCCTTGGACTTCCAAATATAAGAGGAAAGGGGAAAATGTGGAAACTGTGACGGAAGGCTAAGATGATGAAGGAAGGACTTAGAAGAGAAAACCCCAGAGGAGTCCCCAATCCAAGCCCGAGAATCGTCCCTAGGGACGAGAAGCCTAGTGTGGAGGACACCCAGGAGGGAAACGAGTTCCTCCATCTCTATATCACGTGGTGGTCGTCGAAGGTGTAAGTCCCAGGAACCACCAACCGCTGAGTAAAAATCAGCTACAGGCGCCCCGTGAAGAGTGGACAAACGAAAAACCCGCGGATATGTAGAAGAGAAAGGAGTTTCACCATTCCACACATCCTCCCAGAACCGAACCCGTTGACCATTACCCACATTATACCTGACCAGTGGAAAGAATAAAGACGATACCTGGGAAACGAACTTCCAAGGGAAAGCATGGGAGACAGTGGAGCTGGCTTGCGCGTCCCACCCATTATGCTGAAGGCCGTACTTGCTTCTGATAACTCGGTGCCATAGGGAGTCAGATTCTAGGGGAAAATGCCATAACCACTTACCCACTAGCGAAATGTTCTTGGACACCAACCTACCAAAACCCAAGCCCCCCTCAGTTTTCGGCCGGCACACATGGTCCCAACTGACCAAATGGTCTCTCTTACCCTCACCAGCCCCCGACCAAAGAAAGTCCCTCATCATCCTCTCAATCCTATTAGCTACACTAACAGGAATTTTAAAAAGGGAAAGGTAGTAAAGAGGGATGCTAGCTAGGCAGGTAAAATAGTAATCCTCCCCCCCAAAGAGAAATACACCCCTTTCCAACCGTCTAGACGCTTAGCCACTCTAGACACCACCGGTTCCCAAAAGGAAACCGATCTGGGATTACCCCCCAGGGGCACCCCTAAATAAGTAAGCGGCCACTGCTGAACCTGACAACCCACTAAACCAGCCAGGGAGTTCAGAACATCCTCCCCCACGTTGACCCCCGCCAAACTACACTTAGACAGATTGATCCTCATCCCCGACACAACCTCAAAGACTTGTAAGAGCGTAAGTACCCTCTTAAAGCCTTCGGCTTCCGCCGACAGGAAAAGGATCGTATCATCGGCAAACTGCAAGTGGGAAACACAAACCCTTCCCCGGCCCACCCGAAATCCCTCAACAAGCCCCCGCTCCACTCCCCTATCCAACATTCGGCCAAGAACATCAACGACAAGGGTGAATAGAAAAGGGGAAAGGGGATCCCCCTGGCGCAAACCACGCGACGAAGTAAACCAGTCACGCGCCGCCCCATTAACAAGGACAGAGAAACTGGCGTTGGACAGGCAACCCCTTATCCAATTCCGCCAACGCCCCCCGAAGCCCTTCCTATCTAAAACGCGATCCAAAAAACCCCAACTAACTCGATCATAAGCTTTCTCAAAGTCCAGCTTAAACACAATCCCAGAATGATTATTCCGACGAGCATCATCAACCACCTCGTTAGCTACCAATGCTGCATCAATGATCTGGCGCCCCCCCACAAAAGCGCTCTGAGCAGCCGAGATAGTCCCAGTCAAAACCGTCCCAAGTCTAATGGACAGGACCTTAGTTAAAATCTTATAGACGCTGGTGACTAAACTAATAGGCCTAAAATCCCTCACCTTAATCGACCGATCCTTCTTAGGGACGAGGGTGATAAAGT
Organism: Tetragonia tetragonoides; assembly: GCA_038025085.1. NCBI lineage: Eukaryota > Viridiplantae > Streptophyta > Magnoliopsida > Caryophyllales > Aizoaceae > Tetragonia > Tetragonia tetragonoides. The sequence continues at coordinate 35,389,265 of CM076154.1, read as the reverse complement.
TAGAGTTCATACTCTTCCCAATCACCCCTGTGGCATGAAACTCAGTAAAAACCCCAAGCAGATCCTCCTTGATGACCTCCCAGCAATCCTGGTAATAAGCCATAGTGAATCCATCCGGCCCCGGGGCTTTCTCGCGATCCATCCTAAACACCGCTGCCCGTATCTCCTCTAACTCAAAAGGGCGCTCAAGCCAGTCCCGAAGCAATGGCGTAGTATGGGACCACTCAACTCCCTCCAACATCGGTCTATCAACCACTTCTTCCTCAAAAAGACCCGTGTAGAAACCTGTAATCTCGTCACTAATCCTACCCACATCAGTCACACGCTCACCATCATCTGTCTCCAACTCCCGAACAAAACTCCTCCTCCGCCTCCCATTAACCACTTTAAAAAATAACCTAGAACTCACATCCCCCTCCTTCGCCCATCTCCCCTTCATCTTCTGACGCTGACTCTGCCTTTCCCTTAGCAAAACCTCCTCTAGACTATTCTTCAAATCCACACTCTTCCTCAGCAACCCCTCATCATGGCCCTCCTCGCTCAAAGTCCGATCCGTCACCAAAATCTCCTTAAGGATCTCCCCCTTTCGCACCCGGACATCCCCAAAAGTCTCCTTATTCCAGACTTTCAAACGTTCCTTAACAAACCTCAACCTCCTCATGAAACAGTGCCCCCTCCAGCCCTCCACCTCACACTCCGCCCACCAATCCCGAATTTTAACCCCAAACTCCGCGTGGGAGCACCACATATTCTCAAAGCGGAAAGGGGTCGGGCCCCACTGAATGGGAGCAGAATGTAAGACAAGAGGAAAATGATCAGAACACGAACGGGGTAGGATCTCCTGTACCAAAGATGGAAACTCATCCTCAAAATCATTCGTAACAAGGAACCTATCAATCCGAGAGGCTACATCCCGCCTCCCGCTCACACCCCAAGTAAACTGAGCATTATCTAGAGGCAAATCGCGGAGGGCGGACTCCCTGATAAAGGAATCAAACTCAATCATACCCCCAAGTCAACCCTCTACCACGCCGTTCCCCCGCATGACGGATCACATTAAAATCACCCCCAATAACCCATCTACGGGAACAGAGACCAGCAAGCGCCGCCAACTCCTCCCAAAGCGACTCACGGTCAGCAACCCCACACGGGCCATACACCGAAGACACCCACCAATCACCCTCCCACGAACACTCAACAGAACCGACACAGTAAAATGCCCAAAATGAGACTCGACTCGAGTCGCAAAACGGGTATCCCAAGCAATAAGAATACCCCCCGACGCTCCTACCGAAGGCAAACACACCCAATCCTTAGACCCTGCCTCCCAAAGACTACGAACAAAAAAAGAGTCCACTCCCTCAACCTTCGTCTCCTGAAACATCACCACATCCGGAGACGCCCGGCTAACAACTTCCTGCACTAGACTACGCTTTCCTACCATCCCCAGACCATTCACATTCCAACTCAAAACCTTCATCTAAAACCACCGATACCCCTAGACCTACGACTCCCCCCTTCCCCATAGTTAAGGGTCGTCGCAAGACCCCGTAACTCCCTAATGCCAACCCTGTTTCTTCGAAAGGGAGGTCCCCTCGAAGATACCTGAACATTAGCTACCTGACCTGTTGTACCAACAACCCGAAAATCCAGGTCACGAAGAAGAGACTGAGGGTCTCGGTCGTCCCTCTCACCCGCCAATGGTGGAATGGTCACAACCGTCCCCCCGTCCTCTGACTCCCCATGGCACACCGGAGCAACAGAAACTTCCGGCGCTGTCGACAGAACCGGCATTACGCCCTGCCCAACAACCCTATCTCCACCGCTTGCACCTGAAAAAACATTAGCAGATAACATCTGGTCAGCAGTAGAACAAGCAGGTGCTTTTTGGGGGGTAGCAACAAAAAGGGAATAAAAGGGTAAAGGGGAAAAGGAAGTCGAAAGGTCCTCTTGGGCACGCGCCCTGGTCTCCTCAGCACATGGAAAAGGAACACTGTGACATACTTTGTAGAGAGCTTAAATTATTGACCCTCTATGACTGAAATGGAATAATTGTTCGAGGAGCTGTTGTTGATCTCTTGATCTTCGGGCGGTTTTTTAGGATAGGGTAGGTCTGTGTCAGAATCAATCATAGATATAACAGTTGACATGTTTGGCCTATCTTTAGCAAACTCTTGCACGCAAAATAGTCCCACATGTATGCATCTGATAACCTCTGCCTGAAAACGTGGCTCAGAAAGTATTGGATCAATAAGAGAAACAATATTCCCCTCATTCCACATTTTCCATACCTGAAACATTCAAGAAGCATGAAACTCTGAACGGTGAATAGTCTTGGTTTATAAGCAGGAGAGGATTAGATGTAATCGTGTAAGTTATAAGTTATGGGGGCTGTAACCACTGTAAATTCTATATTTTTGTGGCACTTACATATTCCAATAATGTCAAGGAGAGCTCACTGCGGTAGAAGGTGGTGTTTCTCATCCCACTGACAGTCTCCAATAGTAAGACACCAAAACTGAATACATCTGATTTCTCAGAGAACTGCCCCATTGCATATTCTGGAGACATATAACCACTGCATGTTGAATAACACAGTCAGCCAAATATCATAATTAAACGGGCGTCATTTCTGTACATTATATGTTTACTCACCAAGTTCCGACGACTCTTCTGGTATTGGCTTGATCTTGGTTGCATCCAAATATCCGGGCCATGCCAAAGTCTGAAATTTTAGGATTCAGATCTTTATCCAGCAAAATGTTACTCGCTTTCAGATCTCTATGAATAATCTTTAATCTAGAATCTCGGTGAAGGTAAAGTAGGCCACGGCCTATGCCATCAATGATATTGAGGCGTCTCTCCCAAGGTAGAAGTTCTCTTTTCTGGCAATCTAATTCAAACAAAATTTAGATCAGTTATGCTGCTAACTCGGCTGTGAATGTCTATCATGCCTAGAAGTTTTTGCACTTGTGTAAAAATTTTAGCAAGAGCATGAAAAATGCAAAATTCAAGCTACATGATGCAATAAGTACCAAAGAGAAAGCCGTCCAGCCCTATATTAGGCATGTATTCATAAATTAGCATTTTTTCTTCTCTTCTATGCAGCAACCCAGTAGTCTGACAAGATTTCTGTGCTGAAGTTTAGAAATCACCACAACTTCATTGATGAACTCTTCCAAGCCTTGTCCCGAGGCTTTTGAAAGTCTCTTTACAGCTATTTCCTGTTCATCTCTCAATGTTCCCTAGAAAGGTTGGAAGAGTATAACAGACCTTTTAGTTTTGTGCTCCATTCTAGACTAATTCGCGTAAGTTCAAACAGGCATTACCTTTGTAAACTGGACCAAAACCATCTTCTTCGAGTTTATTAGTTTCTTGAAAGTTGTTTGTTGCAATTCGGAGCATATCGAAAGTAAATAATGGGGGCTCTTGGAGTTCAAGTTGGCCAATATTATCTCCGAACTTGTATTTGGTCTGTCTTTCCACCCTTTTTGCTGATTCGTACAGCAGCAGCATCAGTACAATAGAAGTACAACTAGTATTGAACTCAATATATAACTGACTGAACAAGTTCTTAAATAGTATTTATAGTACCTTGTTTTACTTCCCACTTCCAAAGAAAGCATATCAAGGTAGCAGCAAATATTGCTCCTGTGATTACCGCTGACGTAATAATTGCAGTCTTTTTGTGACTTTTGCCTTCCCCTGAAAGAGATTCATACCTCTGTCATCTCATAGCTGTGTGTGAAATTTCTTATGCCTTGGGGTTTTTCCTATTTTATTGTTTTTTGTGGTTAATACTTAATAGCTCAAATGAACAAATGCAGGCGAAAAGGCTTTTTACCTAGGTCCGAGGATGCCAGACGAATGAAAAGATCCACCCCTCCTACAGTGAATTCCTCTACGTCGATCAAGTCTTTGCTCCATGCCATACATCCAGTGTTCAAATGATATGCGTAAGCTAAACAAGAGCAATTGTTCAAGCACTGGCTTCTGCAATCGTCTTGACTGAATGTTGATAGCTTCTCGATGTTATCAGGCACTTTCATTGTCTGCAGCCTAAAAAATCCATCTTCTTGCCCCCCTTGGGTGCCACTGTCACATTGAATTGGTGTACTTCTAACACACCCACTGGACCATTTTCCCCTTTTCCACTCATCCTGATTTTTCGGTTGAAACCCTTGCAGACACCCACAAATTAAATTGGAGATTTCCCAGGGTTGCAAGTCCCGAATGCCCCACAAGTTGCATAAACATCACACTTGGTTGTTGGGGCGGAATACCCAATTGTCCATTTTCTGTTAATATCGTCCCAAATTGATTCTGTGACAACCCCTTGAGACTCTACCACAATGTTGAACAACAGAGACTTATCTACTGGGGAAAGTGCCAAGCCAATAGTCCCAGGTTCATCGAGAAATGCAAATCCATCAGCAAAAGTGCTATCAGGATTAGCAATTCCTATTAATATTTTTCCATCCCATGGGCCACTTCGCCAATGTGGAATACCGTTATTCCATAAGAAAAACTGAGGGAGACCGGTGGTGCCAATACCAATAGAGAAGTTTCCCTCAGATGGATCTGAAGGGCTTTTCCAGGATGTGATAATGACATTTTCTTTATTGGGAGTATTTGGAAATAAAGGTTGCATACCTGGCAAGAATGTGTTTGTGGGGTAATCAAAACTTTGCCACAAAATTTGCTGATTGGCTTTTGTTTCACTGGTATTACCTTGTAGCAAAACAAGGTTCCCTGAATCTTGAAGCTGAGCAGACGAAATTCCGACGGTAATATTCAATGCTTTCGAGGACCAAATGCTCTCCTTCTTCCCATTGAGTAGCTGAATGTTACCATTTTCTGATATTGTCAGTACACCTGACGAATCAGTTATCGGTTTGTTCCTGTTGGCTACCCATACAACTCTCATAGAAGAACCTTTGTTGAACCATATCCCGATGTATCGATTAGCGGAGTTAGGTGGACTGAAGAATCCCAGCTTGAAAGTACCATTCTTTGATGTTATAGCTTGAGGATCCTGCAGGAACTCTGCGGTTGTGATGCTGTCAATGGCAGAGCAGAGCTCCCCAGTGAAGCAATAGAGAAAGCAAATGAGGGCATAAAGAGGAGCCATTTACAACAAGTTTCTGTATCCTCCTGGGGACTGCAATCATGGAGTGTTTCATTGGTTTTATTGTTGTCTAAGGTACACTCTCTCTCTCTCTCTCTCTCTCTCTCTCTCTCTCTCTCTCTTTCTTCTTGCATATGGAAAACACCTCATTTTTGGCTTAATATGAACAGAAGTGTATTTTGGCTGTCCGTTGACCCTTTTGCGCCATCACCAGCTTTTCTTTCTCATTGAATAATTGCGTTCAGGTACCTTGTTTGAATACTATATTGCAATTGGACTTGGATATGTACAGTTTTATTTCTTACCACAGTTGGATTAATACAGTCTTCTTATCGTTTAGGTACAGTCCGCTTTCAAAATGATGCACACTAGGTGAGAGGCAAACACACTGCTGAGTAACAAATATTACGTGATGAGATGATTAACATTTGGAGTTTTTCGAGGTGGACATAGATGCGCAAGCCATGATCAAGCTGCTCGAAAAATCTATGGCAGCTCCAGCTCGCAACCACAGGGGCTTGCCCGTCAAGGCCGCTCAGGCTCAGCCTCAGCAGTCAGCCTCCATTCGAATTGCGGTTCGCTTTTGCCAGAAGTTAGCAACCAGGAGTTGGGGATCTACAATTCAGTATACGTGGAACTTATCACTAAAATAACTTTTTATTCCAAAATAAGTTCATGATGATACATATTTCATTTGAAAGATTTCAAAATATATATACTTTCAAATGAGTTTAATATTGAACATATTTGGATGAAATTTTAAAAGATTAAAGGTCAAATTTAAAAAGTCAGTTCGGTTGAATTCATTTCTTTTCAACGGAAAGAACAGAGCCTTAATTTTCACAATAACAAAGCTCTATTTTATTACTATCTTATTTTACAATCGTATTTATTTTATTTATTCGGTACATATATTATATTCTTATTTATAGTTATACACATAAATTAAGAAAATACTTTGTGGCGGGCGGTGGGATATGAGGCGGATATATAATGGGGAAAATATTCATGGGTGAAGACTAAAAATGTACCCCGTCTCAGTTCTCACCCCCCACCACCCATTGCTGGTAGACATTTCCTCCCCCACAATTAGGCTGGGTCGGGTCAGTCATATTTGTGTGCGGATCGGGTCAGTCATGGGAGGCCAACAAATATTGGCCTTTTAAGTTTTAAAATTATTTTTTAAAAATAAATATTCAGTGAATGGGCTAATTTCGACCCGATATAACCCGTTTAACTTTTAAACGTATTTGCCCGTTTTGACCCGTCTAGTTGTAAACGGGCTATGAAAAAAGGGAAGCCGTTTTTCATGTCTATGTTATACTTCATCAAAAGCTTAACAATCATCATATTCATTATATTCAGTACATGATGATTGAGGACAAACGAGATTCTTAGCAAGATTTATTAATGGAGAAACTGGGTTCGATTATCATCGAATTGTGTATAAATTGGCAAAGGTATCGCGTCCCGAACTTTGAGGATTTACCATTTATTGAATTTGCTCAAATTCGTCTCCTTTTTCATGTTTTCTTAGATGCCTACTTAATTTGCTGCATAAGTGTTCTAAGCCTGGATTAAAAATTTGAACTTTTGTGATTTTGTTGTTTAATTCTTTCTGTTCCTAACTTAGTTTTTCCACTCACTCGGATAATGTAGTGTTTTGGGTTGTCAATCTTTCATGGATGCACATGATGTGTTTGATAAAATGCCAATTATGGAACCTTCATCTTTTGATTCCTTTTACTTCCCTTCTTATTTTTTTTTTTTTTTTTTTTTTTGCAGATGCTTAGGATACTTGCTTCTGGTCTGATTCTAAGAAATGAAATTCTGGGTAATTTCTTAAACTTTGTATTTTTTTTTGGCTTTTTCCTTTTGTTTTCTGGGGTGTGAAAACATTTTCTGCGTACCCAGCTTGTGCACTTCTTAGTGATTGATTTTTTTTTACCTGCAATTGCTTGGTAGGCCTTAACTGAAAAATGCTATAGTTGGTAGTTGCAGTTAAAATAATTTTTTTAAAATTTCCTGTTCCACATTAAACTGCTCTGATTTCAACATATTTTAAATTGTGATGATGCAATGTGAAGCCTTGTGAGAAGTTGGAGGCACAGGTTGTGTGAGGGGTACAATCCAACCTTGTAAAATCAACAATTCACGGGTATCTCGGTATGCGATAAATACGTCAACTTTGTTATGCAAGAAACTGCAGCTAATGGCATCATGGTTAAGAACTGGAGTAGCTTAGTGCCTTTTGTCACAGTCCTCAGAAAATTGCGACTTGTTCAAAGGTGTGTGATTACAAAATTGGGTGGAGAAGTGAAGCACTTAAAGTTGTTTGAGAAGTTGACACAGATATTGTTTGTAGTTATAGTTCCTTCTCTCAGAGTTCTGTATACTTCTCCTCTCCTAGTACCTTTCCTTCTCTAATTTCTCATCTGAATAAATTCTGACCCTTTTTTTTTTCTCCTGTGATAATTTCTTTCCTTCAAACCCTGCCATTTCTCTACTAACCACACCGTCTTAACTCTTAAAGATGGTACATGCCCGAACAACTGTATCTATACCATACATGAAATAAGTGTTGGAAGAAACCAACTGCAGTAACTTCAAACTCTACATATCTATCCCAGTTCAGCGAAAAATTCTCAGGTTATCAAATGATTGAACAACCGGGAGTGAACCAATCCCAGCGAAAAGGCGGAAAAAATGGGATTGGTAAATAATTTCGGTGCTCAAGCTTTTAGTTCTCCCCTTTAACTGCTTTTTCTTTCTAGTCAGACTCCCCTTTATTTGAATACCCACCTACGGCTTTAATTGTTATTACTTTTGCAATGATGGACTTGGGAAGATAGTAGATGACAGAAGTTTTGATAAAAGTACCCCCTATAAGGCTATAACCCAATATTACCATATACCTTCCTAATGCTAACTCCTCTCAATCTCTCATCACATTTACTCAATTACTCCTAGCTATGAGAGGTTCACTAAATGACTTCCATCTATTTCATATAGGGTCTTGATGAAATTTGACTGATCCAATGTTCATTTTCAGATAATCTTGTTGCTCAGCCAAATAATGAATCTTCTTTTATCTTAGGCCTGCCCGTTTTAGGACCTTGTTTTAGTTTTCCTGTGTCACATGAAAGCCTCGAAAAATTCACTTCAGAGAGAGTGAGAGACCACTTAAGTGTAATAACAAAGAGGGAAATAATACATAGTGACAAACCTGGTCATCAAAAAATTATCAAAAAACAAGATAAAAAAAATTATCAAAAAACAATCATCAATATTTTATTGAAGATTAACTGGGACCAGATACACAATTTTTTCTACATATTTACCATCTAAATTTCATGCTCAAATTGATTATCCTCTTCAGCACACCAAAATTTTGAACCTGTGGACTTGTACAGTCTATTAATTAACTTCAACAATGTAATAATACAATTGTGGTCAAGAGCTTAAATTATCGACCCTCAATGATTGTATTAGAATAATTGTTCAAAGAACTGCTGTTGGTCTGATGGTCATCAGAGGAAATGTCCCACTCTGTGTAGGGTGGTTTTTTCGGATAGGGTAGGTCTGTATCAGAATCAAGCATAGATATAACAGTTGACATGTTTGGCCTGTCTTTAGCAAACTCTTGCACGCACAATAGTCCCACCTGTATACATCTGACAATAGCTGCCTGATTTTGTGGCTCTGAAAGTACTGGATCCTCACTCCACATCTTCCATACCTGAAAAATTGGAAGAAGCGTGAGACTCTAAACAGTTAATAACTGAATACAATCTTGGTCTATAAGTTAGAGAGGATTATATGTAATCATGTTAGTGTAACCAGTATAAAATCTAAAATTGCGGCACTTACGTAACCCAATAACGTCAAGGACAGCTCACTGCGGTAGAAGGTGGTGTTTCTCATCCCACTGACAATCTCCAGTAGTAAGACACCAAAACTGAATACATCTGATTTCTCAGAGAATTGCCCCATTGCATATTCCGGAGACATATAACCACTGCATGTTGAATAAAAGAGTCAGTCAAATATCGTAGTTAAACAGGCTTCATTTCTGTACGCTAAATGTTTACTCACTAAGTTCCAACGACTCTTCTGGTCCTAGCTTGATCTTGGTTGCCTCCAAATATCCTTGCCATGCCAAAGTCTGAAATTTTAGGATTAAGATCTTTATCCAGCAAAATGTTACTCGCTTTCAGATCTCTGTGGATAATCCTTAATCTAGAATCTCTATGAAGGTAGAGTAGACCACGGCATATGCCCTCAACGATATTGAGGCGTTTCTCCCATGGTAGAAGTTCTCTTTTCTGGGAATCTAATTAAAAACAAAAAAAAATGCAGGTCAGGTATGTTGCTCTCGGCCGTACATTCCTATCGTGCTTAAAGATATAATCTTTTTGGTGTGGAGAAGTGATTGTTGCACTTGTGTGAAAAATGTATCAACAGCATGAAAGCAAAATTAAAGCAAAATTATGCAGCAAGTACCAAAGAGAAAGCCATCCAGCCCTATATTAGGCATGTATTCATAGATTAGCATCTTTTCATCTCCTTCTATGCAGCAGCCCAGGAGTCTGACAAGATTTCTGTGCTGAAGTTTAGAGATCACCACAACTTCATTCATGAACTCTTCCAGGCCTTGTCCAGAGGCTTTTGAAAGTCTTTTTACAGCTATTTCTTGTCCATCTCTCAATGTTCCCTGTAAAGGCTGGTAAAAGACGATAGATTTTAGTTCTGTGCTCCATTCTAATGTAATTCGCGTATGATTTAACTGAACTTACCTTGTAAACTGGACCAAAACCTCCTTCTCCAAGCTTATTAGTTGCTTGAAAATCTTTTGTTGCTATTCGGAGCATATCGAAAGTATGTAATGGGGGCTCTTGGAGTTCAAGTTGGCTAATATTGTCCCCAAACTTGTATTTGTTTATTCTTTCGACCCTTTTCCCTGATTCGTACAGCAGTAGCATCAGTACAAATATGACCTTATAACTTAAAAATGAACGATTTCGTAAGTAACATATATAGTACCTTGTTTAACTTTCCTCTTCCAGAGAAAGCATATAATGATAGCAGCTAAAATGGTTCCTATGACTGCTGCAGATGTAATAATTGCAGTCTTTTTGTGACTTTTGCCTTCCGCTGAAATATAAATCATACCTCCATTAATATCATGATTGTGTGTGATGTTCTTACATATTTTTATTTCCAAAGGATAATAGTTCAAATATACATATGCAGGGGAAAGGGCCTTTTACCTAGGTCTGAAGATGCCAAATGGATGAAAAGATCCACCCCTCCTACAGTAAATTCCTCTATGTCGACCAAATCTTTGCTCCATGCCATGCATCCAATATTCAAATGATATGAGTAAGCTAAACAAGAGCAGTTGTTCAAGCACTGGCTTCTGCAACCGTCTTGACTGAAAGCTGATAGCTTCTCTATGTTATCAGGCACTTTCATTGTCTGCAGCCTTAAAAATCCATCTTCTTGCCCCCCTTGGGAGCCACATTGAAGTGGTGTCCGTCTAACACACCCCCTGACCAGTTTCCTTTTTTCCCCTCATCCGGATTTTTTGGTTGAAACCCTCGCAAGCACCTACAAATTGGAGATTTCACGTGGTTGCAAGTCCCAAATGCCCCACAAGTTGCATAAATATCACACTTGGTAGTTGGGATGGAATACCCAATTATCCAGTTCTTGTTAACTTCATCCCAAAATGGTTCTATGACAGTGCCTTGAGACTCTACCACATAGTTGAACAAGAGAGATTGATCTGCTGGGGAAAATGCCAAACCAACAGTCCCAGATTCTTGGTTATCCACAAGTGCAAGGCCATCAGCCAAAGTGTTTTCAATATCTCCAACTCCAAAGAATATATTGCCATCCCATGGACCACTTCGCCAATGTGGGATACCGTTATTCCAACAGAAAATCTGAGGGAGGCCTGTTGTGCCGATACCGATGGAGAAGTTTCCCTCAGATGGATCTGAATGGCTTTTCCAGGATGTGATAATGACATTTTCTTTATTGGGAGTATTTGGAAATAAAGGTTGCATACCTGGCAAGAACGTGTCTGTGGGGTGATCAAAACTTTGCCATATAATTTGCTGATTTGCTGTTGCTTCACTGGTATTACCTTGCAGCAAAACAAAGTTCCCTGAATCTAGAAGCTGAGCAGAAGTATTTTTGTTAGTAATATTCAATACACTTGAGGACCAAATGCTCTCGTTCTGCCCATTGAGTAGCTGAAGGTTACCATTCTCTGATATTTTTAGTACACCTGACGAATCGGTTATCGGTTTGTTCCTGTTGGCTACCCATACAACTCTCTTATCAGAAGCCTTATTGAACCATATTCCAATGTAACGACTCGCAGAGTTAGGGGGGCTGAAGAATCCCAGATTGAAAGTACCATTCTTTGATACTATAGCTTCAGGATCCTGCAGGAACTTAGTGGTTGTGATGCTGTCAACGGCAGAACAGAGCTCCGTAGTGAAGCAATAGAGAAAGAAAACGAAGGCATAAAGAGAAGCCATTGACAGTAGCTTTGTGAATCTCTCTCTCTCTCTCTCTCTCTCTCTCTCTCTCTCTCTCCATTTGGCAAACACCTCATTTTCTGGCTTATATGTCCGGTTATTTTAGCCGCCTGTTGACCCTTTGAACACTAAAATTGGTTTCCCCCTCTTTCAGCAACCTTTTCTGAATACTATTTTTCAATTGGATATATAAAGATTTCTTAGCTTTTAGATACAGGCCGTTTTCCTTATTAAAATGTCAAGTTGCATGAGTGGATACTGGATTTAGTGGGGGTCAGTGAGATGACTTCCTGGCTCTCATAAATCCTACTTCGAACCCGATCAAATAAGCCCAAATCCGGTTACTGGTGAATCGGACTCGGATCATGGGGAATCCCACCTAAATCTGATCCATTGTCATCCCTAGTCGGTAAAGGGCTGGTGGATGGGTTAGCCACAACACCTCTTCCTTCTAGCTACATCAGCTATTCACTTATATAATTACACCAAATCTGTTGTGCTGTCAAGAATACTGAGTACAGTTATCAAATATTATCAGGTTACTGACAGTCTTTGCTTTGTCATCCTCTAGGGATAAAAACACTCTTGTCAATTGTCATTCAGGCAACAACCCACCTAATAAGATGCTACTAATTGTCCCCCTAAAGCAAAATAATGCCCCAAATGATCTCATCTCAATTATTCAGAGGGGAACGTTTTAAAGTATGTACTAGAAGAGATAGTGAGATAAATTTGAAATTGTTAATCAAATAATACTAATCAGTTTTGTCATCAAATTATTGTGTACAACCACAATAGTGAGAGAAAGTTACACAAAGACTCTCAAAGTTACTCCTAATATTTTTAAAGTTACCCCCTAACCCTTAAGTTTTTTTTTGATAATTTAAAGCTACCCTTAAGTTGTCTAAAGTTATCGCTATGCCTTTTAAATTTCCCCCTAATTGTTTATAGTCACTCCTAAATTGGACCATTTCACTATTGCACAGGCATGATGTATAACAGTCCAACAGACTTTTAGCTCTTTCAGATCTTTCAATAAAATGCGAAGCATTATGGATATAGCTGTCCACATACAACAGTTTCAGAGGTATGTCTTCTTTATTCTTTCTTTGCTATTTCAGGTCAGATTTTCCTCATGACCATGTTGAGGTTTTCATTTGGTGTCCTTCAAAGTGAACCCAATCAGCTTATCTGCTTATATATGGAGTGTTTGCAATGTACACGTTTCAGAACAGCGGAACTTCAACAATGAGAGAGATGTGACGGACAAATAAAGAACCAAAAATCCAAGGACAACTATGAAAACGAAAGTAATACATAATGATGAATGCTCGTCGAAAATTTACCAGAAAACAATCATCAATACCCAATCTAAGATTTATTGAAAGTTAAATGTGACTAGATACACATGTTATCTTAATATTTACCATGCCATGCAAATATTAGTTTCCCTCTTCCTGTTATCCAACACACTCAGGATTCAAAGAAGTAGACTTATAAACAGTCTGCCATTTAACTTTTAACATTTACCATATAATTTGTCAAGAGCAAAAATTATCGGCCTTCTATGATTGAATTGGAATAAGTGTTCATGGAACTGCTGTTGATCTGTTGGTTGTCAGAGGACATGTCACACTCTGTATAGGGTGGTTTTTGTTGGATATGGTAGGTCTGTATCAGAATCAAGCATAGATATTACACTTGACATGTTTGGCCTATCTTTAGCAAGCTCTTGCACACACAATAGTCCCACCTGTATGCATCTTATAATGTCTTCCTGAAAACATGGCTCTGAAAGTACTGGATCAATAAGTGAAACAACATTCCCTTCGGTCCACTTTTCCCATACCTACAAAAATTGAAGAAGCATGAGATAGACGGTGTATACAGTCTTGGTCTATGCCCAAGAGAGGATTATATGTAATCATGTAAGTTGTAACCAGTATAAAATCTATCATTTGCGGCACTTACGTATCCCAATAATGTCAAGGCCAGCTCACTGCGGTAGAAGGTGGTGTTTCTCATCCCACTGACAATCTCTAATAGTAAGACTCCAAAACTGAATACATCTGATTTCTCGGAGAACTGCCCCATTGCATATTCTGGAGACATATAACCACTGCATATTGAATAAAACAGTTAGCCAGATATCATAATAAAAGGGGCTTCGTTTCTGTACACTATATGTTTACTCACTAAGTTCCGACGACTCTTCTGGTGTTAGCTTGATCTTGGTTGCATCCAAATATCCGTGCCATGCCGAAGTCTGAAATTTTAGGATTAAGATCCTTATCGAGCAAAATGTTACTTGCTTTCAGATCTCTATGAATAATCCTTAATCTAGAATCTCTGTGTAGGTAGAGTAGACCACGGCATATGCCTTCAATGATATTGAGGCGTTTCTCCCACGGCAGAAGTTCTCTTTTCTGGCGATCTAATTAAAAACAAAATTCAGGTCAGGTATGCTGCTCTCGGCTGTGAATTCCTATTGTGTTTAAAAGTGAATCTTTCTGCCATGGTCCCATGGAGAATTGATTCTTGTACTTGTGTAAAAACATGGAGCAACAGCAATAAAAAATGCAAAAAAAAAAAGAGGTGATGGGATAAGTACCAAAGAGAAGGCCATCCAGCCCTATATTAGGCATGTATTCATAGATTAGCATTTTTTCATCTCCTTCTATGCAGCATCCCAGGAGTCGGACTAGATTCCTGTGCTGAAGTTTAGAGATTACCACAACTTCATTCATGAACTCTTCCAGACCTTGTCCAGAGGCTCTTGAAAGTCTTTTTACAGCTATCTCTTGTCCATCTGCCAATATTCCCTATAATGGTAGGAAAAGGACAACAAACCTTTAGTTCTGTGCTCGATTCTAGACTAATCCGCGTAAAATCTAGCAGACGTTACCTTGTAAACTGGACCAAAACCCCCTTCTCCGAGCTTATTAGTGTCTTCAAAACCTTTTGTTGCAATTCGGAGCGTATCAAAAGTGTATAATGGAGCCTCTTGGAGTTCAAGTTGGCTAATACTATCTCCAAACTTGTATTTGTTGTGTCCTTCCACCCTTTTCGCTGATTCGTACCAGCAGCATCAGTACAAGTAAGACCATTTTACTTAATATTAACAAGTTCTAATATAAAGTACCTTGTTTAACTTTCCATTTCCAGAGAAAGCAGATGAAGATAGCAGCAAAAATTGTTCCTGTGACCACTGCTGATGTGATAATTGCAGTCATTTTGTGGCTTTTGTCTTCCGCTGAAAGAGAATCAAACCTTCATCATCAACATGATTGTAAGTAATCTTTTCCTATGCATTAAATGTTTTTTGATTTCTTTTTCAAATGGTTTATAGAGAAAATGTTCAAATGCAGGTAGAAGGCCTTTTACCTAGGTCTGAGGATGCCAAACGGATAAAAAGATCCACCCCTCCTGCAGTAAATTCCTCTATGTCGACCATTTCTTTACTCCATGCCATACATTCAAGTTTCAAATGATATGCGTAAGCTAAACAAGAGCAATTGTTCAAGCACTGGCTTCTGCAACCGCCTTGACTGAAGGCTGATAGCGTCTTGATTTCATCAGGCACTTTCACATTATGTAGCCTCAAAAATCCATCCAGTTTCCCTCTTTGGGTGCCACATTGAAGTGGTGTCCTTCTAACACACCCACTGGACCAGTTTCCCTTTCTCCACTCCTCCTGAATTTTTGGTTGAAACCCTTGTAAACATCTGCAAATTGGAGATTTGACATGGTTGCAAGTCCCAAATGCCCCACAAGTTCCATAAACATCACACGGGGTTGTTGGCATGGATTTCCCCATTGTCCAGTTCTTGTCAACCTCATTCCAAAATGGTTCTATCACATTGCCTGTAGACTCTACCACATAGTGGAACAACAGAGATTTATCAGCTGGGGACAATGTCAAGCCAAGAGTCCCAGATTCTTGGTTATCCACAAATGCAGTTCCATCAGTCGTAGTGCTATCAGGATTTCCAAATCCAATGAACATATTGCCACCCCACGGCCCGCTTCTCCAATGAGGTATGCCGTTATTCCAACAGAAAATCTGAGGGAGGCCTATTGTGCCAATACCAACAGAAAAGTTTCCCTCAGATGGATCAGAAGGGCTTTTCCAGGATATGAACATAATATTTTTCTTATTGGGAGTATTGGGAACTAAAGGTTGCATACCTGGCAACAGCGTGTCTGTGGGGTGATCAAAACTTTGCCATATAATTTGTGGAATGGCTTTTGGTTCACTGGTGTTAACTTGTAGCAAAACAAGGTTTCCTGAATCTAAAAGCAGAGAAGAGGTATTTGTGACAGTTGTACTCGAAACATTTGAGGACCAAATGCTCTCGTTCTGCCCATTGAGTTGCTGAAGGTTACCATTCTCGGATATCTTCAGTACACCCGACGAACCAGTTATTGGTTTGTTCCTGTTAGCTACCCATACAACTCTCATGACAGAAGGCTTATTGAACCATATACCGATGTATCGAATGGAAGAGTTTGGGGGGCTGAAAAATCCCAGCTTGAAAGTACCGTTCTTTGATACTATAGCTTCAGGATCCTGCAGGAACTGAGTGGTTGTGATGCTGTCAATGGCAGAGCAGAGCTCCAAACTGAAGCAATAGAGAAAGAAAATGAGGGAATAAAGAGGAGCCATTGACAATTGCTTTCTGAGTACTGTTTTATTGGTTTATTTAATCTTCGTCAAAGACCTCATATTCTGGCTTTCTAAATAGAGTATGTTTTATACAAAGGTCTTTTTGGCCGAAGTTTGACCATTTGGGCTCTTCTAAATGGTTTTTCCTTCTTTCTCTCCCCTTTCTAGCTCATCATTATGATTGAAAATGTGCGTTCACCATAATCAGCAACCTTGTTTGAATACTATATTGCAATTGGATATACACAGTTTTCTTTTTAGAATGTCAAGTTGCACCAGTGGATACTGGATACAGTGGGGGTCAGTGACTCGGTGATATGACTTCCTGTCTATCATTTTTTTTAGATAACATGGGTGTTCAAGCTTCGCTTGACTAATTTCAGGGGTCCTGAAGTTAACGATCGGTAAAACCTCCAGTGGCCCTGAGAGGACTCGAACCTGAGACCTCTGAGATATTTCTCAGATGTCTTACCAGTTGAGCTACCCCTCAGGATTTGACTTCCTGTCTATCATAATACTCGTTTCTAGTATTGGTGGTTTAACTCGAAGCTTATATGTCGATATAGGGCTGGGGCATTTGTATAGCTACAGCCTACATGGTTCCTTCTTGCTACATCAGCTTTTGACTTTCAGAACTACATCCCAACTAAAAATCTGGAACTATTCGACCCTTAAATTGTTTTCTGTGACGCATTCACACCTTGGTTATGTGCCGAGTTGCGTCTCCGGCACTCAGATATAACATGATACAGACACCATGACACGATATGGTACGATACGATACCGACACGAAGACATGACACCTATTACGCTTTATTTTCCGTTTGTATAGTACTTTTCCGTGACAGTGTTGTGTCGGTGTCTATATCTGCGTCCGTGGAACCTAGATGGTTGTTACCCCTAAAATTTTGAAGTTGTTCCTAAATTTTTAATAAATTACCCATAAATAAAGGAAAACATTTGCTAGGAGTTGACCATTGTCTTCTCAAAAGAAGAGCCACAGCCCACAATGCAGTACCAAATGATCCAATAATCCATAGCCACGCGTGGCGTGAGGTATAAGAGTCAAACAGGCGACTTTTGCCACTTTTTTCAGATCTCTCAAATCTCAATACTCATTTGATGTGTCCCTATCAAGAAATATAAAAAATTTACCCTAGAAAAAAGCAAACCATCATGGGCATGGCTGTCCACACACTACAGCTTCAGATTTCAGAGGTATGTCATCTTTCTACTAAATACTCTTATTCTTTCTTTGCTGAACTATATACAGTGATAATCTATTTTCAAACAAAAATCAACTGTAATTCTAGCACCCCATCTTACAGTATTAGTACTTAATTTGCTTTTTCTAAAAGTAATGATCTTCTAATCATTTGGGTTATGTATGGTATCTGGGTTGTGTCACTTGTCATTGTTTGAACTGGATCTGGATGTAAATAAGGCAGATGGGTTGTTCTTTTTTTTCTTGGTGGGTTGGTGGGTTGGAAATTGGAATCATAGAACACATATTTAGACATTAGGCAGAAGAATATTGAAGGTAGTACCTTTAGTCTTTATCAGTAGGCTAAAATGTTAATGGGGCTAGTCAAGGCTTCTTTCCATGATTGCACATTTGCACAAGGTCTGGTTGATGAAACATCACACTCAGTTCACCAGTCAGCAGGGTAATGATCTATGCCTGTGTTTTCAAAAATGCTTACTTTGGCTGGTTGTTTACTTGTTTCTATGATTGCCAATTTTGAGCAAAGTTAAGAATTGGATCAGAATGATCACTGCATCAGATTTTAGATGCTCAGGTAGATAACTTCATGTCAGTTTAATTATCTAAAAAAAAGGTTTTAAGTCAGGTTCTTAGGATTGATCTTCAGAATCCCCCTCTCTTCTTATTTCTTGATAATGATTTTCATCATGACCATGTTGAAGTTTCCATTTGGTGTCCTACTGTACTGGCCTCCGATCCCAAGTTAGCCAATCTGCTTATCGAGTGTATGCCACGCACACGTTTAGGAACTCAAAGCCATATGGTGTTGTAAGCTTCTAAGTTGGAGCTATGTACACGTTTAGAATGATTGACAATGAGAGCGATGAGAAGGACATATAAGGAACCAAATCTAAAGGGTAATAATAATAAAAACAGAAGTGAAATTGATGAACTGGTCATCAGAAATTTACCAGAGAACGATCATCAACGCCGAATCTAAGTTCTATTGAAAGTAAAATGCAATTAGATACACATGTTGTCCTGGTATTTACCATTCAAATTGCCAAAATGAATTCCCTCTTCAAGCACACTAAGATTTTGAACTCAAGGGAATTGTAAACAATAAGTACAATGTTTGAGATAAGCATAAATTAATCAGTCCTCTATGACTGACATGGAGTAATTATTCATGGAACTGCTGTTGGTCGTCAAAGGAAATGTCCCACTCTGTGAATGGTGGTTTTTTCGGATGGGGTAAGTTTTCTGTATCAGAATCAAGCATAGATATTTTGTTTTTTAAGTTTCTTTGTTCCTAACTTATATTTTGTATTTGTAACGATCTTCCACTCTAACGGGTAATGTTTTTTTTTCTTTTCTTTTTTGGGTTTTCATTCTTTCGAGGGTTGCACATTATAAGTTTGATGAATTGGCAATTATGGTACCTTCATCTTTAATTCCTTTTGCTTCACATTTTTGCTTGCAGATGTTTAGGATGATCACTTCTGGTCAGATACTGAGATATCAAAATTGGGTAATTTCTTCAACTTTGTCTTGTTTGGTTGTTCCTTTGTGGTTTTTTTGGGTGTGGGCAAAGTTTTCTTCATAACCATCTTGTGGAGTTCTTAGTGATTGAGTTATTTACCCTGCAATTGGTTGGTAGGCCTTAACTAAATATGCTATAGTTGGTAATTGCAGTCAAAATGAATTTGCTAAATTTCCTGTTGCACATTAAACTGCATTTGCCTCTTAGCTGATTGACTCCACTGATTTCAACATAGTTTAAATTGTGATTGATGAAATGTGAAGCCTTGTGAGAAGTTGGAGACACAGGTTGGGTGAGGTGAGGGGTACAATCCATAAAATAAACCCTGTAAATCAACAATCGGGTATCTTGGTAGCGATAAGTACGTCAAATTTGCTATGCAAGAAAATGTAGGTAGGGACATGGTCAAGAATTGGAGCAGCTTAGTGCCTTTTGTCACAGTACTCAAACTATTGCGACCTTGCTCATAGGTGTGTGATTTGAAAATGGGGTGGAGAAGTGGAGCACTTAAATTTGTTTGAGGAATTGACACATATGTTTGTAGTTATAGTTCCTTCTCCAAAAGTTCTGTATCCTTCTCCTCTCCTAGTAGCTTTCTTATTCTAATTTGAAACCATGATGTCAGCCCGAAGTCCTGAACAACTATATCTATACCATACATGAAATAAGTATTGGAAGGAAACCAACTGCAGTAACTTCAAACTCTACTTATCTATCCCAGCTCAGCGAAAATTTGCAATGATTGACTTGGGAAGATGATGACAGCAGTTTTGATAACAGTACCTTCCTGTAACCTAATATTACCAAATACCTTCCTAAAGCTAACTCCCCTCACCACATTTACTCAGTTACTCCTAGCTATGAGAGGTTAACTAAATGAGTAAATGTCATCCATCTATTTCATATAGGGTCTTGATGAAATTTGATTGCTCCAATGTCCATTTTCAGGTAATCTTGTTGCTCAGCCAAATAATGAATCTTCTGTTATCTTAGGCCTGCGCGTTAGGTCCTTGTTTTAGTTTTCCTGTCTCACATGAAAGCCTCGAAAAATTCACTCCAAAAAGAAAAAGAAGAGACCACTTAACTGTAATAACAAAGAGGAAAGTAATATGTAGTGGCAAACCTGGTCATCAAAAATTTACCAAAAAACAATCATCTGAGTTTTTATTGAAGAATATATGGGGCCAGAATGCCAGATACACAATTTTTTCTAGATATTTACCATCTAAATTTCATGCTCAAATTGATTATTCAAGCACACCAAAATTTTGAACCTGTGGAATTGTACAATCTGTTAAATAACTTCAACAATGTAATACTACAAATGTGGTACAGAGCTTAAATTATCGACCCTCTATGATTGTATTGGAATAATTGTTCAAAGAACTGCTGTTAGTTTGATGATCATCAGAGGAAATGTCCCACTCTGTGTAGGGTGGTTTTTTCGGATAGGGTAGGTCTGTATCAGAATCAAGCATAGATATAACAGCTGAGATGTTTGGCCTATCTTTAGCAAACTCTTGCACGCACAATAGTCCCACCTGTATGCATCTGACAATACCTGCCTGAAAATGTGGCTCTGAAAGTATTGGGTCGATAAGCGAAGCAGTATTCCCCTCACTCCACATCTTCCATACCTGAAAAGTTGAAGAAGCGTGAGGCTCTAAAAAGTTAATATAATCTTGGTCTATGAGCAAGAGAGGATTATACGTAATCATGTAAGTGTAACCAGTGTGAAATCTATAATTTGCGGGCACTTACGTATCCCAATAATGTCAAGGACAGCTCACTGCGGTAGAAGGTGCTGTTCCTCATCCCACTGACAATCTCCAATAGTAAGACGCCGAAACTGAATACATCTGATTTCTCAGAGAACTGCCCCATAGCATATTCTGGAGACATATAACCACTGCAAGTTGAATAACAAAGTCAGCCAAATATCTTAGTTAAATAGGCTTCAAATCTGTAAAATAAATGTTACTTACTATGTTCCTACCACTCTTCTGGTGTTAGCTTGATCTTGATTACATCCAAAGATCCGGGCCATGCCAAAGTCTGAAATTTTAGGATGAAGATCTTTATCCAGCAAAATGTTACTTGCTTTCAGATCTCTATGAATAATCCTTAATCTAGAATCCCTATGTAGGTAGAGTAGGCCACGGCATATGCCCTCAATGATATTGAGGCGTTTCTCCCATGGTAGAAGTACTCTTTTCTGGGAATCTAATCAAGAACAACAAAATTCAGGTTAGTTATGCTGCTCTCTGCTGTAAATTGCTATCGTGCTTAAGAAGTTAATGTTTTTGATGTGGAGAATTGATTGTTGCACGTGTGAAAAATGTAGTAACAGCATGAAAAATGCAAAATTGAAGCAACACGATGCAGTAAGTACCAAATAGAAAGCCATCCAGCCCTATGTTAGGCATATAATCATAGATTAGCATTTTTTCATCTCCTTCAATGCAGCAGCCCAGGAGTCTGACAAGATTTCTGTGCTGAAGTTTAGAGATCACCACAACTTCATTCATGAACTCTTCCAGGCCTTGTCCAGAGGCTTTTGAAAGTCTTTTTACAGCTATTTCTTGTCCATCTCTCAATGTTCCCTGTAAAGGTAGGTAAAAGACAACAGACTTTAGTTCTGTGCTCCATTCTAGACTACTTCGTGAATGACTTAGCTGACATTACCTTGTAAACTGGACCAAAACCACCTTCTCCGAGCTTATTAGTTTCTTGAAAATCTTTTGTTGCAATTCGGAGCATTTCAAAAGTATATAATGGGGGCTCTTGGAGTTCAATTTGCCTAATATTGTCCCGAAACTTGTATTTGTTTATTCTTTTGACCCTTTTCCCTGATTCGTACAGCAACAGGATCAGTACAGATAGGACCTTGTAACTTAAAAATGAACAATTTCATAAGTAACATATATAGTACCTTGTTTCCACTTCCAGAGAAAGCAGATAAAGATAGCAGCTAATATTGTTCCTATGACTGCTGCTGATATAATAATTGCAGTCTTTTTGTGACTTTTGCCTTCCGCTGAAATAGAATCATACCTTCATTATGATCATGATTTTGTGTGATGTTCTTTTTTTTTTTTTGCTTCAATGGTTAATAGTTCAAATATACATCTGCAGGGGAAAAGGCCTTTTACCTAGGTCTGACAGTGCCAAACGGATGAAAAGATCCACCCCTCCTTCGGTAAATTCCTCTATGTCAATCAAATCTTTGCTCCATGCCATGCATCCAATATTCACATGATATGAGTAAGCTAAACAAGAGCAGTTGTTCAAGCACTGGCTTCTGCAACCGTCTTGACTCAATGCTGATAGCTTTTCGATGTTATCAGGCACTTTCATTGTCTGCAGCCTCAAAAATCCATCATTTTCCCCCCCTTGGGTGCCACATTGAAGTGCTGTCCGTCTAACACACCCGCTGGACCAATTTCCTTTTTTCCACTCATCCTGAGATTTTGGTTGAAACCCTTGCAAACAGCTACAAATTGGAGATTTCCAGTGGTTGCAAGTCCCAAATGCCCCACAAGTTGCATAAATATCACATTTGGTTGTTGGGACGGAATACACAATTGTCCAGTTCTTGTTAGGGTCATCCCAAGATGGTTCTTTGACAATGCCTCGAGGCTCTACCACATAGCTGAGCAAGAGAGATTGATCTGCAGGGGAAAATGTCAAGCCAAGAGTCCCAGATTCATGGTTATCCACAAGTGCAAATCCATCAGCCAAAGTGTATTGAACTTCTCCAACTCCAATAAACGTATAGCCACTCCACGGACCGCTTCGCCAATGAGGCTTACCGTTATTCCAACAGAAAACCTGAGGGAGGCCTATTGTGCCAATACCAACAGAGAAGTTTCCCTCAGATGGATCAGAAGGGCTTTTCCAGGATGTGAACATAACATTTTTCTTATTGGGAGTATTGGGAACTAAAGGATTCATACCTGGCAAGAGTGTGTCTGTGGGGTGATCAAAACTTTGCCAAATAGTTTCTGGCTTGGCTTTTGGTTCAAAGGTGTTAACTTGTAGCAAAACAAGGTTTCCTGAATCTAAAAGTTGAGCAGAAGTATTTGTCACAGTTATACTCGATACATTTGAGGACCAAATGCTCTCGTTCTGCCCATTGAGTAGCTGAAGGTTACCATTCTCGGATATCTTCAGTACACTCGACGAACCAGTTATCGGTTTGTTCCTGTTAGCTACCCATACAACTCGCATGACCGAAGGCTTATTGTACCATATACCGATGTATCGATTGGCAGAGTTCGGGGGGCTGAAAAATCCCAGCTTGAAAGTACCATTCTTTGATACTATAGCTTCAGGATCTTGCAGGAACTGAGTGGTTGTGATGCTGTCAATGGCAGAGCAGAGCTCCAAATTGAAGCAATAGAGAAACAAAATGAGGGCATAAAGAGGAGCCATTGACAATTGTTTTCTGATATGAATACTGTTTTCTTGGTTTTTATTTATCTTTGTCAGATCTCATACAGAGGTCTTTTGGCTGAATTTTGACCTTTTGGCCACTTTTAAATGGTGTTTCCTTCTTTCTCTCCCCTTTCTAGCAGATCATTCTGATTGAAAATGTGTACTCAGCATTATCAGCAACCTTGTTTGAATACTACCGATTATTATATTGCAATTGGGTATATACAACGTTTTCTTATGCATTTGTATAGCTACACCCTAAAACCCTTTACCCTTGGTTCATTCTTTCTACATCAGCTTTTGACTTTCAGAACTACATCCAAACTAGAACTATTTGAAGTTGTACCCCCTAAAATTTTGAAGTTGTACCTAAATCTGTTACCCAAAAATTGTCTAGTTATTCGTAAGCAGTTCCCCCTCAAATGTTTAATATAAGTTCGGCCGTTTCACCATTAAACGGTTGTACTTGTACAAGAGTGTTGCTCATTCTTATTCCATATGGTATATGTGTGTATGTATGAGTTTATACACTGCCCCAAGGACTTCTGTTAATGGACTTTTCTGTCCTCTTCAGATCAAAACGCAAGGTGGCAACAATGAAACGACAATCACGGGCAAAGGAGTTGACCATTATTTTGTCAAAGTCAAAATATAAAAATGTTAGCCAAGAAAAGCAAATCATCATAGGCATGGGTGTTCACACACTACAGCTTCAGAGGTATGTCATCTTCTGTGAATAATGATTTCTTAGAACACCTATTTAGACATTGGGTAGAACCGTAGAAGAATATTGAAAATAGTACCTTTTGTCTTTGTCAGTAGCCCCAAGATGTTAATTGGCTAGTCAAGGCTTCTTTCCATGATTGCACTATGTTTGTCAGTTTGTGTGATGAATTGCCAAGTATGGAAACAGGGAAATCTTTTCAATTTCAATGCTTACTTTGGCTTGTTAGTTTTTATGGTTGCCAATTTTGAACAAAGTTTCAGAATTGGATCAAAATGATCCCTGCATCAGATTTTAGATGCTCAGGTTGATAATTTCAGGTCAGATTCTAAGGATTGATTGTGGGAGTCCCCCTTTCTTCTTATTTCCAATATCTTGATGATGGTTTTCATCATGACCATGTTGAAATTTCCATTTGGCGTCCTGCTGGCCTGTGATCCCAAGTTCATTTGCCTATCGAGTGTATGCAAGGTACACGTTTAGGAACTCGAAACCATATGGCGTTGTAAAAACTTCGAAGTTGGACTTACTACGCGTTTAGGAGTGATTGAGAATGAAAGAGGTGAGAAGAACAAGTAAGGAACCATAACTAAGGGTAATTATAAAAACAGAAGTAATACATAATGATGAACTGGTCATCGAACATTTACCAGAGAACAATCATCAATGCCCTTTCTAAGTTTAATGGAAAGTAATATGGGTGTAGATAGTAGATACACATGTTATCCAGGTATTTATAATTCAAATGCCAAAAATGATTTCCCTCTTCGAGCACACTAAGATTATGAACTCAAGGGACTTGTAAAAAACAAGTACTATGTTCGAGGTAAGCACAAATTTATCGGCCCTCTATGACTGACATGGAGTAATTGTTCATGGAACTGCTGTTGGTCTGTTGGTCGTCAGAGGAAATGTCCCACTCTATGAAAGGTGGTTTTTTCGGATGGGGTAGGTGTTCCGTATCGGTATCAAGCATAGATATAACAGTTGAGATGGTTGGCCTGTCTTTAGGAAGCTTTTGCACGCACAATAGTCCCACCTGTATGCATCTTTTAATATCTTCCTGAAAGTGTGGCTCAGAAAGTGTTGGATCAATAAGTGAAACAATGTTCCCCTCGTTCCACAATTTCCATGCCTGAAAACATTGAACAAGCATGAGACTCCAGACGGTTAATTTTCGTCTGCACAAGAGAGGCTTAAGTGTAAATTGGAGCACGTATGAAACCTTGTACATATGTGGCACTTACATATCCCACGAGTGTCAAGGACTGCTCAATGCGATGGAAGGTAGAGTTTCTCCTCCCGCTGACAATCTCCAATAATATCACACCAAAACTGTATACATCAGATTTTTCTGAAAATTGCCCCATTGCATATTCTGGAGACATGTAACCGCTGCATGTCGAATAAAAAAGTCAGCCAGATATGTCTGTTAAATGCCTTGCAGCTTTTGTACATGAAATGTTTACTCACTAAGTTCCAACCACTCTACTGGTGTTAGCTTGATCCTGGTTTCCACCAAATATCCGCGCCATTCCAAAGTCCGAAATTTTAGGATTAAGCTCTTCATCCAGCAAAATATTACTTGTTTTGAGATCTCTATGAATGATCCTTAATCTAGAATCTCTGTGAAGGTAAGAGTAAACCACGACATGTACCCTCAATGATATGGAGGCGTTTCTCCCACTGTAGAAGTTCCCTTTTTTTGTCATCTAAATAAAGACAAAGTTCAAATCAGGTGTAGTTGCTAGTGTCTGTCATGCTGAAAAGTTCATAGTTTTCGTGCAGAGAAATTGTATGTCATTTGCAAAATAAAGAATTGATTTTGCAGATATGTCAAAAACGGAACAACTGTGTACTGATGCAAAACTTAAGGAACATGCTTAGGAAAATAAAACTTAAGCAACATGATTCAGTATATACCAAAGAGAAAGCCATCGAGTGCTGTATTAGGCATGTATTCATAAATTAACATTTTTTCATCTCCTTCTATGCAGCAGCCCAGGAGTCTGACAAGGTTTCTGTGCTGAAGTTTAGAGATCACCACAACTTCATTCATGAACTCCTCTTGGCCTTGTCCAGAAGCCCTTGACAGTCTTTTCACAGCTATTTCTTGTCCATCTCCCAATATTCCCTAGGAAGGTAGAAAAAGGACATCAAAACTTAGTTTTGTGCGCCATTCCAGAGTGATTTACCTATGGTACAAAGACATTAATTACCTTATAAACTGGACCAAAACCACCTTCTCCGAGCTTATTAGTTTCTTGAAAATTGTTTGTTGCATCTCGGAGCATATCAAAAGTATAAAGAGGCGGCTCTTGAAGTTCAAGTTGGCCGATACTCTTTCCAAACTTATATCTGTTTGATCTTCCCAATCGGTCTGATCTTCCCGTACTCTTCCCTGGTTCATACAACTTTATCATAAGTACAAGTGCAGCCATTTAACTTGACATTTAATGATTTTACAACTTCCGAAACAGCATATATATTACCTTGTTTAGCTGCCCTTCTCCAGATGAAGTATATGATGATAGCGACAAATATTGTTCCTATGACCACTGTTGATGTAATAATTGCAGTCTTTTTGTGACCTTTACCTTCCTCTGAAATAGAAATAAACCTCCATTTTCATCATGATTGTGTGTGATAGTTTTCTTTTCCATTTGATGTTTTCTTGATTGAAAGTAACAAATATACAAATGCAGGGAAAGAGGTCTTTTACCTAGGTCCGAGGCTGCCAGACGAAGGAAGAAATCCACCCCTCCTGCAGAGAATTCCTGTATGTCGATCATGTCTTCGCTCCATGTCATACATCCAATACTCAAATGATAAGCGTAAGCTAAACAAGAGCAATTGTTTTTGCACTGGTTACTGCAACCACCTTGACTGAATGCTGATATTTTCTGGATATTATCAGGCACTTTCATCATCGGCAGCCTCAGAAACCCATCTTGTTGCCCCCCTTGGATCCCACATTGAAGTGGTGTCTTTCTAACACACCCACTGGACCAGTTTCCCCTTTTCCACTCATCCTGTTTTCTCGGTCGAAACCCTTGCAAACATCTGCAAATCGGCAAGTTCACAGGGTTGCAAATGCCAAATGCCCCACATGTTGCATAAACATCACACTCAGTTGATGGTGCTAACCACCCAACTGTCCAACTCTTATTCGCATCAACCCAAAATTGCTCCATGATAGTGCCTTCAGGATCTACCACATAATTGAGTGACGGAGTTACCGAAGCAAACTTCATGTCAAGAGTCCCAGAATCTTTGTTATCCTCAAGTATGAATCCATCAGCTAAAGTGTCAGCACTATTTCTGATTCCAATAAAATTGTTACCATCCCATGGACCGCTCCGCCAATATGGCATACCATTTTTCCAAGTGAAAATTTGTGGCAGACCTATGGTTCCGATACCAATCGAGAAGTTCCCCTCAGATAAATCTGAGGGGCTTTTCCATGATCGGAAAATAACATTTTCTTTATTAGAAGTACTAGGAACTGTAGGTTGCATACCTGGTAAGAAAGTGTTTGTGGGGTGATCATAGCTTTGCCATATGATATGTGACTTGGCTCTATCTTCAGTAGTGTTAATAACTTGTTGCAGAACAAGGTTCCCGGTATCTAAAAGCAGTGCAGAGCTATCTGTACCTGTCATATTCAGTACTTTCGAAGACCAGATGATCTCGTTCTGCCCATTGAGTAGCTGAAGATTACCATTGTCAGAGATTTTCAGTACACCTGACGAATCAGTTATCGGTTTATCCCTATTAGCTACCCATACAACAGTCCTAACAGAAATTTTGTTATACCATATGCCAACGTATCGATTGGCGGAGTTTTGAGGACTGAAGAATCCAAGCTTGAAAGTGCCATTTTTTGATACTATAGCTTGATTATCCTGTAGAAAATGCGTGGTTGTGATAGTGTCAATTGCAAAGCAGAGCTCCACGGAGAAGCTATAGAGAAAGAGAACAATGGCATAAAGTGGAGCCATTGACAATTGCTAGTTTTGAAAATGGGGATACTAATGATCAAAGGTTCTTTGTTGCTTTTATCTTGTTTAAGGTTTTTCTGTTTTTACACACCTAATGTTCTGGCTAAGGTTCCATATAGGGATCGAGTGACTCTTGTGGACTTGTGCGATACTTCGTTTGTGTCCTTTTCTTATTCAATGGTTTTTCTTTTCACCAAAAAAAAAGTTAAATGGTTTTTCTTCTTTTAGTCATTTTGGTAGACCTCACAAAAACCCAACTAGAACTCTAGAATTTAACCCAACCCCATGAGCACTCAATAGTCAATAGTCAATAGTCAATAGTCAACTCAAATCATATACTCATGCCACCCAAAAAGTTGTACTTCTAAGAACTCGGCTGATAATATCAGGAGCGGTAATTAAGTCGTTCTAAACTTATTTTTATGTGATTTATCATAAGGCAATGTCATGTGTTCAATTTATCATCTCCATATCTTGTATCAACCTTTTTTTTAGGAATTATACTTGCCTCCTTAATAGTGCTGCATTAATAGCAAGAGTTGCATCGATCGTCATCACTCTAAAAAAAAAAAGAACAAAAAGAAAAAAAAAAGTCGATATCGTTTTGATATAAGGCAAACTCTATTTTTTATTTGTTTTCTATTATTTAAAATTGCTTACGTATGTGACAAATGAGGCATCTTTATGGATGTCGCGTGATACCTGTATGTAAGCAAAAGTGATACTCCATCGTACATGAAAAGTGATATTTTGAGACAAAAAAGTAATACTTTATGTATGAGGCCGCCTTATAAGAGAGCTTTTGTATTGTACAAATGAATGAATAAAAACCATGATATTTTATTTATTTCTTTTTGTTCACAACCAAGGATATCCACCGTCGACCACAGTGACTAATTCCCGCGCTGGCTTGTAGGCACCTCAAAGGTTTAAATGATATGAAACGGATGTTTCACGGATTGATTAAGTAATGTAAAAAAAAAGGTAAAGTTGAACTTCTACGGCTATTCTATTCATATACTCCATTTGAGGTATTATTCTCTTGTTTTTCATAAGTTGATTAATGGAATTCGTTGAAGCATTGGGCTGGCATTTTTAATTGTTTATTTCCATTGAAGGATTGATGAATTTAAAACGCGCAAGCTTCTTGAAACTTTGAAAGAGGAAGTGAAATAATTATATTCTCCCTTTCCCACCTAGAAATAACATGAAGGGCTTGACCTTTAGTCGTTGTGGGTCCATTTGAAGGTGGCTACCACTTGTACATCTCTCAGCTCAGTAACCATGTGCACTTGCAACCTGCTTCACATGTAATTTTGACTACTGGAGGAGCTAGTAACTACTACTAGTATTTATTTGCCATTAATAATCAAGTTTGACATGTGTTCAAAGTTAGCGATACACCCTGTGTATAATACGCAGGGCTGTCTAGTGACGTGGCGGCCTCCTATTGGTCAAGGTATTAAATTAAGAAAATAAAGATAAATACATTAAAATTGCTTTTTTCATTTGAAATTCGAAATGTTAGGCCCAAAAAATTCAAATAGCTCTAGGATTTGGTCAATAATTGGAGGGAATCAACTAGGGTTTGGTCAACAATTGGAGGGAAATTTTATTCCGGCCACCCTCCGGCGAACAGTATTGGAAATACGGCGCCGAAATTTTTTTTTGGGATATTTCTATCTCATCCTCTTTCATTCACAAACCCTCTTCAATCTTGAAAATTTTCCCTTTAAATCAACCGGTCTTCAATCTTGAAAATTTTCCCTTTAAATCGACCGGTAATGTATAAAAATTCCGCCCGAGCTTATAGCCCACAACCATAAAACCTACAATTAAGTCCCCGTGAAGGAGGCGGTGCATGCAGATCTGTCAATTAAGCTAATAGACCAAGGACAACGGAAGGCGAAAAGTAAAGAGAGATCCGAGGCACATCCTAAGGAGAATAAGGTCAACAGAGAAATTGGAGCTGAAACAAAGGTTGAACAAGTTTGAACCGAAGTACAAAGGTAAATTTGGTGACTGGCAAACTCAAATTCAAAAACTCTCACACGGCGGAGGAAGAAGCTGAAACCAGATCCGTCAGCGTGCAGTTGTCGGTGAAGATTTTTCAGGTTGGCATATCGTTGTTACTATATAATATGATTTTTTAAAGCCTAAAAAAACAGTTGCTTAGGTCTGTTGTTACTATAATATTATTGTAGATGTTAAGTTGTTCCTAAACCTGATATAACACAGTGTTTTTAAGTCTAAACACACGAAATTTGAATGGTCATGATGTTACTGTGATATTACTCTGTAGGGGAAGTTGTTCCTTAAATTAGGTGAAGGTGTTCCTTAATTTATGAAAGATTATTTGTTGCATAGATGTATTTAATCTTCTAATATGAATGCTATGTGTAGTTTGGAACAATGTGTACGCATGCATTATATGATTATGTAGTCTCAAATGATTTATCCTTTTGTACGCATGTGAAACATGTGTTATTGAATATATGCTGGAAGTTTACAATTTCAATAGTTTGCATAATAAATGGCTAACTGAATTACGATTCATGTAGATGGCAACATTGTTCCATGTCACAATAAAACATGGGGGTGCCTTTTTGATGGAGCCAAATTATCACTACAGTGGTAATGATGAAAAAATGGTATTCGATGATCCCTCGAAGTTCAATTTTCAAGCAATTAAGGATTGCGTAAATTTATTGGGGTATAAAGGTAGATTGAAGTTATTTGGGACTAAAAGTAACTGTAGGGAGACGTTTCTTATAGAGTCAGATGTTGAAGTAGAACAGCTGAAAAGATTGGATAATAGTTCCGAACGGGTTATCTATGTAGAGCATGTTGAAGAAGAAGAGTTTTACAAAAAGGATAGTGTGGCTGCACACTTAGTAGGCAACACTACAATTGAGAATGCTGTGGTAATAAACGATATTCAGGGAGGCAAACTTGTAAACACCAGAGTAGAAGGAACAACTGAGACTTTGGGAAAAAGGTCTGAGGCGGGAATGGAACAACCGAAAAATGCATACAAGATAGGGAGGAAAACTTTAGCGAAAAGGCGGAGTATGAGGGTGAAGACTGTTGCGCATAAGAAGAGCAAAACAGAACGCGAAGCTAAGATGGTAAGCATCAAATTCATAAAAACCTTAATGATTGTTGTTTAATTTCAATTGTGTAAGAGTTGGAAAATGGCAGTATAGACGATCGGTAATGCGTAATTGATTAAATACAATAAAATGTGAACTAGGAAAGCGACTGTGTAAGCAAGGACGATGAGGCTGGTTTGAATCAGAATAAGGAATGCGAAAATGAAGATTTGCTTCCTGTAGAGGAGACGGAGCGAAAAGAGGAACAAGATTGCAAAAATGATGATGGCACCATTGGCAAAGATGCGGTAATGTTTCTTATACAAATTCATGCATGCTGGAGACCATTTCCAGTGTGGCTAAATGTTTTACTACTTATGAGTTTGGAATATAAGCACCCAAAGCAAAATGGCTCGTAAAGTTGTCGGCACATCTTATTTAGTGTGAAGTTGCCGATGTTCGTCCACTTTGGATCTCGGGTCAAGCTGAACGAGACACTTTGTGAGAATCTCACAGGGGTAAGGTTGCGTATAACCGACCTCACCCCCCTACCCTGCCTAGGCTGGAGCCTCTTTGAAGGAACTTGGGTAATGTTGATGTTTATGGATGCATGTTGGAGACCATTTCGAGGCTTTTATTAATGACATAATTGTTTGTCGTAAATTGTCTCATAGTTGCAATAAAGAAGTATAGCTATATAGATGATTGAAATTGTATAATTGAACATATTCAAATAAATGTACATTAGGAAAGCGAGTTATTAAGCAAGGACAGTGAAGCTGCTTTGAAGAAGACAACAGTGTGCGGAATTGTACATCAGCCTCCTGTAGTGGACATGGAGCGAGAAGAGGAAAATGATCCAAAATGGGAGAAGCGTACTGCAGTTTTGTCAACAATGCGGTAATGATTTTGTACATACTGCTGATGCATGTGAAATAATATTTTGACGTTAATATTAACGACATAATCCTTTATTGTTTCGTAGGCCTTGATGAGATATGTAAAGGGTTGCAAACTGCAAAGGTTTAGGAAATTGGTTGGTCAGTTGACAGAGAAACAACGGGATTGGGTAGCACAATTAGGGTTCGACGACCTTCTGGAACTGTCGATCAAGAACATCGATAACAAGTTTGGTTATTGGATAACCCGGAGGTTTAATCCCTGCACAAGAGAGCAAAATATTAGGGAAGGGCAGTCAGTTGTCATCACCAACAATAATATTGGTTGGGTGCTAGGAATTCCTAGCACTTACTTGACGACGAAGAGGGTGCCCGAGTGTAAGAAAGAGGAGTATAAGGCTTGATAGGAATTCCTACAACTGGGGTGAATATGTCCTTGAATGGTTGGTGGAATATAGGATGAAACTTGATAGGAATGTTTTAGGTTACGGAGGATGCACTCTTCTACTATCCGTAAGTAATGTCCGACACTAGATACAACTTACTGTATTTACGAAGCTGAACATAACTAATTATAATTTTGCAGATCATTTTTTTTTTTTTTGCTAAGCAATTTTGCAGATCATTTACTTGGATAGAATAGACCTTGGAAAGGGGGTGAACTGGAGGACCGATAGTTCCAGGGTGGGCGCATGGGACCAAGACAAGGTCGATGAAGCATTGAGACTTGAGGCACATGGGGCTGCAAAGGTTGTTTCTCCCTCAATTGCACTTCCAAAATTTTTAGGGTTGAATGCTTCTAGAGGCACATTCCTGCAGTTGTTCTAATATTTATTCATGGTTTTGTTTATGTGGTGATTTCAGACTGTCCGTGGCGTTATATACGGCAGACCATATCCGACTATAACCAAATCTGATTGAACTGTGATGAAGACTCCTACGGAAGATCAGTCTTCTTTCTGTCCCTCCAATTTTTCACTTAGCGCACTGTCAAAAAAGAGAGACTGAGATTGAGAATACTAATGGCTATCCTTTCGTTCACGTTTCCTCCGTCGATAGATTGGAAAGTGAAGGAGCCATGCCAACAGAAATTTAGTTATTTATTGGTTTCATGTACGAATAATTTGCATGTTTTATTTCAGTTGGTTTGTGAGTTATTAATGTTTTTAGGGATTGTATGTGTGAATGAAATAATATTTAGTAAAGAGAGTATAATTTTTTTCAAATCTTGGTGTTTGACGTGACAAATGTTCACCTCTTCAAAAATTCAGTAGGAGAGTTAATTCATTGCACAACAAGGTCGTTCTAAACACAACTATCAGATACTTGCATTCCACATCCACCACCATCCTGGATTATACAAATTTCAATAATCCAAAATATGTCTAATAGGGGAGGGTGCATGGAGTTAATTACAATCAAGGGTGTTCCATAGATCAAAGGCAAAGTTCTTGACAAATGTTAAGGGTACGAAAATCAGTACAAAGCGCCAAGCGGGCAGAGGGAGGGTTCCATGCATTGCAAAGGTACTAACTTAAACAGGCAAAATGAACCGCTGTGGTTGACGTACAATCTGCAATGTTGTCAGCTTAGTTGAGGTCCCTCCAAAGTTAACTCAAGAACACCTAAACATGGATTATGAAATTTTCAGGAAACTGTAAAGAACATTATAGTGAAACGAAATTATGAAACAACCATACCTCCTCCGTCCTCTAAATTTCCTTGTACAATCCCCCAAATCTTGTCATCGTAGTCGAGGATGTGGAACTCAATCTGATTGGTACACATCACGAGGATGCCTCCTTCCAAACCCTCTGGCTCCAATAGTTTCCAATTCTCAAATAGAAGGCCTTCGATTATAGTCTCGGTGTTGGTCCTTCCAACCCGAGTCTCAGTTATAACGAATACGTTTGGGTGGTATTACTGGCAAAGCAGGAGGAAGTTTGCCCGAAAGGAGGGCCTTGCGATTCCCCTAGCATTCCATATGATGAAAGTCATATCTTCTGCCAGAAATGGGCGATCCACAAACTCCATGAAACATGCAAGTCTCTTCTGATCCAATGCATCGACAATATCATGACCTGGCACCATTCTCCAATATCTAGTCTGTGCCACGACATTGCATGTGTAGGAAGGAAAGGTATTTTGACGGATTGTATGAGAATTGCGTTTAACTATGATTTCAATCTGCTTTGCCTCCATATCCAGTGAGTACACCTGTAATTCAGTTGGAATGAAAGCAGAAAAGTACACTTCCATTGTATTGGGTTGTTGAGGAATCTTTAACAATTGCAACATGGACGCAATTACACATTTCCCATATAATAAAAGGGAATTGACAACATGATATTCCCCAAAAAACTAGGCAAATACAATTACAGTTCAAGTCCAAGCCTAAACAAGGCAAGCCCACAAGATTATATTTTCCTCCACTCTCCAACCAGAAAGAAACCTTCTAATAAAACCAAGATCGTTTTAAAAAAATGATGTTAAAAAATACCGTTAACAACAAGTTTGCGTGTCAGTTCGAATTAGTAAAACGAAAATTGATATATTCGTTGGTTCAATATGAAGTTCCCATTACTAAGCTATTGGAAAGTTGTGTTGTTCCTATGAAAATAGTACATAGGTTGTACGGAAACCAGAACATATTTCAAGTAACAACAATTGGCTATGAAAACACAGTAGTCTGTATGGAATCCGATAATTTAAAAAAATAGGAGCAGTTAATAATGAATTACTTATTGTTGTTGGCACACTTCCATTGTTATTGGTAAGGATATGAATATGTGATATGGTACCGCATCTAAGCAATTTGATTGCCAATTTAAAGGTATAACTCAGTTGTTACAATTTAAAGAAAAGATGATTGTACACAAACATTAGTTGTTACAATTTAAAGAAAAGATGACTGTACACAAACTTTAGTTGTTACGAGACAAATAGAAAAGTTAGAGTAGAATAGTGGAGGTGTATAGTATACCTGAACAGTGTTTGAGTAGGCGGCCATGATTGCCCTTGTACATTTTCCGTTCAAGAGGCAGCCGATTGCAGACTGACGGATATTCTTCGGACGATCGACGAAGAGATCCAATCCGGTAGGTAGCAGATCTTGTTGCTGGCTCCCGAGAGACAGTACGCGTGAAAGGGCTTCGTCCATTTCCTATTTTGTTAGGTAAGTAAGATCGGTCATGGTGAAGAGGTGTGCCGGTTTAACAGGCGTAGCATCCTCCGTCGATATCACTAGCAGGTTCCTAAAATTTCCTGTGGCTGACCTTGGATCCATAATTATGGCTCGCAACGTGGACGCTGACGGTGCAGAAATTGTACCGTCGTCGTTCTTCACCAAGTAATGGGTATCATTCGTGACTAATTCTGGTGACCCAGGGTTAGGTATGTCGATTAGCTCAATACGACCCTGCTCCACGAAGTCGATTTGTAGCAATTCGTGTGGTGGAATAGAGCGTACTAGCCACTCAGGCATGAAGTTGGGGAAGATTTCCTTGAACACCGATTCAGCCATTGGCCACAAGATCTGTCCATTTTCACCTCTCACATAAGTCTGATACCCTTGGGGTGGAATATCTTCAGGAGCTCCGATTGCCCTTTCAATATTGTTAGCATCTTCATGACATTCAGGAGCGTCGACTACCCTTTCAATATAGTTAGCATCTTCATGACCTTCGACTTGTACTCCCGGTGTGTTATCAATTTCAGCAATTTGGATATGAAAACAAAGATTGGATTGGTTTTCCGGAGCTCCTATTTCCATTTCATTGTTGGAAGGGTTTTCGTGAGGAGTGATTTCCATTCCAACAATGTTAGCGTTATGTGGATGTTTGATTTGAACTTCAATGTGGGTTGTCTTTTAGGGGCCTTCAATTTCTACTTCAATGAGGGTGCTCCTTTATTGGGTTTCTGTATCAGGAATATCGATCTCCATTGTAATTGGTTCGTTTTAAAGGGGCAAGATGAGCCTTCGAAAGTAGGTCATATGGAGCACCATCAATATATACCTCCCTAATGCTTTGCGGATTTCAAATTTATGCAATACAAGTTAGGAGATTCAACACAGTATCAAAATAGTGGAGTAATTATGTAGTAACAATGGTAATACATTAGTATTGCGTTCGTTGTTTCATTTCGTGGTGCATTGTTTCATGTCATAAGAATATAACACTCCTTCGATGAAGCACACATAGGATAATATTCATAACAAGTTAACAACAATTATATATGCTATGTCGCATAACAAGCAAAATAAATAAAAAGAAAAATGTTGAACATAACAAGGTAGATAACACATTAATTTATAGGAACAACGTAACAAACTTCATCCAGTCCAATGTTGCGCTTTCTTCAAATACCCTTCATCAAACACCCTTTCTCATAGCGGCCAATTGGTTCAAATTCTGCAACTGGCGACGCCTCCTTTTAGCTGAAGTTTTTCCCTTGAGAAAATGACGCTTGGGGGCCAAACTTGCCATCACCCTCATAGAGCCGGAATGACGACTTTCTAGTAGTTTGTAATCCTCTTCAAAATACATTTCCAGATTTTTCATCCAAGTGCCCATTTCTACAAACAAATCCTCAATCACAAAAGGACCCACCAATTTGATGGTTGCCCCCATGAATGCCCGGATGTCCTTGACATCATTATCTTCTGCTTGTTGAAGTTGCTTGATAGATTTACCCATGAGTGTATACGAAGGTTTTGTGAGAAGGTTTTTGTAGAATATGAATACTACAGGGGATATAGGATGAAGCAGGAAAGGTGGTTGTGGTTAGACAAAGGGACGAAATGCCTTATTTATAGGGGCCATATGTTCCATTACAACCCTATAAGATTGTTAATTCTTCCCTCCCTAGAAAACGAAGTTCCAGTTATTTTCCCCCCAAACGTGCCTAAAATTTTAATTTTCCCACCCAAATTATTTGTTTCATACGTATTTATTTTCCCTCCCCAAATCTAATTGCGTCACAGAAATTTTCCCTCCAAAACTGAAAACTATGTTGAATTTCCCACCGAAACTATTTGCGGCGTACTTAATTTCCTACCCAATCAAACCAAGTTATTTTCAGTTTTCCACCCAAACTATTTCTGTCAATCGTCGTACGAATTTTCCCTCCAAAATAAAAAATCCATCATCCTTAAGGCTTAATATTTGCCATGATTTTCGTGTTCCCCATGGTTGTTACTAAAGTATTATCAATTTTAAGACGAATATGCAAGTATTATCAAACTATTAAATGCAACATGGTATTTCAATGTCTATTAGGACTTAGGAGTACTGTAGTGTATATCAACCGCAATGGAAACGAGAAATGAGATTGTGCATAACAACCTACACTTGTAATTCAAACCCAACCAAAAGCCATTACTTTTCGATTCTTCAGTCATTACTGCTTATCGTCAAGTATATAACTATACAACTAGTTTTGTGAAACTCATACAACTAGTTTTCTGAAAGTCTTACATATTCTACTTATATTTAAGTTTAATGATAATGTTAATATGGCCATTGAAAGATAAGTATAATCGTAATGATCTTAACCCTTGTAGAAATGGCGTTCCATTTATATTTAAAAAAGTTGCCTTTTCTTCGCTCGTAAACATTATCATTTTCTAATTAATAGAGTTTAAAGTTAATCCATACGGTCATTATTATATATAAGTATAACCATAATGATCTAATGACTTAACAATTTTCTTATAATCATTTATATAACTATCACATTACTTTTATCAATAATTGTTTTTTGTTTTTTTGTGTTTTTTTTAGGGGAAAATATGAGTTATGAATATTTAACATATACTGTATTTAGAAGGGGAAATGAAAGCATTAAACAAAGAACTTCTAATTAAACAAGGCAATGCACAATACAAACTTAACAAGTCCATATGAAGGGCAATACACGTCCCACACACCAGTGCAATATACAAATTAAACCAAGCCAAAACTCAAAAGCGGTGCCCCGCGGGTAAGTTATAACTTACAACCAAGCGGTTTCGATACAATACAAGTATTTCAGAACTGGTTAACATACAAATAAGATTACAAAACGGGGAGTGGGATGATTCACTTTTTTGACCTGGATAACAATTTCAACTGCCAAAAGGAAGCGCAGGTGCAGTCGTGGATTCTCCAGGGTGCTTACAACAGCGGGGGTTGCTAGAAGGGACATCTAGTTTTGAATAACCAAATTGGAATACAGTGTCATGATGAATATGCTAAAGTGAAAGGTTAAATTAGAACGTACCTCTAGCTCCATCCCCATCCAATGTTGATTGGACAATCCCCCAAAGCTTATCCTCAAAATCGAGAATGTGGAACTCAGTTTTATTAGTCCAAAGCACGAGGATGCCTCCTTGCAACCCATCCGGGTCCATTAGTTGCCAATTCTCGAATGGAAGTCCATCAACTATAGTCATTGTGTTCATCCTACCAACTCGAGTCTCAGTTATGATGAAGACGTTTGGGTGGTACTACTGACACAGCAAGAGAAAATTCGACCGAAAGGAAGGCCTTGCGATTCCCCTGGCATTCCATATGATGAAAGTCATACCTTTTGCCATAAAAGGTCGTTTTGCGAACTCCCTGTGACGAGCCACCATCTTGAGATCCAATGCATCGACGATAACATCGCTTGGCACCATCCTCCAATATCTCGTCTGTGTCATGATGTTGCAAATGTACACTGGAAAGCACTTGTCGCGAGCAATGTGATGACTGCGTTTAACTATGATTTCAACCTGCTTTGCGTTTTTCTCCAACATGTACACCTTCGAAGTCAATTGTAAAATCTATTAGAGTGTTTATCGAGCTCAGACACCAAAATCCGTATCTTTTAAATAGGATATTCACACACCAAAACTTGGTAGTCAAAACCAGCCATTTACGACAAATTATTTGCAGTAAACGTTATGATATTCAACACTAAAAAATAAACACGTATTATTCCGTTGTTCCCAAATAATCAAAATAAAATTTCGTATCCCCGACAGTTGTTACCCAAAAAACATAAAATTCATACAGGTTTGCATATGACCGTCATTATAAAATAAACAGTTCTTCTCAAAAAAAATAAAATAAACAGCCATCATTCAGTTGTTCCCATGAATAACATAAAGGTTTGCACATGACCGGTAGCTGTTACGTTAAAAAACAAACAAAATACCATCAGACACATGTGTACGCGTATACCTGAATGGAGTTGGTGTAAGCGGCCATGGTTGCTAGTGTAGTTTTCCCGTTCAACAGTCATCCTATTGCAGATTGACGGATATTCATTGGGCGGTCGACGTAGCTGTTCAATCAAGGTGGGAGCAGATCTTGATGTTCGCGCCCAAGAGACCGTAGGCATGACAGCGCTTCTTACAGTTCTTCTATGGGAAGGTATGAAAGATCAGTCGTTGTGAATAGGTGAGCTGGCTTAACAGCTCTATCTTCCCTAGACGAAATAACTAGCAGGTTCCTCCGATTTCCAGTAGCTTACTTGGGATCAAAAATTATGGCTCGAATTGTGGAGGCGGACGGTGCAGCAAATGAACCGTCTTCACGCTTGACTAAGTAATGTGTGTGATTCGTGATCACTTCCGGTGACGCAGGATTGGGTATGTCGAAGAGATCTATTCGACCCCTAGCAATAAATTCGAGATTGAGGCGTTGGTGTGCTGGAATTCGGTGTACCAGCCACTCAGGCATAAAGTTGGGAAACACTTCTTTGAATACTGATTCAGCCATTACCATCAACTTCTCTCCATTATGAGCATACTGGAATGGTATTCCAGCAGGGATTTCCATTGGAAGGTTGTAATTGTTGTGACTAAATTCCGATAAAACCATTGTAGGGTTGTCCTCGTTTTCAAAAACTTCACCTACAGATGGCAGTTGATTCAAGTCGGTTTGATGATGACGACCATCAAACTCCATTAGTAGGTTCTAGATGAAAGTTAAGCTTCAAATTGAGGTTTTTGGGGCGAGGGGTGTCTTCGCGAACAAAGAGTACAATTATTCCTATTATTTATAAAGCAACATTATTTTGGGCGGATTTGAGAATTAATGAAATTTGACAATTTAAGACAGGTAATTCCATAGTAACAATTTAAGAGAGGTAATTCCATAGTAAAAATTTAAGACAGGTAATTTCGTATGACCGACAATTTTTGTTATTTTCCCTCCCAATTAAATGAAATTCATTTGACTTTCCCGCCAATCTTGTAGCTTAGTAGATAAATTCCTACCCAAAAAAAATAAAGTTCATTTCATTTCCCGCTCTAGTAATGTCAAATCCTACAAGTTTTCCTCTGAAATATTAAAAGTAGTTTAGATTTCCCTCTCACATTAGTTAGATTTTCAAAATTTCCCTCCCAAATATTAATCAAATCGTATCCCCAATTTGGGGCATTGAAGACCATATGTTGTTCCTACAAATTTCCAAACCCTTAAATAAATGTACAGTGGATAAGATTTTGGGTATAGGGTATATACCGGTATAGGGATTGTGAAACTATGGGGATGGGGATGGGATTTGGGTTGAGGGGATAGGGAATTTGTATAGTTAATCTCACTACCCCGTTTGTTATGTGGGTATTAGATTAGGGAATAGATTGGGAATAATAAAGTTAGTTTACCAAAATACCCTTAAATAAAAGAGGAGACAAAATCTGCAATCATTTATAATGGGCATGATAGTAATTTGACTTTTAAAATCTTTATCCCTCCTCCAATTACCATCCCCCCTATGGGATTAAGAACGTGGGATAAGAGGTATTTTTATCCCCATCCTCACTCATTCTCTATTCCCTATCCCTAACACCAAACATGGGATTTTACAATCCTAATTTTCTAATCTCTATCCTCACCTCCTATTACTATTAAACAAACGCCTCGCTAGAGTATACGGTTTAAAGGTATATGGTATGATTTACCTTAAACGGTTTATTTTTTAAAGTATTTATTGAAGTGTAATGGATATTGAAGTGTAATGGTTTATTTTTTAAAGTATTTATTGAAGTGTAATGGATAATATTTACATGATTCCTATTAACAAGAATGGTAACCATGACTACCTTTTATGGGACAATGACATATAAGTTTTAACTATTACTTGAAAATTTCATCATCCTAGTTTAGATAGGATTACATGAGTGATTGAAAATTATTAGCACCATATAACAACGCCGAAATGATCTAAATCACTGTATGTTGCTTTCTGCATTTCTATAATTAAACACTGGTATATCCTAATGTTTTACATATTCTATTTAATAGAGTTAAATATTAATCCATAGAGTGACTGAATATCATTACCAATACCACCTTAAGCTGCACGGGAACAATGTGAATCACTCAACAAATTGAATAATTACTTTTGTGTCGAATACTTACAAGTATCACTACTTAATGTGTTTACATATTCTAATTTATACACTTTATTGATAATCAAACTTCATAT
This sequence comes from Tetragonia tetragonoides, assembly GCA_038025085.1. NCBI lineage: Eukaryota > Viridiplantae > Streptophyta > Magnoliopsida > Caryophyllales > Aizoaceae > Tetragonia > Tetragonia tetragonoides. Next base: position 35,347,561 of record CM076154.1, on the reverse strand, counting down.
ATATTTATGTGTCATTGAAATTGATAATCATTTCATGCGCCGATTTGCATATACATTTAACTATTACATGATTTTTCGTTTTCTAACTTATACAGTATGGGTCCATTATATCGATATTATGATTAATAATTAGCATTTTATATGTATGGAATGGACTACAATAGGATTATAATTTATTGTTAAAGTATGAAAGGGAATACACATCCAGGATTATCAATTACAACTTACAAGTGAGTTTTCAATTTTCTTACACAGTGACCATATCCATGTATGCTCCGTTTGATTCAACTGAATTTCACGTAACTGAACTTAAGTGAACTTAAGTGAACTGAACTTAACTTAATGCTCATTAACTAAACTGAACTGAACTTAACTTATTATTATTATTATTATTATTATTATTATTATTATTATTATTATTATTATTATTATTATTATTATTATTATTATTATTATTATTATTATTATTATTATTATTATTATTATTTCCCCTTAATTTTGTTTCTTACTATTTTATTGTTGTGTTTAATTTAAAACACAATATCTAATTTTAAAGGTATTACCACGCATTATTAAATAATAATAATAATAATAATAATAATAATAATAATAATAATAATAATAATAATAATAATAATAATAATAATAATAATAATAATAATAATAATAATAATAATAATAATAATAATAATAATAATAATAATAATAATAATAATAATAATAATAATAATAATAACTGAAATGAAATGAAATGAACTGAACTGAACTGAACTGAACTTATTGGTCCTGAACTGAATAGAATTGAACTTATTGGCCCTGAACTGAACTTATTAGACCTGAACTGAACTTAACTTAACTTAATTTAAGTGAAATTAAGTTGAATCAAACAGAGTCGTAGTCATTGTTCCTAATGAGCAAAAGAAATGTAGTCGTTGTTCCTGTGTTTATAGTATGTCTAAATGTATCACGAGTACAACACTCATGGGACGAGTATAGGTAATCAGTTGGGATTCTCTCCATCTACTATATATATATATATATATATATATATATATATATATATATATATATATATATATATATATATATATATATATATATATATATATATATATATATATATATATATATATATATATATATATATATATATATATATATATATAGTGGATCATACACGTTGCTGCATTGACACGTGTCATGCCACGTCAACTTACCCAGTCAGCATCATATCCAGTAATTAATGCTATGTCCCGTAATTAATACTATAGGCATGAACCTTATAATCTAATTAAATGAGGATACATGAACATAAGCTTTATAAATACGGTACACGAACATAACATAAGTTATACTAAAGACTAGGCATAGGGAATTTATTAATAAGGGATAATAGTACACAAATAATTTTTGTTTTAAAATAAATAATAAAAATTATGTATCGGTAATCTTTATACATACATCTCAAATTTTAAAGTGATCAGATTTCAAAACCTCATCTATATAGTAGAAAGCCATTGTTGTAAAAGTAATGATTAAACACCATGGAGATGGAGAAATATAGTATTTGTAGAATTTATGAATAGGATAGTTGTAATGATAATTAATTTATTTAATAATTATTTGAATTTTTTTTTAAATCAACTAATATCTCCACGTGGATCTAAACAACAGCGGCATAATAAATGGATGACAGATAAGTAATTTAACATAAAATATGATGTAAACCTACTATAGTTAAAATGCAAAGATGGATAAAAACTATTTGTAGAAAGTTATGGATATACGTAAATACATGAAGGCACACATATATTAATTTGATTAGTATATAGTATGTCAAGAAAGTAGTTATGAATTTGGCACTTAACTATGAAGGAAAAGTCTTATTAGTAATTAAAAATTGAATAGCAATATTGAAAAATATATTTTCTAATGATAATCTACAAGCTCGTCCATCGCACGGGGTATACATCTAGTTTTTCTACTATAAATGGAGACCTCCTTTTACTAAATAAAATTCAAATAGGCAAAATGGGAGAGGGAGATTCAATCCCCCATTTATGAAATAGAGAGTGAAGAAATGGAGAGGGATATAAATCCGGTACTAAGGCCTTATACGGTGCAACATTTTAGTGTTCTGTATATATGGTAAGAGTGATAGAGATAAAATGATCGAGGCTTATCCTCGCATCTAAAATGCTTATAGTTTGCTGACCATTATACAGTAACAATGGAGCACATAACTAACAGATAACACTAGCTAGCACCAGAGAACACAGTCACAAACATTTACTTAATTACATTCCAACTTAACAAACAAAACACAAAACAGGGGAGGGGCTTTGTGTTCAAAATACTACTAGTATAATGTCATAACAGCACAACCTTTTTTACTTTTCGAGGACATAGCTCATGACGACATGGTCTTTGCCTAGTAAGTGAGCAAACAACATTATCTCATGCCTACAGATCTTAAAAGCCTCCACAAGGGTTTTGTCAGGACCGCTTTCAGTAGTAAGGCATGGCCAATAGAACTTCCATCCAGTACATAGCCAAAGTGAGTTGTAGCAAGTGAGGCTGTCTCTCAATGCAGCTAAACCATCATGCCCCAACTTCAAGCAAGCAGACTCCATCATGTAGACTGCATCCACAAATTTGTCCACATCTTTATCTAGGAGGTGGAGCAAGCTGAGCATGTATTCCGCCCTCGCATGACCATGTTTGACCGCACGACCCAACCAGTACTCACCCGATTCTTTCCTCCCAAACTTAAAATAAAACAACTGCAAAACAATGAACAGAAATGTGAATCCATCTAAATAACTTATATCAATACATGATCAATATGTACAACCACATGGTATGAAATACATACCATTCCTTTGAAGCACATAGCGTCGGGGTTATCGCTATCGACACACTTGGTAAAAAACCTCAGCATTGCGGTGGACGACGCTGGGTTCCTATAGATATTGTCCCACCTTACTTTGCTCAAGACACATTTTTGTAAACCAAGCTTTTTCATTTGTTTGCAATTACCAACAAAGTATTGTTAATATTAAAAAACAGGTTACAACGTTAATGTTAAAAACAAACCATGTAAAAATTGATAGCTATAAATGATCTATTTAAACCATAAATCAAATGAGGTCCATAATTTGCGTGTTCATTGTAATTTCAACAAATATGAAACTTTCAATCCAAACAAGCACAATTTTAGATAAATGAAACACAATTGAAACCATCCATCCACACAACTCCAGAGTTTCCCAAATTAACGTTCTTCAAACAAATGTCCAACCATCAATCCATAAAATTCAAAAAATTACCAAATTTAACTTCATACAAATCACATGTGACACCATCAATCTGTTGCTCCTACAGATTAAATTTTCCATTCAGAAGCAACTCCTTAATTATTCATCCACAATTGAAAAATAAATGAACTTCAAAGGTAAAAGCCCACAACTTCATCCAACAATATCATTTCCTTGCACATAATCATAATTTAAGAATCTTAGCTCCTAAATAACAAAAACTTTTAAGTAATCACACATATGCGTAAATAAATGCATTTTACTGTTTTACAAAATCATTTGACAACATATGCGAGATTAAAGGTCACAAAATTATGGGGATCTAAGAAAACATGTAGATCAACGAAATTAATTTATGGTTAAATTTTATTATAATTAACCATACATCATCCACAATCTCAATGAATCCAGACACATATGCTTGGGCATTTATACATCTTATGCATAAGAAAATCTGAAAGGAAGCTCCATTTTAAACTTCTTTACCAAAATTGACTTTCACGAGATCTAATTTGGTTTGCAATTTTAACTTTTCAAAAAATTTACCTTGATCTTAAGCTGAAGTAATCTTTGCAAGAAAACTTGGCCACTTTCTGCAGTATGTCAACCAACACATCTTCATTAAGGTTTGTAAGAGGCTTGAGCTCGACCATTTCACCTTCATCCATTGACAATCACTGTTTTTTTTGTTTTTTTGAGAGAGCAAGGAGGAGGGAAGAGCCACTATATATGATGAAGAATATATATATAGAGAAGAAGATCGGATATTAACTTTTGATGGGAGGTAGGATGAAAACTCAGTTGGCTAGTAATTATTATGAAAAATCACCCAATGACGTAAGTTCGTAAATACCCCTTTGAATTTTGAACTTTATGCATATGCGTAAGGATACGTTTGGTCAATTACTCACAATAAGAGTACAAATTCATCGGGTTTATCTGGGAACAACGCGTCAAGGACTGACTTAAAACTGCTACGTTGTTGAACGTAATGGTGTACGCTGGACGGTGGGCCAATGGACTCAATATATTGTGTATAATTGAACACTTAATTGCCATTGTCGTTTTATCTCCCCCCAAAAATATTTTTATACAATTTGAAAATTTGTAGTATGTTTAAGAATTAGAGTAAATGTAATTTAAATAACCGTGGGAAACGGTCACTAAGTTCGTGCATTGTTCAGAATAGGTTGATGATGTAGGTTTTTAGCACGAAAACAATTTTCATAAAGCAATGGTTTTCGGGTGCATGTCGGATTGATTATGTACGGCTTGGGTGACAGCAATCCAGTTTAATGCCAGTTCAGTTCTTCAATTAAAATTGGGGTTTCACCAACAATTGTGGTGGTAATCTAGTGGCCATGGCCAGTCCAAGTTTAAAAAAAATAATAATAATAAATAATAATAATAATAATAATAATAATAATAATAATAATAATAATAATAATAATAATAATAATAATAATAATAATAATAATAATAATAATAATAATAATAATAATAATAATAATAATAATAATAATAATAATAATAATAATTGTCCGGCCCTATAGACTATGTACGCTCGTTACAGATAATATACCGATCCTAGGCCCTAATAATGTGAATGATCAATGCAATTAGATGATAATGTGAGGGACCTATGAAGAAAAATGTTGAATTTAATATTGCTATGCTAATATCTCCATGATCAACTGTCCGACCCTAAACACTATCTACATACACTACTACAACATAAAATAAC